>JAWXYG010000011.1:37713207-38913207 GCA_034222035.1 Acacia crassicarpa
GTAATGGTCTTCGACGGCGAGATAACCGTGTGAGAGAGAGATAAGGGAAATGATACAGTGACTCAACTCCTAGCTTTCTGCAATGTATGTTTAGGTGCTTCAGAATTTTGAATATTGAGATATCTTTTCGCGTGAGAAAGAGATAAGAAATCTGATGTCCCTACCTAGAACAGTGTGAGAGAGATATGAGAGATTTTTTTTTTCCCCTCGAGAGATGTAAAATGAACCAACTTCATTGTGTTCTCTTCTTCTTTTAAAAATAATAATAATATAATGTTACACCCCTCACTATATTATCTAATATCTATCATTACATCACGTCTTCTCATCTTTTCACCATCAAATATTTTATATTGTTAAAACATAAATATTTTTACTTATTTTAATTAAATTATATTTTTAATTAACATCGGTTTGACTCCGGTCTAATCCACTGACCCTTAACCTAATATCTCCACCGGTTCAGTCACCGGTCCGGTTTTTAGAACCTTGATTATACTTCTCACAACATCACACTTAATGAAGCCTTAATGAGCCCATGATGGAAGTTGGGCAAGCTAGGGAATGAAATTGAATGGGTAAAAAAGAAATGATGGCACAATCATATATATATATAACAAGACTTTCCCATGAAAAATTTATTTATTTATTTATTTATTCACTAATTCATTGATATGTAGGTAGTTGTGAGTTCAAAATACATAATTAAGTTGTGCAACAACATCGAGGAGGATCTAACACCCTGAAGCTATAACAGTTGCCGCCCTGTGGGAATCCGTTGTTTATGCATAACTGATTGCATCGCGCCGCACTGGAACATGGCCCCTTGCATAATAATGAAGCATCAGTGTATCCACGCGCAGGTCCTGCATTCTCAATATAATAATGCAAACGTTATTAGTATCATCTCTAAACCATTGATTTCATTTAGTCTCCTTTTTCAGAAAAAAATTATATCCCCTAAATTGAGAAAATATTGAAAAAAAAATTTTAAAAAAATCTTATATTTAGGATCTATATCAGTTTTTTTAATAAATTATATATTATAAAGACCGGACCGGAGGGAGTATCTCTTTATTAATGTCGCCAATTTCAATAAGATTGTTGTGTGTAATTATATACCCTCCCATAACGTAACGAGAGAGATTTGGTGTGATAGAAGGATAGATTAATGAGATGTACAGGCCTTTGAATTCTGCTTAATTCACCCAAGGTAAACGAATTCACAATCTGGACATGTTTATGCTACACAGCAAACAACACCAATAGACGAAGAGAGAGGGGAGAGACGGAGAGTATTTAATGATCTTCCATCGGTATTGTTTGCTGTGTGAGAATCGATTGCTATATATAACAGTAAAACTAAAATATAATCGCATGTGTGAAGCAATAAGAAAAATAAAATTTAAATGGAACACGAATATAAAAATTACCTGATGATGAAACAAGAAGAAAGCATATCAGAACCGCACTGAAGAGAAAAGTTTGAGAAACTCTTGATGCCATTTCTCTCTCACAATTTCAGTTTGCCTCTATAATGACACATATATATATGGGGCAACTAGTCACTAAAGGGTGATGTATTTTGGTTTTATTTTTATAAAATATAAAAATGTAATTATTTAGAAATTAATATAGGCCAAAAAACTTAAAAAACATATAACATACATCACGGTTGTTAACAAAAGTATCATAATAAATGTAATCAAATAAATAATATTTCTTACAATAAAATCATTAAATATAGGCTTTAAAAAAAAATACCCCATGGTTATGATGAACAAACAATGATGTAAAGTCTTATGTACGATAACTCACAAAACTCTACCATTCTACTTCTATTTAAATGTCTGAAATAGAATAAAATTAATAGTTTGTCTGGTCCAATGTAATCCACCACCAACATCAGAACCCTATTACTCTTGTATCGTTTTTTGGTTTTTGAGAGTCGTTTTCAGTCAAACCACACCATCAAAGGCCTTCTTCGAACTTTTCAACAACAGCATTGCAAGTAGCTTTTACTTTCCCTAACTCGTGTTTTCATTTGTGACTCCTAACTATGTCGCATCCTTTGGTACTATGTTCTCCATATTTTTAGGTATCATTTCCCTTCTCCATTATTCACTTCATGTTCCTTGGCTAGGTTTTGACATTAGTCGTACTCATATTTTTCTAAAACACTCATTGCTCTAATCGAAGATTTCTTTATTATTATAGGAAGTTGTTAGCCCGGCTGATTGGGCTGTTTTTGTTAAGTCATGACACCATAAAAGTATTTAAGGTGACATTAAATTTATTTTTTGAGGTCATGCTTTTATTTTTTGAAAAATCAATTACTATGATTGAAGGTTTCTTTCATGTTACAGGAGGTATGTGTTTTTGAAGAATATCTTCATAATTGAAAGGCAGCTTTGCTTACTTGATTTCTTGCAATACATCATGCATTTGTACTATTTTTGTTGTTTGATTCACTACTAGAAAAATGGTTTTTGCGACGGAAAAAATCCGTCGCAAAACCATGTTTTTCCGTCGCAAAAAACGGGTGGCAATTGCGACGGATTTTAAAAATCCGTCGCAAATTGCGACGGATTTAGAAATCTGTCGCAATTTTAATCATTTTTTTAAAAAAATATTTTTTCTTTTTTTTATTTTTTAAAAAATAATTTTTTACAAAAATTACATTAAAAAATAGGAAAAAATTGTATACCATCAAAATATATAATAACAATTACAATGAATTTACATAGAGAAAACAAAATATAAATAATAATGTTGTAATCAATATGTAATAAAAAAAAAAAGTTTAAACAACAGCAATATGGTCACCCTTGCCCTTCATTAGGAATGAAGTAGAATCTGCATATGATTCATCATCTCCTGTGTTTGATACACCAGTATGGTCATTCGATCATTCCGTCGCAAAACTCGATTCCTAAAAAAAATTTAAAAATCATATAAAAAATTACGAAGTTAAATAGAAATGTACAAAATCCTTTGAGTTTTTTATTTTTATTATTCATATGCCTTCAAGATTTTAATATCTAGGAATTATAAAAGGAAGATCTTAATATCTAGGAATTATAAAACAAAAAAGCAATTACAAAATTCAAATTCCATAATCCGATTAGATCCTAAAATATCTCTAACTACCAAGATTATACATTATACAGAAATTTAATATCCGCTGCATATAAGCAAATATAATATAATAAAAAATAGTTAATATAATTTCCTCTCTTCTAATAAATATTAATTACCATGATTTCAACTTGTGTTAGAGACATTACCCTACTCAAAAATCTCTTCTAAACACATGGGGAGCATTAGATTAAGCAAAATCCAACTCCTTTATACCAAAACCAGTGACTGACCAAACAGGTCATAGGGAAAAATTAAGAAAACTCAACTATGATGCTTCCAAAACTACTTAACATATGACTAATACAGCATTTCCAGCACATATCACATATACTTACATATTCAAAAACAGCAAGCCCTTGATTCGGTCAATGCAGAACAGAAAAACCAAACCAACCGAAATGCCAAATACAACAGCTTATAAAAACATTTCCTAATAGATTTTGCTTCAATTCAAAAATCCCCAATCTACAACTCTCTTGACTTAATCATTAATCCTCTTCCCTTAGCTTCAGTTGCAATCAGTCCCAATCATCCCAAAACTGCAACAATAAAATATATATCAGAGATGGGAAGGGAATGAAGAGACTTACCTAAACACAAATCCAGGCTTGCAAGTAGATTCTAGCTCCTCCTCATTCGTCTCTCACTCTCTCGGAGTCGTCTCTCACTCCGTCTCTCCCCCTTTCGGTTCTGGTCAAATAGAAATGGACATTGAGGGAGTATGTGTGTCATCAGAAATGGATGTAAGACTCAGCACCTCCTTCCTCTTTGATTTCTACATCCGTCTCACCCCTCGATCTCGTCTCTCTCCGTCTCAATCTTGCACTCTCTCCATCTCTTTTCTGTTTCTATGGGTGCTGGCCAAGTAGGATTTAAATTTGTCTGTATTTCGAGATTTGCGACGGATTTCAAATCCGTCGCAATTGTGACGGATTTTTTTCCGTCGCAATTGCAACGGATTTGAAATCCGTCACAAATTGGCGGATTTTTTCCCGCCTTCTGCCCGAAACTAATATCATTTTTTTTTAACTTTTGCGACGGAAAAAAAATCCATTGCAAAATTTTGCGACAGATTTTTTTTTCCGTCGCAAATTGGCGGATTTTTTCCCGGAACTAATATTCGTGGATTCTTTTTTTTTTTTTTTACTTTTGCGAGGAGAAAAAAATCCGCCACAAAATTTTGCGACGGATTTTAAATTCCGTTGCAAAATTTTGCGACGGATTTTAGTTCCGTCACTAATTGCGACGGATTTTTTCCGTCACAAATTCCATCGCTATTTTGGCTTTTTTTAGTAGTATTATTAATTTAACTTATCATTATTTTTTGCAACATTTCAATTTTTCTTTACTTATTGGAATGATTCTGGCCATTTCATCTTATCATTACGTACCCATATCTCAAGAAGTTATTTTTAAAAAAAAAAATCAATAAAGATATGAATAAACTTGTTCAGTTGTATTGAGAGTCATACATGAGAGAATGAATACCAGCTCTTGTGAGGTTATGAGTCGATAAAACATTCATAGGTGACATTAAATTTCTTTTAGGATTTTTTTTTTTTGGAAACTCATTGCTCTAGTCAAAGATTCCTCTCCTATTTTTGCATTGAGCATGTTGCACCAACTTAAAGCTCTGAAATTTAATAATGTGATATTAGCTTTAAACTCATCAATGTGAGAGTTTCTAAGCTACTTGGACTTGACTCTATCTAATAGAATACTATTTTCTACATCGAGTAGCCATGCAATTTGGGAAGGATCAAGATTTTCTAGGCTTTATGGCTAAAATCAATCGCACTCCTTACCTATATACTATATAATAATTTAATTGTTGACTTGTACCTTATGTCTCTTCATAGAAATTAAGCTAAGAAAACAAGAAGATGGTGAAAAAGAATGAATATCCCTATCAAAAAGAGAAGAAGGGTTATGCCAACCCTTGATCAAGGGTTTTCACCCTCACGCCCTTTTGGTGTAGATATTCATTTTTTCACTCTATCCTTCTTTTCCAAGCTTAATTTCTATAAAGAGACATAATTATAAGCCAACAATTACATTATCACAAATAGAGGTCAATAGCTATCATTGATTCTTCCCACACATTCTATAATGTCTTCTTCCATCCCAAATTGCTTGACAACTCAATGTGGGAGATACTATTATATTATATAATGCCGAGTCAAACCATCTAAGAAACTCTTATTTAAAGAGTCTAACATCGATTCACCACGATTATATATAAAACCATCATGTATTAATAACTCACGTATATTTATTATACCTCTCACAACATCACACTTAATAAAGCCTTGACGATCTCATGATGTCAGTTGGGCAAAATAAGGAATGAAAATGAATGGTAAAAACCGTTATTGTTGACTTTTTTTTTTCCCCATAACTGACGTATATTTATTATACTTCTTACAACGTCACACTTAATAAAGCCTTAACCCTCATGATGTCAATAGGGCAAACTAAGGAATGAAATTGAATTGTGAAAACCGTTATTTTGACTTTTTTCATAACCCACGTATATTTATTATACCTCTCAGTACATCACACTTAATAAGCCTTAACGAGCTTATAGTGTCAGTTGGGCAAGCTAAGGAATGAAATTTAATGGTAAAAATTAACCGTTATTGTTGACTTTTTTTCCCCCCATAACTCACGTATATTTATTATGCCTCTCACAACATCAAACTTAATAAAGCCTTAGCGATCTCATGATGTCAATTGGGCACATTGTTATGAAACTCCTTGACTCTTTGAGTTTACCATTTTTATGTTTTTACTTTGCTAAATTGAGTCAAGTTATTGGTAAACTCATGAAAGCTATAAACTCGGTTAAACTCACGAGTTTACTGTTTTTACATTTTTAGTTTGTCAAACCGTGTTAACTCACTTTTAAACTCGTATTAATGTTTTTTGATTTTGTCATCCGCAAAGACTTTATATATGAATGTTATAGAAATTTCTTTGTTAAATATAATAAATTGTGAATGTTGATATATTTAATTTCAATTATTTGGTTTTAAAATATATTTCAATCAAATTTTTGTCATTTTTTATATTTTAAGTATTTAATTATACCCTATTAATACATATTTAATGATAAAAGTAAACTCTTACGAGTTTAATATTCAAGTTTACGATATGAGTTTACGTCACTGTCACGAGTTTGCTTAATCATCTGAGTTTGACAAACTTGATTGGGCAAGCTAAGGAATGAAATTAAATGGTAAGAAAAGAAATGATGAAACACTCATATTTAACCTTGCTTGTTTTCGAAGCACATTAATTATTTTTTCCAAGTATGCCCATAATTGAAAATGGTAATGAGTGAGAGTAATAATTAATATAATACTAGAGCTTAGTGCAATCAATAGGATTGGAAGTTACTTAAATTTTAAAACAAATAATTTATTAACTTTAACTATTTTTATTGATTTATGAAAATTATTAGTTGGTGTTTTATAATAACAATCAGAGAGAGTACTTAACAATAGAATAGAAATCTGTGATGCAAAGTTTTCGATGAGTGCGAAGAAAGTGAGCGAGCGTCTACGGCAGTCTGGGAGTGGAGGAAAGGAGGGTCCGGTGGAAGGTGACGGAGATGGTGATGGAGGTTGCGAGAAGGTGAAGGGAGGCTCTGGAATTGTTTTCAGGAGTAGGGTGGGGAATTCGCGAGTGGGGGAGGAGCCTCCAAAAGGAACAGAGGCTAAGGGGAGGACTGGTGTATCCCAATTCTCATATAGGGACAAACTGCTGTCTCCTGGATGTGCGGGGTATCTAGTAAAACATTCTGAAGAAGATGACATTGTAAGGGGGTGGAAGTCCTACTTCAAAGGTATGAATGAAAAGGAAGACCGTGAAGCCACGGAGGAGTCTTCTGAGGAGGATAATAATGATACGAGACGCATGGAGGGAAAGCCTGGGATTCTGAAGTTCTTCGCTGATGAGTATACAACATGGTGCATGCCGTGGATGAATTCTCTTATTATTAAAGTTATGGGGGCTAGTTTTCCTACCTACCTCATTCGGGATCGCATAAACCGCATGTGGCAGCCGAAGGACCCATTGAAACTCATCCCTCTGAGCAATGGATATTTTATCGTATCTTTTTGTAACAAGGAAGATAGAGATTATGCTTTTCAGGAGGGGCCATGGATGATCAAGGATCACTATTTGATTGTGCAGCATTGGCGTCCCAATTTTAACCCTTGGAAAGCCAATCTCCAGTGTCGAATTGCAGCATGGATTCGTTTACCGGATGTTCCTTTTGAGTTCTATAATGCTGAATCACTACGAAGAATTGGAAACATGGTTGGGAAAATGATTAAGGTGGATCGATCCACTTCTATCTATGATAAAGGTGGGTTTGCACGTATTTGTGTAGAGCTGGATTTAAAGCAACCCCTCTTGACTTCATACACGGTGTTTGGGGAGGAAAGAGCCATTGTTTATGAAGGCCTCCACCAAGTTTGCTTCATGTGTGGAAAGTATGGGCACAAGAAAGAATCCTGTCCGACGGTTCAGAAGAAGGAGGAGGGTCAAAAGGATGAAGAACAAATATCTGTGGAAACTGTTACTGGAGGATCCGGCAATAATTCAGTAGAGAAGGAACCGGATACCGAAGGAGCCACCATCGTCTCCGGCGACGAAAACCCCAGCGTGTGCCCGTTTGGGAAAATCAAAATTCTAAGGCGAGATTTCAGTGGTTCTTTAATGATGACGGGATTGAGGCATGGATTAAAGGAGATACCAAAACCGACGGCTGATCAATGCAAGGGAGAGGATATTAGCAGATTTCAATCAGTGGCTAAGCAAAAGGAAGGAAAACCAAGGAATCCAAGCAATAAAGGGACATTAAATAAGGATAAGGACACACAAAAAACGGAATGGGTGCAAGTGGGATTAAAAAGGAAAAATGCCAGCAAAGGCAAATTAAAGGGGAAGGAATTAAAGCATCCGGAACGTGTTCTCATAGATCAACCTTTACGTGTGGGCCAGGGTGGAATTAAGGTTCCGAATAATCCTTTTAATGCTCTCCAAGATGTGGACCTGGGTCAACGCCAATTGAAGGAGGGACCCCATATTGTGGCGACATCTAAGCCTCTAATGGATCATGGAATAAATGTGGAGGATCCACATGGAAAGTCCATCTCTGATCCATCATCCTCGACCAGGGATACTCACGAGATGATGATGCAGGTGCTTACTGAAACCTCCATTGAACTGAACAGGATAATGTGGACGAGCTCATGGTTGAACAGGATAAAACCGAGGGGAAGGTTGACACACCCCAACAAAACCCATCAGTATCCCAATGAATTACATGATATGGAACTCATGTGGCACGGGAGCGCGCAGCTTCCCTGCCCTAATACGTGACTTAAAAAATCACTATAAATTAAATTTCATAGCAATTATGGAAACACGGTGTGTTCAACAGATGGCTAATATAAGGACCCAACAGTTGGGGTTTGATAACATGGAAATTGTGGATTGTGAGGGATATAGTGGTGGAATTTGGTGCCTATGGGACGATAGCATAGGGGAAATTTCTTTGGTGGAGCGTAACCATCAATTCATTCATTTCCAGATTAAAAGTACCGAAAGCACCTTTTGGCACGTCACTGTGGTTTATGCTAGTCCGTATCCTCTCACCTGGCGAAACCTGTGGGACAACCTTCATCGTCTATCTTTAAATATGTAGGGGGCATGGCTGGTAGGGGGTGATCTAAATGGAACATTACTTCATGGTGAAAGGCGTACATCCGCCATATTTCGGAGCTCCTATGACCGGGATTTGGTTAGGTGGGTCGACTCACATGCCATGATTGATGTAGGTTTTGTGGGTCCGGAGTTCACTTGGAAACGAGGCACCTCTGAGGCGCGTCTTGATCGCATGCTTGCGAATGAGGAGTGGGTCTCGCTATTCCCTAATGCTTTGGTCTCTCATTTGCCTTTCTTTAAATCTGACCACAGGCCTCTTCTAATCCGATTGAATCCGGAAACAGGCTCAAGTAAGCATAATCGTCCTTTCAGGTTTATTGCGGCGTGGGTGCTACATGAGAACTTTGATGAGTTTGTTAGGAAAACCTGGTTACATGATTCCTCCTAGTCAAATAATATTGCTCAGTTTACCGATGCTTGCACTACCTGGAACAAGGAAATTTTTAAACATACTGAGGCAAGAAAGAAACGACTCCTTCGAAGACTCGATGGGATTAATCGGGTGGTTGCTCGGATTGGATTGGTGCCTAAATATGCTGACCTTCAAACATCTTTGTGGAAGGAGCTAGAGGATGTACTATTGCAAGAGTCTCTCATTTGGGCCCAAAAAGCAAGAGCGGAGTGGTCAGTATACGGGGATCGCAACACTTGATTTTTCCATGCACGTGCTAATCGCAGAAGGAAAACTAAAAGAATTGAGGCTATCAAGGATGAGGAGGGGACATGGGTATATGATATCAATATAATTAAAAACCTGGCTACATCTTTTTTCTCCCAATTGTTATCGGAGGATGTTTTGACTCGGCCAGAAATTGAATGCCCGGTGTCCTACCCCCACATTGATGCTGACATATTACGGTGGTGCAGTAGAGACGTCTCAAATATTGATGTTCAAGATGCAATTTTTAGTATGGGGGCCTTCAAGTCACCGGGCCCAGATGGATTCAACGCTCTCTTTTATCAGAATCAATGGAGTACGGTATGTACATCAGTTGTAAATTACGTGAAATCTCTCTTTGTAAACCCGCAGGACATCAGGGACATTAATGGCACGTTAATGGTTCTCATCCCAAAGAAAGACCATCCGGAAGTAATAGGGGACTTGAGACCAATCAGCCTTTGCAATGTCATCTATAAAATAATCACAAAGATTATTGTTAGCCGGTTAAAGCCTATTCTCCCTCAGGTGATAGGCCCGAACCAGTGCAGTTTTGTTCCGGGGAGACATAGCAGTGACAACATAATTGTAGCTCAGGAGGTTATCCACTCTATGCGTAACATGAAGAAAAAGAAGGGGTTCATGGCTATTAAAATTGATTTAGAGAAAGCATATGACCGGGTCAACTGGAAATTTCTGTTGAACTGTTTACAAGAGCTTTGAGTTCCAAGTCCCCTCCTTGAGGTTATTACTCAATGCGTGTCTACTCCAAGTATGCAACTTCTTTGGAATGGGGATAAAGCAGAGGAATTTCAACCAACTCGGGGTGTCCGCAAAGGGGATCCGTTATCACCCTATTTATTTGTGATATGCATGGAAAAGCTGGCACACCTTATTCAATCTGCCATCCAAGAAGGGGAGTGGGAACCAATACG
Source organism: Acacia crassicarpa (assembly GCA_034222035.1). Classification (NCBI taxonomy): domain Eukaryota; kingdom Viridiplantae; phylum Streptophyta; class Magnoliopsida; order Fabales; family Fabaceae; genus Acacia; species Acacia crassicarpa. The sequence continues at coordinate 37,723,678 of JAWXYG010000011.1, forward strand.
TCTCACCAGGACTGGCCCTCTCATCTCTCACTTATTTTTTGCAAATGATATTATTCTATTCGCGGAAGCTTCAATGGCTCAAGTACAGACGATAAATAGGTGTATTAAGTCCTTTTGTGATAGCTCCGGGCTAAAGGTTAACCACCAGAAAACAAGAGTTTATTTCTCCAAGAATGTTAATCATATCCGAAGAAGTGAGCTTTGTGCGTCTCTGGGATTTTCCATCACCAGCGACCTGGGGAAATATTTAGGAGTCCCTTTACATCATAACAAGGTGACCAAAGAGTCTTACCAGTATGTGGTGGATAAGGTGAAAACAAGACTATCAACGTGGAAAGCTAAATCGTTCTCGTCAGCTGGGCGATCCACCCTTATTTCATTGGTTACCACCGCCATTCCAGGGTATGTAATGCAAACCTCAGCCTTAGCTACGAGCACCTGTGACACTCTGGATAAGTGCAATCGGAGTTTCTTATGGGGCTCCTCGGAGGACCATCAGAAAATCCCTTCAGTTGCTTGGGATGCCATCTGTAAGCCGAAGGTGAGAGGAGGATTGGGGCTCCGTCATGCTAAAGCACACAATTACGCTTTCCTTATGAAAATTGGCTGGGGTCTCGAAACTAGACGAAATGATCTGTGGGTTAAAGTGATTCGGAATAAATATAATTGTGGGTCAGATCTCCTGCCAAAAATTGATATGCATAAACAGGGTTTGAATCTATGGAGTGGAGTTAAACAAACTTGGGGCAACGTTCAGGATGGTGTTGAGGTCTTGGCATTAGGGCACATTCGCTGGAAATGGTCATAGAATGGAAACTTCTCAATTCGCTCAGCGTATGACTCTCTAAACGAGGATGTTGCGCAGCCGGATCCTATATGGGGTAAAATCTGGAAATTGAAGGTACCAGAAAGATGTAAATTTTTTGCGTGGCTCGTATTACATGACCGCCTGCTTACTAATACTGCAAGGCTTAAGAGAGGGCTGTGTAGTGATGCCAAGTGTCCTGCGTGCTCAGCGGACCAGGAATCTATCCTTCATGTGCTTAGAGACTGCCCTGAGACTCTTACTCTCTCGAAAAGTCTGGTTCCTCAATGGCTTTGGTCAAAATTCAGCTCCTTGAACGTTGCTCACTGGTTTCGCTGGAATATTTCTCACAGTGGCAGGAGCTCTCGGCCAGAGAGATGGCAGCAACTATTTATTTTCATATGTTGGTGGTAATGGAGGAGGCGAAATACTTTTGTCTTTGAAAGGAAGAGAATTTCGAATGCATATATACAAGCCAGTGTTAATGCCACTATCAGTAGTCTACAAGACGCTCACTCTCGGATTAGTCTGCAGACAGCTGGTTATTTTTCTTTAGATGATCATGGATGCAAGTGGAAGCCACCTCCAGCGGGATGGATCAAGATTAATACAGATGGGGCGTTCTCTCACTTGGATTCTGCAATTTCTAGTGGTGGCATCCTTAGAGATGAACACAGTCATTTCCTTAAAGGCTTTATTTTCAGGGGTGTAGATGGTGACTGTCTTTCAGCTGAGCTTTGGGGTTGTTTACATGGTCTGAAGTTGGCGTGGGAGCTGGGGTATCGCAAGGTAGTTCTAGAATCTGATTTTGCAGAAGCCGTGCAATTGCTGAAGAATGAAGTCAGTGAAGTTCATGTTGATCGAGATCTCATCTCAGAAATTCGCCGCATGTTAGAAAGAGATTGGCTCTTTGGGATATGCCACATTAGACGCTGGTCCAACACCGTAGCTGATCATCTCGCAAAATCTGGTTTATCAGTGATGCCTGGCGTGCACATCCTCTCGGTTGCTGACACGGATCTTACAAGGCTGCTTGAAGAGGATATGAGATAGTCTTATACTTGGTTGCCCTTTATATCAAAAAAAAAAAAAAAGAGAGAGAGTACTTAACAAAACTTTCCCATGAAAAATTTATTTATTTTTCCGCTAATTCATTCATATGCAGGTAGTTCTGAGTCAAAATACATGATTAATTAAGTTGTGCAACAACATCGAGGAGGATCTGACATCCTGAAGGTAAAAACCTTTGACTTGGCGCACTGGACCCGCATTCTCAACATAATAAAGCATGTTATTAGTATCATCTCAAAAACCTTTGACTTCGTTTAGTCTCTTTTTTGGGGAAAAATTATATCTTAAATTAAAAACATATTGACAAATATAAAAAATATATCTATATTTAGAATCAATATCAACTCTCTAGAAAAGTTCTATATCATAACTGTTAGTATTTAGGTGTCCAAGATATAATCTATGATGACAAATGCTTCTGCTGGAAAAAAAATTGTCAAGTTTTATATCAACAAAACGGAATAAGCTATTTGTCAATTAGGCAACACAAGGATTTGAACACCTTTTTACATTGTAGTATTTCATGATTAATATAAATGAACACATTTTATACTCATCATATTTATGTCTCACCTTTACTTAAGGTCAATATGCATTTGAAGATAAACGCCCCAGGAATAGAATAGTTGTTTACTCGAGGATTTATGATAGGGCTCATGATCATGAGGACTTGAGGACACTACATGTCTATTGCCTGATACATGCTCCTAATCTTGAATCATCAAGAAAGGGCATTAATGATCTCAATAAGACTAATATGACATCATCTACTTGTATAGAGATACAAGGTAGGGACCTCATGGAATATAGACATGGTGATACCTTAGCTGATGTCGTGGATGGATCTGTTAGAAAACAGATAGCACTGGTGGTCCAAGTTTATTTCTGTCAATGACTAATTGAGCCTAATGGGTCACATACTGAACTTTGTCAAAACTATAGGTGTACCACTCCAACCCAATTATAAATGGCGTCATACTTGGATAATTGGTGAGACATTAGTTTTGCCATTAATAGACCAAATATATGTTTGAAGGCCCAATGGGGCTTTGGACCAATTTGAATTTGGAATTTAGATGTTGAATTTAAAATAGTCATTTAAATTCAAATTTTAAATTCAAGAAGTTAGGTGATAAAGGATAATTGTTAATTATCCAAAATAATATCCAATAAAGATTAGATAAAAATCAAATAAATATTGGATAAATATCTAATAAAGATTAGATAGATATCCAATAAAGATTGGATAAAGATCCAATAAAGATTGGATAGAAATTGAACTTTTCTAGTTGGACTGGACCTTTCTTTTAAGAACTAGAGTTAGGGTTAAACCCTAATTTAAGTTGCTGATTTTTAAGCTCCATATTTTTGGACGTTTTTCAAGAAAAAAAATCCATACATATTGTTATTCAAAAAGGTTGTGCATTCTTGTTCAAGAGAAAGAGGGCTATCTCTAATCTTTTAATCTTGCGCCTCACCTAATCTCAAGACACCATCATCATCTTGAGAAAAGAAGAACCAAGGAATTGAAGCCTCCACCTGTTATCGCCTAACAAGCATCCAAGGAGAAGGGGTTCTCATTGCAATCAAGAGGCAACTATGTGAATCAACATTAGAGGATGCCATATACTTTGAGGTCTTCGAGTGATCAAAAGGTAATCCTAAAACCCCAATAGTTGTTTTAACGAGCACTTCCTTTATATAGCTCATGAGGATCGTAAAGACGGGTTTCGCAATGATTAATAGAAATTCCTAATTTTTCACATCCTAATTGTTGTTTTCATTTAGTTACTGGAACTCATAAGTACATTAAAGAGTTACAGATTCTCATGAGTATACTAAAGAGTTACGAGTTATAACTCATGAGCATCGTAAAGGGTTCTCATGACTATCATAAAGAGTTACGAGTTACAACTCACGACCACCGTAAAGAGTTATGGGTTCTCATGAGTATCATAGAAAGTTATGAGTTATAACTCATGAGCACCGTAAAGAGTTACTGGTTTTTATGAGTATCGTAAAGAGTTATGAGTTATAACTTATGAGCACCACAAAAGACTTATAGTTTCACCAATGGCAAAGAAAACCAATTTGGAATAACTCATGAGTACAGTAAAGAGAAGAGTTACGGGTTATAACTATAAAGAGAAGAGTTATGGGTTATAACTCATGAACACCATAAAGAGTTATGGGTTGTAACTCATGAGTGACAGAAAAATTACATGTGATAATAAATATCAATATTTTTTATTTTGCTTCAATGTCAGGCAATACCCCAAAATTAATATCACCAATTTCAACAAAATTGTTGAGTAATTATAAACCCTCCCATAACAAGAGAGATTTGGTGTGATAGAAGGATATGATTAATGAGGGGTACATTGTTTCAAGGGCATTGATGTAAATTGAAAAAAAATTCCAAGTCTTAGTTTGGGTCATATAGCCTGATTATTGAATTCTTAAGTTTAATGATTCAAATTAGAATTCTATAATCCAACTATCTTTTAAAAGAATTTTTCTTATAAGAGAACCGATCAAAATCTAACCCTATCTCAAAAATAACAAAAATACATATTACTTTAATATCACCAATTGTGTTTTGTGTATATTTTATAAATAACAAATATATATAATAAAGCAAAACTTAGCAGAATTGTATTTCATTTGAAATATACGGTAGGATAGAAAATACGCCTTTGAATCTAATGATCTTCTATCGGTATTGTTTGTGCTGTGTAAAAATCCATTGTTATATATAACAGTAAAATCAAAATATAATCGCATGTGCGAAGCAATAAAAAAAATAAAATTAAATGGAACACGAATATAACAATTACCTAATGATGAAACAAGAAGAAAGGATATCAGAAACTCACCAATGGGAAAAGTTTTAGAAACTCTTGATATCACGCGCGGGTCGGAGATAATGCACTACTACGAAAAAGTCAAAAAATGATCTAAATAAGACCCAATTAGCGTCCCTTTTCAAAGGGATGTCGCGACCAGGGTAGTTGTAATTGTATCGTTTGGCGTCTTGAGTAGGATTCAAGACGCCTTAAAAGCGGCGTCCTGAATGATATTCAGGATGCCTGATTAAGGCATCCTAAATTTCTTAAAGGCGTCCTGAATTGTATTTAGGGGCCTTATTAAGCGTCCTGAATCAATTCAAGACGCCTTAATAAAGGCGTTCTGAATGAATTCAGGACGCCTTAATTAGGCGTCCTAAACACTACTCAGGACGCCTAATAAAGGCATCCTGAATACATAATTCAGGACGCAAAAATTGTAATATAAGCGTCCTGATTATTAATTTAGGACACTTTATATGACTTTTTTTTTAAATATTTGCTACATTTTTCTTTTTGCTCAGAAAGGATGTATATTAATATTGCCAAATCAGAGTACAACATTACAGCAAATACAGCATTACAACAAATACTAGAGACATCAGAAACATTAAAAAAAAAAAACTAGAGAACACTAGTAAAATAAGCATCCCAGTAAAGGCTTAGCCAACCCCTGTATTAGCAAAGGGAAGAGGATCAAGAACCATCCACATTCAAACTCATCTCTTGTGCATCCAAAGTTAGAATAGACACCAAGGAAGGTGATGGCTGAAATACCCAACCGGGTACACCTTCTTATAAGCATTAACCGCTAGAAGATTAGTGGCCCTATTACCCCTTTAAGGAATGAAGGACAATTTAAACCCAACCCTGTTTGCAAAGAAACAAATAATATCATGTAGGATGCTTCTACATTTCCATTCGCCTAAGACAGCAGATTTTGCATTTACAAAAGATACTAACAAAAGGCAGTCAGACTCAAAAACCACGTTTTCATTCCCCATGTCCATTGCCAACATGAGTTCCTTCCTGAGAGCTAGTGCCTCCGTCATAAACGCCAAGATGGACTTCAGCTTGTCTACATAGCCCCATTTGAAAGAGCCATACTAATCCCGACACACCATTCCTACCGCCGCTGATTCCTTGCCCAGTACAAAGGTTCCATATATCAACATTATACTTCAGCCACCCCTGCTCCGGCGGTCACCAACGATCAGGACTAGTAGTCGGCCTCCTTGCTATGCCTCCCATGGAAGACTTTTGTTCCCAATGAAACCAGAAATTAGAGTTATACCTGCTAGCAAAATCAATTACAGCTGATGGGTTAGGCTCCACCTGATTGAAGACTTTTTCATTTCTTTGCTTCCATATTAACCACAAAAGCTAGCAAATATGAGATATATCTTTTTCAGAAAGGAATTGTAGATTAATAATCAGCAGCCACCATACATTAAAGTTAGAAACATTTGAGCAATCTAATCTAGCTCCCAAGCTACACCCAAACCACACACATTGGGTCCAATCATAATGGAATAATAAATGTTTAATGTTTTCATCATCACAATTCCAGAAGAATCTCAAGAAGCATTCGTCTATTAAAAGATTTACATAAAACAAATTGATCACCTGATCCAGCCAAAAAATGTGAAGTAAACTTTATATACCTATATGTGTTGATGAAGAAGATGTATAGCCAACATGTTTCGAATCGTATCGATGTCATCCTCTGAGTATGGATCCAGACTACCGAAAAATTGTAAATTGGAAAACAATGTATAAGATAAACTAATGAAGTGAATGAAATAATTAACAACTCAAGTACTACAACAAAAATATCATCATTTGAGAATCATGAAGCGATTACGTACGCTTTGAAAACCTGTAATACGTCCGGTGGAAACGATGGATTGCATATAATTGATAATGTAGTATCCGCACTCGGAGCTCCCTGGTTGTCGATGGCACTATAAATCAAAAGCAAATTGTTAAAACGAATGAAGGCATATCGACAGCTACTGTGTCAATGAAATAACTTGAATTGAAACTACTTACCTTCGGATAATACCACTTCGGTCCACCCTGCTCTCGTGCTCCAGCAACCTGTCTAAACGTCTTGAGACCACTATCATTAAAATCGAAATTAACAAACATGAAAACAATTTATTTAAAAGAAGAATCGATGATTTAGACAAAAATTTACTTACTCGACAAACATGGTTTTGATATCTTCGTTTGGCCTGCCACCTAAGGAATCGAACCGATAACATACGTTGTTGGTGGGACAAACAACACACAAGGTCCAATGACCATTACAACATATACGTATTAATATTCAATTAAGATAAGAAAGCAATTTATTCTTAAAAATCTTATATAGACAAAACTAAAATACATACTTTTCAAGTATTGGCGCTAGATAACAAGACAATTCTTCGTCGCCCATTGCTAAACCAACATAAAGCGCCCTTCTGGCTAACTTATTGCGAGTCGAAGTCATGTTGCCAGGACATAAGAATCCATATGAACCCGCTCAGTCTGTCTGGGCGCATATGTCGTGGTAGACACTATAATCGAAATAAAATGATAAATGCTGTTGAATATATAAAACTAAAAAATCAATGCAATAATTAAAGGGTAAAAAAAAACTTACAGGATTGCAAGTTGAAGAAACTGTATATCTAAATCTTCCATACGGATAAACTGTCCCAAATCTTTGTTGTCAATGGTTATGGGATATGTCTTTTATGCGCCGACAATGATCGGACGCATCTCCAAGCTTATAAAGTTGATGTCTTTGTACATCTCTCGCAATTGTGCCAAGTAGGGAAATCTGCTCGCAGATTGTTCATGCTATGAAAACATAAAAAATAGATTATGAGTAGGTTAGCAATGAAAATCAATCGGGAACCTACTCATCATCAATCAGTAATGTATTTCCTACCATTGGAGGTGTCGTCCCCATCTGAATAAGATGATGTAGCTAAAGGATGAACGAAGTAGTGGCATTGCCTAGCGTGGGAACCTCCTCATCATCAATCGGGATGGCTGTCTCTTCTTCCCCCTCTCATACACTTTTCACAGTCACCCTACATTGGTCTTGTGGAATTTGCTTGTTATGGTGTGTGGTTTGTTATGGGTGAACAAGACCATCGGCAACAATACGCTAGTGTGGGATATCCAAATATAGAGTGCAAGGTAGTCCTCCTTGTGGAGTGTGAGAAGGTTTGCCAATAGATACATTTGGAAGGTGAGAAGGTTCGCCAATAGGTACATCTGGAGGGTGAAAACTTTCTTTGCTGCTTAGGAAGGCCGAGGATTCGTGGGTTGTATGTTGAGTATTTTCCTTCTCTTGTATCATAGCTCTCATTTCACCACGTAGTTGTGCCATAACCTCATCTATGAGAGACACTCGAATTTTGGCTACAAGCTGAGGACTACGGTTGTCATCGTCATGCAAACAACGTGAACGCCACTAACTCCACTTGTCTCCCCTCAAACCTGATCAAGGTAATCCGGCTTCCCAATCGCCGTTGACAGAATGTCCATCCGTGTACCTGGTGTGAATGAACCTTGGCTACTCTACTGCTCAAGTCATCCTGTATCATAAGATTTTTCATAAATAATAACTAAACTCTTATAATATGAAACAATTAAGGCTATTTAATACTTATAATTTAACTACTTACAATCTTTGAGGCAACCTCAGCAACATCTTCATTTACGTATTTGCCACCCTTCATTCTCATAGCTTTCAATTTTTTGTGACGAGGAGGACGATCAGGGGCCTGGATAACACTGGAAGGATCGGATTGGGCAGCTTCCTTCATTCTCTCCAACTCTTCTTCCATCATCTTCCGTTCAAGCTTTTTATAGCCACCTCTAGACATGCAATGCGGATACTTATTTCTCGCTTGGCTCTCTCTATTGGCTTAACTTTTTCCTATGACACGAAAACAAATAAAACTGAGCCTACAATATGAAGTAGATTCAACTAAAAGATAAGACATAAAAGAAATTTTACAAGAAATTCAAGATTTTGCCGTGACGCCACAAACTCCCTCCAATCCTCTAGAGAAATGTAATCATAGTTGCTACATTGATATGATTCCCGAAAGAAAAGGATGATTGGATCAACTAGGAATGGAATTTTTGCACTAGAATTTTAGCCTCTAACGCGTCCTGAAAGGATGGCACGTATCTAATGCTACAGACCTCAGATTTGAGTGCTTCTAAAATGAGGAGAAAGATGACGTTCTGAAATACGATTTTGACTCAAAAAACACTGAAAAAGGATAAGGAAAACTGGAGATACAAAACCAAGAAATTTAGAACGAAAATTGGATTATAGGTAGGCGCCACAATTCCAAAGAATTGATAAGCCCAAGAACGCCACAAGGATTGTTTCCCTTGATAAATTCAAAGATTCTCAAAAGAACCCTCGAGAAACTTGTCTCTCACCAAAACGGTTAACTTTCAAATTCAAATTTGCCGTTCCAAAAGCCATGGTGTTCCCTTATATGGTGGGCAACATCCATATTAAGTTTAACCTAATTCTGGTTACACACAAAGGAAAATAAGAGAACCCAATAAGCGAGCCCAATAATCCTTATTACAAAAGTTCAAATAAATGTAAGAAAGATAAAACTAAGTGCAGAATTTGGGCCAAGTAAAACTAAGCGAGCTCAATAAGCCTTCATGCATATCTATTGAGGCTTATTCTTCAAGGTCTTCAATCTGAATTAAGTGTATCATTTCGGTCTCTTCTTCCTTCTTGGGCTTGTCTCAAGTAAGGTGGTCACCAAAAGATTTAGGGCCTCTTTAGCCTTTTTAGCTTTTGCTCTTGTCGTTGGGCCTCCAAGACCTTGTACGTCCGCCAAGTTTGTTGCCTTGGTCATGCCGCCTCCTATGTCCTCATCATTCCCTTGAACATACTTTCTTGTGAGCTTGTTCTTAAAATCTTTCCAACGTAGACGAACTTCACTCATCCAATGCTTGTTGAACGCCATATTGTTAGGGACATCGTACATTTGTTGCAAGGTAAAGGAGAAGATATGAAAGAAATCAAGTAATAAGACTAAAGATACAAATGTAGATATATCGAAATTGAGATACCAAAATTTGTGCCCAAATTAAATGCTTCGTTTTCTGAGGAACCAACTTCCAACTAGAGTATACAATGCAAACTTTGCTTCGGGCCAGATAGCTTACATAGCTAATGAAATTTCCTTTTGACCAATTGGATTCATATTGGCATCGAACTCCACATGCAGTCTCTTTTTTTGACTGTCACGATGTGCAATTAGTGCACCCATATGGGTGGAACCTCTACCCCTTCTCACAACGGGTTCATCTCTATGATCACCCGATGACTCGGCAGAGCTGGACATATTCCTGTTCATCAAAGACAAATCAATGTTAGATAGGTTATTAAATAATAAACAAATTAATAAAATAACTAACATGTTAAACCACCACAAAAATAACATAGTACTATTTCATAACTTAAGATCTTACTTTATATGGTTTCCCATATTCCTTCACAATGATCCTTTCTTGCAGCATATTCTTCATCATCTACCAATTCTACCTCACGTGTTGTAGGTGGATTTGTTGTGAAAGGGAGTGTATCATCAAGGTTCAAGGATTCTTCACCATACTTCTGTTTTATTACTTTGAGTACAATGGACATTTTTTATTTGCAGGGTTTGTAACATAAAACACTTGTTTCACCTGGCTTGCTAGAATGAATGACTCATCTCTATGACCAAGTCTTTGAAGATTAAATGAGACAAATCCAAATTTAGGATCTATTACAACAGCATTATTGCTAACCCACTTACATTTCAATAAAGCAACTTTGAACTTGTTGTAGTTCATCTCCCATATTTCTTCAATAACTCCATAATAGGCCATTGATGCTAACACCGGGTTTTTGTCTGTCGAACTCAAAAAGTGCATGGATTCAGCTTCAACCATCACCCCACTTTTTACACAGAGCTTCTGTCATCTTGGTCTTTTTGTGTAGAAAGAATATCCGTTTATATCATAACCGCTCCAAGTGATAACCTGAAAAGAAGGCCCCCAGGTTAACCACTCGATTGTAGCCGACACACCGGTCTCGTGCAATACCGTCTCCTGGAACCACTTTATGAATGTCTTCTTTTGCTCATTAGCTATTTGCATGTCATTCTTCCTTGGATGCATATTCTTCAAACTCTTTTTGTGTTTATCAATGTATGGTTGACCTTCTTCTATATTATTCAAGATGTACAAGTGTGCTTGCAACACCTCATCACGAGGCATATTCTTTAGTTTGATTCCTCGAGTTCCCTTGCTTATCCCCTCATCATGCTCAGATTGTATCATCGCCCCTGATAGATAATCTTTACAGAACTTCATAGCTTCTTCAACTACATATCTCTCAATTATTGATGCTTCCGGTTGATAAGGATTTTTAGAATACCCTTTTAAGATCTTCATGTATCGCTCGAAAGGGTACATCCACCTTAGGTAAACTGGACCGCAGAGCCTTACCTCCCTTACCAAGTGCACTATCAGGTGGACTATTATATCAAAAAATGCAGAATGAAAATGCATCTCTAGTTGGGACAAAATAATATAACCCTCATTTTCCAATTCATCCAACTTTTCAATGTCAATGACTTTGTTACAGATAGCATTAAAGAAAATACTCAATTTTGTTATAGTGGTTCACACTTCATCTTTCATAATGCCTCTAATAGCTACTGGTAATAGTTGTTGCATCAACACATGATAATCATGGGACTTCATTCCCACTAACTTCAAATCGTCCATTGAAACACACCTTCTCAAATTAGAAGAATATCCTTGTTGAACCTTAATGTCATATAGACACCTACACAAACTTTTTTTTCTCCGCTTTTGATAGTATATGAGCTGCTGGATCCATGTATGCCCTCTTACCATCTTCCATTACTCGTGGATGTAACCGTTCTCTTATTCCCATATCAACCAGGTCTAGTCTCGTACTAATTCCATCCTTAGTCTTCCCTGGTAAGTGCAAAAGAGTACTGACAAGGCTATCACAAATGTTTTTCTCCACATGCATCACATCAAAACTGTGTCTCACATTAAGACTACGCCAATATGGAAGATCAAAGAAAATTGATCACTTCTTCCATATATTCTTCTCACCTGCAATCCTTTGCTACTTACCCAATATGACATTGATATCTTTTACTCGACTATAAATTTCCTGTTCGGTTAATGTCTTTGGAGCCGTTCTATGCTCCGCTAAGCCGTTGAAAGGCTTTCTTAACTTACGATATGGGTGGAACCGATGAAGAAACCTCCTGTGACCGAGGTAGACCTTTTTTTCTCGTGCTTTAGTTGATAGAAGTTTGTGTCTGCTTCACATATTGGACATGCTTTATGCCCCTTCACACTGTTCCTTGACAAATTTCCGTATGCTTGCACGCAACTTAAAGGACTCCTTCTTATATGCATCAAACACATCTATGCCTTCCTCCCACAACTTCTTCAAATCCTCAACCAAAGGCGCCAAGTACACATCAATTTTGTTCCCTGGCTGTTTTGGTCCAGAAATCATCATAGAAAGCATCACATACTTGTGTTGCATACATAGCCAGGGAGGTAAGTTGTATATTACAAGGAGAACCAGTCATGCACTATAGGTGCTGCTAATAGTTCGATACGAATTGAAGCCATCTGTACAAAGCCCCAGCTGAAGGTTTCTTGGCTCATTGCCAAATTGAGGGAACATTTTGTCTATTTTCTTCCATTGTGGAGAGTCAGCCGGGTGTCGAAGATATTTTCCATCGATATTCTCTCATCAAAATGTCATCTCAACTTCTTCGTCGTTGCTTCACTACTAAACAAACGCTTAAACCGTGGAATTATTGAAAGATACCACAATGCTTTCAAAGGTTGCCTTTTTGTTGTCTGCTCTCTAGAAACACCACCTTTCTTCACTTTGTATTGTGAAGTTTTACACTTCGGACAATTACTGACGCCTTCGTACTCGTTTTTGTACAGTATGCAGTCATTAGGGCAACTGTGTATCTTTTTATACTTCATACCTATCATAGACAGGATTTGAAAGTGGAACCAAATACCTAAGAGGGGGGGTGAATTGGGTATTTTAAAAATCTCGAGACAAACTCTGTTTTGTGATGATAAAAACAGAGGTAAACAGAGTAAGGGAAGAGAAGTTGAACACAAGAGATTTGTACTGGTTCAGTCTCAACCACTTGACCTACGTCTAGTCCCGAGACTCTCTGGGATTTCAACTATATCAAGGATTACACACTCTGCACTCAAGAAGTGATTCTCTCACTAGAACTCACTCCCCCTTACAAGTTATGATCAATGATTCCCAAATCACCAAGTCCCCTTGACTTGTGATTCCTTACAATAAATTATAATCAGAAATAAAACTCTCTCAAAGAGCAGATATAAATGAACACTGAAGCTCTTGTATCAAAAGATACTATATGGATGAAAACTGAAGAGAATAAATGAAGACTTGAATACAATTCGCTTTCAGTTGTTGTGGTTGTTGTAAAGACTTGAATGCAGCTCTATTTATACTCAGAGATCATTAAATGACCGCTGCTTTCCAAATAGATCCATTGGATAAGTTGTCCAAGTGTTCTGAAGTGGTTTAGGCATCTTCTCTCTCCAGTAGTTCACTTAATCCATCTGTCCAAGTAAGCAAGGTTGACTCTCTGTGAATTAATCCATTAGAGAGGATGCTTCTTGTTGTAGCAATCAATCTTTAATGCTTTGTAGACGTGTGCAGATGGATTGGCCAGAGGAAGTAACTTTCTGGACATTGCATTAAATGTTATGAACTGGTTTTTGCTTTATGCTTTAACTCTTCAATAAACATTCTTTAAACATCTAAAATCCACTAATAAAGTCATTAAACATAGCTGGGAATATCAGAGAATAATATAACAAAGTATTAAGATCAAACAAGAATGTTTTCTGAATTCGTCAGATTTGAATCTCTGAATCAGCGTCATGAACTCGAGCTTAGTTCTTCCAGGCTCGAGTTTGGTGCTTCAGTGTACAAAAACATTTCAGTTTAAAAACATGTAAACCTGAGGTTTGTAGTGTAAACCTGAGGTTCGTAGCTCATTGAAAAAATCACATTGCTCTCGGGTTGTTTTGAACTCGAGCTTACTTTCATGAACTCGAGCTTACTTTAATGAACTCGAGTTCCCTTCATTCAGAGAGGTGTGTCGTGATTTCTGAGTTCTAGAGAGTTTGTGTTCAAGAGGCAAACTCGAGTCCATTAGTGATAGGCTCGAGTTTGACATTGTTCAAGACAAAACTTAGTCTTAGCTTTGAAAAGACAAACCTGAGGTTTATAGTGCAAACTCTAGAGTTTTCTCAAGTTGAAAAACGCTTTTGCTCTCTAGAGCTTTTAGGCTCGAGTTTACTATCTTAGGCTCGAGTTTGTTCAACTTTGAAAAATTCTCAATGTTTTTGTCTTGAGATAAACCTAAGGTTTGTGAAATAAGTCTCAGGTTTGTTTATCATGAAAAAACTTTGAAACCTCTCGGCCAAATGTAGGCTCGAGTTTAAAGTGATGAACTCGAGCTTACATGATTTGTAAGCTCTTGAGATTTTTCAAACTGGAAAACTTTTAAATCAATAAAACAATGCAGAACCTGAAATATTCTTCCCGCCAGAGATCAACTTGAGAGTGCCATAATAGGCTCGAGTTCATAGGTTATGAAAACTATGAAAGATTTTCTCTGGAGGTTGCAAACTTGAGGTTTGAAGAAATAGGTGTCGAGTTTAAGGTTGTTTTCAAAATGCAAACCTCTCTACCATTGATGAATTTGAGCTTAAAAGTGTGAACTCAAGTTCATACAAAGTTTTGAAAACTTTGGAAAATTCTTAAGTTCTAAACTTTAGGTTCAGTGTCGAGTTTGGAAACCAAAGTGGCAGGTTTACACTCTCTGTCAAAGATAAGCTCGAGTATGCCCATAATAGGCTCGAGTTTGTCGCAGACAGGATGTTTTTGTTTGAAATTGACAAGTTTAAATCAATTTAGTCTTGAACAAAAACATCTCCATATTGTTTACAATTGTTAGTAATCATCAAAACACATAGAGAACTAACAGGATTTTCTTAGCCTCATACACACGATTTGGAAGTACATTATCATCTAGCAATATATCACACAACAATTCAAGCAACAACGTGAAACTGCTATCGGTCCATCCACAAGTTGCCTTTAAGTTGACCAAATGTAAGGTCCCAGTCAACCATGTATACTTAGTACACCCAAGGAACAAAGGTGTCTCTGCATCACTCCACACATTATCATATTCACCCGATTGTGCAAAAGATTATACCTCAACATCATGAATCATTCTCTCCATTCCATCATCATCTACCTCAACTTCATTTTCGTGGGACGCACCAGTACTTACTTCCTCACCATGCCATATCCACGTTGTGTATTGAAGGTTTATTCCATCACAAAGTAGGTGATCCCTTATATCAGCAATATCCCTTTGAATCCCATTTAAACAATTAACACATAGACAATAATACATCTCATTTTTTGTAGCCATATTCCTTCTAGCAAATTCAATAAACTCTTTCACCCCATTCTCATATTCTTCACTAGTTCTCAACGCATTCATCCAACTATGACACATTTTATCACCACCTAGGACATTTCCAACAACAGTCAAGTTCTTCACAATTTCAAGAACGACATATTTTTTTCTCAATCTTGTAAAAAAATTTCGGCAGCATTTCCCCTCAAAAGTAAGACATCCCAAAATTTCAACAACAAACAATTTCAGCATAATTCAACAAAACTTACTAACTAAGGCAATTGAGAAAATATTGTTGGTTTTCAAATATGTTTTCATGATAACAAGTTAAAAGTTTTCTATAATCAAAATGCTTATCAGAAAGATTCAGAGTTAGAATTAATAACAAATGCAAAATGATTTTGGAAAGCCTAGATTCTCGAGAATGATAGGGTAACTCTCGAGAATTGATCTTCATCCTCAAAATTTATCCCTTGAATCTTATTCTCGAGTATAAGCGTATACTTCTCGAGTATGACATATAGTTCTCAAGAATGTCAGCTTAGCTCTCGAGAATGAGATTCACGAGTACCTCGCTAAGGTAATTCTCGAGAATGAACTTTGATTCTCAAGAACGAAGGGTCATCAAATTGTAAAAGATTTTCATTGTGTAGTCTAACTCTCGAGAGTAAACACATGCTTCTTTTGATCTTTTCTTTTCAATATTACAGCAGAAGCGATTCTCGAGAATCACAGATGCATTCTCGAGAATGGCTCATCAGAATCACTGAAAAGGAATTTTTTTTAAATTGTAATTCTCAAGTATTGGAATATACTTCTCGAGTATACTTTAACAAAGTGTTCAATATCATGGTAACATGTCATTCTCGAGCACACACACAATTGATTCTCGAGTATCAGCATAACATATGCACTGAGATGATATTTCATTCTTACAATTCTCGAGAATCAAAGAAGCAATTCTCGAGAATACTTGCTGATGGCCTTTGAACATTTTTCTTCGAAATATATATAATCTTAACTATTCCTTGGGTATTTTATATTATTGATTTATGACTATACTAATCAAGTTTAAATCAGTTATTAGTGCTTTACAGAGACATTTATCATGGTTTAAGTTTTTAAACCTTCATAAAGTATTCCAGCGTGTCAAGAGCATTTATTACACTGAAAAAGCAAAGCATACAAATGGAAGTAATGCGTGTAGCAGACGAAGACATTCCTTTGAGGCAAACTTGTTCCAGCTATAACTCTAAATCAACTTCTGCTCTGAGACATTCGACGGTAAAGAATTTAATGATTCAACGGTCCACTGTTCACAACTAGAGTTGCACAGTGTCTAACGGAAAATTAAAAAGCCTCAATGGCTAGTTTGCAAACTCTCCAATGGCATTAATGGCGAAGCCTATAAAAGCTCACCACATTCAATTCTGCCAACTACTGAAAATGTTGTGCAATCAATTCGATATTTTTATCTTTCATTGTTTCATCCCTATCATTAACTGCACTTCAGTGTTCATATTCTTATCAACTCGTGACCTTGATCAAAACATTGACTTCGGTTGCTGCCCTGTTTGGGAGTTTATCTGAGTACTAAAGCAAGTTGAAGTTCAAGAAAGACTTGGATGAAGTCAACAGCAGTCGAAACAAAGGCATCGCACTTAATGCTGTAAAAGAAAAAGAAGACAAAGACAAGGATGATGATGATGATGACGAGATGGCCATGTTTGTACAACGGTTCAAGAAGTTTTAGAGAAAAGATCGAGGATTCAGAAATAGATTTCAGAAAGGGAGTTCAAGCAACCGACAAGAATTCAAAGACAAGGATCAAATTATTTGTTATGAGTGTGAAAAGTCGGGTCACTATAAATTTGAATGCCCTCAATTAAGAGATAGTGATAAAGAAAAGAAGAAGAAGTCATACCAATTCAAAAAGAAGGCCTATGTGTCAGCAATATGGGGAGATGGCTCTTCAGACAAAGAAAGCGAAGAGGAAAAGGAAACTGCCAACATTTGCCTGGTAGCAGAAGAAGAAGAGCAAGTCAAGAATGACGATGAGGTATACGATTTACAGCCTTCATATGATGAGTTATTTGATGAATATAATGAAATACAATCTGAATTTGAGAAACTTATGGAAGAATGCATATCTTTGAAAAGGGAAAATATGACTCTTAAATTCCGTGTTGAAAACCTTTCTTGTGAAAATCTTGTTTGTGACGACTGTTTGGATTTGGAGAAAAGAAATTCATATCTTACAAAATCTCTTGAGAAATTTACTAAGGGCAGTGAAATGCTCAATGTAATTTTGAAAGCTCAAAGGTTTACCAATGATCGCTCAGGTATAGGATATAATCCCATTTTTTATAAACAGAAAGGAAAGAAGAAAACTAGCGGAAAACCTTATTTAAATTACTTTCGAAAAATAGTTCATTCTTCAAACCCGTTTGCACATTGCAATTACTGTAATCGAAAGGGCCATAGTACTTCATCGTGCTTTCATAAAAAGGATAAAAGGGATAAGCCAGTTGGTAATTATCAGTGGGTGCCTAAGGGAACCTATGTTCCCAAAGCTCATACTAACCCTAAAGGACCCAAGAAAAGATGGGTACCTAAAGCTTGATCCCTTCTAGTGTTGCAGGTGTGCTTGAGAGCATCAAGAATCAACAAGTGGTATATCGACAGTGGATGCTCCAGACACATGACGGGAGACGCAGACCAGTTTGTTGCAATGAGGTCAAAAGACAGCGGCAAAGTCACTTTTGGAGGAAACCAATCAGGGAAAATCACTGGCATTGGTGAAATCGGTGCAGAAGATGGGCCTCAGATTAAGGATGTCTATCTTGTGGAAGGCCTCTACCATAATCTTCTAAGCATTAGCCAAAGCGCCGATAAGAACAACTGGATCATCTTTGATTCAGAAGAGTGTCTCATTGTCAACAAAGACGATCTCCCAATTGATAAAGGTAAACAAAAGGTATTGTTCAAAGCTCCTAGTGAAGGAAATTGTTATACTCTGGATTTACCAAAAATAAACTTTGAAAAATGTTTTGGTAGCAACTCAGACGAAAGTTGGTTGTGGCATAAACGTTTGGCTCATGTCAACATGCATCAACTGGATAAGTTGTTAAGAAAAGACTTAGTAATTGGTTTACCCAAATTACGTTTTAGAAATGATATGATCTGTGATTCATGTCAACGGGGTAAACAAACCAAATTATCTTTCAAAAACAAACTAGAAATTTCGACAAATCGACCTCTTCAATTACTCCATATGGATTTAATTGGACCAGCAAGAGTTAGAAGTTTTGGTGGAAATTTATATACTCTGGTGATTGTCGATGATTTCTCACGTTTTACTTGGACCATTTTCTTATCGTCTAAGGATGAAACTTTTGATCTGTTTGTTGTGTTTGCCAACAAGGTGCAAAATGAGAAAGGTATTTGTATTACAACTATTCGAACAGATCATGGAGATGAATTCAAGAATCAAGCGTTTGGTGAATTATGTGATGCTCACGGGATCGATCACAACTTCTCGGCTCCAAGGACACCTCAACAGAATGGTTAAGTTGAAAGGAAGAATCGTGTACTAAATGAGATGGCTCGTGCAATGTTGAATGAAAATCAAACATCATAAGTTTTCTGAGCAGATGCTGAGCACAGCCAACTACATATCAAATAGAGCCTATCTCCAGAAGAAGCTCAATAAGACTCCGTATGAGCTCTACAAAGGGAGGAAACCAAACTTAGCTCATCTTCACATCTTTGGCTGTAAGTGTTTTGTTCATAATAATGGTAAAGACAATCTAGGAAAATTTGATCCTAGGTCTGATGAAGGTATTTTTCTTGGATATTCAAATAGAAGTAAAGCATATAGAGTTTTCAACAAACGTACACGTGTAGTTGAAGAATCCATACATGTTGTATTCTGTGAATCAAAATTAGACAAAAATTTGGATGATGATGAAGAAAATACTTTCAAAAATCAACTCTTTTCGAAAACTACCCCTGCCTCTATTGAAAATCCTAGAGATGTTTTCTAAACTGATCCTCAGAGCAATTTAGAAAATCCTGATCAATCTCAACCTAAAGCTTGGAAGTTCATTAGAAATCATCCTTTGAACCAAGTGATAGGTGATGTTAATCAAGGAGTGAGGACCAGAAAAAGCACCTTAAATGAAGTTACCTTTTCTCCTTTTATCTCTCACATCGAACCCTCTAAGATCAATGAAGCCCTATCAGACAATGATTGGGTGATAGCGATACAAGAGAAATTACACCAATTTGATCGGAATCATGTTTGGGATTTGGTACCTAGGCCTAAAGACCATCCGGTCATTGGGACTGAATGGGTATTCAAAAACAAACGAGATGAATCCGCAATTATAGTCCGTAACAAAGCTAGATTGGTCGCCAAAGGCTATAATCAGGAAGAAGGTATTGATTATAAGGAAACGTTTGCTCCAGTGGCTAGATTGGAAGCAATACAAGTACTCTTGGCCTTTGCATACATCAAAGGATTCAAACTATATCAAATGGATGTAAAAAGTGCTTTTCTAAATGGTTTTATTTAGGAGGAAGTATATGTTGAACAACCTCCTGGTTCTGAAAATGATATCATCCAGATCATGTTTATCGCCTTAAGAAAGCCTTGTATGGTCTCAAACAAGCTCCCAGAGCTTGGTATGAACATTTAAGTAAATTTTTGTTAGATCAAGGCTTTGTTAGGGGGAAAGCAGACACAACTCTTTTTATCAAAACTAATAAGCTTAACGAACTTTTAATAGTGCAAATATACGTAGATGATATAATATTGGTGATACTAATGACTCTCTCTGTGAGGAATTTTCCAAGAAAATGCAGGGAGAATTCGAGATGTCTATGATGGGAGAACATAATTATTTTCTTGGATTGCAAATCAAGCAACGGAAGGATGACATATTCATCTCACAGACAAAGTATCTCCGCGATCTACTTAAAAAGTTTGGGCTGGAACACTGTAATGGTGCAGACACTCCAATGAGTTCAACAGCCTCGCTGGATGCAAATGAAGAAAAGGGCAAAGACTTAAATATAATTAAGTATAGAGGAATGATCGGATCTTTGTTCTACCTGACTGCCAGTTGGCTAGACATTCAGTTCAGTGTGGGAATGTGTGCAGGATTTCAATTAGCTCCTAAAGAATCACATGCTGAACATGTTAAGAGAATCTTTCGATATCTCTCAGATACAAAGGAGTTGGTCTTTGGTTCCCAAAAGGACAACAAGAATTTTTGGTTGCTTACTCAGATGCTGATCATGCTGGATACAAAATCGACAAAAAAAGTACCAGTGGACAATGTGAATTCTTCGGAGGCTCACTCATATCCTGGTTCAGTAATAAGCAAACTATTGTGCCTGTGTCATCAACTGAAGCGGAATATGTTGCTACCTCAAGCTGCTGTGCACAAGTCTTGTGGTTAAAACAATAGTTATCTGATTTGGGAGTTCACTTGGAAGAGATTCCAATTCTATGTGACAACACGAGCACGATTAGCTTGGCTAAAAATCCAGTTCAACATACAAGGACCAAGCACATCGATGTGAGACATCATTTTATTCGTGATCACGTGCAAAAGAAAGATGTAAAAGTGATGTTCATTCTCACGCATCTTCAATTGGCTGATATTTTCACCAAACCACTGGCTAAAGAACAATTCAATTTCATTCGAAGAGAATTGGGAATGGTAAATCCCAATAAACTGTAAGTAATTCTAATTTAATGTTTTCAATTATGTTTTGATGATTAATAGAGACTAACTTAGGCAACGGAGTGCCTAAATCATGGTTTGCAGGTTCCCCTGTTGTGTGACTGAAAAACAGAGGTTTTCAGAGTACTCGAATTCTCAAGAATGGATTAGGTATTCTCAAGAATTAGTGGAGAGCTAGTTCTAGTATTCTCGAGAATTGATTATCAACTCTCGAGAATTATCGGGTCTTACTAAATCTCTAAGCATTGCAATAGCCTACTGTTCAATTTTAAGATCAAGATTCTCGAGAATCTTCATGAGCTCTCGAGAATTGGCAATGACTCTAGTTAGATCAAAACCTTCTATTCTCGAGAATGAATTTTGTCTAACTTCAATCGCATTTTATTCTCGTGTTCTCGAGAATTGATTCTAAATTCCCAAGAACTGTCGATAAGTCAGTCGTTTTGTTTCTCTAGCTTAAGATAGAAAAGAAGCTCTCGAGAATTTAACTTGGAATTCCGGATAATGGTCAATCAAGAGTTAGCCCATTGATTTGATTTCAAGTACTGACAGAGTCTTAATAAATTTCTAAATATCATAAAAGCCTACCATTCATCAAGATTTTCGAAAATCAGTATAAGTCAGAACTCTTAGCTCTATTTCACAAAAGCTTTGTTTCACAAAATTACTCTTGAGAATCGTTTCTGGATTCCCGAGAATGGGCAAGGTAGGACTTAGTAAAAAACTTCTTGCATTCTCGAGAACTTAGTAAAATTCCCGAGAATCAGCGTCTTCTTACTGGTATATTCTCGCGTTCTGGAGAATTAAGTAAAACTCTCGAGAATTGTGAAGCTAATCTCTTATCCAATTCCTCTGATCTATGGATTCTCTAGAATCATACATGGATTCTTGAGAATACAGGTGTCTTCTGTACCTAATTGAACCTGCTATCCTGAACACTCTCGGGAATTGACACAAGATTCCTGAGTATGTTCAATAGTCATATGATGAATTCCAATCCTTGCGTCTGACTATGGAGCTCTTAAGAATCAACTCTAGATTCTTGAGAATAGCTAATCAGAAAAATTAGTCTCACTCTGTAAAACTCTCGAGAATCAAAGTAGTGCTCTCGAGAATTGGCTACCCAATTTATTTTTCCCTCTTCCTGGTATTCCCGAGAATTAAATATAACTCTCGAGAATTATGGGTAGACCGAGTGTTACATAACGAATGTCGTTTTGATTTCTTCAACCTTTCATAAAACCCTCTCTTCCCAATTCTCGAAGAACTCTACAACTCTCTCTACTTCATTTTTCTTTCTCCAAAAACACTGGGCTTCGATTTGTTTCGCTTCTCACCCATTTTATCCAACCTACCCTGTTCTTCATTTGCATCTTCTTCGATCTCTGTCCATCAAAACCTTCTCAGACTCCATATTTCTCCTATTATCAATCATCATCCTCTCCGACCAAACCCTAACATTTCATCTCTTTTCTCATCATATATCACCCTGTTCCTTCATAACCAGTCTTGATGGAAAAATCTCCATCAAAATCCCCACCAAAACCTCTCAAAAAGAAGCCTCGCACGAAAATTCACTCCAAGGTAAAAACTTATGAGCTTCCTGCGTCGCCATTCAAAGGCATTACAAGTGAAAAGTCCTCTCAGCCGAACCCTTCCAAGTCTAAATCCAAAGGCATTATCATCACAGATTCCTCTCGGCCTGTTACTCGCACTCAAACATAGTCTCTGCCAACTGAAAAAGGGAAAGGTCTTCTCTCGGCGTCTACTGATACATCCGATCTGTTTAGGGATGATCATCCACAATTTCACAAACTGAAAATGAAGAGCGAAGAGAATAGGCCTCAGAAACCTCCTCATAAGCATCCTGGTCGACAAAGGCATACCACGAGAGACACTCAAAAATCATTTGCTTCCAAACTCACTGACCATAAGAGTGCATTACATTGTCCTCCTGGATTCTGCCAAGATGAAGTGGTAATTCCTTCTGATCGATCTTTTTGGTCGAATTTTGAGAATAGGTCATTTTGTCCCATTGTATATTTAAACCTAGAAGATTTCAAAACCAAATGCAATCTGGATCTGTCCCCTTGGTTTAATACATACATGCCACTGCTAAATATCACTACCCCATTTTCTCCCATGATAGTGAAAATCTTTTACTATAATATGACTAAGTCAGAGGAGGACAATGAGACAGTTTTAACTACTTTTGTTAGGGGACGAGAGATTAAACTTACTGCTCAGATTCTGAATTCATTTTTTGGCCTTTCTGATATACCTGATCCTCCTAAACTACCTGAAATTGAAAGCTTTAAGATTCTCTTTCCAAATGAAACTTATGATGGCAAGCCTCTGAAATTCAAACCATCCCAGATGTTTGACACATATAGAGTAATATGGTACCTTTACAATCGAAATATAGTCAATAAGGGACAGAGTTTCACACATCTCGTGCACAAAGATTATGAGTGGATGGCTTCGATTCTAACTATGGAAGCAACGAATTTGGGGAAATTGGTCATATCAGAGATGTCAGAATTTATCTCCACCTACAACAAGGCCAAGAAGAACACTATTCCATATCCTAGCCTTGTATCTCAGATTCTCGGGCTCAACAATATATGGTATTTAATTGAAAAAGAGAATGTGTCCTTTCCTAAGCAATTCACCACTACTCAACTTTTGCTCATGGACATCTCTTTTACCGAGGCTACAGGGAAGCAGAAGAAAGAAAAGAGTCTAAACCTGAAGCCATCCTCTTCTAAGCAACCAGAGGAGGCTCAATCTTCACAGGCTGGTACTGCCTTTACCACCGCTCCATCATTTACTCAGGCTGCCATCCAGCACAATGTTGAACAAGCTGTTGCCAGAGGATTGGCCAAGGGTATCTCTGATGCAATCAATCCTCTGTATGATAATGCTAACCAAATGACTGGTCTGGCTAATCAACTCCAAAAAGTCACTACCACCATCCTCAAGGAGCTTGGAACTGAGTTTGAAAAGTTCTTGGAACTGAGTTTGAAAAGTTAGGCAAAAAGATTTTAGAAAGCTTTCAAATATGCATCAAGGCTCAAGAGAAAACTTCCGCTAAATTGACCAAAGAAATTAAAGATCTTCAGGGTCATGTTCATCAGTTGGACATGTCTCTCGAAGGACTGGCTTTCAAGAAATACTCTCAGCCTGCTCATCATGCATCTACATCTGCTCCTACCCATGATGTTCCCTCTTCCTCTGCTCCTCCTTCCCTTTTAGATGATGACAAAGGGGGAGAGATCATTGATGAAGATGAGGTTGAAGAAGACTGGAAGTATTTTTAAGTAGTAGTTTAGGATGTTAGACTGGAAGTATTTTTAAGTAGTAGTTTAGGATGTTACTAATTACTTTGATATTACTTGTTTCTGTTTTGGCTTACTTCTAACAAGAAGTTATGAGATTAGTGGATTGATTCTGATATCAGTTGACTCTGTTAATGCTTAATCTTTGAGTATCTGACGCATTTTGAATTGACTTATGTTGCGAATGATTTGGCATGAATCTAATGGTTTATGTTTAATTTATAAATCCACTTCTTCCCATATATGTATTGTCATCATCAAAAAGGGAGAGAATGTTGGTTTTCAAATATGTTTTGATTTGGCATGAATCTTATTCTCGAGTATAAGCGTATACTTCTCGAGTATGACATATAGTTCTCAAGAATGTCAGCTTAGCTCTCGAGAATGAGATTCACGAGTACCTCGCTAAGGTAATTCTCGAGAATGAACTTTGATTCTCGAGAATGAAGAGTCATCAAATTGTGAAAGATTTTCATTGTGTAGTCTAACTCTGGAGAACTCATCTTTAACTCTCGAGAGTAAACACATGCTTCTTTTGGTCTTTTCTTTTCAATATTACAGCAGAAGCGATTCTCGAGAATCACAGATGCATTCTCGAGAATGGCTCATCAGAATCACTGAAAAGGAAATTTTTGTCTAACTCTGGAGAACTCATCTTTAACTCTCGAGAGTAAACACATGCTTCTTTCGGTATTTTCTTTTCAATATTACAGCAGAAGCGATTCTCAAGAATCACAGTTGCATTCTCGAGAATGGCTCATCAGAATCACTGAAAAGGAAATTTTTAAAAATTGTAATTCTCAAGTATTGGAATATACTTCTCGAGTGTACTTTAACACAGTGTTCAATATCATGGTAACATGTCATTCTCGAGCACACACACAATTGATTCTCGAGTATCAGCATAACATATGCACTGAGATGATATTTCATTCTTACAAAATGACATATAACATATGCACACACACAAATGACATATATAATTAAACTAGGGATGGATCTTATTTTATTTTATTTTATTAAATATTCATATTCATATCCATCCCTAGTTTAATTATATATTAACTATACTAATAAGAGAAAAACATATAACAAAGAGTTCATTTTAAAAGTATGGTGGGTAAATTATGGTTTCTATTTGGATATTATTTATAAGTGATTTTGAGCATTTTTATTATATTTGGATTTTATTTATTAAAAGCACCTATAGATGTATAATTACAAATATATATATATATATATATATATATATATATATATATATGTGTGTGTGTGTGTGTGTGTGTGTGTGTGTGTGTGAAAGAATATAAGTTACAAAGTGAATGAAACTCTTTCGTGAGAGGAGAGAACAGAGGGCATTAAAGTCATTTTACCCATATTTTGAAATCTTAAATTGGATTAATGACTTAATTAATAATTAGTTGAATTTACCAACCTGATTTAAAAATTTCCTATTTTAAGTGGTTTTATATTGGATTTCCCAATTATAATTAACTTTTTTTAATGTCATTATCTTTCTAAAAAATTAAAAATAAAAATTTAAATAAGTTTTTCTAGTAACTTTAACTAATCTCGTTACTAGGCCTTATAGTTCTATTAAATATACTTTATTTTAAGGTAAATAATTCACTAGAGGGCTGTCCGTAAATGAATTTGTCGCTCTGTTTCATATACTCATAAAAAATATAACTAACTGTTCCTTGTTTTTAATTTGATCAAGATATCCCTTTTCAGGCTTAGAGGGAAAATGTTCTTGTGTTTTGACAACAATTTCCTTTCTCAATATTCGAACTTGTATCACTCACACGAAAAACCTTATTCCAGTGTAGTAGTGTTTTATTATTTTGGTACAAGTGTGGGATTTATAACTTAACCAATTATTCCTTCTAATAGGTTAATCTTTTAGAATTAAGCTTCTCCTCACTATTTAAATATAGCATATGTATTTATATACTGCCTCCGGTCCTAATTATAAGACATAGTTGACTTTGTTTGGAGAGATTAAGGAAGCTAAATAAGTTAATTGATCATTTTATATGTTGTGTATATTTAGATTATATATTAGTTTATTAATCAAACTAAATACTTTATAGAAAAAAATAGAAAGAAAAATACTCTAAGGTAATTTAAATAGCTTCCTTAACTTCTCCAAAAAAGTCAACTATGTCTTATAATTAGGACCGGAGGGAGTATATATCTTACCTATAAAATATATTTAGGCCAATCTATATATATTTTAATGATTTTTGTTTTTTGGCGTATATATTATGCATTAGATAAAAAGATAATTATAGGAATAAAATAAATATAAAAGCATTATAGAATATGATTAGAAAAAGAAAATTATTTGTCCCATGCGCCGCAATACTATTGTTTCAACTTCCAATATTTTTTTAAAAAATATTATTTCCTCCTATTTTTACCATAGCCACCTAATAACAATTTTACATAAAATAATCAAGTTAGTTAAAATTATTTATTTCTTGTAAAATGTTAAAATTCACCCTAAAAAATTATTAGTTGAAGGAGTTTGGTTAATTAATCAGAAAGTTTTATATTTAATTAGCTAGAAAAGTTAGATGAAAACATAATGATAATGCTTTAAAGAAAACATGATATTATGAAATGTAATGTGATTCAACTTCACATAAATTTTCCTGTGACATTTTGATTGCTCTTATTATCAATTGATATGCCATTTATAGATAAAACCTGAAAAAAAAAAATTATAATAAGGATCAGACAGCATGGTATGTATACATATGTATATAAAATTTTGGGACAATCTCATATAAAGACGGTTGAATTATCTAAATTCTAATTTGGGTTACTAAATTTAACAAATTATTAATTATGTTATGTGACACAATTAGGAATTTAGAAATTGGACCAAATTACTTTTATATCCCTTAGGTTTGGAATCTGTCACGAATTGAGCATACAAATAAAACCACAAAGATAAGAATCAGATCTTTATCCGTACAGGCCCTTAATGATCACAAAGACAGTGCAATTCGAATACAAAATTTGGGAAGATCATTTTTGAGTGATATAAACAAATCTTTATAAATAAAATACTTTATATGGGATATAAACATATCTTTATCCGTACAGGCCCTTAAGAATCGTAAAGATGGTTTGTATTTGAATTGGGGCGTACGAAGCAAAAGACTTGGCAAATAAAGATCTGATTTATATCAAAAATTATCTTCTCTAATTGTTTTGTTCATGCCTCTATAGCATTGATAGTGAGAGAAGGGAATTTCAAGTGAGATAGTGCGTCTTGCATCTTGCGAGATAGTGCGTCTTGCATCTTGCGAGATAGCAACTGATTTGAGTGACGCCGAGAAATATTTGACCGAAAGCGGCGGTGAGATCGGCGGCTTCTCATGGCATTTCTACTCAAGGTAGACGAGAAAGAGAGGGACGAAGGTAAGGAGCACAACATCCGATTTTTCCTTTTCTCTTTTCTTTGATTTATGGTTAGGGATATTATTGGAAAATAATCAACATTTTAATATCCTAAATTGAATAATTGACCTAATTTAAGATTTGTTGAGTTTAACAACCTCATATAAAATTTCCCTATTTCAATTGTCTTTATATGGGATTCTTGTAACATCCTAATTTTTAATTAGGATTTAATAAATAAAAAATAAATAAATAAAATTAATTAACTAATCATGATACATAAATTTATTGTATAATTATCAAAATAAAGGTTTGTATATAAAATATATATCATTTATGATAGTAGAAGAAATTAGTAGAATAAGGATATAGAGGTAATAAATAGTTGTTGAAAAAAAAAAAAAAGAGGGAAACACGTGTAGAGAAAAAGGGGGAAAACAATTAATAATGATGATGATAATATAATAATTAATTAATAATAGATTAATATTTAGTTTTAAAAAAAATTATAAACAGGTGGCAGCGAATATATATATATATATATACTTGGGGATTAAGCATGGCTCCACCGCCATTCCCCAAGTATATAGAAGTATGCTTGCTGAGTGTGTGTGTAGAGTGGGGTGTGAGAGATCTGGAAGCAGGGAGGGAGAGAAGGAAAGAAAGAGGGAAGGCGAGAGAGTCTGGAAGCAGGGAGGGAGAGAAGGAAAGAAAGAGGGAAGGCGAGAGAGGAAAGAGGGAAGGAAAATGAAGAGTTTAGAGATATTTTAAGATACGTTATTTATTTTATAAGATCGTTTAGATAGTTGAATTAGTTTCTCTCCAACAAACTTTCTTCATAAAGTTATTCTACATATTTTTCTCTTCCTACTAAGGGTGTGCATAGCAACCATTCTGTTACCCAGCACTGTTTCTGAGATGAAACAGTTTTTTCTGATTCTGTGCTTTGGAAGAGTTCTGAGAATCAGAATTACGTTTGTTAACCCATTTTATTTTTACTCTGAGAATCAGAATTACGTTTGGTAATACATTTTTCCTCCTCTTGTTTGGGAGTTTAAAAAATCGTAAGGGAGGAAGATGAAGGATTAATGAGTTATTTTTACCATTTTGTCCTTCTCTTTAATAATTAATATAATTATTATACTTTACAAATAAACTTAAATTTAAATTTCTTAAAAAAATTATTTATGTAATTTTTATATTTAAAAAAATTATTTATGTGGCGATGGCAGTGGTGGCGGGGGGGGGGGGGCGGTGGTGGCGGTGGCAGTGACAGTGGGGGTGGGAGCGGCGGCGGCGACGGCGACGGCCAGGGGGGGTGGGGTGGCAGTGGTGGTGGGGTGGTGGCGGTGGTAGTGGGGGGCGGTGGCGGTTGTGGCGGCCGGGGGAGGGGGGGTGCGGTGGCGGTGGTGGTGGGGGGTGGTGGCGGTGGTGGCTGAGGCGGGGTGGTGGTGGCGATAGTGGTGGTGGGGCGGTGGCGGTGGTGGCGAGGTGGTGGCGGTGATGGTAGCGACGGTGGTGGTGGTGGGGCGGTGGCGGTGGTGGTGGTGGGGCGGCGGTGGTGGCGACGGTGGCGAGGTGGTGGCGGTGGGGCAGCGGTGGTGTTGGGGGTGGCAACGGTGGAGGTGGTGGTGGCGGCTGTGCGGCGAGGTGTTGGGGGTGGCAACGGCGATGGTGGTGGAGCGGTGATCGTGGTGAACGAGGGTAAATTTCTGTTTCGATTGAGGGAAAAATAAATTCTGATTTTTTGCCCTGGAATAAAGAAGCCAAAATTTTTAGCTTCTTTTTTTTACTCCCCAGTACAAAAAATAAACCGGTTCATCCCGGGAGCAAAAAAAAAAAACCGGATTTACCAAACACAATTCCCATCCATTTTTGTTCCGGGGCACAGAAATTAGGAAAAAAGTCATTCTGGGAGTGTTACCATGCACATCCTAAGAGTAATATAATATTGATTAGTGAAAATTTTGAGATTAGAATTATGACAAAGTTTTGAGTTTTGATAATATATGACTGTCTGTATCAAGAGCATAATTAATAAATAATTCTAATCAGTTTAGATCTGTTAGTTTGTTGCTGTACGAATTTAAAGTTATTTTCTATCTACAAGAATTTAGGATTTATATCATATATGATATTTTTACCGATTAAATGAGAGTTTAAGTATTTAGTTGGATAACTAGAGGTATTATTTAAAGTTTAATCGGTTAGTTTTGCTAAATCTTGAAATATATGAAATTATGAATTTGGATTTGAGATTTTAAATTATAGTTGATATGATTCTAAGTATGTGAAGGTTTGGAGATTTGTTTAATAAATTGGATTACTTTATAAAAGTTAATATCGGGTTAAAAATTGAGGAATCGATAAATTATCATTTTCTAGGAAAATTTACAAGTAAGATAATAGTTTAATTACTTATTTACTATTATATTAGTGGTTGTTTTGTTAAGTCTATTAACGTATAATTATATCCATTTTTAGAGTGGGCTTGATCTCTCTCAAGTTTAGTTTTTGTGTCAAGAACTAGAGGATTATTTTAAGGAGACTGATTTCTCTTACGCATAGTGTCGTGTCAAAAACTTGAAATAACAACTTTCCACTCATTGTACTTGCTTGTATGATGATTTGTGAGTGATTTTTAATTTATGAAAGCTATGTTTTTATAAAATTGCCTTGTGGGACTTATTTTGGAATGATTAATAATATTATTTGTTATGGAAAATGTACTTTTTATGGTTTCTTGAGCTGAAATAATATTGTTATCTTAATGATTATTGTAATGATATATTAATGTCATAAATCTTGTTTGGAATTTCATATATTCATGCTAAGATTATGATGATGAGGAGCAGTGATGATGGAAATTACTGTGTATATAATACCACGTGATATGCTACCATTGAGTGCACAGTGGATGGCCGGATATTGCCTTTGGTATCACCATTTTCCTTTGGTCGGAATTAGGGTCAGCCCTTGGGACAGTGACACCTTTCCATATTTGAAGGAAAGGGAACCCATGATCCGATATGAGTTCTATAGCCTTTGGCGGGGCTATACCTCATCATTGGTGAGCTTGGTGTAGTCTTGTCACAGAGATTAAACTTATTACATTACAGCCCATGGGTTCTGTTAGCGGTTATAAGGATGGGGGGTAATAAGGATTGTCAGGGCATTGATATTTTACTTGGCATGTTATATATGTGATTATGAAATGAAATTTGATATAGCAATTTTATTACAAAATTTGTGATTTGGTTTAATAAATTTGTAAAATATATGTCCGGTATTTTGTTCTGTAAAATATTCCACTTGGCACCTCACGAGCACATATTAGCATTTACATTGAGCTAGATTGATAGTTACAAACATTTTTCAGGTACTAGTTCTCCTGTGGGTTAATCAGGGAAGGCTTCGGAAGCTTAATCTACTTTTGCAAAAGGTAGTGCTTCCATCTTTTTGGTACATGTTGAATTATTGTATATTGCCACTTTAGGGCCCTCTTGGCATACTCGGGCATATTTGGGATATTTTAGCAAATTGTAGAGCAATATCTAGTTTAAAGATGTGAGCCTAGTAAAATCAAGCTTAACTGTATACATAAAATATTTTAATAAATAGTTTAATCAAGTTAGTAATTAATAATTGTCCTCTAAAATGAAGGATGTTACAATTCTCCCTTAAAATTATTTAGATATTTAATCTTCAATTATTAGTAAATCAATAAAAGATGTTAAATTTAATTAGCTCATCAGGCCCTTAAAATGTATTGAAGTTTTTTAGGCAAGTAAATTACAACTTATTATTTTTAAAATTTATATATCAAATCTAAGGAAGCAGTTTGGGAAAAAAATAAGGAAGCAAAATTTTTTGTAACTTATCTTAATTTGGGGTTGTTGGATGATGATTCATGACCATCGAAATTTTACTCTAATTAATTAAAAACTCTTTTTAAATAAATTTATTAAAAAAATTTAGGGAGAATCTCATATAAAGACAATTGAAATAGGGAAATTCTATATGAGATTGTTAAACTCAACAAATCTTAAATTAGGTCAATGATTCAATTTAGGATATTAAAATGTTGATTATTTTCCAATAATATCCCTAACCATAAATCAAAGAAAAGAGAAAAGGAAAAATCGGATGTTGTACTCCTTACCTTCATCCCTCTCTTTCTTGTTTGCCTTGAGTAGCGATGCCATGAGAAGTCGCCGATCTCACCGCCGCTTTTGGTCAAATATTTCTCGGCGTCACTCAAATCAGTTGCTATCTTGTCAAGGGAAGTAGAGACCATGCTTTACTCTTTTTCTTAACCAAGATTTTGTCTTACTGGGTTTTCTTGATAAGGTTTTTAACGAAGCAATTTTAATATATATCGTGTACTCTTTTCTCTTCATTCATTGAATTTTTCCTATTGAGGTTTTAATGAGGCACAATTTTTGCTTATGAACATCTAAGAGGAAGTGTTATGAATATTATGGTAGTGGATGTTTATAGTCTCTTAGAATTCTATAATGCTTATAATTAACCTCCCATGATCGTATGTAGTTTTATGTTGTAAATTCATTTTTATGTTTATGACATTGTAAGTCCATCATCATGTGGGTTAATTATTATGTCTATGACATTGTATAGCTGTTGGGAAAATTGGAGGCTTATGTATGGAGGTTTAACACAAATAATTAAATATATATGGAAATGCTATATGAATGAGAGAGAGGACTAAGAGATCGGAGATGCTGTTGAAGAACGAAAACTCGTGCTTATTCTTCAAAATGTGGGTGATGGCGACAACGTGGGATTTGACTAACCTTAATTCTAAACTCATTCCAAACAAGAGAGAGGTGAAACCGAGAGAGAATGAGTTTTTTTTTTTTTCAATGTTCATTAAACTAAACTGCGTCGTTTTGTATTCACTGGAAAAAACCTTAGGTGCAGTGATTGTACAAATCATTTCCCTATATATATATTTTTAATTTCATAACATATATGATATAATTAGTTTTCTTAATATCTCTAAAAATTAGTTAATTAAATCTTATATTTAACACTAAAATATAAAACGGGGAAGGATAAGGCCTCCAAGTTAATTTTCCTTATTTTGAATTATTAATGGAATCTAGTAGATATGCAAAATTCAAAATCCCTAATCCCAAATTTCTCCCATTTCTACCCTTCACCCGCGCGCACCTCTCAGAATCTCAGCTTCTTCGTCCTCACCAAGCTTCATCCTTCCCAACCGAGTTTCATCCTCATGCTTCGTCCTCCCGTATCTGCCAAATTGATGCGGGGGAGAGAAGTTACTTCCGTCTCTTTCTGTGCTCAGGTCTCCGGAGAATTCCTGAGCTTTCAGTCTCGTTACCGGAGCTTCTTTCTCGTCTGTCCTATCTTCTCCGTTGTGTAGGTAAAAACTCCCCGCCTTCTACGTTTTACTTGAACTTTTAGATGGTCTGCTATTGCATGCGCGGCTTTTGGATCGTATTTTTCTTCCCTACATTACATTCACCAGGGATGAATTAACAGTGAGCTCTTTTCACTCCAGGGAGATGTCTACTTTCTAGGATTCATTGCAATACTAGGAACAATGGGTTAACTTAAAAATGAATTTGAATTCGGGAAAAGAAATACTTGGGCTATATGAGGAAATTTCGGGATTTATTTTTTTATTACCTACCAAACCAATTCTTGTATTGTTGTGATTGTTGGGGAGTATAAATCTAGTTGGCTTTGTGTTCCTTACTTAATGTGAAGCTTGATAATAAGTTAATAACCCCAAATTATTTCTTTTACGATTCTAGTATGTTTTGTTATTTTGTTTAGTTTTGAGCCCAAGTTATTCCTCATTTGGTGAGGTTTTAGTCTGTTTTCTTGATTCATTAATGTTTGGCTACATCTATTTCTACCCTTGATGCAGTGATTTGGAATTCAGCCCAAAAGCTCAACTTTTATTAATTTGATGATTAAATTATTTAAATGCCACTATAGTTGTTTATTTGTGGTTTTTAAATTTTAAATTCTCAAGCAGAAAGTTATTGAGGTTTTGGTCTCTCACGATAAGTGTTAAGTAATATTCGTGCATGAAAAAGTTTTTCCTCCACACAATGAGATGGAGTATCTTTCATAACTTTTTCTTCATTGATCTTTGCCTCATAAGTTGTGTTTACTATTGTGGAAAAATAAACTGAACCCAGATTTTGTTACCTGAGATTAATAAGAATGAAAGAGGTCAAACACTTCAATCTGACTTGGATCTTGGATGAGTTACCATGTTTTTGTTCCCTTGTCGAGTGACCGTTAGAGGCCTTGTGTTTTTAATCAAACAATGTACTCCTTTGTACTGGTTTTATAGTGAGCAAGAATGAAGTTGATGCAAATAAGGAATAAGAAAATTATGTTTATGACAACTGAGGTTGATGATTGTTCTTTATCCCTTTGTCATGATGCCATTGCATGGCTTCAATGATTTTGAACTGTATGGTACATTTGGGGAGCATAGCTCACAAAATTCTATATAGATAGTTGGGCCGCTGTATCAAGGGGGAAAGGCCTGTATTTCAGTTTCAGTGTAGGCTTGGTTAATATTTGGCAGAAGCCTCCTATATTTTTATGTGAGAATTCTCATTGTTATGGTTTGATTGCCTTTGGTTCTGTAGGCTTACAGATATAGGAACTCCATTGTATGTTGTGTTCATCTACCTCGGGGTCCAGGGTGTGATAACATGGCTCTTAATCTTCTACTGAAAAGAAATTGCTCAGTTGTGGTTGAGATTGCTCAGCAT
Source organism: Acacia crassicarpa (assembly GCA_034222035.1). Classification (NCBI taxonomy): domain Eukaryota; kingdom Viridiplantae; phylum Streptophyta; class Magnoliopsida; order Fabales; family Fabaceae; genus Acacia; species Acacia crassicarpa. The sequence continues at coordinate 37,758,267 of JAWXYG010000011.1, forward strand.
GCCAAGCTCTTGAATTTCATTGACAGAGCTTCCAATCCTAAATCGGGTAAACCCTGATCCATTTCAAGTCTTAGCAAAATAGTAAGAGTTTGAAACACACTGAATATCATACATAAAAGGTAGGAGTCTTGAGCAGGTTGACTGGTCAAGTTCCGAAATCAAATTCTTAATTATGAGAGACTTTGTTTTTATGGGACTGAAGATTTATTTTTCAACGATAAGGAGGACAAATAGCTCTGGTATAGCATAATTTTTTACGGGAGAAAATCTTTATAGCCTTTGTGTGTATATATATATTTTAGGAAGCCAGATTATGGAATCTGAATTTTCTGTGGTGTCTGTTGATAAATTAATTATCATGTAATGATAATTTTGTAGAATTTCTATCATTGATTTTAAAGTAGATTACTCGACAACTGGTGATCCTAATGCTGAGAGGCTGAGACTGATGGCAGCTTCATCTATTGTCAGTGGAGAGGACAAGTATCTGCAAGTAATTATTCTTTTTGAAACAGTGTAAGTTTCTTTGCTCCCTTTTTTCTTCCATTAATCATATCCATGATTATGATTCCTGTAAATCAATCTCTTCCTGAACCTGATTTTTTTACTTTTTGCATTCCATTGTCGGTGTTAAACTCGTAACTTTTGGATTCAACAGTTTCAGATATGGAGAAGAGTATATATACAATTTTGACTATAGACCGTTGGGAGTCACTGAATTTTATGAAATACAGATTGGCTGCCCTCAGACCTGTTCATGGAAGGTTGGCTCTGAAATTTCTTAAATGGGTCATCAAGCAACCTGGTTTGGAGCCCAATCATGTTACCCATATAATGTGCACTACAACACACATACTGGTTAGAGCTCGGATGTACAACTTTGCTAAGTCAGCCTTAAAACATCTTTTACAAATGCCCATTGGTTTGAACTCTGTATTTTATGCCCTGATGGAGACATACCCCTTTTGCAATTCAAGCCCAGCTGTGTTTGACCTCCTAACTAGAGTTTGTTTACAAGAAGGTATGGTAGGAGATGCTGTATGTACTTTCAAATTGATGGGACTACGTGGATTAAAGCCATCTATATCCACTTGCAACATGGTGCTAGGTTCATTGGTAAAAGAACAGAAAGTTGAGTTGTTTTGGTCCTTTTTCAAAGAAATGCTGGCCAATAGGCTTCATCCCAATGTTGCTACATTTAACATATTGTTAAATGTTTTATGTGAAGAAGGGAAGCTTAAGAGTGCTAGTTATCTGCTAAGGAAAATGGAAGACAGTGGCTATTTTCCAACTGTAGTCACATACAATACGCTGCTGAATTGGTATTGCAAGAAAGGAAGGTATAAAGCAGCATCTGAACTGATTGACCGTATGGCCTCAAAGGGGATTATAGCAAATGTTTGTACATATAATGTTTTCATAGATAGTTTGTGTAGGGGTGGACGAAGTGCAAAAGGTTATCTATTATTGGAAAGGATGAGAATGGATGATGTATATCCTAATGAGATTACTTATAATACACTCATTAATGGCTTTGTTAAGGAGGGGAAGATTCAAGTTGCAACTCGTGTTTTTGATGAGATGTCAGTGCTTAATTTATTACCAAACTCTATCACTTACAATATTTTGATTGATGGTCATTGTTATGAGGGCAATATTGGTGAAGCGTTGAGACTTTTGGATTTGATGGAATCACATGGTCTACAACCTAATGAAATGACTTATGGGGCACTTTTGAAAGGGCTATGCAGGCATGCTGAATTTGACTTAATTTCCAGTATTCTTGAGAGAATGAGGTTGAATGGGTTAAGACCTAGTTGTATAAGTTATACAACAATTATTGATGGGATTTGTAAGAAGGGCTTTCTTAATGAAGCTGTGCTGGTGCTAAATAATATGTTAAAAGATAATATAGATCCTGATGTTGTAACATTTTCGGTGCTTATAAATGGATTTTTCAAGGTGGGGAAGATAAATAATGCAAAGGAGATAATGTGTAAAATGTACAAAGCAGGGCTTGTACCAAACCGTATTTTGTACTCAACATTAATATACAACTATTGCAAAATGGGGAATACAAAAGAGGCTTTAAATACTTATGCAGTTATGAATCGCAAAGGTCATGTTGCAGATTACTTTACATGTAATGTGTTGGTTGCTACACTTTGTAGATGTGGAAAAGTTCGAGAGGCAGAACATTTCATGCATCACATGGGCAGGATGGGTCTTGATCCCAACTCTATTACTCTTGATTGTATAATAAATGGTTATGCAATATTGGGTGATGCGTTAAAAGCCTTTTCTTTTCTTGATGAAATGATTACTATTGGCCATTTTCCAAGTCATTTTACATTTGGGAGTCTATTGAAAGGACTTTGCATTGGTGGACATATTAATGAGGCAAAAAGCCTCTTGCATAAACTTCTCCGCCAACCTTCTGTCATTGATAATGTTTCTTACAATACATTACTTACTGAGATGTGTAGATCAGGAAATTTGTTGGATGCTGTCAGTCTTGTAAATGAGATGGTTATGAATAATTTGCTTCCTGATAATCACACGTACACTAGTCTTATTGCTGGGCTATGCAGGAAGGGTAAATTGGTTGATGCACTCATTTTGTCAGGGAAAGCAATGGAAAAAGGATTACTAACACCAAATCCTGCTGTATACACTGCGTTAGTTAATGGCTTATTTAAGGCTGGTCACTCTAGAGCTGCTTTGTTTACTTTTGAAGAGATGCTGGACAAAGGTGTTAGGCTTGATACTATTGGATTCAATGTGCTTCTGGATCATTATTCAAGGATGGGACAAATGATCACGGTAAATGATATCCTTTCAAAAATGAGGAGCAGCAGTTTATCTTTCAATTTGGCAACTTACAATATTATTCTGCATGGATATGCCAAGACACATGGCATAACAAATTGTTTTAGGATATATAAAGACATGATTGGACAAGGTATTGTACCCGACAGATTAACATGGCATTCTCTTATTCTTTGCTTGTCTGATGCATTGGAAGTTGCTGTAAAATTTTTGAAAAGCATGACAATTGATGGGTTAATAGCTGATACTTATACATTTAACATGCTTATTTCCAAGTTATGTGGAAAGGATGAGATAAAAATGGCATTTAATGTGGTCGACCTAATGGATCGGTTAGGAGTTATACGTAATGTTGATACATATAATGCCCTTTTCAGTGGACTAGTTAGAGTTTCTGCTTTTAAGGAAGCCCATCTTATTCTGCATTCCTTGTTGGAAATTGGATGTGTTCCTACATGTAGACAGTATGTCACTTTAATAAATGGCATGTGTAGATTGGGAAACGTACAGGGAGCAATGAGGCTAAAAGATGAGATGAAAACACTTGGTGTCTGCTCTTATGATGTTGCTGAGAGTGCAATCATTAGGGGGCTTGCATCCTGCGGGAATATTGAAAATGCCATTCTAGTTCTTGATTTCATGCTTCGCAGTCAATTGATTCCAACTGTTGCTACTTTCACTACTTTGATGCATATTTGTTGCAAAGAAGGTAACATTGAGAAGGTTTTTTACCTGAGAAATAAAATGGAGTGCTGTGGTATGAAGCTTGATGTAGCTGCATACAATGTTCTTATTTCTGGCTTTTGTGCTAATGGTGATGTTGTGGCTGCTTTCAAACTTTATGAAGAAATGAAGCAAAGACATCTTTGGCCCAATATCTCAATTTACATGGTTCTTATTGGTTCCTTCTGTGATGGAAATTTTAATGTTGAAAAAGAAAAGCTTTTCAAGGATTTACAGGCTAGGGGATTGGTACCTTTGGATTGGTCTGGAGGTACGGATCGATTGAACGAGTTGTTGATGATTGCCAGGAAGAAGTTGAATTTCTTGAGGCACAATAGAGGGAGAAAACAATGAGCAACTAAGCATAAAGATAACAATTTGCTTGGTCCATCATATGCAGCTTTTCGTTAATCAAAACTGCAATTTAGCAGAGGAGGATGACATGATAGTTTCATGATTCAGCCGAATGTGATACAACTGATATCTGCTTTATCAAATGCAAGTTGGCGCAGGAGGATGACATGATAGTTTCATGACTCAGCCAGATGTGATACTACTGATTTGTGCTGTATTAAATTAGTTTCGGATTTATCCTGCTGATTTACAGATGGAAGGGTTCGTCATATATCCATCTTTAAGCATCCACAGGGTTTTTGTCATTTGATTGGAATAGCTCTACACCTGCTGGAGGGAAGACTAGCTGTATTTAGCTGGCGGATTCTTCTTTAGAGATGCCTAATTCAGGTAAGTACCATGGTTCTTAATTATGTAAGTATTGGCAACTGGCCACACTTTTCACTTGCTGCATATGCAAGTTTTTTAGTTATAAACTTCCAAAATATGCTTTTACCGCTGCAGTAGATAATGGTTTGTGTGTTCTTTTTCTCTTCCATTGGATACATTGGTTAACTTTTTGGCACATGTATAATGCATTGGTGTAATTGGTCCTTTTCCTGCGTTTTTGCATGTTTAGGCTTTAAGTTACTGATGGGCAGGCCTACTGGTTTCCGTGGCAAGGTTTATGGTAGTAGGGGAAAAGTGGGTCATAAGTGGTTTGGTGCATGTGATTCTGCTACCCTCCAGCAACTTAGGCAGTTAAGCACAAGACAAAGCAATTGAAGAGTCTGTTAATGAGAGCAGCTCCATTACAGAAGCTATAGCAAAGGTATGTAAGAGTAATGCTCTAAGTCCATCTAACTTGTTTAGGTGTACAAATAAGGGAGAGGGCATTAGAAGTTCTGTCAAGTTGTATGCATTGTGATTGCCTTCTTTATGATGATCACATGTGTTCCATTGATTTCATTTATTCATACCGTGTTTGTTTTGTTATATATTTGGTCCTATCTGCCGCCACTTTTAGAGAAGTTGTTGGCGTTTAATCCTATTATCACCTGGCACTTGATGTTCTTCCCCACTTACAGCTTGTGGGGGCCCCAGAAAAGCCAACAAAGCACTTTCTTCAGTCTCCAGCTGGCGCTTTGGTGTATCCCATGCAGAGATTCCTCGTTGCACCGAACATTGTTAACTTTCTGGCTTACGCTACCTTTGGGGTTTTTTGTTTCCACCTTCTTTTCACTTGGCTGGTGTTTCTGCTGCTGTTGCTGCTTTCATTACAAATTACTGCGATATCATGAAATTTCACGACTTCCAATTTTTTGCTGGGTCTTATCTCGGAACTTGGTCAGTTGCATTATGTCTAAAGCATTTTTGCTTTAATTTTCCCATTTGGTGAAAGTTGAAATTCGCTACAACTTTACTTGTACTAGCTGACAATGTAATAGATTTCTAATAGGCGATAACAAGGAGGGGAAGGCTGAAGAGAATGGTAATTCTTCAAGACTCGCAGCAGTGTTGCATTATGGTGTTACGTAGATTCTTGAAGAAGCAACTAAGTTTTAGAGGCTTCTGCCAAGAGAGGACAGAGACATTGTACCGAACTAACTGGTATTTTTACATATTTTCCTCATTAGAATTTACCTGTCTTTTCCATGTCGGTACAAATCTGTGTGATTCTCAATCTACCTAACTTATATGTGTAATACACACACACACACACGGAGATATATTTATGCTTTGGGTGAAGAGAGCTTAGTACTGAAGGGGTCTCTTAATCGATCTGGAGGCGTGAAAATTCCATTTTACCAGGTTGTAATGAAATGAGGCCTGTGATCATTTTTTACCCCTTGAAATTATTTTGCTTGTCGAAAAGGTTCTTTGAGGAATGCATGTTGCTTTGGTATATATTATTATTATTATTATCTCCGTTTTTAATATACGACCCAGATGGCTAATTTCGAGAGATTAATTCCTGTCCCTCTCCCTCTTGGCCATGAAACTAGTCTAATCTTAATAAATAATTTAAGTATAGCATATATTATATGATCTTTTTGAAATGCTTGTGTATAATATTAAATAATAATATTAGTTTGAGTTCGACAAATTAGTTTGGATAATATGATAAATATCAATATTTCAAAGTATAATTTATTTAATCTCCTAAATGTGCTTTCCTTTGATAAATATCAATATTTCACGGGACAGAAACGGGACATGTCTATTCTGCGTTCCGTCCTGCAAAAGGGTACGGGATAGCAAAACTGCCTCGTGTCCCATTCCTGCTAGGGCTAGGTCAAGACTGAGATCAGGACGGGACAAAGATGGGAACGATATGGCTCAAGAAATGAGAACGTTGGATCAAGAAAATTATACTATTTATGATTTTAATATATGATCTAGTTGACTTGACTAATTTAAAGGGATTAAGAAAGTTAAATAAATTAAAAATGTTTAGCATATGTTACATGATCTCTATAAAATACTTATGTGTATAATTAGATTGTATATCAGCTTATAAATTAGACAATTTAGATTGGAGCGTGATGATAAATATAAATAATTTATAAGTCAATTGTGTTTTATACTGAGGACCGATGTATTAACAAAAATCTCAAGATCCATTTTCTATACTCTAGTTGCTCATCCATCATCCACATTGGTTTTAATTTAAGACTTGTTCATGAATTTCAAACTAAATAAGCAGAAGAGTGGTAAAAAAAAGACACACACAAACATATCAAAATAATGATAATTATTAATATTATTCATAATTTATTTAATACTCCTATAACGTTTTAATTTTGGATTCCAATGCTCTACAGCGTTCTTTCTGCAGCACAAACCCATCCATCACACTCCAAATACTCATTAGGGACAATATCACTTGCTAATATAAAATATTGGAAAAATTCTAGCACAATATATATACACACACACACACTGAAAATATCAAAATCTCAAATTAGTTTTGTTTACCACAGTTCATTAGTTGTTTATTGCACTTGATGAGAAAATTATAAGACGATTTAGTAGGAATCCCCGATTTTAGAGGTTCAAATTCTGAAGGTAATTAATTGGATTTTACCTTAAAATTATTCTCTCATCCTAAATATAAGAGCTTGTAAAGAAATTTGCTTTGATTTTAAATTCCCTCAAACCATCCCTATTTTTTTGATAGCTAAACCATCAATTACATATATTTAAGGGATTTTTCATGAATGAAATAATTTTCAACGCAGATGATGGTTAAAAGAATTACTTTAGTTACATCAACACACTTTTTTTTTTAATAAATAAATAAACAAATTTTTTTAATATTTATAAATTAGCCATATAGCTCTTACATTTAGGACTGAAGTGTATATTTAGGGTGTGCATGGCAACCATTCTGTTGCCCAGCACTGTTTCTGAGATGAAACAGTTTTTTCTCATTCTATGCTTTGGAAGAGTTCTGAGAATCAGAATTACGTTTGTTAACCCATTTTATTTTTACTCCGAGAATCAGAATTACGTATGGTAACACATTTTTCCTCCCCTTGTTTGGGAGTTAAAAAAATAGTAAGGGAGAAAGATGAAGGATTAATGAGTTATTTTTACCATCTTGTCCTTTTCTTTAATAATTAATATGATTATTATACTTTACAAATAAACTTAAATTTAAATTTCCTAAAAAAATTATTTATGTAATTTTTATATTCAAAAAGTTCTTTATGTGGCAGCGGCGATGGCGGTGGTGGCGGTGGTGGGGGCGGTGGTGGTGGTGGCGACGGCGAGGCGGTGGTGGTGGTGGTGGCGGGGGTAGTAGTGGTGGCAGCGGTGGTGGCAGCAGTGGTGGTGGGGCGGTGGCGGTGGTGGGGTGGTGGCGATGGTGGTGGGGCAGTGGTGGTGGCGGTGGGGTGGTGGCGATGGCGGTAGGGCGACGGTGGTGGTGGTGGTGGGGTGGTGGCGGCGGCGATGGTGGTGGTGGTGGGGCGGCGGTGGTGGTGAACGAGGGTAAATTTATGCTTCAATTGTGAAAAGAATAAATTCTGATTTTTTTCCCTGGAATAGAGAAGCCAAAATTTTTAGCTTGTTTTTTTTATTCCCTAGTACAAAAAATAAACCGGTTCATCTCAGGAGCTAAAAAAAAAAATTCGGATTTACCAAACACAATTCCCATCCATTTTTATTTTGGGGCACAAAAATTAAGAAAAAGTCATTCTGAGAGTGTTACCATGCACACCCTTAACTGACAACATGAGAATCTATTCATAACATGAAAATTGAGATCAAATTACAAGAATTACCTGAGGATGAAACAAGAAAGCATATAGGAATCCCACCAAGAGTTTGAGAAACTCTTGTCGCCATTTTGATTCAAATTTCAATTCGCCTCTCCAAATCTCTCTCTAATTCTTTTTGGTTAATTTTTTATGAGGTGAAAGTTATAGAAAATGGTATAGGCGCAAGCTTACAAGTTTAAGTAAACTCATGATAGTTATGTAAAATCATATAGTAAACTCAAATCGAAAACTTATAAGAATTTATTTTATTAGTAAATAAGTATTATAGTGAATGATTAAATAATAATTAAAATATAAAAACTATAACAATCTGATTTAAATATATTTTAAATCCAATTAATTGAAATTAAATCCACCAACATTTATAATTTATCATACTTAAAGAATATTTCATAAAATTCATAACAAAGCTATTGAGTATGATCAAATTAAAAAATTTATAATGATTTAAAAGTGAATCAACACGATTTTGTATATTAAATATTTAAAAATGGTAAATTCTGTGTGAATTCATGAGTTTAACTGAGTTTACAGGTAACATGAGAGTTTAAGAGTGACTTGACACGATTTTGTAAGGTGTAAATATACAAATGGCAAATTTGGAGAGTAAACTCATGAGTTTAACAACAATGGGCACATAACATCATGATTTTCCAAAAGAAGACAAATTATGCTAATTAATTTTTTGAATCAATGGTATGCACTTTATAATTTTTCCCTAAAATTATGTACATTTTTTGTTTAAAATACGTCTATAGATCTAGATGATGAAACCATATTATATATATATATGTGTGTAGTGTGTAGTGTGTATCACTTGCTATAAATTAAACTCAAGTGCAATACTCGATCTCTAAAAAACAAACAATAAATTATTTTAGAAATTAGTAATAGAAAAAAGGGGTTAAGGTGTAAAATATATATCTGGTTTTCCTAAAAGTGCACCCAATGCCAAGTGTTTTTTTTTTCCTTTGATGCAAAAGTGACTATGTAATCACAAAAGTGGAGAAAAAAATACATATTAACCATTAGTTGACTGTTAGTTTGACTTTTTTGTATTTTTAAGGCTGACATAGACGATGACTCAACTAAATTTCTTCCCAGCTGACAGGAAAGAACTGGAGAAAATTACAAAAAATGATATAGATATTTTGGAAAGTACAGTTCAGCCCTTCTCTCTCCAATTCCCCTTCTCTCTCCCAATCCCAATCTTTTCTATCAAGTCGCCCAGCTCCACTTCATCACCGTCATTGTCACCTTTTTGTAATTTTCAAAACTATCTAGGCCATTTTCTGTAATTTATTCCAGTTCTCTACTGTCAGCTGCGATGAAATTTAGCTCATTTATCGTCCATGTTAACCTTAAAAATACATAAAGGTCAAAGTAACAGTCAATGAGTATTTGTACTCCACTTTTGTAACCACATAGTCACTTTCACATCTAAAAAAAGTACTTGGTATTGGGTACACTTTTGAGAAAACCACGTGTGTATTTTTGCATCTTAACCTTAGAAAAAAAAACATTTAGCTTGCCAAACTCACTAGAGAGAAAAAAGAAAAGAAAAGAAAATAGAATTAATAAGTAGCGCTTCAATATATCTTAATAAATGGTGGCGATCAAATCCGGTAGTGAAAAGAAAAAATTCAAATTGATTATATTAAATCTAAACATTTAATGCTAAGAATCAACATTGTATAGCTTCCAAAGTTGTTAATTTTTTCATTGCAACGGCATATAAAAATTGAAATAGAAATTGAAGAATTTAAGAAGGTAAAATCAGAGAAGAGTATAATTCAGGGGATCGTGGAGATTAATTAGCATCGAGAAATTGAATGGTTCCAAATCCTTCCAATTATATATGTTTATATATGGAAGATGATACTCTCATTGTCATCTTTTTTATTATCTTCTTATAATCTTATCTCTTCACCTTAGATCATCTACATATAACTCATGTACAAGGTTGAGAACATCGGAGTCACAAGTAGAACTTCTAGTTATACCAATTTCCATTAATATATGTTTTTCGGCCGGTGATTTGCATTTATATATGTTGATTCTGCAAATCATCTTATTTTTAATTTTTAAACCATTACTATTTATAAATTGTAACTAACTTCCAACATGGTTTATCGGGGGGAAAAAATTCGTTAACTTTGTATTAAAATTTAATAAATTTTTAATTGTACTCATATTTAGTACATACTTTTTAGGAAAATTTTAAAATAAAGGACTTGGAGAAAATAATATTTATTATAAATGACCATAAACATTGTAATCACTTAGAAGAACTGAATATCATAATATAAATTTAAAATCACTAAATTTCCTATAATATCCTAAATTTTCCGTGACAAATTCCTTGTATGATGTATGTGCATTTGGTGAAATGAAGTAGGGAATTTTGACTAAATGTTCAATTTAACCCGAAATATCTCCGATTTTCCTGAAACTGAAAATTTTCAGACATAAGTTGGCATAAAATGGGACTTATGAAATTAACACTTCTATGTTCCATTCTAGCTCATTAAAGTTGACTAAACGATGGAAAGAAGGTTGAATGAATTTTAGATAAAATATTTTATGGGCTAGGGAAGCTAATTGGGGAAGAGAAATCCCTATATAGAAATAAGGATTAATTCCTAATACTTATCCAATATGTGCAATCAAATAAGTAATGAGCCAAGTTACAATTAAACGTCTTGTACAAGATCAAATGAGATTATAATGATGTGTGACCTTCTCAAGGTTGTCAAACTTACGAGTTTAAGTAAACTCGTGACAATTACATGAACTCGAATCGTAAACTCATAAGAGTTCATTTTTATTATTAAGTAGATATTACTAGTAGTGCAGTGGTATTGAGATTTATTTCCCTCCCCCTAGGTCCTGGGTTCGATCCCCCTCCCCCTATCGCCTTGTATCAAAAAAAAAAAAAGAAGAAGAAGGTATTACTAGTATATAATTAAATAATTAAAATATAAAAATGACAACAATTTGATTTAAATATATTTTAAATCCAAATAATTGAAATTAAATCCATCAACATTTATCATTTATCATATTTAATAAAGAAATTTCTATAAAATTTTTACATAAAGCTGCTGAGCATGATCAAATAATTAAAAAAAAAAAGTTAACATGAGTTTAAGAATAAATTAACATGGTTTTGTAAGCTAGAAACGTAAAATCGGTAAATTCAGTGTATAAACTCGTGAGTTTAACTGAGTTTACAACTATCACAAATTTACCATTGACTCGACTTATTTTTGTAAGCTAGAAGCGTAAAAACGGTAAACTCAGATAGTCAACTCACAAGTTTGATAACAATGATCCTTCCCTCAGGCAAGACACACACATACAGACTCCTATAATTCCACGCCCTCTTTCTCAAGATTCTCGGACAGCACATTGCTATTCTCTACCTTACCAATTAACTAAATTAATCACATACATATGATTTTAATTGCCGCCACATCAGCTCGCTCCCTTTTCCCATGAAGTTACGGTCAACAAAACAAATGGAATTAAAACCCATTGGTTTGCAGGTAAATAAATGAAATATTAAGTCCAAAAGATACCTTCCATACTCCCAACAACTTTGACCTCCTAAAAGCCATTAAATATCTCCTTCATTCGTCATAAGTCGGTCAAAAAACTCCAAGTGACAGAAAGTTTGAGCTTGTGAAGTCGGAGGAAGGAGAAGGACGAAGAGGAACCAAAAATCTTGCTTATTTATCACTTTGGCATTCAAGGCAAGTTTTTTAGTCATCTTTCCAACCTTATAATAGGATGTTGTTGATTTTTTCTTGGTGTTAGCTGAACTTTAATCTCTGTTGGGTTGGGTAAAAATTGATGTAATGGAAGGATAAGAGAAATGTAGTGTAATATGAATGCTTGGAAGCTACATACTTAGTTGAGTTTCACAAATTCTCTCTCAACTCCTGTTTCGGCCAGCCTCTGTCATGTATGAGGGAGTTGGTTTTTGCTTGATTTAATGCTTCCACTGTGTTTAGAAGGTGTTTTTGTGTAAGGTAGTGATAAGGAAGTGACTTTGGGGACTTCAGAAATGAATTTGGTCAAAACTCTACATTTTTGTTAATGTTAGTCTTTGCCGGGTAGTTCGTTGTAAAGAGCCTGATTTAGATCTGTATTCATGGATGTATAAACTTTTGAATATGGCCTAGGAATCTGGAAGAAAATTCTTGGCAGAGTGTGATCATTGTTGATTATGGATTATATGTGTGTCTAAGGTTGTTGGCCAAATTTTTCCTTAACAATAGACTCATCAATGATCACATAGGTTTTGGAATGATCCCCTTTAGACATTTGTACAATTAGATACGATTTTTTGAAATTGTAGTAAAATTCTGGCAGTTTAGTCAAAAGGGGCGGAAATGTTGTAAGTATGGCCACATGATAATTAATTTGGTGTTCAAGTGAAAAAGGGTTCTTGGAAATAGATTAAGCCTATTAGTTTCATAATTGAGCATGATACCAGATGACATTAATGTTTAGGAATGTCAAGAGTTGAAATAAATATTGACCATTGTCTGTAATGTATTAACATAGGAGCCTAAAGTTACCCAGGACAATCAAAGTACTTGGGCCAACCTGTGTTCGAGTATGTACAAGGTTGCTCGGGCTTGAATTAGGATCAGAGCCTAGGGCCTACGTACCCTTGAACATGGATCAAAGCCTACGTAGTTCGATTATACTTCCGGCGTTTAGCCTCAGAGGAGTGGGGTGTATGATATGTGAGAGTGATAGGATGAAATGGCATCTCTCTTCACCAATGTGGAGATCTCCTATTTATAGGAGAAGGTAACCGTCCCGACTTGGGCAGTTATCCGATGTGCTGGCATAACCGCGGGCGGACGGTTTATGTGGCGAATTGGGCTTTGAGGCCCAATTTCCAAGATCCATAACAGTTGCCCCCCAGCCTGACAGCTCAGGTTTCTGGGTTGTCGGGATGTAATGACTGTTGCATCCGATGGGGAATTGTCCAAGATATACTCGCCTTGTCTAAGCTATCTATAGGCCTTATTTACTTGTTCTCCAATGTGAGTCGCATGTCTCCAAAGCCGGCATTCCCAAACTGTAGATTGCCGAGTTTATCTGGGACCACAATTCCGAGTTTGAAACTCTTTGGAATTTACCGAGATTTTTGCCGAGGTGTCCGGAGCCATACCAATTGATGCGACCGTTCTGGCATCGTGTCTTTTGGTTTCTGGCACCGTATCGTGTAACCGCTACTTCTGAATTTGAAGTGACTCATTTTTCGAAAAGCCGCCTTCTGTTACTGCGCCCATTAATGCCCTACGTCACACTTGATTCTTCATGATTACTTCTAGGGTTCCGGTAGGGTTTTAGAGGGTTTTAGCCTTAATTTCGTCAATCCTGTCTCGGCTAAACGTTTAAGTTCCCAACCATCATCCTTCTTGGCCCTTTGTAACCGGTGAAACGCTTGGACTTCGAAGCGTCACACGCTTTGATTCGCTTATAAATACCCCTTTGAACATACCGTCAGTTTCACTATTCTCATTTTGTCTGATTCATCTCTTCCTTGCACGAGGGAATTACTAGTAAAGCGTTCTTCTGCGTTCCATCTTCTCCAGATTCTTAAGGTAAATCCTTTGTTCAGATTTCTGCTCCATTCGTTTGTTACAGTTCTTCTTTTCCTTCTGGATTTCCTGTTTGTTGGTACATATATTGTCATCTTTGTTGGGTTGCTCAAACGACGATGATGATTTTCGAATTCCTCTCTAAAAAGGAAAATGTTGAGAGCAATTGTGAAACAGCTTTGCCTGAGTTGTTTTAGTTCTGGGGAATTCTGGGATCACATTGTTCATATCTTCATTGTATCGTTTTGGTGATTCCACATGTTGTTCTTGCTATTTATCATATCCTTGTATCTTGAAATTTCTGCAAGCCTGTTTAATAATCGCAAATTGCCTGTACTTTAGCGCTTTAGTTGTTCTTCGAAAGATGGATCCTAGACCTCCATTAGTAGATATGTATGGTCGGCCCATCCCAGAAGAGGATAGAGAACTGCTCAAACGAGTTCCTGGTCAAACTAAGTTTTGGCTGTGGTCCATCATTCCCACCGAGAAAGAAAAAATGGAAGATATGCTTCGCTCCTCCCGAGGTGGTGGTTCCTCTTGAGGTAGTGGAAGTGGGGGGCAACTCCGAGGTCGCATTCAAACTTCCCCATCTACCGCCCCTGTGCGTCCCTTAATAGCCCCGAGCATAGTTCCCGAGGTTTCTATCCCGACCTACTCAGCCGAGATTTCCGCTCCTTGCGAAGAGTGTACCCATAAAGCCATTGAACTCGTCCGACTGGGTTTCGATCGAGATGCCGAACAAATTTTGGATAATTGTTGTTGTCACGAAAAGCCTCGGAGCTCTTCAACCACTAATGCCACTTTACTGTCCTCAGCATTTCAAACTCTTCCCATAAGCCCTGTGACTTCAAGTATTCTCGAGTTCTGACCTATCTTATTTTTGTTTTTTGTATAGGTATTTAATGTCTTCTCTTTCCCACCAAACGAACCAATCCGAGACCGGAGAATCTGGTCCTTCTGGGTCTTCACGAATGACCACTATTACAAGATATGCCGTGAGCAATGTCGTTACCGATATGAAAAACAAACTGTCTGCTCCGGCTATTACACGTATCATCCGAGGTGGAGATGGTTATGCTGTATGTCAGCCTTTGGCTAGTGAGTCGGTAGCGTCCAGGCGATCAAAGAAAGAGTGTGATTCCCTCTTCTTTTACAAAAACCTCATAACCCGACTTGGGATGGAATTTCCCCTTTCTGACTTTCAAATGCAGCTTGTCCGACATTTTCACCTTGCTCCCACCCAACTTCATCCTAACGGCTGGGCGTTTGCTGTGGCCTTCAAAAGTTTTTGCCACAAATTTGATTTAGTATGCTCCGTGCCCGTGTTTTGCTATTTTTTCTCCCCCTTAAAGACCAACCTTTCTATGGATGGAGACCTGTTAAAATTTGGATGGACGTCACTCCGGGCTTCGCCTGGTCGTAAGTTCCTCAAGCCTTTTACTGATTCTTGGAAAGGCTTTAAGAATGCCTTTGTCAAGGTTTCGGCTCAACCAGGGTGTGTTCCCTAGTTTCTTCAAACTTCGGCTTCTGGGGATCTTGAAGGGCGTTTCCCTTTATACTGGACCGAGGAGCACCATAGATTTGAAGCCAAGGATTTTTTGACTCCTCTCACTCAGTTGACCGCCCGAGAAAATGATGCTATCGCTTTCATTTCTACCTTGGTTAAAAAGGATCCTTTAGTAGACTCAGCCGATTACATAGCTTCTTTTGTTTGGAAGCAACCCACTACGGGTATGATAGCTTGTTTGATTCAAATGTCTTGAAGCATATTTTTCTTGAATTCCGTTTAATTCTTTTCTTCTTGCAGGCGATCCAATGGGAAAAAGGCCCGCTTATATGAACGTAACTCGTCGTCCAGAAGTAGTGTCGCCGGGATCTCGTCCTCCGACCCCGGTCGCAAAAAGAACTGTTCCTGCTTCCGACCCGTCTAAACCGCCACCGGCCAAGAAAACCAAAGCCCCGAGGAAGAAAAAAATCATTGATTCCGGCCCGGATGAGGTCGAAGCCGACATCCCTTTAACTCTTCCCATTCTTGAGCCTGAAAGAGCGGGTTCCGAGGTTTCGACGTCTTCTTCAAGTCCTATTATCCGACTCCCGACATCTTATATTTGGGAAAACAAAGTGCCCCCAAACCTTCGCTCAGCTCTTCAAGCTCCTGCTCATTATTTTGACATGAAGAAGCTTTTGAAGTTAGAGGCGAAAGAACTCAGGGAAATGGAGCATCTGAACCTGAAGAACGCCGGCCTTTGCTTTCTCGCTGCATACCTCAAGGACCAAGTCGAGGATCAAGCGTCGGAGATAGCTGCTTTAAAAGCCGACAAGAAGACGACAGATGATCGGGTATATCAGGCCCAAGAGGAGTTGCAGATAGTCTTGGCCGAGAAGGAGAGCTTGTCCGACGAGATCATCGCATTGCACGACAAGCTATATAAGGCTGAATCCGAGGTCACCCACCAGCTACAAGTCCATGAAGAAGATGTGGCTTTGCTCACCAAGTACAAGGACGAGATCAACAAGCTAGAGTCATCGCTTGATTCTAGCCAGGCAGCCCTTGCACTTGTCAATGATGATATAGCGACGTTGAAGGCGGGCATGGTGGACGCCTTTGAGAACGCCTTGGAGCAGGCCTAGTTTCTAAACCCCTCGGTGACTTTGGATCTTCAAATGGCGCACGTGAATGCTTATGTTGAAGACGGGGTGTTTAACCCGGCTCCTCCATCGATCGTTCCCTCGACCATCACGCCAATGCTTGATCCGACTTGCTCTTTTCTTTTGTGTAATTTAACATTTGTGAATTGTGTTGCCCGTGCCGAGCCTTTATGTTGATTTTGAACTCATTATAATTGACTTTGTGAATCAAAAATCTTGAGTTATGTTTTTTCGTCCACTTTTACTTTTCCGAGATTGAGATGCATAACCAACGTGATCAAGGTCGGTCAATGCACTAAAACGTCTTTTTTAAGCAATCATGTTGCCGACATTGCATGGTTCATGAAAATATGCGTTTGCAATAAGTTTGTGCATGTTTTTTAATATGGCCATTATTGCGATACAGTAAACACGAATCATCCAACCCAAGTTCCCGTTCGCTATATTTTCGGCGGCTTTGCCGCTATTTTGGCGGCTCTGCCGCTATATGATCACTTTTCAATTCATATCTGGCGGATCGTTCCGCTGTCGTTTTAAGCGCTACATGATTTATGAACTAACTCAAAATTCATACATGTCTTGATAGCTTTATAGTGATTCAATTCAGCTTTGCAGACCATAACTTCATTCATCAAGTCTCTTTCATAACATTAAGCGAGATTAAGATCCCGTGATAAAACTTACTGAAAACAAATTTAACAGGTCATACAATCAAACATAACACACTAAACTTCAGCTGTAGTAGGCCTTGAGCTTGTCGGCATTCCAGGTTCTTTTAATCGCTTTCCCATCTAGCGATTCCAGAATGTAAGTTCCTTTCCCAAGTCATTCTTTGATTTTGTAGGGGCCTTCCCAGTTGGCTGCCAGCTTCCCATCTCGGGCATTTTTGTTGCCGATATCAGCTCTTCGGAGCACTAGGTCACTTTCTTTAAACGAACGCGGACCAACCTTCCTGTTATATCGAGCCATGATAAGCTGCTTTGTGGCCAAATCCTTAAGGTGAGCTATAGTCTGAACTTCATCAATTAGGTCAAATTCGGCCGTAATAGTCTCGCTATTAGCTCGCTCCTGTATAGCTTGCAATTTCCTTAAGGAGGGTTCACCAACTTCAACGGGAATCATAGCTTCACATCCATAGGTAAGTCTGAACGGAGTTTCTCCCGTGGATGATTGTATTGTTGTCAGACATGCCCATAACATCGAGTACAGATGCTCAACCCAACTATCTCGGGCTTCTTCCATTCGCTTTTTTAACTCATTCACGATCACTTTGTTTGCTGCTTCCGCCTGCCCATTAGATTGTGGGTGTTCCACAGAAGTGAAATGATGTTTTACCTGGAAGTCGGACATCATTTTTTGAAATCCTTGGTCCATGAACTGCATTCCATTGTCTGTGACTATCTCTGCTGGAATCCTAAATCGCAAGATGATATTTCACTGGAAGAACTTTTGTGCTCTGGCCGAGGTTATCGTGGCCAATGGTTCGGCTTCAATCCACTTCGTGAAATAATCAACTGCCACAATCAGCCACTTCAATTGACCGGGTGCTGGTTTGAATGGGCCCAGTAAGTCCATACCCCATTTGAAGAACGGCCAAAGAGCCGTGATCACCTGCAAATCAGATGGCGGAACTCTTATAATTCTCCCGTGTTTCTGACAACTCTCACATCTTCGGACGTGGTCTTTGGCATCCTGAGCCATTGTAGGCCAATAATAACCTACCCGAATAGCTTTCTGAGCTAGTGCTTTGGCACCCATATGCTGTCCATTGATGCCCTCGTGGATCTCTGTCAAAACATACTGAGCTTGATCCTTCTCGATGCATTTCGCCAAAGGCGCATGTATTCCCTTCCGGTAGAGTTGGTCGTCCACCATCGTATAGGTAGCTGCCAATCTCACCAAGCTTTTAGCCTACATTTCGTCATCGGGGGTAATTCCTCGCTCCAGATAATCTGCAATTGGCTTTCTCCAATCCTCCAAGTCTGATATTAACATTACGCAACTGAGTTCTGGTAAATTTTGCTGGACTACTGTTCTCAAGTTTCCTGGGCATTTGGTCCTCACCAATTTTGATAGGATGTCGGTTCTTGTGTTTTTCGCCCGTGGTATGTGCGTCACCGTCACCTCATCAGATAGTGTCATGATCCCTTTAACTTTGGCTAGATATTTAGCCAACAACGGTCCTTTTACTTGATAAACTCCTTGAATTTGTGATGCCACTAGTTGAGAATCTGTCGATACATGCACTTTCTGGACTCCGTTTTCCTTTGCTTGTGACAAACCTGCCAATAAAGCTTCATATTCGGTCTGGTTATTGGATGTCGGGAAATCAAGTTGGAGAGATAGCTCCATGGCGACACCATCTGGGCTTTCTACAATAACTCCTGCGCCTCCACCTTGTAGATTGGATGAACCATTTACAAATACCCTCCATGGTTCCGATCTTGCTTCTTTTCCTTGAGTAAAAGTTGATTCCACTAGGAAATCGGCTAAAGCTTGTGATTTTATCGCTTGGCGAGCCTCATAAGCGATGTCAAACTCTGACAATTCTATTGCCCAATTCGTCATTCTTCCTACTAGGTCCGGCTTGTGTAAAACTTGCTGAATTGGTTGATTTGTTCTGACTATGATAGAATGGCTGTGAAAATAATGCCGAAGTCATCTTGCAGCCGTTAATAGCGCGAAAGCCATCTTTTCTAACTTTTGGTATCTCACCTCAGGTCCTTGTAAAACACAACTTACAAAAGACACCGGCTTTTGTCCTTCACTGGTTTCTCTTGCTAGAACCGCGATCACTGCTTCTTCTCCCACGGATAAATATAGGATTAATTTCTCCTTAGGTTCAGGTCTTGACAGCACTGGTGGGGAAGATAAACATTGTTTGATCTTAGTGAACGCTTCTTCGCAATCCGAGTTCCAACCCCCTTGAGCTTCCTTCTTTAGGAGTTTGAAGAATGGGAGGGATTTTTCGGCCCACTTTGGCAAGAATCTCGTCAAAGCCGCCAACCTTCCTGTCAGCTGTTGAATTTCTTTTTTACTCATTGTAGCTTTCATCTCCAAAACTGCCTTGCACTTCTCCGGGTTAGCCTCTATACCTCGGTTCGTTAGTAGAAAACCCAAAAATTTTCCGAAAGGCACCCCAAAAGCGCATTTTGCTGGATTTAGTCGAATCCGGTGTTTCCGCAATTTCTCGAATGTCTGGTTCAAATCTCGGATATGGCTACTCTGTTTCTTGGATTTCACTATCATATCATCAATGTATACTTCTACATTTTTTCCCAGTTGATCGCTGAAGACTTTCGTCATCATCCTTTGGTAAGTCGCCCCTGCATTCTTGAGGCCAAAGGGCATCACATTGTAATAGTAATTTGCCTTATTGGTGATGAAAGCTGTCTTGTCCTAATCATCTGGATGCATAGCGATCTGATTATACCCCGAGTACGCGTCCATAAAGGAGAGTAACTGGAAACCAGATGATTGATCTACTAGCTGGTCGATGTTGGGCATGGGGAATGCATCCTTTGGGCATACTTTGTTTAAATCTTTATAGTCGACACAAACACACCACTTGCCATTGGATTTCTTGACCATGACGACATTCGATAACCATGTGGTATATTGTACTTCCTTTATAAACCCGGCATCAAGTAATTCTTTAACGTGTGCTTCCAGAGCTTGTCCTCGATCTGAACCTATCTTCCTTTTCTTCTGTGCGACTGGCACTGACCCCGGAGGAATAGCCAATTCATGACAGCTAAACTCGAGATCGATTCCGGGAATCTCGGATGGCTTCCATGCAAACACGTCTTTATTATCTTTTAGAAATTTTTCTAGCTCTGCACGAATCTCAGGATCTAGTGTCTTTCCGATCTTTGTGGTTTGATGTGGGTCTTCTCCTAGGGCAAAGTCTTCTACCTCTTCGCTTGGCTTAGTTCTCTGCACTTCATCTTCCTCTCTTAGATCCAACTCGACTACATGGGCGGGGATGCTACCAGCCTTTCCTTTGTTAGCCGACTTGCCTTCTTGGACTGCTTCGAAGTAACACTTTCGCGAGTCTTTCTGGTCTCCTTTGACGGTGACTACTTGATTTTTCTTGTTGATGAACTTTAACTTCTGATAGTTGGATGACACCAACATGTTCCAATTGTGGATAGTCGGTCGTCCTAATATTATGTTGTAAGGTGAAGGGAATTCAGCCACCACGAACCGAACTACCTCGGTCTTGAAAGCTTCTTTGGTTCCTAATGTTAACCTGAGGTCGATGAATCCTCTTGGGCGGGTGTCCTCTCCATTAAAACCAGTCAATGTGGTCTTACATGGTTTTAAGTCTTTTGAATCTAATCCCATCCGTTTGAACGCGTCCCAAAGGATTATATCTACCGCACTCCCGTTGTCCACAAACATCTTCTTAACCTGGCAACATTCTACCGTTCCCATGATAACCAAGCCATCATTGTGTCCTGGTACTACGTCATTTAAATCTTCTTGTGAAAATCCCAACAACGGCTCGTTTGGCTTCTTCTCTTTTTTTGAATTTGGGGCAGTAAGTAACAGACATGACCTCCTTCAGATATTTCTTCCGTTGATTTAAAGAATCTCCACCTCCCCCGAAGCCTCCAACGATCCCATTGCATACGTATTTTGACTCGGGGAATTCATCACTACTGCTTCGTCCAGTTTTGTTACAATCTCGTTTCTTTTGTCCTCCAGGTGGACTCCTGCTCTTGTTCTACCGTTTGTTCTATCGGCCTTGAGTCTAGATAACATATCGGCAAAGTTTTCCTTCACGGACGAATTTTTCAATGACGTCCCTTAAATCCCAGCAAACTTTCGTGGTGTGTCCGTGCTGATCATGAAACTCACAATATCTGGACCTATTTATAGGTTGATTGGTCCGCATTGGTCGCGGCAGTTCAACGTTTTTCATCTCTGTCAGAGAAACCTCTTTCCATATCTGAGCTTGAGGCAATCTCAACGGTGCATATCTGTCGTACCTTCCTTCTGCTCTGCTTCCTCGGGGCCAATTACTCCTGTCCCGACCACGGGCGTCGCACTTACTTGAGTTGTACCGATCTTTGCCTCGGGAAGGGGAGCCCTTGGTAGATTCCCTGGATGGTTGATTTATGGCTTCCATCTGTTCCAACTCAATGTATTGTTTCGTGCAATCTCAGAACTCGGCCAAAGTTTTAGGCCGACGCTTCATTACCGACTTCTTCAATCAAGAAGACTTGTCCAATCCTGCAATTACACAATGTAGGTGCACCTCTTCTTTTAGCCCAGGAACTTGTAAGGCTGTGCTGTTGAATCGCTCTAAATATTTCTGCAAGCTCTCCCTAGGCGCCTGCCTCACCTGATCGAGTTGAAATTCCTTTTTTAGCTGTTTCCGACTTGTTGCGAAGTGGAGTAGGAATTTATTTACCAAATCCTTCAAATCTGGGATCGAGTTGGCCGGTAAACTATTGAACCAGATTTGTGCAAGTCCCCGCAGTGTTCCTGCGAACAGGCTTGGAATCACGGGACCCGTGTACCCTTTTACCATGATCTCCATCTTAAAATTTCCGACATGAATTTGTGGATCCTGGCTCCCGTCGTACTTTGGGAAGTCCTTTGTGTCCAGACCTTTTGGATAAGGTGCTGCCATGATTTTTTTCGTGAAGGGTGTATCAACTCTCTCCCCTTCATCCGAACTCGAATCTAATGATTCAAAATCTTTCCTTGACAAACTCTGACCTCTAGCCGGTTCCTTTTCTTTCTTTCGAGTTTCTGTTGATGCTCGGTCCCGCCTGGTACCACCTGTTCCTTCCCGAGCTACCACAGTCGGATCTCGTCCACTTGTGTTTCCTCGATCTAGGGTGTCTTCCTGGGGCTGTCTGGGTCCTTTGTCCTGCCTTATTTCCTCGTCACTTGCTTGCAATGGTTCTTCATTTTGAGGACGGGGAGTATCATACCGGCTTCATCCATTGGTATCTTTGTCAAACCGAGCCTCCTGGTTATCGGTCCGCCTTGCATATTGCTCGAATAACTTTTTCCAGTCTGCATCACGTCGGTCCATCTCCTCCTTTAGTAATCGGGCATACTCCTCCATTTGAAGGGCATGACGATTCTCTATTCCGTCTATCCTATTCAACACGGACCCAACCGTGTTTTGCAGTAGACGAATATCGGGATCAATCACTTGGAATTCTGCTTGTGGACTAGTTGGGAGAATTAATGAACCCACTTGTTGTAACACGACGTTTTTCCGGGAGAGGAGAATTTGCCGTATCCGATGTTTCATTCTCGGTTTCAACGATAACTTGATCTGCATTAATGTTGGAAGGGCCTTCCTGGTGAATCATCTACTCATCAGTATGTTGTCTTTGCGATTCTTCCGTTGCTTGACTTTGCCGAGTTGAAGTTCGCCCTCGGGTATTTGCCGTTTGCAGTGGTGATTAGCACGTAGCTTGATAATCTGGTGTTCGAACTTTCGTTCCCCACATACGGCGCCAATTGTTCGAGTATGTACAAGGTTGCTCGGGCTTGAACTAGGATCAGAGCCTAGGGCCTACGTACCCTTGAACAGGGATCAAAGCCCACGTAGTTCGATTATACTTTCGGCGTTTAGCCACGGAGGAGTGGGGTGTATGATATGTGAGAGCGATAAGATGAAATGGCATCTCTCTTCACCAATGTGGAGATCTCCTATTTATAGGAGAAGGTAACCGTCCCGACTTGGGCAGTTATCTGATGTGGTGGCATAACCGCGGGCGGACGGTTTATGTGGCGAATTGGGCTTTGAGGCCCAATTTCCAAGATCCATAACAACCTGGATAATTATAAAGCAATCGGTTGGTAATTCTAACTCTCACATATTGTGTATGATTGGGTATGACTATGAATGTATTTTTGAATCTGTTTGAGAAAAGCCCGCTTGCATGGGCTAGATGATAGGGGTTGTTACCCAAATGACTTGGATTGTTATCCAGGTGACATGGGTTGTTGCCTAGATAGCTTATTGTTTGGATAATATGGGTTGTTGCCAAGTTGAATGCCCAGTGATGTGGTTTTAGATTCGTTGGATCCTATATTAGCAGTTTTTGCAGCATGTGGCATATAATAAATAAAATGTTCGTAGTTGTTGTTGCATGTGAGTTGTGCTCTGCACACAAGTGTTAGTGCATGTATATCCCTTACTATTGTACATGCTATTGTGGACTATTTTTGTATATAGTTAATTGTCATGTTATATCTATAATATGATGTGCGATTAGCTGTTACTCTGGGATCCACTCGAATCCTAGACTTTCCCAAAGTTCAGATGAGAACAGGGCAGTGGACATGGCTCCAAGGGTAAGGCAGTGGACATGGACAAGTGATGGACGTAGATATGGTTGTCCAATTAGGGTTGCTTATCCGTAGTATAGTTTTATTGTTACAGCTTGGAGACTGTCAATATTATGGAACCGTTATATTTTTGGATTACTATATTATCAACCTTTTGGGGTAACTCCTGTTGTATAACCAAGAGATGTAAATTATTATCAGTATACTATGCCCAAACGGCTTTATCCGCTATATTGCGTTGTATGCTCTCTGATGTATGACGTGTTATCAAAGGGGTGTAACATTACCCTTAATCAAACCTCTTGTATTATCTATGGTATTCATAATAAAAAAAGAAAACTAAAATTAAAACTAAAACCGCCCATCATGAAATGATCATATCTTTTTTTTTTTAAAAAATATATTATTTAATTAACTCATTTTTAATTTTTATTTTTTACCAATTTATATCATTAAGTTGCCCGATTTATATTATCAATGTTGATATCAATTAAGCTTTTTTTATAAAAATAAAAAATAAACTCATTTCATATTTTTTAGGACATAATATATTACTTAGATTTTTTAATTATAGTAACATTGAATGAATTTTTTAATCCACATAAATTGCTTTAGGAAAAAAAAATGTAAACTTGTTTGGTTTAACATATATGATAAATTATAAAAGACCTTGAGTTTTATTAAAATTATATAATTCTATTTTGAATTAATAATTTTTATTTAAAATAATTATAATTTTTTACAAAATTGAAGAATGTGTAATTTTTTTTTCATATATATATATATATATATATATATATATATATATATTCAATTTATGAAAAATGAAAAAGTAAGAAAAAATTGTTTAATTTAATGAAAATTAGAATTTTGTCTTAGTTTTAAAAATATAATGTGAAAAAGAATATAGGAGGGAATGCAGAAGATTTTGTTAGGGACATTTTAACACTTTTAATTTTATATTTTATATTTTGTCCCTCTAAATAAGTACAATTTTTATGGTCTTTTTTATAAATATATTTTATTCTAGGTCCTTCATTCTGATTTAGTCCACTTTTTTCAAGAAACTAACACTTTGTACAATAATAAATAAGGGTAAAATAGTACATTCATGTCAAATCTAACGATGTGATTTATAAAATAAAAAATTCTCCTACTTATAAATAGGCTAAAGTACACTTGGAGTTATTTAAATTTTTATATACAGTGTATTTTTTATTCCTTAAATTTATAAAATATACTTTTGGTTATATATTTTTAACACCGTTAACGTTGTTAATTAAAAATGTCGCAAAGCAAACTAAACGATGATTGTGCAGCTGACAAAGCATATTTAAGTTTTAATTTCTTAATATGATATATTTAGATTATTAAACTAAAATAAGCTGACAAATTCTACCAATGAAATTAAGGTTTTGATAATTAAATTATAAAACTATTTTTTTTAATACAATGGAGGTTTTGATATTGAATACTTTATTAAATTTAATATTTAGATATCTTTCAATTTATACATATTTTAAATCTAAAATTAATAACATTCAATTACACATGTAATACTTAAGTTTTCATAATCGTTACTTGAGTTTGTTGCGTCAGCCTTTTCTGTAAGCAACATTAACAGTTTCAATAATAAGACAAAAAGTATACTTTTAAAAGTTAAGAGACCAAAAGTATACCTCATGTAAATTTAAAAGACAAATAATAAACTTATAAATAAGATTAGAATAGTATAGAAATGGGAGTTGAACCTCTCCCATTCCTTTTCATCCACTTCCCTAATTATCACCCTTCATTTCATCTACGGTTAAGTAGATTAAGGGTTAAGTATCAATTTTGCCTCGGAAGTATACCCCCAGGAGCAATTTTGCCCTGGAAGTTTTTTTAGAGCAATGTTGCCCCGGAAGTATGAAAACGTAGCAATGTTGCCCTCAGCTAACTGTGACTAACCGTTGACCGTTAAAATGCCAGGTTAGCATGGGAAAAAGGACAGGCTGTTAGGAAAATTGGATGACACGTAGAGAAGCATTGATGACTAGGATTTATAGTGAGCTGAGAACGCTGAAGGACCGGGTAAGTGTTTTAACCAGTGGACTAATGGATGAAAAGTTAAAATCAGCTATAGAGGTTCAAAAAGGCGACAGAGGAAGGAGTGGGTAAGGTTATTGAAATGGAGATCATTGGAGATCGAAACAAAGAGTGAGGGTTGATAAGTTAGGGTTAAAAAAAGGCAATATCGACAACAAAAGAAGTGGGTCACATCTGATTGGCCAATAAGGATGACATAGTCAAAAAGAAGGCAAAGCAGCGAATTGTCCGGATTTAACAGGTATGGAATCTGTGAGTTTTAAGGAAGTGTGTGCGTGTGTTATGTAGCTTAGGTTTGTTCGAAGTAATTTCTCTGGCCCTTTCTTTGTTTGTTTGTGGGTAAAAGGGTTTTCATTATTTGGTAAATACTGTAGGGCTTGGGTGATATGGGTTCAAAAGGTGGTGGGGGACCCCCTGGTGGTCCTGATGGTGTGGGTAGTCAAAAAAAGATGTGGGTAGTGGAATCTTTTTGCATAGAGGTTGATAATGCAGAAAAGTTGGTTAGGGACAGTAAAAACAGTTTACGGCGTGTTGAAGTGGGTGGGGGGGGGAGGAAGATGATTGGTCTTATTGGAGAGAGAAGAGAAATTATCTGGATGAGTTGACTAAAAACCTTTGTGAGTTCTCAAAGAACATAAAAGCTATTGTATTTGAGGAGACAGTGAATGTTGATAGGCGAGAGGAACCAGTTGATGTTGAATCATGCTATGAAGCTCTTTATGGTGACAAAGCCGTGGAGGGTGGTGATGGTGATTCATTTGATGAGTTGGTGGAAGCTTACCACGACAATGGGGACAATGATAACGTGAGTGCAAGCGAAGGTGATCAAGAAGAGGGTGATCATGAAGAGGGTGACTACTCAGATGAAGGTGATGAAAATGTTGACGGTCATGAGAGTGAAAGGAGTGAAACAAGATTCCCAATCCCCAATGAGGCAACAATGTGGACCACACGGAGCATTAGTTCATCTTCACAGAGCATAGGCACGCAGACAGTCTAGTATCTCGGTGATGGATCAAGACAGTCCATATCTTGTGTCCTACCATTCGAGGCTCCAGGACTAGTGTGGCAGGAGCAACATGCTATAACAACATCACAGCTTCTACAACATAAGCACTCAACCACTGCAAGAAGAGGAAGGGGAATAGGAAGGGACGTGGCTAATTGTAGTTCTTATCGTTTTTTTTTCCGCATCATTGACACTTGATGTTGGCGTGTTTAGAGGCATTTTGTAACATATACACCGTTAGACAAAGATTAACCTCTTTTGTTGCAAACAGATAATTATGATTTGCTTTTTGGTCTTGCCATTGGTGGCATTTAATATTGGCATTGTTGCCATTCTCTCAACATATTGTTTAAGCTCAAGTTATCATTTTTGACTTGCCAAGTCAATATCAAGTTAACTTTCTCTTTCAACCTGAAGTTATCGTTTTTGACTTCCAAGCCAATATCAAGTTAACTCCTTATTTCAAGTTAACTTTCTCTTTAAACTTAAAGACTTGAAGTTATCGTTTTTGACTTCCAAGTCAATATCAAGTTAACTTCTTATTTCAAGTTAACTTTCTCTTGGAACTTAAGACTTGAAAAGCCAATATCAAGTTAACTTTTTCTTCGAACTTAAATTTGAAAAGCCAATATCAAGTTAACTTCTTATTTCAAGTTAACTTTCTCTTTGAAGATTTGAAAAGCCAATATCAAGTTAACTTCTTATTTTAGGTTAACTTTCTCTTTGAACTTAAAAACTTGAAGTTATAATTTTTGACTTGCCAAGCCAATATCAAGTTAACTTCTTATTTCAAGTTAATTTTGTTTTTTAAAGTATAGCTTGAAGTTTACTACTTATTTCCTTCAGTCAACAATTAAGTGTATTATTCCTTTTACACTTATTGGGTTTAACTTTCTCCATACATCAAGTTAACTTTCTAGTCATATATCAAGTTAACTTCTTATATCAAGTAAACATTATTTACACAATTACTTACAGTGGCATCAACTTTTTACACAATTACAAATACAAAATTTTCCACTCCATACAAATAACTTCAACAATTTAGACAATGGTAACAGGCTAAACCAACCAAGATAAATACAACATTCATATACATCTCCAATTCTATATCACTTACTGTCTCAATAGTAATCAAGTTTCCAAACCAAAATCTTTTCCCCACCATACCCCTTACATTTAATCTTTCATTACATCCGCAAATCCTCACAAATTAACGTAGCAATAAAACTATACATAACAACCAAGTCACGAACAATGCACAGAAAGCTTGCTTCAGTTTCCTTTCGTTCTTCCTCATGTTAGCATAAATGGTGGCTATGTCATCTTCAATGTATCCTGCAATTCCTCCCTCATCCAATCTTGTTAGCCCCACATTCTCGTCATTCACATTCTCCATCTGTCCCAGGAGCTCATTTATCACCTCTTTTGCCCTCCGTCCCATTTCATCATCATGCCATTTGAAAAAACCATAACCCCTTCCCTGTACATTGAATGCAATTAAACAATCACCTCCCAAATCATTCAACTGGACAATACACCCCCACAAATGAAATCAAAACAATGAATTTTGATGAATTACACTTACAGGCTGATAGTTTTTGCATCCAAAGAATCTCCTCCTTGGGTTTTGCGCAGTCCATGACATATATAGCCTTGTAACCATGCCACAGTAACACATCGTTGATGCACGAGGTTCCCCGACGTCTCTGCGAACACGAGGTTGCATCATCGTTCTCCTCCTCCTTGTTGATTTTGCAGACGTCGTTGACTTACACATCCCTCTTCTTTGCTCCATTGCTATGTGTTCATCAGCTCCAATCGTCGATAACCTTCGACATTTAAACACCGCCCGAGCACAAGCACTCTGACCTAACAAAGTCAGACCTCATTTGACCCACACTTGAAATCCTACGTGGTTGTCCAACTTGGCATCTGCGTGTGAACTAATCCTACATGGCAGACAGACGTTGGTCTCAAAGTTAGCTGAGGGCAACATTGCTACGTTTTCATACTTCCGGGGCAACATTGCTCTCAAAAAAACTTCCAGGGCAAAATTGCTCCTGGGGTATACTTCCAGGGCAAAATTGGTACTTAACCTGTAGATTAAACCCGTGACTTCTCACTTATAAAGGAATATCGATATCATTAAGGTACAAAGCCATAGGTACTTCCAACTATACATGGAAAAGGCACTGCCTCGTAAGTGTGATTAGTAATTGGCTAGTTATACTACTTATAACGAGGTGTGCCTGATTATGTCTTTTGAAATTGTTGAATGGAGATACTAGTGTAGCGACTTGTCTCAAGAAGCTCGAGTAGTTGATTATATTGATATTTGTTTTTTTTTTCTTTCTTTCTAGTTGATTTTATCATTGTTACCAAAATTTTTGTTGTTGTGTTTTTGTATTGATGATCGTTGTTCTTCACCGGCGCAAAATAAAAAAAGAAAAGAAAGGTAGTGCCTTTGATTAGTGTTTAGGTCTAGTGAGGTTAAGGTATAGTTTATTGTGATTGAGTTCAAATATAATAAATATAAAATTCATTTAATTCAAATATGTGAGAATAAACTTAGGGGTTCGAAACTTCGAAAATGGAGGGTTAAAAATATTACTTGTGGTAGTTCCATAAGCGTTCCGTCCCAACGTGAAAAAGATAATTGCATATGTCATCATATGGTTCGATGAAATATATTTTTAATAGTTGACCAAAAAATTTGGTTCTATTGAGCTTAGGACATTATTAAAATATTTTTCTTTGAATTTATGAATCTTTATATTGGTGATTCTAAGTTAAGCAGTACGAATATGTTAAAGAATTATGCCATCATTTTTATTTTTATTTTCCCAGTTATCATCATTTTTATTCTGCTACTCTCTTTTCCCCTATTTATAAGATCCTATTCATTGATTTTTAATACAAAACCCTTTTTAAAATTAAATGAAAAATTTAAAACAAATCTCCAAAAAAATTTGTCTCTTTATAATGACATTTTTATCCTCTCTACCCCCAATGAGCTAACTAATTAATCAAATACTACCTCTTGTCTTAAATATAAGATCTAGTTGATTTTTTTTTTTGGAGAGATTAAGAAAACTAAATAAGTTACTTAATCTTATCATATATTGTGTATGATTAAATTATGTGTCATTTTATAAGTTAGACAAACTAATTAGTTGTTAGAAAAAATAATAAATATAAATATTTTAAAGTAATTTAATTAGTTTCCTTAATCTTTCCGAAAAAAGTTAACTGGGTCTTATATGTAGGACGGGAGGTAGTAATAATTTTGAAAAGTTGTAAACATTCTTAACATTTTTAACTAATTTCTTTAATCTAAAGAAAATATTTAATGGGATTATAAACAGGACTTGAGGGAGCATAAAGTAATCATCATTTCTTTGACGACCCCTTCTTGCTATGACTGATTTAAGATTAGTTCATGAATGAATCATTCCTGAAAATGTATTTTCTTAACTATGGTTTCAAAGTGTATCACTAGTTTTTAACGTATCAAAAACAGAAGTCTAACTTTTTCTTTCATTTTTTCAATTCTGGAAAGGACTTTTTTCTACCTACCAAACACACCACTAATTAATTGATCTATTTTACCTTTTGCGGATTGGGACGATCAAAATGGACGATTTTGGGGCTTTAGGTGAAAAGCAGTAGTGAGTTATTAGGATTTGGAATGATGAAAATCAAAGAAAATCGAGAAACGTCAGTGTTATGATCTTCTTTTTTCATCGATCGAACCAAGAAAATGATATGGATTTTTCTTTACTTCTTGGGTTCGAGCATGATGTATCTGGAAATACTCCTCTGGTCTGATGTATAGGGAAAATGGTTTTTTTTTTTCCCACAATATAAACCACCACATTAAATTTATTATATTAATATGCAGTTTTAGCCCTAATTTATTATTATAATGTAAATTGTCATTTTCTCGGATTTCTTATTGAAATATATATCTTAAACAGGGTTAAACTTGGAGTGTTACTATATTTTAAGATAGAGTTAATAAAATTTAACATTTTTTCTTTGTTTTGGTGACTAACAAGTCGTTGGCAGAGATAATATGCGGTCTCACCCTGGGTACTACAAGTTCAAATCTCAAAACTGCATTTGTCAAGCGGCCTGTAACCTTAACACTTGCATCTCAACGGAGATTAGTCTTAAGTCTTAAATGAATAAAGCACATTATGAGTTTATACACAAAAAAAAAAAAAAAACTGTTGAAAGTGCCTTATAAATAGAAATAGAGGAATAATAGTGAATACATTACAAGTCCAACTTTGGGTTCACATAAGTTGTTTTATTGAAGTGGGAACAAACACGCATATGTATTTGGCTTGTACAAGAAACCAAATTATGAAAAATATCCAAACTAAGACCACACAAAAATATAAACCTGCATGCATCTTAATTATTTAATTACTATAATAATATAATATAGAAGTGGATAGTTATTTGAGGATGCACGGTGCTGGATAGAGTCAAAGTACGTTTAGCTGTTGTTGTACCAAAACTGCTTTTGAAGATAAGCAATAATCTTCTCGTCAACTTTGAACGCCTTAGTGAGAACCTCAGGAGAGATAGGAGGAGTGGATCCAAACACAGCATTAGCAATAGTGATAACTCCCGGATTTTGACTGCTGAGACCAGCAATGGCTACGGCATTTTCATGCCCAACATTGAGTTGGAAGTGAATCAAACCGATCGGGAATACAAACACATCTCCTTTATTGAGTACTTTAGTGAAGAGGCGATTATTATCTTGATTGGAACTCACAAATCCGACCAAAAGCTCACCCTCGATGACAATCAAGATCTCGGTGCCACGAGGGTGGATGTGGGGAGGATTGAGGCCACCGGCAGCGAAATCGATGCGAGCGAGGGAGATGCCAAGAGTGTTGAGCCCTAATATTTCGTTCACAGTGACTGGAGTCACTTTGGAGCCTAATGGGTTGTCTGTGTTGCCAGGATTTACGTGGAAAAAGAAGTCTTCAGCCTTTGCAAGCTTGGCGTCTTTGCAAAATTTCCCATTCACGAACACTAGATCACATGGATATAATACAGTAGTTAATTAGTAATCAATCAATATGAACATCCTAAATAAATACTCACACAGACACAAACGAATGAAGCTTATATATAGTAACGATGGATAAGAAAAATTAATCTTAATATCGAGATAGTTTCACCTGATTTTTAGTCAGATTGTTCTATTTTTTTATTAGGTACTTATAGGAAGGGAAAGAAGTTACAGCACTTGATTCACCATCATGTGAAATAACAGGCCTTGCATATAAATCCCCCATTTTAAATTTATTGTCCAAGGGTACCTTAAATTTGTTTACGGATCTAGGTACAACTTGTTTTGAATGTGTGTAACGCTTATTCAGTTGTGTGCATATATACCTATGTTTCAACAAGTACAAAACAAAAAACACTAGCACATGGTTAAGATATGTTGTACACAACTGAAAAAGAATTGCACTCACTTAAGAACCTGGATCCATAGAGATATACACGTGTGTGTGCGCGTTATATCAGGTAGGTGGGCACATACCTCCATGTTTGGTATCATTTATAGCAACACAAAAGTCTTGGAGAGGGCTAGGGTCATCGGCAGAAGCGAAGGAGAAAACCAAAGCCAAGAAGGCAACAAGAGAGCACGCCACTACTGAGCCTTTCATGTTTCTCTCTAAATAATAATTATTCTCTCTCTAAATTGTGTGTTTATGACAACATTATGCATGAGTTATTTATAGCCCGAAGGAGCAGCCGACAATATTGAATTGGTAAGAAATATTAGGTTTTAATTGATTAATTAAAAACCAGGCCCCTCCTTTTTTCAGAATGAGGAGACTTTTGGTTTCTCTAAGTAAACGTCAGAGTAATAGTAGTGTATGTTTCAGTACCCAGCATCATTCGATCAGCAGAATACCCACTTGCTATACTACCTGCTCTTTCTTTTATTATTTATAGTCATAATATAGTACCCCTAAAGTATAACTAATTATTTGAGGATCAACGAATGGGAGGGATATTGATTAATTTAGTGTGTTGAGATCGAGTCGTTAGTAATTTAGAGATTTCATCCATATGCCCGCTTCTTCACAACGTTCTTTGGTCGCTTTAGAACTTTTTCCCCCTTGTTCGCAACACTCTAATATACTATGATAAAGAATAATTGAATTTATTATTTATTCCCTCATTTCCTAATTTGTTTTGGTTTGCCGGAATCTCCCTATCTCCCGATAATCTCTTTTCTAAATTTAAAAGCTAACAGAGAGGGATTTGTTTTTGTTCAAAATTTAGAATAACATTTCAATCCACATGCTCATCTAAATTTATAATTTTTTTTAAAACTCTCTTTATTGATTGCTCATATCAACAGGGTTTTTTTTTTTAATTTTTTATCATCCAATGTAAATTAAATGACCACTAAAATGAGTATTTTATGGAAACCAACAGACAAATTGTTTTTTACAAAATTTTTTACTTAACTTTTTTTTTAAAGAAATGCAAATGAATTATATAAATCAAACCTTTAGGATAAAAGAAAATAAGAGTATTATTCAATCTTAACAACACTCAAAGCTTCTAGGCTTCCACAGAATTATTAATTAGTTCTTACGACTTGATCAATTCGGACCAATTCTATTCTTAGTCATTGGAACATTATATAAAGAATTATATTCTTCTTCCAGGGGTACGTAGTCAAGAGTAGTTGGAAGGCTGGAACAAATTTTTTTTTTTTTGAAAAAAGAATGGTTAACCTTGACGACTTTGAAATTTTCAATAATAGGGACGCATATATATGAGTATGAATGTAATACCCTAAAGTTCATAATCGTTATAAACATTATATTTTGGTTTAATTAAAGACCAATAAAGGTTTAATATTAGTGCAGAGAACAAGTCACCAAGCTACTTGGTGAGCAAGTTACTGGGCGGACGAGGTTACTTGGTGAGCAAGTTACTGGGCGGACGAGGTTACTTGGAGAGCAAGTTACGGGGGGGACGAGGTTACTTGGCGAGCAAGTTACTGCGCGGACGAGGTTACTTGGCGGACAAGTTACTGGGCGGACGAGGTTACTTGGCGGACGAGGTTACTGGGTAGACGAGGTTACTTGGTGCGCAAGTTACTAGGCGGACGAGGTTACTTGGCGGACAAGTTACTGGGCGGACGAGGTTACTTGGCGGACAAGTTACTTGGCGGACAAGTTACTAGGCGGACGAGGTTACTTGGCAAACAAGTTACTGGGCGGACGAGGTTACTTGGCGGACAAGTTACTGGGCGGACGAGGTTACTTGGCGGACAAGTTACTTGGCGGACAAGTTACTAGGCGGACGAGGTTACTTGGCAAACAAGTTACTGGGCGGACGAGGTTACTTGGCGGACAAGTTACTAGGCGGACGAGGTTACTTGGCGGACAAGTTACTGGGCGGACGAGGTTACTTGGCAGACAAGTTACTGGGCGGACGAGGTTACTTGGCGAACAAGTTACTTGGCGAGCAAGTTACTTGGTGGACAAGTTGTAAAACTTGGAGAGCAGGTCGAGAAGACTTGGAGAGCAGGTCGGGAAGACTTGGAGAGCAGGTCGGGAAAACTTGGAGAGGAAGTAAGAATTGGCTAGAATGCTCTAGAAAAAGTCAACAACTTGGTGATTAAGCTAGGGTTTTCTAAACACAAATAACACCTAAGCCTTGCTTATGTCATCAAGATGACATCATAAGGATGACATCACAAGAACACATGAAGGGTGTAGATTTAAACTTCTTCATTAAGTTTAGATCTAATGGTTAGGATTTAAGAAGAGGCTTGTTGAAGAAGTTGGGAATTTTCCTATAAATAGGAGGCTTCCCCTCCTCATTTCTTCACACCATCACCACATACACCTCTAATCCTTTGATTAAGAGAGTGAGAGTGAGAGTTCTCTTGGGGCTAGAAGGAAGAAGCAAGAGTCTTAAAGAGGTAAGCTTGTTCTTAGTTTTATAGTTTTTAGTTGTTCTTAGTAGTTTTTAATATACATGTTAGTTTAATCTAGTAAATAGGTAAAGTGATTCCCCATATTTGTTTTCAAGCCTTATTGCATCAAAAAGATGCCTGACAAGGTGGAAACATGTTGGGGAGTGACTTTTAGGATTAAGGGAATAAGTTAGAGTAAGATAAAAGAATTCTGGAATTTCTGGATTTTGGGAGTGAACTGGATAGGGAGCATTATTTTATATATCAAATGATCTTTAAAAATCACGAAATTTTCCAGAAATAAAGTAGACATGTAGGGCTTTCCAAATATATAAAATATGTAACGTTTTGATCTCTGGACAATGAGATATGAATTTTTGAAGATTAGGCTATTTTTCTGGGCGAATTTCAGGGCAAGATATGAACACATGAAATCTGGGAATTGTTCTTGAATTCTGGGTGAAAACTGATATTTTTCCTCAAAAATAGACATCTTGAGGAGTCCGAGAAATTTTACGGATCTTTGTTTTGATTTTTCTAGAATTAGTTATGATATTTTGAAGTTAGGCGAAAATCTATCCAGAATTTCTGAACCAGCGTTTTTTGAGAATTAAAATTGATAAGTTGAAAATTAATCCTACCAAGGGTAAAAAAGGTCATTAGTGACTAGGATATCCTCTAGAATATTACTGGTGAATTAATAAATGCGATATTACCATTATAGGATACACGTGACCATACTCCGACCGACGAACGTATCGATATCGCCGACGAAGGTACGTTCGCGTACTGTAACACTAATTCTGATGCTTATAATATGCTTTATGTGGTAGATAACTTTACATCTGCTGTGTGCTTATGAGATCCATCTACTGTGTGCTGGGATACATCTGCTGTGTGCTGTTGGAATACATCTGCTGTGTGCTTATGTACTGTTGGAATACATCTGCTGTGTGCTTATGTACTGTTGGGATACATCTGCTGTGTGCTTATGTATGGATTATTGCTGTAACACCGTGAATATCTGTCATATACTGTCATATATAAGCATGAGGTTAACCGTTACCTGAGGTTCAATGGGCGTTGAACCTCAGCTCTTAACATAGCGTCAGGCTCAGGAGAACCGAGGACCAAGGAGAAAGGCAAGCAGGCCGCATAGAGACTCGACTGAAGCCCTTTTCTGTTTATACAGTCACTCTGACGTTAGACGTCTGAAATCAATGCACTATTACTGTAATCAGCCAAACTTACGGCATTTTGAATGTAAATATCAGTTACTCAATCGCTCTGAAGCTCTACTTTGATATATACTGTTTTTGAAAATGGGATGTTACAATGAATCTGAGTCATTGATCTAACCATATTTTTATATGATTTTTGGTAACTAAATAGGGATCTTTAATGTGTTTTCTCATAATTATTGAGCTTTAAATGTATTTCTTATGATAAATTGATATTAAGAGTAAATACATGAAATTAGGGCTAAAAAGGGCATAATTGTCAAAGAAATTGTAATTTCTCTTAATCATTGATTTTTATGAGAATATTTAATGTTAGATGATAAGTAGATATTTTATGATTAAATAAGTATAGATTTTAGGTATATTGATTGATTTTATTAATATCTTATACTTATTTAATTATCTTTTATATACTTATCTATCTTTTAATTAAATATAGGATAAAATGTGATTACAACAGAAAATCTGTTAATATCCTATTTATTTGGCTAGAAATATTATGTGATCTAGAAGAAAAAGCAACAAATTAAATTGGAAAAAAAATATAATATAATATAATATATTATTATATTTTAAAAGTTGCACTTAAGTCCTTCTGATAAGCTATGCGTTTTGGGCTATAATTTAGGTCAGATTCTGCATTCAATTGGAGACCCATGGCACAAGTTGAAGGAGCGATCAGACATATTAAATGGAGGAGAGATGACCAGCGGGAATCACGGATTCAAAACAGAAAATCCAAACAAAAAGGGAAGGAATCACGCTTTAAAAAAAAAAAGACGAGGAATTAAATATAGAGGGAGGCCGCGAGTTTGAAAAAAAAAAAGGGAGGCTGATCAGAAAACTAGAAAGAAACACGCAGAGGCAAGGGGGGACTGAACAAGAAAAAAAAAAAACCAGAAAGCATAGCAAGAAACACGCTGAACCAAGGTAAGGGCGGACTGAAGAAGAAGAAAACCAAAAAAAGAAACATGCAGAAGGAGTGCTTCCAATTCCATTAATTAGAATCAGCCACCACGTGAATTGAATGAATCCACCGCCAACCACGTGATTTAATCAATCCTTTACACCTCCAGACCAGCGACCTCTATTCCCCTTCATCGTCTTCTTGAATAATTTCAGCCAGCATTGAAGAGTTTACTCCAAAGGAGACTCAACCCCTTAATCTTAGATGTGGTTAAGAAAGAAGTAACCAAGCTATTGAGTGCGGGTAGCATCTACCCAATTTCTGATAGTGAGTGGGTTAGTCCAGTGCATGTAGTTCCTAAGAAGAGTGGGATAACTGTGGTAAAAAATGAAAATGATGAGTTGATACCTACCAGGGTGCAAAATGCTTGGAGAGTGTGCATAGACTATAGGAAGTTGAATGAAGCATCTAGGAAAGATCATTTTCCTTTACCTTTCATAGATCAGATGCTTGAAAGGTTGGCGGGTAAGAGTCATTATTGTTTCCTAGATGGCTATTCAGGATATTTCCAAATTCCATTAGCCCCTGAAGATCAAGAAAAGACCACTTTTACTTGTCCATTTGGTACCTACGCTTATAGGAGAATGCCATTCGGATTGTGCAATGCACCTAGTACTTTCCAACGTTGCATGATGTCACTGTTCTTTGATTTTCTTGAAAATTGCATGGAAGTTTTTATGGATGATTTTACAGTGTATGGCAATTCATTTGATGCTTGTTTAAATAGTTTGGACAATGTTCTTGCTAGATGCATTGAGAAAAATTTGGTTTTGAATTATGAGAAGTGCCATTTCATGGTTGATCATGGAATAGTACTTGGTCACTTGATATCTAGCAAGGGCATTGAGGTTGATAGAGCTAAAATTGAGGTGATTTCTTCCTTACCCTACCCCACTAATATTAAAACACTTCGTTCTTTCTTAGGGCATGTGGGTGTTTACCGGAGATTCATAAAAGATTTTAGTAAAATAGCTCTATCGTTATCCAAACTATTGCAAAAAGATGTTGATTTTGTCTTTGATACTTCTTGCAAACAAGCATTCGATGAATTAAAAGCACACTTGATATCTCCTCCTATTTTGCATGCACCAGATTGGACTTTGCCTTTTGAACTAGCATGCGATGCCTCCAATTCTGCTATGGGGGTCATGCTAGGACAAAAGCATAGCAAGTTATCTCATGTGATTGCTTATGCATCAAAAACTTTGGACAGTGCACAAAAGAATTACACAACCACAGAAAAAGAACTTTTTGCCATCATATTTGCATTAGATAAGTTTCGCCAATATCTAATCAATTCTCAAGTGGTGGTGTACACAGATCATGCGGCGGTGAAGTTTCTGTTCACTAAGCCTCAATCCAAACCAAGACTTATTAGGTGGATGCTTTTGCTATAAGAGTTTGATATAAGCATTAAGGATAGGCCTGGAACTGCGAACCTTGTAGCAGATCACCTGAGTAGACTACCGGATGGTACAAGGGGAGTACTTGACTCTGACTTTATTTGTGATGATTTCCCTGATGCATCCCTTATATCTATTTCCCTCTATGTTCCTTGGTTTGCTAATCTAGTGAATTATATTGTGACCGGTCTCATACCTGAGCATATGTCTTCTTTTTAGGCTCCAAAACTTAAACGAGAAGCTGAACACTACATTTGGGATGAGCCCTATTTATGGAGACTATGCAATGACCAAGTTATCCGGAGGTGCATTTCAGAAACCGAGTCCAAGGACATACTTTCTGCTTGTCATTCCATGGTTTGTGGTGGACACTTTAGTGCTCAAAAGACCTCTAGGAAAGTATTAGATTCTGGGTTTTACTGGCCTACCCTGTTTAAGGATGCTTATTTATATTGTAAGGCATGTGATAAATGCCAAAGGTTTGGGGGGTTAGGTAAACGGCATGAAATGCCACAACAACCCATGCTCTTTTGTGAAGTATTTGATGTCTGGGGTATCGATTTCATGGGTCCTTTTCCACCATCATCTGGCTTTACCTACATTCTTTTAGCCGTAGATTACCTCTCTAGGTGGGTAGAAGCCATTCCCACTAGGAAAGATAATGCCCAAACGGTTTCCAAGTTTCTTAAGTCTAACATCTTTTGTAGATTTGGAGTATCGAGGGCTATAGTGAGTGACAGAGGTACCCATTTTTGCAATAAGGTTATTGATAACTTACTTGTTAAGCTTGGGGTAACCCACAAAATGTCCACCCCTTATCATCCACAGACAAATGGGCAAGCCGAAGTATCCAACCGAGAGATCAAACACATATTGCAAAAGATTGTCAAGCCTTCAAGAAAGGATTGGAGGAAGCACTATGGGCTTATAGAACTGCTTTCAAGACACCAATAGGAATGTCTCCTTACCGGCTTATCTATGGTAAAGCATGTCATATTCCGGTGGAGTTGGAGCACAAAACCTATTGGGCTGTGAAAATGTGCAATATGGATGTGGAAGAAGCTGGCTTGGAAAGGAAGCTACAAATGCAAGAACTTGAGGAAATGCGCCTGGAAGCTTATGAGAGCTCCCGCATTTACAAGGAAAAGACCAAGTTACTTCATGATAAGAAGATTATGCGAAAGAATTTCAAAGTTGGTGATCAGGTGTTGCTATATAGGGCCCGATTCAAGTTGTTGGATGGGAAGCTTAAAGATAAATGGTATGGCCCTTTCACTGTCACCAAAGTGCATTCGTTTGGCATGGTAGAGCTGCTTGACGAGACTACTGGAAAGGAATTTCGAGTCAATGGACACCTCCTCAAGCTCTACTATGATCCATCATCAAAGCCCACTTAGGGCCAGGTTGTCTCTTTCCTTCACTTACATTTTCTGGTTTGAGTTGTTTATTTCATTTGTGATTCTGAATGCTTGAAATAAGTGTGGGGGAGGGACTATCTTAGTAGTAGTAGTAGTAGTAGTAGTAGTATAGTTTGGTAATTAGAATAAGAACTCCCAATTTATGCTTTGCATCTTAGCCACAACCTTGCTTAATTACCATTTTGTCTCTTCACTCTAATTTTCTCTGTTATTATGACTTGTTTCTTCTCTCTTCTCTCTTTATGATGTTGATGTGTTGTGCTTCAATTGCAATTGGACTTCACAACTTTCCACTTCATTAAGGAACAAGTTAGAATAATAGAATTGCTTTATAAACATTGAGGATAATGTGTTGATTAAGTGTGGGGGAGGGGAATACATTTTGAATCCCAATTATTTGGTTATTTTTAAATGTGAAAATGCCTTAAACTAGAATTTTTTTTTTTTTAAGAATGACTTACTCTAATGCATGTCCTAAGTGGTAAAGGGTCGCATTTGCCGCTTTGGAAGTGTAATTTGTGAGAAATTTTTTTGAGCTTTCATGAGATCTAGTGTTTTGGCAACTTTAGAAAACCATGTCTTGTTTTTCAAGTGAATGGGAAGAGAAATGAACCCACAATTGGATTTTTGCTTACTCCTTATTTTGAAAAAAAAAAAGAGATGTTAGTGCATTTAATAGTTGAGCATTGTTTTAACTGATTGCAATGTTTTGATTGGTTGTGTTTGGTAAGGTTAGAACTTGGAATAGTTAAGCAGATGTTTTGTGATTAGCTTACTATACAATTGATTTTGTTAGAATGAGCATTTAGAGAAAAACCTTGTTGGAAGGATATTTGAGCCTTAAATTCTTTTCATGTGTGCAAGTTCACTTGATTTTTCACTTTCTAGAACTTGTTTCAACTCTTTTTCGAAACGGTATTTGCGTTATTGAGATGAAAATGAAAGAGGCATTCAATTCTAAACCATTTTTACCCAAACACAAGCCTACATTCATCTACCCTTTGCTTACCCCCTTTGAGCCTTTCTTATGTTATATGCATGTCATTACTCATAGTGTTCATAGTATTCTAAAAATCAAAAGAGAATTGCATGTATGAGGAAAAAAAACAAAACAAAACAAAAGAAGCAAAAGAGAAAAAAAAAGTGAGTATTACTATTTGAAAAAAAAAGAGAAAAAGAAAAAAAAAGGTATTTTGAAGTTTTTTTTTAAAAAGAGCAAGAACAGAAAAAAAAAATAAAGAAGACATTTGTTCATGATTTTCAAAAGAATTGGTAAAAGTTTGTAAAGTTATTTAGATGCTATGAACTTGTTCCTTAACTTTTACTTGCATATCAACTATTCATTTTCTAATTAATTCATTCCATCTAGCCTTCATCAACATTACAACCCTCAAAAGTCCTCTTGATTCATTTCATTAATTGCTATTAATAGTGGAGATGTTAGAGTTGTTACAAGCATATGGTAAGGTGTTGATTAAGTGAGCTAGAGTGAAATTATCACAATCAATGAGGTGAGATGAGTGAAACACTAATATCTTGAGAGTCCTCTTGTGCTTCGTTCAAATATTTTGAAGTTGTGAAGTCAGCTAATCCCTTTACATCACTTAACTATCACTGGTGTTGGCTTGAAGAATTTGATTAATTAATTCATTGCCCTTTAATTATGAAATTGCTCATCTTTCAAATGCATTAGTGGTTTGAACTTGGAATTTGGTACTCAAGTTGCCTTTGTTCAGGAGTACAAAGGTCTAAGCGTGGGGGAATTGATCTAACCATATTTTTATATGATTTTTGGTAACTAAATAGGGATCTTTAATGTGTTTTCTCATAATTATTGAGCTTTAAATGTATTTCTTATGATAAATTGATATTAAGAGTAAATACATGAAATTAGGGCTAAAAAGGGCATAATTGTCAAAGAAATTGTAATTTCTCTTAATCATTGATTTTTATGAGAATATTTAATGTTAGATGATAAGTAGATATTTTATGATAAATAAGTATAGATTTGAGGTATATTGATTGATTTTATTAATATCTTATACTTATTTAATTATCTTTTATATACTTATCTATCTTTTAATTAAATATAGGATAAAATGTGATTACAACAGAAAATCTGTTAATATCCTATTTATTTGGCTAGAAATATTATGTGATCTAGAAGAAAAGGCAACAAATTAAATTGGAAAAAAAAGAATATAATATAATATAATATATTATTATATTTTAAAAGTTGCACTTAAGTCCTTTTGATAAGCTATGCGTTTTGGGCTATAATTTAGGTCAGATTCTGCATTCAATTGGAGACCCATGGCACAAGTTGAAGGAGCGATCAGACATATTAAATGGAGGAGAGATGACCAGCGGGAATCACGGATTCAAAACAGAAAATCCAAACAAAAAGGGAAGGAATCACGCTTTAAAAAAAAAAAAAAGACGAGGAATTAAATATAGAGGGAGGCCGCGAGTTTGAAAAAAAAAAGGGAGGCTGATCAGAAAACTAGAAAGAAACACGCAGAGGCAAGGGGGGACTGAACAAGAAAAAAAAAAAAAACCAGAAAGCATAGCAAGAAACACGCTGAACCAAGGTAAGGGCGGACTGAAGAAGAAGAAAACCAAAAAAAGAAACATGCAGAAGGAGTGCTTCCAATTCCATTAATTAGAATCAGCCACCACGTGAATTGAATGAATCCACCGCCAACCACGTGATTTAATCAATCCACCTCTTTACACCTCCAGACCAGCGACCTCTATTCCCCTTCATCGTCTTCTTGAATAATTTCTGCCAGCATTGAAGAGTTTACTCCAAGGGCTATGTGTGGCTAAATCTTTAACTTCTTGGTGGTGAAGATTGTGGCTTGAGCATTTGTACTTCAAAGGGGAGTTATTTAATTTAATCTTTTGCTTAATCTATTTATTTGATTTCCTTGTTTAGGATTCTTATTATTTAGTTTTGAGACTTGGATGACTGTTATATGTCCAAGATGATTGAATATTGTGATTTTTATTGGATGATTATTTTGATATTCGAATTTCTTTATCTCTTTATATGCTTGATAAAATTATGTTTGCTGTCATGTTTGTGATTAGTAATCATAGTTGATTTGAGTATTTGAATGGTTCGTTAGAACATTCGATTTGAGAAGACTCAATTTACATAATCCCAATTTAAATTACACATTAAGTGGATTTTAACAATATCTCAAAAGGTAGTAGTTTGCTACGTTAGTAGGAGCTATTATTAATTGAGATTATTGGACTCAACTGTTATCTTGAGGTTGTTCTTTAGACTTAATGAGAAATTAACTCCCATATATTTTTCTAGCAATGATAGCCATATTCTTTATTACCAAGAACATCCATAATTAATTCTTTTTAATTCAAAGTATTTTTTTCATTATTTTCCAAAAATACCAAAAAAATTAGAATTAGTTTCTTTTTATTTGTTTTATGAATTTTAGTTTAGAGAAAATCAATTTCAAAACCCTTTCTTTTTAATCATTTTTTTTTGCACTTAGTTTAACCTAGGGAATTCGAAATAAAAAGGCTCCTTGATAAGAGAACGATCCCGAGTTGTTTGCACTATATTGCATTTTAATTCGTGGTTAATTGTGATTTGACCCTGAGACGACTAAGGTTTTTGCCAAATCAATGGCGCCATTGGAAATTACAATCAATGATTAAGAGAAATTACAATTTCTTTGACAATTATGCCCTTTTTAGCCCTAATTTCATGTATTTACTCTTAATATCAATTTATCATAAGAAATACATTTAAAGCTCAATAATTATGAGAAAACACATTAAAGATCCCTATTCAGTTACAAAAAATCATATAAAAATATGGTTAGATCAGTCATCTTGGAATATTCTCAAGAATAAGTTCAGTTTGTTGTTATCCATTTATGTGGTAGGTTTTTAGATATGATATGTGTACTGCTAATTATTCCGTCCGATCCTTTTTTAGAATATCTAAAAAACTTTATTACGTACTTTAAAAAATATTTACGTTAAAATTAGTTAAAGTAATAAATATGTTAAAAAATGTATTTTAAATATACCATCATTTATAGAGGGTTAGTGAGATTTAGGAATAGTGAGAAAATATATTATAGATTGGGGAAAATATAATACAAGAGAGTATATTGACTAGGGTCTAGGGGTAAAATTAGTACAAAATGGATTTAATACTAAAAAAAATCCAAATTAGTGGGGTCAATATATTGCTAACAAAGGAAGATCCAATCCTTTCACCTGAAAATGAAAATTGAAAGTGATATTGTTGTTAAGAAAAATAAAAGTTATTGTTATAAAAAAATATATGTAAGCATTCATTTTGGTCCATTTT
The DNA here is from genome assembly GCA_034222035.1 of Acacia crassicarpa. NCBI lineage: Eukaryota > Viridiplantae > Streptophyta > Magnoliopsida > Fabales > Fabaceae > Acacia > Acacia crassicarpa. The sequence goes on from JAWXYG010000011.1 coordinate 37,802,489, forward strand.
TAGCCATTCTGTCAAAATTCATGAATGTTGTTAACTTATCATCAATTTTGTTTGAAAATAAAATTAATAATTAAGTAGTTTTCAAAAGTTAATTAAGCTGTTTTCCACCTAATATTGTTTGGTTATCAAGTGTTGCATAAAGTATAGTAAATATTTTCTCAAGTAGTGTCACCCCTCGTAAAAGTATTTTATTAAAAAGACTGAAGGTGGAGGTTTTTATTATATACTTTAAAAAAAAAGGGGGGGGGGGGGGGGCTATAATTCAACTTCATTATAGCAAATTCCCAATTTGCTACCATGAAGTGATCAACTTGCTATAATTCAGTTGAATTATAATGAGAAGTTGCCAATTTCAAAAGGGCAGTTGTGATTTTCGGTTTACTCCTAGGAAGTTGTTAATTTTGTTTTTGTTGGCTGAGCTGAAAGTTAAAATAATAATAATAATAATAACAACAACAATACCAATAATAATAATAATAATTCTTGTGACAAGTAATTTTGGTGAAAAGGATAGTTTTGAATTTGCAATCACAAATTTGTCAATTTGAAAATTGTTAGGGGCTCATATACGAGGCCCATTTAATGTATGACCTAATAAGGGGCAATCTATGTGACATAGATATAGCGGCATATCACCTGGGCTTGGAGTCACAGAGGCCCATAAGTCCAAACCCTAACCCTACAGGTAAACTCTATAAATATGAGGTAAACCCTAAAGATATGATCATTCTCTCTTAATTATCATTCTGCCGTCACTGTGCACACACACCACTCCCTTTGGCTAATGCCTATTCATGCATAGTGATCTATCATCCTCTTAGGTTTCTAATCCATAGATAATTTGAAGGGAGTTATCTAATCCTAAATCAATATACTAGTCCATCGAGCTAGACACCTCTGTCGATCTAGATAGAACATTGGCGCCGACCATAGGGAATTGATAAAATTTGATTCCCACAGCCAAAGATGATTAATACCAGAAGTAGTAGTCATATGCCCTTGCACGAGCAATTCCCTGAAGATCCATCGCAGCAAAATTAGGAACGACAGGTTTAGCGTTAGCCACAACCTAAGGATACAATTGTTCCAGATTATAACAAAGTGCAAGTTGAAGATGTATCAGACACGGCTTCTTCCCCACATTCACAACAACCCCTCAAAATGTGATTGTCCAACAAGTCACTCCTCCACAAGTTCCAATTGTAGATCCAAATGCTCGCCTCATGCAAGCCACTTTAAATTCTATGTTAAGGCGAATTCAGGATTTGGAGCAGCGTAACCGTCTCCAGAGGCAAGAGGATATCAGAATGATGCAGGGAGATATGGATCGTCGCAATGCTGCTTTGCGGCAAGAAGAGATTCAAAGAATGCAATTGTTGGATGAGCGCTTCAGATGAATTGAGAACCTAGTTCGTACTGAGAACCAGGATGAGAGTAACCCTAGCCTGGTTAATGCTGAAAGTTGGAGCTTGATACCCAAGAGGGGGGGTGAATTGGGTATCTTTAAAATTTTCGAAACTTGGTCTGTTTTTGAACACTTAAAACCGAGCAGAACAGAGGAGAGGGAAAGGAAGCTTAACACAATGCAATTTATACTGGTTCGGTCTTTTCTTTGACCTACATCCAGTCCCCAAGCCTCACTTGGGATTTTCAATCCACTAACTCAATGAGATTGATTACACACTCTGTACTAAGAGTTGTTCTCTCACTAGAACACACTCCCCCTTACAAGTTGTAATCAATACTGGTTATCTCAATCAATAAATGATTTACAAGTGTTTGACTCTCTTACAGAGTAGATATGATAAACACTGAAGTGCTTGTATCAAGTATGATACTTTTACAAGTGAAAGCTAATACACAATAAATGAACTTAGTAAATTTTCGCTCAGAGTAGATGTATCTACTGGAGATGAAGTTAATGCTCTCTATTTATAGGTAGAAAACATTAAATGACCGTTGCAATCTTGATAGAGCCGTTGGGTATCATCAGCTGAGTGTTGGCTCAAGTTTTGGCATCTTCTCTCTCTTGATTATGCATAATACAGCTGGTCATTAAGTCTGAATTGACTTTCTGGCAATAAATCCGTTAGAGAGAATGTTTCTTGTTGTAGTAATCTTCCTTTTGATCTTTTGTAGCCGTGTACTAGTGGATTAACCAAAAGGAAGTAAGTTTCTGGGCTGAGCATTAAATGTTCTGACACACTTTTGCTTTTGCTCTAATCCTTCAATAAACCTTCGCTAATCTGTCTGAAATTCACTAGAAAGATGGTTAAACATATCTGGGAACATGAGTGAATGATGTATGAAAACAATTAGATCAAATAACAAGGTATAACAGATTTCGCAAATTCGAAATTCTAGCAACGGCTACAAACCTTGAGGTTTGTTCATCCAACCTCGAGGTTTGCTTGAAGGTCTCAGGCAAATACTGATTTTAAAACATGTAACCTCGAGGTTACTAAGTGAACCTCGAGGTTTCTTTTGAAAAGAAACCTTTTGGTAGATCTTAGAAGATCACAAACCTTGAGGTTCCAAAGGTAACCTCGAGGCTTGAAGGTTGGTTGAAAAAGCATTTTTCCTCTGGAGCCCGATAACCTCGAGGTTGCAAAACCATACTCGAGGTTGGTTTCAAACTTTGCAAAGTCAAGACTTTGATTTAAAGGGCTAGCCTCGAGGTTATAAACAGAACCTCGAGGTTTTCATTTCTTTGAAAAACCAGTTGCTCTCTGTAAGTTGGAAAACTCGAGGTTGCAAACTAAAACTCGAGGTTTATGAATTTTCTTGAAAACTTGAGTTTCAAAACAAAGTGCCTAACCTCGAGGTTGAAATATGAACCTCGAGGTTTTCAAGCTTGTTGAAAACCATGACCTCTCTGGATGAGTTAAAAACTCGAGGTTTGCTTTTAATACTCGAGGTTTATGTGTTGGTTCAAAACTTGAGATTTTCTAAAGTGACCAAGACCTCGAGGTTAACTTGCCAACCTCGAGGTTTCACATAGTTTTTGTGAAACCAAGTTTTGAATCATTGAAACACTTGATTTTTAAAGCATCTGTAAGTCCAAACCTCGAGGTTACAACACCAACCTCGAGGTTTGCTCTTAAACAGAGTTTTTGACACTTAAGAGCAAAGCCTCTTTAATTGTTTGTAGTTGTTGGCAATCATCAAAACCATCAGAGAACTAACAAATGCCCTAGGCTCTCTTCAAGTTGATGTGGGGGGTCCTGTTCAAAATGATGCTGGGGGCCCTACTCGAGTTAATAACGCTAAATATAACTTGGCTAAACGAGTCCGGGATTGGATTCTTGAAGTTCGAGGTTCAGGTCCTAAACCACTAGCCAGCATGTTGAGGATATCTGGGGTGCTGGAGATCAAAACCAGGATGTAGTACCTCGGACCCAAAAGGCTCCTGGGACATACAAGAGGAAGTACAGTAGGGGAGCATAACAACAGTTTATTCATTGACGAGATTGCAAATGCCCTATACCTGGAGATTTGGACTTGGCTTTTTTGCCAAAGTGCAACAAAAGCCAGGACCCACAGGTCCATATTAACACTTTTGATATGGACATATATGTGAGGGGAATTGATAAGCCTATCATGTCCTGGATATTTGCTACGACACTGATAGGAGCTGCACAAACTTGGTCTCACACTTTGTCTAAAAATTCAATCTAGAACTTTGAAGATTTGGGAGACAAATTCTTGCTAAATTTTGCAACAATCAAAAAACAACCAAAGTCTGAGTTTTCTCTTGGCATGATTAAGCAACCAAGGGAAATGCTCCAAAATTATTTGGACCGTTTTAAAGATGTCATGTTTCAAGTGCATGGATTGCAAGAAAATGTGCATGTGCACTTAATCATAACTGGTTTGGATGGCACATCACGGCTGGCAAAGTCAATTTATAAGGATCCCATCAAGACCCTAGTGGAGCTCAGGACTTGGTCAATGAAATATTTGGAGTTTGAACAAATGGAGATAGCCAATGCTGCGTGAAATGAAAAGAGGAAGAGTCCTTTGAAAGGAAAGGAACAACCAGGAAGTCAAAAGGCAAGATTTCAGCGGAAGAAACTCGGATAATAAATTTTGGGGTGACAAGTATGAAGCAAAGTATGAAAAATACACTCCCCTAAATGTTCCACGGTCTCAAATTTGGAGGGAGGTAGCGTTGACTGAGATGAAAAAAGTGGACGGACCTCGAGCACTTTATAATAAGGTAGGTGTAGATCAATCCCGGTACTGTGAATTTCAAGATAGACTGGGACATACTACTAATCAATGCTAGGATCTTAGAGACATTGTGGAAAAGTTTGTATGAGAGGGTAAATTACGAAAATATGTGATAAAAATCCCCAGACAAAAGAGAAATAAGAGCAAACAAGGAGGCCGTAGTAAGAGCCTGGCACCTAAAGAGAAAGGAAGAGATGAAAAGCAGAAGAAACCTGATAGTGACGATGATGAATTTCAAGAAGCCGAGTTTGAGTGCAACGTTATCAGCGAAGACTCTTCAGGAGACGCTGGAGAAGAAAATTAAAAGAACATGGAACGTGGATAAACTGAAAGTATATTATAATTAAATTCGAGTTCCATGTTAAGTTTACTTTGTTTTAAGTTCAATTTCCCTTTTTGGAACTGTTTAAAGTTGACTACGTTGGAAAGTTCATTTAATCAAGTTTACTTTCGAATAAATGAAGAAATTCTCAGTTAAGAATTATGTTTCAAACTGTTTGAATTGTGCCAGTTATGAATAAATGAATGAAGTCAGGGTAGTTGAATCCGGTTTTAGATAAAGCGTAGAGCAATGAATAAATGAACCAAGGGTAGTTGAACCGGATTTTGGGCCAAGCATGGAGGAATGAATAAATGAAGCTAGGGTAGTTAAACCCGATTTCAGATTAAGAGAAGGTATAACAATAAGCCTTCATAGTTGTGATACATCAAAATTTTATTCTGGGGTAATGAGGTGAACTGTCATATTGATTGTGATTAGGTCGAATTGTTTAAAATTTTGGTTAAAAATTGAGTTTGAACATGTGACGGATTGCCCTTACTTCAGAGTAAATTTCAGTTGAGTGAGCCGGAATAAACCGTTGAGGTTTGATTTAAAATATTCACAAATACAATCGCTAGTTTTCAATACCAGATGAATATTCAAGCAAATTCTGCATCATATAATTTTTGACTTTGGCCATGTCAATGAATAGAACTCTGAGCATATGTTTGAGTTCATATAATTAACTTATTGTTGAAATGAAGATAAAGATCAAAACAAGACTCGAGTTGGTCAAGAAATGAGTAAATTTTCATTGATATTTAAGTTAACTAAATACAATGAGGTTAAGTGAAGAAAAATAAACTGGGTTAGAAACCCGAGAAAATTAGTGAACAAATGAAACTAGCATCCTGCCTCTTCAGTCGTGAGGAGCTTTAGCCTCCAGTTGAACTTCAGCTTCAGGTCGAACCTTAGCCTCTGGTCAAGCCTCTCCTCCAATAGGGTTGAGGAAGTTGACCTCTTCACCTCCATCCTAACCTGGACCGGGTAGGAGTAATTTCCTGTCGTCAATATAAGCCTTATAGTGTAGGCTTGAGGAGTTCAATTCGATGTCGGGGGTTCAAAAATCGGATTTGCTCCAAGGCACTATTGAAGGATTCCTCTGTAGTGTTTCTTAATGTGTCAACATAGGCAAAGACGTTAGCGTTGGCAGCTTCGAGCACATCCTCGTTTCCTTTCAGCCTCATTTCGAGCTCCTCATACATTGTCTTCGTCATGTTCAGGGAGTTAATGTCACTCTCATGAACCTGCTAAAGATGAAGAAAATTCAAGCTCACCTTTGTCAACTCCGCCTAGACCATCAGAAACTCTTCATACATCTTGTCTCTCGCAGCTTTGGCTACTCCCAGCTCCTTATGAGCTTTGTCCTTCTTCGCGATGGTCGCTTATAGCCCTTCAAGAGCTTTGTTCTTCTCCACTCTGACCTGTTTTAGCCTAGCAAAATTTGTGGTGTATTTGTTTTTAACAGAAGCCAAAGTCTAGGTTAATCCGGAGGCCTTCAGGGCATTTAGCTCAATTTTCTGCAGCTCTCGCATCTTGGCCTTAGAGAAAAGAAGCAGCTCATAAAAACGCTTGGGGGGGGGCAAATAGCAGCACTGAGCTCATCCATTACCCCGCTGTTCCAAATGTTACCACGAGGGAGTCCTGTAGTTTTTGGAGAAGGAGGAGAAGTCTGAAAGACTTAGAGCTCTGGACAGTAGAAGGAAGAGAAGTCTGAGAGACTTGTTGTGTGGAGGTTAGAACAACAGAGTCCGAGGTGCCTCTTGATTTTTAGGCCAAGATGTCTTGGGAGCCCTTTGACTTCTTTGCTGAGGTTTCTTCGAGCTCATCCCGGCTCCAATTCTCCCGAATTCAGGAACTTAACACTTTTTGGTCTTCTCCACACCTGAATCCGCCTTGCCACTTTTCAACATTGAAAGGTAATGAGGTTGTTTCCCCATACTTGGAGCTGCAGGTCAAGAAAACAAAGGTTATTTACTTATCCAGTAGAAAACAAAAGCACACAGTACAAAATATAAAAAGAAAGTCGTACTCATTGTCAAGTCCAACTCAGCCCGAGAATGGGAAATGAGTGAAGCCACGCTAATGGGGTCGTGCTCTTTGATATATGTGAAACTAAGGATGCTCCTGAGCCGACTTTGGAATCCGGTAATTGATGTTGTTCAAAACGGATGGAGCAAGAAGGAAAGTTGTGATGGTCATGAGTCCAGTATAATGGGAATTTCCATTCCGCATCTTTGGACTTGGGGGAGCTAAGGAACCAAGGTTGTTTCCTGGGCTCAGTAAGAACTTTAAAATAGCCAATTTTAAAGTGTTTAAAAGAATCAGAATAAACTGTAAAAAGTTTTCTACTTGAGGCACCCCGAAGTATGGTCTAACCCTTTCTATTTGAGGGCTCTTTATCAGTTCAAGTTGTATGGACTGTAAAAAAGTAAAAGAAAAGATGAACCATGCTAGGTATCACTAAAGATTTACATAAACGCTCAATGGCTATGACAAAACCCCAGCTATTGGGATGAAGTTAGGTAGGAGCTATGTGTAAATGATTTAGAATATCAATTTAGAACTCGATAAATGGGAATTGAATACCAAGTTGGGTAATCAAATCTCGATACAAGAAGAAAAAGGAGGGGTTATTCCCTTCCCTATTGGACTAAACCGGCTCATCCCTAGTGGACAGGCTAAGGGTATAGTTCTCAGGATTGCCTATGGGAAGCCTAGCAACATCATTCACGGTTATCCTGTCCTAGTGTGTTCAACACCTTATAGGTAACCCACAGGTATTTGTCCATTAAAACTCTCGGGGGATATGTAGAACCTGATTCCCTAGAGTAAGACTCCTTAGTGTAGTGTGAAGAAGGTGAACCCATATATACCTATAACAAAGAAAATAAAAATCAGAAAACGGATGGCATACCTGAATAATGGGAGCTACTACATGAAGAAGAAAATGTTGATAAACTGGGAAATTTTTCTGCAAGGCGATGACCCTTGCTATTAGAAGCCGGGATAGATTGTGGAACTAACTTATGACAGCATGAGGTTAAAGTAGACTCGGCTAAAGAGTCATAGCCACTTGTGATGAGTTAGGAGCTTAAAAAGACACAATCAATACATGGATCCACGAATTTCTCCATGTGGAAACCCGGGTTAGCTTGGTGTGTACCCTCTTGCTGAGAAATGTGTGATGTCGGGATGGATTCACTCTTACCTTGAGTCTTAGTTTTCATTGGTTGAGTATGGGTTCCCGGACAAGTTACCATCTCACCCCAACTTCTAGTTTCACCCAACTCTTAGTTTCTAGAGGATGGGATCTCTTCCTATTCCCCCTACTACGCTTCCAACGAAGCAATGCCTCTTGCTTCTCTAACTCAGTAAGGGAAATGCCCCAAAACCAGAACCGAGCTCCAAGAGAAATCGTTCATCGTAATTCTTCTTCCTCTTCTAGAGTTATCATATCCCTCTCCATTGTTATAGGAAGTCTCACGCAAAGATGTTTGGTAACAAGGGGGACATAGATATAGCAAAGATGATACTCTAAAGATTCAGGGGCTCACGTGGGAAATTAAATAACAAGAATCAAAGAGGCAAAGGGGTTTTAAACCCAAAAAATGAAGCCTATCCTGAAACCCTTATCGACGTCTACCCAAAAACCCAGAAAATCAATTTCTTGGAAGACACAGGTGAAGAAGCAAGAACAAAGTAATAACAAATCAAAGAACTTCAAAACAAAAACAAAGGAGTAGGGAGAAACAGTGAGAATACCTAGTGTTATGGAGGTCTAAGAAACCTAAGATGTGTGAACTGGAGAACCGTAAGAAGGCAAGTCTTTGAGGAAAGTGAGAGATTTCTTGCAAGACAGAGCAAGCGACGAAGAAGAAGTGGTGAGAATTGGGGCGGGGGGAATGTGAATATATAAACATCACCATTGAGTTTTTGAATCAAAAGAGGCAAGGGCAAAAGAGACAATTCACCCCAAAAAAGCAACGATGACATGTGCGAAACGACGTGGGCATTAAATGTGCATGAATATCGAAGACTGAACAAAGTGGTTGTGTTACACTAAAGATGGCAGTTATACGCTATGACAATGGCAATTATACAGCTGTATAGTTGTCAACGATAGAAGCAAGTTGAGCCTATTCCACTTCATGATAATCCGGATCGGGGGAAGCCTGTTGTTAAAACATATAAACCCGAAAACTTGGATGTTTGTTGAAAAAGAGATTTCTTAAAACACATAAACCCAGAAAGTCGAATGTTTTATATGCAAAAGGGATCTCGACAATCATGAAAAGCAATAGGAGTCTTCCAATTGAATTAACTTGGGTTATATGTTTCGGGGAAATTCACAATCAGAATTTGGACCATAAAATCCAAACTTTAGTAAAGCGCGGATAGGAATTGAATGAGAATCAAATAAACAAGCAAGTTGCAATGATCCAGACATGAGATCCGGGTAAAGTATTAAATGACCCCAGTAGCCCAGAGACCTTGACTATCGGGTTGGGGGGCAACAGTTACAGTATGGCCGAACAAGGGGCAATCTACGTGACACAGATATAGCGGCATATCACCTGGGCTTGGAGGTGTAAAGGCGCATTAGTCCAAATCCTAACCCTACAGGTAAACCTTAAAGGTGTGATCATTCTCCCTCAATTTTCATTCTGCCGTTATTATGCACATACACCACCCCCTTTGGCTAACGCCTATTCGTGTATAGTGATCTATCATCCTCCTAGGTATATGATCTAGAGATACTTTGGAGGGAGTTATCTGATCCTAAATCAACATACTAGTTCATCGGGCTAAACACCTCTGTCGATCTAGATAAAACAAAAATGATGATTGTGAAAATTGTCACCCTAATTTATAGCGCCTTCACTTTGGATTGATATCCTTCGAGTGTTCCCATCTCATGCTCAACGAATCAATATGCTGCTCATCCATTGAACACAATATTTTGATAAATGAAGAGAATTTTAATAGTTGTCACTACTACAGAAATTGGCTTTTGTGTCCCTAATTGGCGTCCTATTCTTAAAAATAAAGTTAAAAAAAAAGCGTGGTGGCATTTTTGTAATTAACAAGTGACTTTTGGAGTCTAATTTTAATTCTTAGGCGCCAAAAGTGTAGCCCTGGCGTCAAAAGCAAGCGAAAAGTGGGCCCAGGAGAAAAAAGGGAAACAGTTTGGAGTCTAAGTCTGAGAATTAGACTCCCTAGGTCAGAATTTGGAGTCTAAGTTCTAGAATTAGACTCCTTAGGTCATTTTTCCCCAACCAAAAACCCATTCTCGCGTTGTCTCCCGCATGCGTACCCATCGATTCTCATTCTCCCGGATTTCTTCTCAACCCTGGTCCGCCTTGTCTCTGCCCTCACTCCGTCGTCCCCCTCTCCACCGTAGCTCCTCTGATCTCCGTCCTTTCTCACACCGTTCTCCTTGCCTCCTCCCTCACACCATCAAACCCTCGTGGTCCTTCTCATGCTCGTCACCGTGGACACCACCGCCTTTTCCTTGGTCACCGCTGTTGCCATCGCACCTTCAGGTATTTTCTTCCTCATCCCATTTTTGCTGAAACAAGCCCCAATCTTTCCATTATTTGCCCCAAATGCAAGCATCACTTCTGCCTTGATTGTTCTTAAAAACCCAGCAAAAAATGTTATTGTCTCCCTCTCGACCCTGCGTCTGCTATGGGTATGAATTTTTTTTTAAAAAATTTTTGCTTGCGTATGAAACACCAAGGAAAATTTTCCCCAGAAAAAAGAGGTCAAAAATTGAAAATGAGAGAGAAAGAAGAATTATAATATAATGTTTCGTTTTTGTCAATTTGCTTTGCTCAAAATTCGAACTTGCATGTCTTTAATGTGCCTCGTAAATTTTTTTTGATGGAATGTGTTGCAATCTCAAGTATCAGACAACAAATGAGCCAAACCCAACTTGGATTGTGTTTTTGACGTTGAGTTTGTTAGAATTTAATACCAGGTTAATTGTTGTCTGTAACTTGAATGCTGATTCATGTAATATGGAGACATTCTTCTGTCAATGTTTATTTCATTCCTCACAGACAAAATAGCATAATTCTTCAATTTTGTTCAACTTGTTTAGTTCTTGCATTATATCCTTTATTTTCCCCACTAATGCAATCAGTGAGTGGCTTTAACTCTTGAACATAAATTTTTGCAGTAGTTAACTTATTGCACTCTGTTTCTCATGTTGAAAATCAAACTAGTGGGCCATTCTCTGTTTGGTTGGGTAGCAGTGTTTGTAACGGCTACATGTGGTTGTTGCTTAGGGAATTACTACATGTAGTTATAATTAGTTATTTCTTTTAAAGTATTAAAATCACCACAATAAAAGTCAATTAATTAGAAAAGTTTGGTTAATTAATTAGGAAGTTTTTTAGTTAGTTTGGGATACTAGGTGGTAAAAATTTATGTTTTGGTCAAAAAAAACGAGGAGGTTTATCTTTAAGTATCAAGGACCTAAGCTAAGAAAGCATAATGAAGTTTTTATCCTCAAACTTTGTTTGAAGCTTATGATTAAGAATCAGGTTTGCTAAAACTGCCCAATGCAAGAACGAGTGTTTCGCTGAAGTGGATTGAACTGATTGTGTGTTGAGACTTTTGTTACTGATATACTCTGATCTGTCATTGGGAATTTTCTGTGAAATTTGTGTGGAAGTTGCCACTATTTTGAGCTTCTGTATCTCTCTTTGCTGTGGGTCAATATACTTGCATCTGGATTGTTAGCAATTCTTTGCTATCATTACTTGATGGATGCTGATCTCATCTCTCATTAATTTTTTCTTATATATCAATATTGTCATGCCTAGAATGAGAACCAAAGCATGTTTATTTAAAGTGGGATATCTATATTATTGTATCACTCAAACCCTTTGCCATCCTCTATTATGACTGCCTTTTTAACTTAAAAAAAGTTTTATGCATTTTAATTGAATCTAATATTGTAAGACAATATTAAACATTGGATCTAATACCCTTTTAATTTGGAAATATAAATAGTATCTAGAAGTGAGTGTGTGTGTTTAGCAAAAATGTAAGCACAAAGAATTGCATTTAGTTGTTCTATGCTTTAAGTTTAGCTGTTTGGAATTAATCCCTACATTATAAAGATAATAACCGGGACCAAATTTGTTAGGTTCTAACTCTAAAACAAAACCCAATCCCCTTGTGTTTCCTTTCAGTTTGGCAGTTTTAGTCTCTTGAATAATGAACTAAAATAAACGCATTGGTATTCTTGCCAACTTTTGATTTTGTATACATTGGTTATCAATATTGTCATGGCCTTAATTGTTGTTTGCTTAATTGATGAGTACTTGCTTTTCATTTTGTTGTAGGCATGGAGGAAGAGCAAACTTCAAGTATTGACCTATCTTAGTCTTCCAATATTGGTAAGAATGAGACTCCTGGTGGACCATCTTCTACCCCTTCTAATTCCACTAAGCCTCACCAACCTCTAACCACTTCATAGGTATTGTTATTGTCTGATTAGGTTGAAATATTGCCTCTCAAAGAAGGCCCAAAAAAAAAATCAAATTAGTTTGGAAGTCCAGTAGCACAAAGCTTGGTGACTACTTTTCGCTGAAAAGTTTAAGAATGTAAAGCAAGACTCGAACCTCACAAAAGAAGTAATCATTGAAGCAGAAACAGTAATGTTGGGGTGATTAATTCTAGCTGAAAAAGTAATCCCTTGTTTAATTAATGCTTTTATATTGATTACATCTTGTGCATACCTGTGATCCCTGATTCTGCCAGCATTTTAGCTATGGAAAATGACAAGCTTAACCAAATTAGATGATTAAATTATTGTAATCAGTGGACTTGTTGAGATAAGCATGAGCTCTCATGAGAGCTTTTTGCCCTTTATCTTTGCAGAAGAAAATTAGCATAGACATGTGGTTCCTCTTTCATTTACTTAAAAGTCGTTTGATCTATAAGCACAGTTCCCCACTTCCTTGTTAATTGGTTGGTGCTACACTCGGACTTAATCATAATTTGCTATTGATTTTTTCCTTCGGTGAGATGGATGTGGAACAAGCTAGGTTTACTCATAACACTCAAAGGCGTGCCAGTGTTTGTGAAACTTTTAGCCGTTTTAAGATTTCATTGTCGGAATTTGTGGTGGCTGTTAAAAATGATTACACCTTTAGCATATTGGTTGCATTGATATAGTTTTGCTATAATGTATTATTGCATTGCAGGCAACAATTGCTCTCAAGAGAAAAATAGCAACGTTAAAAATTCCAAAAAGGAAATAGAAAAAAAGAGCTCCTAAATGTGAATGTTTTGTATCTTCTCAATTCTCTGATGTAATGTTTGAATCTCATTTTCTTCTCATTGATACACGAGTCATTATGAATTTTCTATGATTTTATTGACAGGAATTGAACAATTAAATATAGTGCCAGGACATCATGTGAGCCATTTTCTTCTGCTTGCTTTCTTTGAAAAACTAACTTGAGAGCTAATGTGACATAATTATAAGTAGCATTTGTGATTACTTTCAATTCATGAGAGTTGTTAGTATTGTATTATTTTATAGGTTGCAATTATTATACTTGATGTAGTTACTAATTAGTATAGTTGACCTAAACTCTTGATTAATTTTAGGTTGCAATTATTATACATGAACATTATTGGGGAAGAAGCATGTTAGATTAATTTTTTAAGTCTATGAAATTGAAAGTATAAAGTTGACGTTTAATTGGCAAGTAAGAGTAGTTTTAAGATGTCAATTATTTCAAGGGTCCTATTGAACTAGCAATAGATGTGTGATATTTAATTAGGGCCACTGGACAATGTGAAAGTTGAAAGCTTCAAGTATGGAGGAATTCAAAGCAGGAGAAAGAAGTTAAAGTTTCAAGGTAGCAACTTTACCTTCTTGTATCTAAATTGTGTTTATGTTTTGTTATGCTTCTTAGCTTGCCATGAGTTGAATGACTATTTTATCTTGAACATGTTGGATGTTTTCTTGAATTTTTTCATGGCCATGATTGACAATTGCATGTTTTATATGCATGTTATTAATTTTTGTCAAATTTCCTTCTGTAGTTAATCCTGTTCTATGTGAGTCCTCACTCTTGAGAAAATTTAATCTCGTAAGTTCTACCTTCTTGGTCAAAGGCTTGAAGCAAACTCTTGCGCTCTTAAATTAGGTCATCTGCCTTCATTTTATTCACACACATATATTTTAAGTTAGAGCTAATTGGTTGAAATGATTTGAAGTTAGCCAAGTTTGTTGTTACTAATTCGTTACCTCTATGTCCAACTTATCATGAACTATGTATCTGTATCTTGGGATATTTGTTATATAAAAGGTGCATCTATTTTGTTTCTGTATAAGGTTAGCTCAGCTAACCTTTTAGCACATAGGTGTTGTATGCAATCATCACATTTTGGTGATTGTTTATGTAAGGATTTTTTTGTAAGAAATTGTGGGATAGTGAATATATGAAGCAATTATTAAAAAGAAAAAAAGAACACTTAAGGAGTCTAATTTTATGAATTAGACTCCTAAAGTGAGACTTAAGGAGTCTAATTTTAGGGATTGGACTCCGAAAGTGAGACTTAAGGAGTCTAACTCTAAAACTTAGACTACTTAAGTTTTCCCTATGGCGCTCCCCAGATATACGTCCCTCCAGAAAAGGACGTCAAAAGTACAAAAAATAGGACTCTGTATCCCTGTCTTGTAGTAGTGTGTTCTCAATATGGTTTTTCTTATTGTCCAAAAATTTTTTTTTTTTTAAAATATTTTCTTTTTAAAAGCTTACACATGCGGGTTTCTATTTCTTCAAATTAGATATGGTAAAACAAGCAAACTAGTGAGCCATGGATTAGCTTGCGATAGCTTGAGCTAGAGAAGCTTACCTCAAGTTAAGGCATGTTGACATTTTCCCAACTTAAACCTGATCGCGAACCAAACTCTCTCTCTCTCTCTCTCTTTTCAAGAAAAATATTTTTAAAATTTAAAATTAATAACTTTTATAAACTAAATTCAATTATATATATATATATATATATATTTCCATGCTTTATGGTTAAATTAACTTCAAAAATTGTAAATAAAAATATAAAGCTATTCTACAATGAGTCAATGATTATTCTATTAATTTACAAGTAATAAATTAAGTTAAAGTGCAGATTTGCCAACCAATAAGCTATTCTACAATGAGTCAAGGCTCTGATACCATATAAGCGAACAGCTAGGTTATATGCTCAAATATAGAGAAGATATGGGTATGACGATACTATAACCAACCATCAAGCTTCAGGGGTTGACCAAATATGATCTGGGTCATGGAAGGATACCTGTCCTCTTTAATACAGGAATACTTTTACAGAGAGTAACACGTCTCTCAGACCATACTCAGCACAGCCTTCCTTCGTTTCCTACTGGAGGCGTAATCTAAAACTTGATTTTATGGCTCTTATATCATCATAACCAAACCTTAGCCTTATTTGAACAAATAACCATGTATGTCTTACTGGACCATAACTAATAAATTGCTAATAATATTACTCCCTAATTTGATCCCTAAAGAAAGTTAAAAGCTCATGTAACATCCCAATTTTCTAAAGCGTTTTTCAAAATAGTTTGACTAGAGTAAAGCATTGGAGCAATTTAAAACACTGAGTAACCGATAAATCTGTGGTACAATGTTGGCTGTGACGTATCTCGATAACACCAAAACAATTATCAGAGAATACAAAAAATTCTAGCAGCGACAGTATGTTTCTAGGAGAGGCTTCAGTCGAGTCCTTACGCGCATCGTTTTCCCTTGACTCTTATTTTCAGTCCTCAGTCCTCCATACCCTGAAGCTATAATAAGGGTTGAGGTTCAATTATCATTGAACCTCAGGTAACGGTTAACCTCATGCTTATGTACAGATATGTATGACAGATATTCATGACATTACAGCAATAATCATATACCAGAAATAAACCACCACCACTGCATATTCATCTTTTTTTTTTCTATAGTCTGCACTAACCAGTGCCACGATAGCCTATCTGAAAGTAAAGGAAATCACCAAGAGGGGGGGTGAATTGGGGATTTCAAAATTATTTTCGGTTCACCCACACAACAGATAATATCAAGGCAAAGTGGAGATAAAGAAGAAGAGCTTGACACAGAAGATTTATACTGGTTCGGTCTAACTCTTTGACCTACGTCCAGTCCCCAGACACTCTGGGATTTTTCACTATCACTCAATTACAATTACACACTTTGTAATCAAGATGATCCTCTCCCTAGGACTAACTCCCCCTTACAAGTTGTAATTGTATACAATCAGATACACACTCTGTACTCAAGAGTTATCCTCTCCCTAGGACTAACTCCCCCTTACAAGTTGTACTCTGATTTTCCCAATCTCCAAGTCCACCGACTTGAGATTCTTACAATGAATGATATACACAGAAAGAAGCTCTCTCTAAGAGTAGATGTGATAAACACTGAAGATCAAATACAGATCACTTCACTCTCTAAGTTATCTAAACATGTGAAAACAGAGTGTGAATGATGAGAAAGCAGAGTATCAGCATGTTGGCAGTGTAAGCTTATATCTCCACGTTTTTCTGCTTGAATCCATCTTCTATTCATAGGTAGAAATCAATATATGACCGTTGAGAGGATTCAATGACCGCTTATAGACGTTGTCCATCTCAGACAAGATTCTGGTTCAGCTTTGGTCTTCTTCTCTCTCTAGCTTTTGCTTAATTCAGCTGGGCAAAATGTTTAGAGTTGACTTCTGTCGAATTGATCCGTTGGAATAGCAGGTTCTGGATGTGGAAATCATTCTTTAATGCCTTGCAAGCGTGTGTAGATGGATTAACCAAAAGTATGCAACTTTCTGGCCTCAGCATTTAATGTCCTAACATGCTTTTTGCTTTTTCTCCAAACCTTCATTAATCATTCTCTAAACAAGCTGAAACTCACTAACAAAGTCATTAAACATAGCTAGGAACATTAGAGAATAATCCTAGAAAGTATTAGGATCAAACAAGAACAGGTTGTGAAATCGTGTAAATCAAATTTCAAACTTAACGTTGGAAACTCGAGTTTTGTTCATGAAAACTCGAGTTTTCAACAGTGCATAAGTCCAAACTTGAGTTTCACAATCCAAACTCGAGTTTGCTTCTTCCAGAAAGCAAATTCGTGTTTTGAGCTTTTGGACCATAGCTTGAGAAAATCTCAAAACTCGAGTTTTGGACTTTTAATGAAAATAGCACGTGGAAGTCCAAAACATCAAAACTTGAGTTTTCAAATTAAAACTTGAGTTTTCAAAAGGTTGGAAAGACATATACTCTTTGTTTTGCCAAAACTCGAGTTTCCAAAATGAAACTCGAGTTTTCACTTAAGCGTGAAAACTTTGTGAAGATCAAGTCAGGCCAAAACTTGAGTTTCAAAAATGAAACTCGAGTTTTCAAATCATCGTGAAAACACATTGCTCTCTGCCTGACCAAAACTCGAGTTTTGAAATCAAAACTCGAGTTTTCATTTTAGCATGAAAACTTTGAAAACTCTGCAATGCTCTCGGTTTGATTGAAACTCGAGTTTTGCAAACAAAA
Organism: Acacia crassicarpa; assembly: GCA_034222035.1. Taxonomy (NCBI): domain Eukaryota; kingdom Viridiplantae; phylum Streptophyta; class Magnoliopsida; order Fabales; family Fabaceae; genus Acacia; species Acacia crassicarpa. Next base: position 37,819,636 of record JAWXYG010000011.1, read on the forward strand.
CTCGAGTTTTCACTTAAAGTATGAAAACTTTGTGAAAACCTGTGAACATATCAAAACTGGCGGTTTTAAACTTGTGAGAACTTGGAAGCACTCGCCCAGTGTCAAAACTCGAGTCTTGCTCCAAAACTCGAGTTTTGAACTATTTCACAAAATATGAGAAGTTCTTTGAAATGTTCAAAACTGGCAGTGCTCTCAAAAACTGGAGGTTTTGTGATTTGAAAACTTTGAAACCTCTCGGCCAAACCAAAACTCGAGTTTTGTTCATTGAAAACTCAGAATATCAAAACTGGCAGTTTTGTCCAAAACTGGCAGTTTTGCCATTTGGTCAGAATCAAGTTTTCCCTTGATAGTAAGGAAATCGATTTTTGCAAGAGAAAACTTGTGATTTTGGTTTTCATGGCTTTACAATTGTTCCAATCATCATCAAAACACATTGAGAACTAACACTATCGTGTCCTCAGCGCTAGGAAAACTTTACGGCGTTATCATGCCTATAACCCGTGTAAAGCTGTATGTATAAACATGTGAACTAAGCCCCATAACTTAGCCACGGTGCATGACCCAAGACCAAGCCTTATTCATGACTTTATGAATTAATCTATCACATATAAGCATACAATAAGCATCAAAGTTAGTGTTACAGTACGTGACCGTACCTTTGTTGGTGTTCACGGTACGAGCGTCGGTCAGTATGCGTGCGCAGATATTCCTATGGGGGTAATAACACATTTATTAATTCACAACAATATTCTAATAGATATCCTAGCCATAACTGACTATTTTACCCCTGGGTTTTTATTTTTCACTTTATTTCCTCAAAATTTCGTAAAAAAAAACGCTGGTGCAAATTTGGGCAGAATTTCGCCTAAATTTGAAAAATCATAACTAATTCTAGCAAAATCGAAACGACGATCCGTAAAATTATTTGGAATCCTTAGGATGTCTATTCTTTAGAAAAAATATCATCCTTTGCCCAGATTTCATGGTTCATTCCCAGTTTTTAAGTTTTGAACCTCTGCCCAGAATTTTCCAGAAATTCGTAGCCCTAACTTTGAGAATTTTTATCTCACTGTACAAAATTCATTTTGACATGTTCTTGGCATCTTTGGAAAGCCCTATATGTCTAATTTCACCATGAATTTTTCCAGAACTTTTAAACAACATTTGGAACATAAAATATTAGCATTTCTATCACTGGTTCAGAAATTTCCTAACCGATGAAATTTCGCCAGAACTTCGTTACTTCGATGTTTCTCTTCCGGGAATTTTGCTAAAACCCCTTCTTCATCAATTTTTTGAAACAAAACTGATTTTTACCATTAAAAAAAGAATTTAAAATTATTCTAGACTATTTAAGATCTAAACTACTTCTATCTAAGAATTTAAAAAACTAAAACTCAAAGAACTTAAAAGACTAGAGCTAGAAAACTTACCAAAGGGCCTTGCAACTCTTCAAGAACCTTCTTGCTCTCACTTTCAACACTCTCTATATGGCTTGTACCTTTGTGAATTGGTGAGAATTCATGAAGCCAAGGACCCCTATTTATAGTAAAAGCTCCATGTGCAAAAAGACCCACAATACCCTTGCAAATTCTCTTCCCACTTTGTCCTTGCTTCTTGAACAAGCTCACTCCTCCCTCTAGCTCTCTCAAAACCGCCCCCCCTCCTCTTCTTCTAGCTTCTTCTATTTTTTTTCCAAAAGTCTTTCTATAGGTTTATGACTCATACCTAGCACTGCAAAAAATTTTGGATTTTGCTACGGAAAAATTCCGTAGCAAAACGATTTTGCTACGGAAAAATATGAATTTTCCATAGCAAAATTATTTTGCTATGGATTTTACTACGGAATTTTTCCGTAGCAAAATCTTTCGTAGCAATTTGCGACGGATAAGGAAAATCCGTCGCAATTTGCGACGACATTTCTCTTCCGTCGCAAATTTGCTACGGAATTTCCGTAGCAAATTTGCTACGGAATTTATTCCCGTAGCAAAATCTTTTTCTTTATTTATTTATTTTTATTATTTATTCATTTTTTATTTTATTTATTTATTTATTTATTTTTATTTTTTTCCTGTTTTTTATTTTTCCGTAGCAAACTTGAAATTTTGCAAATTTCCCCATATTTGATCGTTTGCTACAGAAACAATTTCTTAGCAAAACTAATAAATTTTTTTAATTTTTTTTAAATTTTAAAAAATTGAGTACAAAAAATAGGGATTCATGATATAATAATAATTATAAGGAGTGCACATTAAGAGTAATCTAACAAATACCAAATACTAAAAAGTAGTCTAATAATGTTACAAAGGGCAAATTCTAAACAGTAGTCTAAACAGCAGCATTGTGATCATCATCATCATCACCAGCATGGTCATCATCACCAGGAGCCGACCCCGAACCCTTGTTCATTAGGGACTTGAGTTGAAGCTGCATCTACCTCATCATCTCCTCTTGCATCCACCTCATCTGCTCCTGCATCATCTCTCGTTCCTTAGCCATCCGCTCCTCCATCATCTCTCGTTCCTGAATCATCATCTGCCTCATCTTCTCTTGCTCTTCAAGCATCCGCTCCTATTCCTGAGTCATCTGTGCTGTCAAAGCCTTCATCTTCTTCATCTCATCTGCAAAAACAATATCAAGTACATTCATTATTTGGACTTCATTTGAATGGACAAGAGAATGGAAATTATCAATATCAAATACGTTGACCTGCAGAAACATCTTCAATGCCGGATGAGGAGCGCTTTGTTGGCTTCAGTCGGCTAGCAGCGGCACCGTATCCAAAGACTCTCCCTTTCTTGTCAAATCCACCTGCAGCCTCAAAGAACAGACTATCATTATCGGACACAGAGGATGAGGGGTTAGTCTCACGCTGTGAGTCTCTCTCCTGCGACAGCTTCGTATAATTTTCCTACAAAGACAAAAATACATAACAAATAAGACATGTAAAATGAAATAAATATTGTGGTGCATAAAACAAGTAATAAATGTAATAAATGTCTAACCGCTACTGTGTGGGCCCTTGAGTTAATCCATTCCCTCTCATCACTTCCTTGAGACTGCCGGGAATGGGTCCGCTCAAAGGCAGCCCAACCTACCGACTCTGGAGGAACCCCAGTCTCTGCCTGCAAACGCAAATGATGATCATAGTTAATTACTTCAAAGTACAAAATATTGAATACCTAAATAGAAAATAACGTGTACTCACAAGTTTCCGTCTCCACTCAGTCATCGGAATAGAACCGCCAATATATGAAGGGCCTTCCATTTTGGCCCTATTTTGCTTATTTTTCGCACGCTTCTCCTGAAACTTTTCATTGGTGGCCCAATTGTCAAGTAATTCATTTGCAGTGTCCTGTGGAAGCCAATTTCTCCTGCCTCTTCCCTCTCTCAAGTTATAAAGCCTTTGAGACAACCACCGGGCTGCCCTGGCGTTATAAGCTTTTCTCAGACCTTCATGATGTTCAGGCAACGACATATGCTTCCTCTGAAAATCAACAACGAACAATTAGTGCGGTAATTTGTAAAAGTACTTAATTAATAACCATAAACAAATAACTTACCATAAACTCATCGAACCAAGCATCTCGATTTTCCGTAGGAATCGCTGTCCAACTAGTCCAAGCTTGATTGTAGTTACGGAATAATTGGTCCGAGATGAAAGCCATCACCGGATCACGAGGCACAAAGCTAAAGACAGAGGGCATCATGCAAATATTATTAGCATACAAACCAATTAGAGAAGGGATTAGTAACATTACTGGTAACTTGGCATAACTTACTACTCGTGGTCAGGACAGATCCAAAGCATCCCTGTCTCAGGATCTGTTGTGCCCCAGATCGGTGTATTGGAGGAACTACCTTCTTCCCCGACGTGGCTTTGAGGCGACGGGGTGTGCTAAGCAAGGAATGTGAAATATTAAAGATGTTTGTACATAGATGGTTTCATGAAACTAAACATATGTAAATCAATCAGAATTAGGCTAGTAAACATGTTGTCCCATTTGCTGCGGATCAGTGGGGGTAGAAGGCGACGACGACGCATACAGCGACGATGAAGATGCCAAATAACCCGACGGTGACGATGCCATATTAAACGGTGGCACCTCTGGGGCACCGCCCCGCCCTCTGCCTACAGAAGGGGCAGATGACGACGCCCTACCCCCTCTGATAGGACGGGGCCGGGATCGACCACCACCACGTCCACTACCTGAAGATCCTCCTTGATGCTCCATCTTTGAACACTTATAGACATTAGGTCAAAGAATAAAAAAAAACTACAAAGATATTTAGGGTTGATTACAGTAGTGAAGTAACAAAGTATGTAGTATAACAGATTGTCAAAATTTATGAACTAACAAATCTCAACTGGACGATTCCTGTTCATCGACTTCTGCTTGCCCGTCTTCCTCTGAAGTCTCATAGTCGTCGAACTTAGATTCACTGTAAGAGTAAATCAATTCTGTCTCATCGTCTGATTCCTCATCGTCAATTTGTATAGGAATCAATTCTAAATCCGCAGCAGAATCAAAGAGATTGCTTGGTATTTTGTTGTCTTCGATGTTTATGGGCAGTAGATCTTCCACATCAGCTTGGAACGGTTCAGCCATACCGTCATTTGAATCCGACTCTTTCGACTTCGGTATGATATTTCGTGCTTTGGTTTTAATAACCCCCCCTCCACCCTTGGCGGGATGTGGGATATAATGTATAGTAAACTTGTTCTGCCTGTTGAGCAAGGATGAATGGGTCATAACCAACCGCATATCTCCTTGTCCAGTGGATCTCAATATTTCCATGCTTGTCCATTTTTGTCCCACGCGGACTGTTATCAAACCACTCACACTTAAAAAGGGTCACCACATTGTCCCACGGATATTTCAATTGAATTATGTAACGTAACTTCCCGTAGTAGACAGTCTCCACCCCGTCAACTTGGTCACCTCGACAACATACACCGTAATTACAACATTGTGTACTTGCATCCGTGTCAACAGTTGAAAACCGATACCCATTGATTATATATTTACTGCATTGAGTAACACTAATTGGAGCTCCATAAGATAAACTCCACGCAACTTCATTGGGATCTTCTCGATGTTTCACGAAATAGGTTCGAAACCATTTTGGAAACTCAGAGTTCGTGAATTGATCAACCTGGGACACCGACATTGAAGGATTTTCCAATCGGACCCAATTAGAAAAGTAACTGCAAAAAGAGATATATATATATATATATATATATATATATATATATATATATGAAGTTAATACTTTAATACTTATCGTAATAGTAAAACGGAAAAACAAAAATCTTACTTTAAGTACTCGGCGACCTCTTCACAGTTGTTTAGAATGTACCACTCCGCTACTTGCTTATCTCTTCCGTCAAGAGTTGATTTCCAATGTTTTCCCACGACTCGCCCTGGATAATTAAATATTGATTTTTGATCCCTTGTTTCACCGGCATCGTTGCGAGGTACCCTTCTCCATCTTGACATCATTTCAGGGGGATGGTAGTATGACGAAAATTTAGCGGCCTCTTCAACTAGATATGCTTCAGCGATAGATCCTTCAACGTGGGTTGGATTTTTGATCTTCTGCTTAAGTGTGCGTAAAAACCTACAATGGAATATCATAGGGTATTTATAAACTAAAGTACCATGTTTTTCAATTAATAACAGATCGAAAGACATATATATTACCTCTCAAACGGATACATCCATCTATATTGTTGCGGGCCTCCTACCCTTGCTTCGTAAGCCAAGTGAACGGGCAAATGTTCCATTGAGTCAAAAAAGGTAGGAGGAAACACCGTCTCTAACTTGCATAGCGTTATGGGCATACTCACCTCCAGGAGCCGTAACTTTTCAACATTAAGCTATGAAGCACAAATTTCTCTAAAGAACACGGAAAAGTCCGTTAGAATAGACCATATTTCCTTCGGTAGTGCTTTGAAGGCCCAAGGCAACAATCTCTGGAAAAAAACATGACAATCATGACTCTTCATCCCGAAGAACTTCCCCTCGTGCATGTTGACACATCTTTTCAAGTTTGACGCATAATCGTCCGGGAGTTTCAATTCTTTTACCCATTGCAACAATTCTGAATTCTGCTGTTTGTTTAATGTGTACGGTGCTTTAGGTTTGGAAATCCGTCCCCTGCCATCCTGCACCAAATGCAAAGCAGGCCTTCTGCAAATCTCTTGTATGTCCAGTCTTGCTTGACTGTGTCCTTCATCTTGCCCTTGGTGTCCATCACGGTGTACAGAATATTGTCAAACACATTCCGCTCAATATGCATGACATCAAGGTTGTGTCTTAACAGTTGATCTTTCCAATATGGTAGTTCCCAGAAGATGCTGTGTTTGTTCCAATGATGATCAACACCATATCCTTCAGGTTCGCTGGAAGCAGCCCCCTCTTCGACACTTGGAATGTACTTGACCCTATCCCATATTTCTTGGCCACTAAAACGAAGAGGTTGATCTGCTCGTTCGACAACATTCCGCGTGAAGTCTTTTCTATTTGTCCTATACGGATGATCGGGGGGTAGGAATCGCTGGTGCCTGTCAAACCAACAGACCTTGTGACTGTGTTGCAAGCTATAACCCGTATTCTGTTCAAGACATACCGGGCATGCAAGCTTTCCCGACGTTTGCCAGCCACTCAACATCCCATATGCAGGGAAATCATTTATCGTCCACAATAAGGCAGTACGCATTGTGAAATCTGACTCAATGATATATCATACGTAAGAACCCCTTCACTCTACAACATCTTCAACTCGTCTATCAAAGGCCTGAGGTACACATCTATCTTCTTTTTTGGGTTGGATGGCCCAGGGATTAACGCGTTCAGGAACAAAAACTCTCTTCTCATGCACATAGAAGGTGGGAGGTTGTACGGTGTCACAATGACAGGCCAACAAGAATAATTCCTGCCCGTTTTATCAAAAGGAGCGAACCCATCCGAACATAGACCAAGACGGACATTACGGGGATCCATAGCAAAGAAAGGATTTGCCTCGTCAAATTTACGCCAAGCTTCAGCATCCGAAGTATGCGTCACAAAGTTTTAATCGCTGTGATGCTCCCGATGCCATCTCATGTGAGCAACTGTTTGTTCTGATGCATACAATCTCTGAAGTCTGGGCACCAGAGGAAAGTAGTGCATCTTGCTTAACACTTGACGGGTCATTTTCCTTCCTTTCCTCACAACTTTATATCTGTCATGTCCACAGAATCTACAATTGGTCATCTCAACATCATCCTTGTAATACAACATACATCCCCGAGGGCAGCAATGAATTTTTTCACATCCAAGCCCAAGCTCTTTCACCTTTTTTTTTTGCTTGGTAAAAATCCTTCGGCAAATTACTGTCGTTGGGAACAACCTTGCTTATGATTTGCATCATTTCGTTGTAATTTCTCTCACTCATATGGTGATCAGTCTTCAAGCTTAGTGTTGCTAGGGTAGCTGATAGCGATGAATATTCACTATTTTCAAAGTGTTCACAACCTTCCCATAACGGACGTTGCGCTTCTTGAAGCATTTTATAGAACCTATCAGCTTCCGGATGAGGATCCTCTCCCATGTATGATGGTTGAGCATGTGTATCGGTCTCCTCTCCCATGTATGACGGTTCAGCATGAGTAACAGGATCGAAATATCGGCCGATCGACGGTCCCGCAGCATCCATAACCAACTGCTCATATTGATTAAGGTTGTCTCGATGACTACTATCCCCGTAATAACCACTAGGTATCAGTGTCGGTCGGACTTCGCCATGATATTCCCAACACTCATAATCCTTCATGAATCCCCTTCTACACAAATGGATTTTGACCTCCTCAAAATCTTCAAATCTTATACACCTACATTTGACACACGGACATCTGATCTCCCTACTTGAATTAGTTGAATGTGCCAGAGCAAAATTGATGAACTCTTGCAAACCCGCCAAGAATGCTAGAGTTAGTTCTCTTCTCTCAGTTAGGCGATTGTACATCCAACTTCTATCATGGTTGCCATCCATATTTCCTAGCTAGTTCAGTTACTAACTTAATTAACATCTCAACATGTCACAAATATATAAAAGTGGTCAATTCAACTAGCCACTTATGCAAACCAATTGCCAATTAATCAAGGAAATGAAAAAACAAACACATGCCACAAATAATTTTATCACACCAAAATCAGAATTGTGATTTCTAAATTCCGGACAAATTCATGCCACTAATGTTATTCATGTACATTTTCTATTAAATATAAATTATATATCATGTAAAATTCAAACTATAGTGAAATATATATCATGTAAAATTTAAACATAGTTTTAGGATATATAGATAAGTTTTAATTATTTTCGACACAACCAAATTAAACTTATATTTCATCATTAATCAAACTATAGTGATCCATTTCTATAATTAATGATATAAGCAAATTGACATTCTTCTCTTCGATGTTGTGGATATGGATGCATGCTATCAACTACATTAATCTTTATTTGTTTCACTCAGATATGAACATATATGAATACGAAAGATTAGACATTAATTAATTAATTAATTAATCTTTATTTGCTTCACTCAGATATATATGATCATATGAATATGAAAGATTAGAGATTAATTAATTTCGCACTCCAGATTAGCAAACCGAACATACCAGTAAATCAATATGAAGTGATTTGCAACTTGATGGATCAAGCTAGCGATGCAGCACAATCTGCAAAAGAATCCATCCAAGCGGTATTAATCAATTATATAAACATGTTTATGAATTAATTTCCAAATAGATAGATCATTATTATAAATATGATTTTTGGAGTATATAAATATAATATGTTTAATCATATATATATATATATATATATATATATATAATGGGGGTGTTTGTGTGTGTAGGGAGGTCAACAGGTAAAGGCAAAGGCACAAGGAGCCGTTGATGCACTGAAGGATGCAACAGGCACCATGATGAAACTAACGTTAATTAATTACTGATGAAATTTTGAATAATAATGTAACGATCGATGATTCGTTAATTTGTGTCTTGATTGATTATGATCAATTGATCTAGAGCTAGTAGTTTCAAATTGATTTTTCACGTAATTTCATCTTCTTTTTTTTTTGGGTCATAATCAAGACTTCATTTTGTTTTTTCATGTTCATATATTTAATTTGTTCCCTCTTACCTATGATCTCCAATCACCCCAAATTTATTTATGAGTGTGCTGTTAGTTCTCTGATGGTTTTGATGATTGTCAACAACTACAAACAATTGAAGAGGTTTTGCTCTTAAGTGTCAAAACTCTGGTTAAGAGCAAACCTCGAGGTTGGGTTTGTAACCTCGAGGTTTGACCTTACAGAAGCTTTAAAAATCAAGTGATTCGAATGTTGCAAAACTTGGTTTCACAAGTTATATGTGAAACCTCGAGGTTGAGAAGTCAACCTCGAGGTTCTGGTTCAGTTGGAGAATCCAAGTTTCTTCATTATCACTTGTAACCTCGAGTATGCAAAGCAAACCTCAAGGTTCAACTCATACAGAAAGGTCATGTTGTTCATCAAGCACATGAACCTCGAGGTCCATGTTTCAACCTCGAGGTTGGACACTTTGTTTTGAAACTTAAGCTCGATAAAAACACCTTTGACCTCGAGTATGATGTTGCAACCTCGAGTTTCATCACTTACAGAGAGCACATTGGTTTTCAAAGTATTGAAAACCTCGAGGTTAACATTGTAACCTCGAGGCTGGGCTTTATGTTTAACTTTGAACTTTGCACTTTCAAAGAGCCAACCTCGAGTACAGATGTACAACCTCGAGGTTGTCGGGCTCCAGTGAAAACTGAAGGTTTGAAACAAACTTCAAACCTCGAGGTTACCTTTGGAACCTCAAGGTTTACAGGTTAATGAGATTTATCAGAAGGTTTCTTCTCAAGAGAAACCTCGAGGTTCACTTTGCAACCTCGAGGTTGAATGATTTTAAAACGAAGGTTTGCCTGAAGATTTCAGGCCAACCTCGAGGTTGGATGAACTAACCTCGAGGTTAGTGACCGTTGAAGCTTTTTCAAATTTGTGAAATCTGCTATAACTTGTTGTTTGATCTAATTGCTTTCATAAATCATTCACTCATGATCCCAGATATGTTTAACAAGTTTGTTGAGTGTTTTTCAGTTAGCACAGATCAAGATTATTGAAGATTTGTGAGAAAAAGCAAAAAGGTGAACAGTGCATTTAATGCACCTGCACATCTCATCTACTTTCGGCTAATCCATCTGAGCACGTCTTGTTAACGTTAAAGAATGCTTACTACATCAAGTAAAGTTAATTCCAACGGGCAGAAACTCAGAGATCCACATCAGACTTCATTAAGACTTGGATTAGCAGAAGTTTAGAGAGAGAAGATGACCAGAACTTAAGCAAATCACTTCCAACGGTTGGAATCATCTCACAACGGTCATTTAATGTTCTCTACCTATAAATAGAGAGCATTAACTTCTTCTCAAGCAGATACAACTACTTAGAGCGAAAATTTATTGAGTCATTTATTGTATCAAGCTTTCATCTGTATTGTATCATTTTGATACTTAGTTCTTCAGTGTTTATCCTATCAGCTCTGTAAGAGAGTCAAATACTTGTAAATCATTTATTGATTGAGATAACTACAAGTCAGGGGACTTGGTAGTTGGGGTGTATTGATTACAACTTGTAAGGGGGAGTGTGTTCTAGTGAGAGAACAACTCTTAGTACAGAGTGTGTAATCAATATTGTTGAGTTAGTGGATTGAAAATCCCAAGTGAGGCTTGGGGACTGGATGTAGGTCAGAGAAAGGACCGAACCAGTATAAATCGTTGTGTGCAAAGCTCTTCTCTCTATCTCCTCTGTTCTGCTCTGTTCTGAGAGTGTAAAAACAGAACCAGTTTGCAAAAATTTTTATTATACCCAATTCACCCCCCCTCTTGGGTATAAAGCTCCTCTTTCATTTGGTATCAGAGCAAGGTCTTCTCAGAAGAGTTTAACCACTCGAGAAGGATCACTATGGAAGGAATTCTTCCTGATGGAGCTTCAATCAACAGACCTCCCGGTTTCGATGGCGAACACTACTCTTTCTGGAAAGCAAAATTTCGTGTGTTCGTAATGGCTACAGAATATGGATTGTGGAGAGTATTTGAAACTGGAGATTATGTACCAGTTAAGGTTGAAGGAGGCATCACTGTTCCAAAGACCGAAGCTGAGTTCAACGATGATGATAAGAAGAATATTACTCTCAATAGCAAGGCCATCCTGATGCTTCAAAGTGCTCTTAGCCAAAAAGAGTTCTTTCGCATTTGCAATCTGTCAACAGCTAAGGAGATGTGGAAAGCACTAGAGATTGCATATGAAGGAACTTCTGGAATCAAGGAAAACCGGATTAATATTCTAACCACTGAATATGACTTGTTGCGGATGAAGCAAGGAGAAAGCATTGGAGAGTTTCAGCTCAGATATACCCATTTGACAAATCAACTGGCTGCTCTAGGAAAGATCTTTGATCAAGGGTCTCAAGTAAGAAAGATTCTTAATATTCTGACCAAAGATTGGGAAGCAAAGGTCACAGCTATCGAAGAGGCTCGTGGAGAGTCGATGACGTCAGTTGCAGCTTTGTTTGGTAGCTTATCTGAATATGAGAGCAAGTTGAAGTTCAAGAAGGAATTAGAAGATGTCAATGGTGGCAACAATCGCAACAAGGGAGTGGCTCTGAATGCGGAAAAGGATGAGGAAGATGAGGACGAGGATGAAGAGATTGGCATGATGGTCCGGAGATTCAAGAAGTTTTATAAAAGAGATCAAGGCTTCAAGAAATTTCAGAAAGGAAGTTCGAGTTATGAATCAAAGAAGCCTATCATCTGCTATGAATGCGAGAAGCCCGGACACATCAAGGCAGAATGCCCTCAGCTGAAAAACCAAGAGAAAGAAAAGAAGAAATTCAAGAAATACAAAAAGAAGGCATATGTGTCAGCTATATGGGGAGATAGCTCATCGGATGAGGATGAAGCTGAAGAGGATGAAAGTGAAAAAGCCAACATATGCCTGGTTGCTGAGGAAGAAGAACAACCTAGTGAAATAAATGAGGTATATGAATCTCTTCCTTCCTATGATGAATTGTTTGCTGAATACAATGTTGTTCAAAAGGAGTTTGAAAAACTTGCAGACAAGTATATGTCTTTGAAAAGAAAAAATTCTTTTCTTGAACTGCAAATTGAAAACCTCTCTTCTCCTCAATCTCTGATTTGTGATGAATGCTCTATCCTAGAGAAAAAGAATTCACAACTTACAAAAGCACTTGAGAAATTCACTAAGGGAAGTGAAATGCTCAATGTAATTTTGAAACAACAACGTTTTACAAACGATAGATCGGGCATTGGTTATAGACCAGACTTTGATAAGAAGAAAGGAAAGAAAAAGAATGGACAAAAATCCTATATGAATTATTTCACTAAATCTGTTCATTCCTCAAATCCTTTTGCACATTGTACATATTGCAATAGGAAGGGTCATTCTATTTCATCTTGTTTTCATCGAAAAGAAAGAAAAGCTAAACCTGTAGGAAATTATGTCTGGGTACCAAAAGGAACATATGTTCCCAAGGTGCATGCTAACCCCAAAGGACCCAAGAAAAGATGGGTACCTAAAACTTGACCTCTGGTAATCTGCAGGTATGTCTTAGAGCATCAAGGCCGAACAAGTGGTACATTGATAGTGGATGCTCAAGACACATGACTGGAGACAAATCAAAGTTTTTATCAATAAAGCCAAAAGATGGAGGTAGAGTCACATTTGGAGGTGATCAATCCGGGAAAATCGCTGGCATTGGTGAGATAGGCAACAATGAAGGCCCACTCATTAAAGACGTCTACCTTGTAGAAGGATTGTGTCATAATCTCCTAAGTGTGAGCCAAAGCACCGATAAGGGTAATTTGGTAATATTTGACTCTGATGAATGCTTTATTGTTAAAAAGGATTTGATCTCCATAAATGATTTGAAAAATAAAGCTTTATTTAGAGCACCTAGAGATGGAAACTGTTATACTTTGAACCTCTCTAGCAATGCTTCTACTTCTGAAAATTGTTTTGTAAGTAACTTGAATGAGAGTTGGCTATGGCATAAGCGATTAGCTCATGTCAATATGTATCAACTTGACAAGTTATTGAAAAAGGATTTGGTTATTGGCATTCCCAAACTGAATTTCAAAAATGATATGATTTGTGATGCTTGTCAAAAGGGAAAACAGACCAAATCTTCTTTTAAAGCTAAAAATGAGATTTCAACAAACAGACCTCTTCAACTTCTTCACATGGATCTAGTTGGACCAGCTAGAGTGAAAAGTCTTGGTGGAAACTTATACACTTTGGTCATTGTCGATGATTTCTCTAGATTTACGTGGACAATATTTTTATCTTCTAAAGATGAAACCTTTGATCAGTTTGTTTCATTTGCCAAGAAGGTCCAAAACGAGAAAGGGTTCTCAATTTCAGGAATACGAACTGATCATGGTGGAGAGTTCGAAAATCAAGCCTTTGCTGAGTTCTGTGATAGTATGGGGATTGATCACAACTTTTCAGCACCAAGAACACCACAACAAAATGGTGTTGTGGAGAGAAAGAATAGAGTACTCACTGAAATGGCTAGAGCAATGTTGAACGAGTACATCACTTCGCAAGTGTTTTGGGCTGATGCCATGAGTACGGCTTGCTACGTCTCCAACAGAGCATACTTGAGAAAGAAGCTGAATAAGACTCCATACGAACTCTACAAAGGAAGAAAGCCAAACCTCAGTCACCTTCGTGTCTTCGGTTGTAAGTGCTATGTGCACAATAACGGTAAAGACAATCTTGGTAAATTCGATCCTAAAGCTGATTTAGCTATCTTTATTGGTTATTCTAATAGGAGTAAAGCATATAGAGTCTTTAATACTAGAACTAAGATTGTTGAGGAATCTATACATGTGGTATTTTGTGAATCTGAATCTGATAAATCCTTGGATGATGAAGAGGAGATTATTTTCAAAAACAAATTCTTTTCGAAAAATGCTCCCACTCCTTCTGAAAATTCTGAAAACATTTTTGAGGCTAATCCTGAAAGCAATTTAGAAAATGCTGATCAGTCTCAACCTAGAGCTTGGAGATTTATAAGGAATCATCCTTTAGACCAAGTTATAGGTGATGTAAATCAAGGAGTTAGGACCAGAAATAGTACCTTGAATGAAGTTACATTTTCTGCATTTATTTCTCATATAGAGCCCTCTAAAATAGAAGAAGCCCTTTCAGACAATGATTGGGTGATTGCTATGCAAGAGGAGCTACATCAATTTGATAGAAATCAAGTTTGGGACTTGGTGCCTAGACCCAAAGACCATCCGGTAATTGGGACAAAATGGGTATTCAAGAACAAACGTGATGAGTCAGCCATCATTGTGCGTAACAAGGCTAGATTAGTGGCCAAAGGTTACAATCAAGAAGAAGGAATAGACTATGAAGAGACTTATGCTCCAGTAGCTAGATTGGAAGCAATAAGAGTTCTTCTAGCATTTGCATGCACAAAAGGCTTTAAACTCTATCAAATGGATGTCAAAAGTGCTTTTCTAAATGGTTTCATTCAAGAGGAGGTGTATGTTGAACAACCTCCAGGTTTTGAAAATGATCAATTTCCGGATCATGTTTTTAGACTTAAGAAAGCCTTGTATGGTCTTAAGCAAGCTCCTAGAGCTTGGTATGAAAGGTTGAGTCAATTCTTACTCAATCAAGGATTTATCAGAGGAAAGGCTGATACAACATTGTTTATCAAGAAAAATAAATTAAATGAGATTTTAATCGTACAGATATATGTTGATGATATTATTTTCGGTGCTACTAATGATTCTTTGTGTGAGGAATTTTCCAAGTCTATGCAAGGTGAATTTGAGATGTCAATGATGGGAGAGCTTAATTACTTCCTTGGGCTGCAAATCAAGCAACGTAAAGATGGGATATTCATATCTCAAACAAAGTATCTGAATGATTTGCTGAAGAAGTTTGGAATGGACAAGTGCAATGGGGCTGACACACCAATGAGCACAACTACTTCTTTGGATGCTGATGAAGAGGGCAAGGACTTTAACATCACCAAGTATAGAGGAATGATTGGATCATTGCTCTATCTCACTGCAAGTCGCCCGGACATTCAATTCAGTGTTGGAATGTGTGCTCGGTTCCAATCCGCACCCAAAGAGTCTCATGCTGAACACGTGAAGAGAATATTCAGATATCTATCTGATACAAAGACTCTTGGGCTATGGTTTCCTAAAGGTCAGCCGGAGCATCTTGTGGCATATTCAGATTCGGATCATGCTGGCTATAAGACGGATAGAAAGAGTACAAGTGGGCAATGCGAATTCTTTGGCAACTCACTTGTCTCTTGGTTTAGCAAGAAGCAAACTACCGTGGCGGTGTCCTCAACAGAAGCTGAATATGTGGCTGCCTCAAGTTGCTGTGCTCAAGTGTTGTGGCTGAAGCAACAACTTGCTGATTTAGGAGTGCACTTAAAGGAGATTCCAATACTATGTGATAACACTAGCACAATAAGCTTGGCCAAGAATCCCGTGCAACATACAAGAACCAAGCATATTGATGTGAGACATCATTTCATCCGGGATCATGTCCAGAAGAGAGATGTGAAAGTGATGTTCATCCCAACTCATCTTCAATTGGCAGACATTTTCACCAAACCATTAGCCAAGGACCCATTCACATTCATAAGAAGAGAATTGGGAATGGTAAATCCCAATGAGTTGTAAGTAATTCTTATCTACTTTTATATTAAAATATGGTTTTGATGATTATAGATCACTAACTTTAGCATCGGAGTACATAGACAATCTTATGCAGGACTTAGGTTTGCTGTCAAAGGGGCAAACCTCGAGGTTCAGTAGTCAACCTCGAGGTTGGAAGAGTGTCAAAAGGTTCAAGATATCTGATGGATGGAACCTCGAGGCTCAAAAGCTAACCTCGAGGTTATCGGGGCAAACTGTCAAAATTGAGAATGCTTAAAAGCTGGAACCTCGATTATGGGATTAGAACCTCGAGGTTGGTAGCAAACAGAAGAGACATCTCATCTATCAGACAGTCGAACCTCGAGGTTCTGGAGGCAACCTCGAGGTTGGAGGTAAGAATTTCAAAGGTTAGTGAATTTTTATTCATCTAACCTCGAGGCTGAGATGTCAACCTCGAGGTTGATCGCAGAGTTTAGTGAACTTTTGTTCATCTAACCTCGAGGCTGAGAAGTCAACCTCGAGGTTGAGAGCGTGTCTATATATATGCTGCTGTGAAATTTCATTTTTACTGAACCCTAACCTCGAGTTCACTCCTTCTCTCTCGTCACTTCCTCTTCCAATCTTCATCTTTCTGCACATTTCTTCCACTCTCTGTCCACAAATGGCCTCGAAATCTCCTTCCCAGTCAGAATCTTCCTCCCATTCGAACAATGAGACAGAATCTTGGTCTCCCTCTCCACCTCCAAAACGTCAACCTTCCCCAGAACCTCAAGCAACCAAGCCTGTGAGGAAGAAGACTCGGTCTCTTCGCTTGCGCTCAGGGGTTGATAAGCACATCCCAGGGATGCCCATTGATCCTCCTCCATCTCCTCCTCCGAAGAGCAAACCGAAGGGCATTTCCATCAAAGAGCCCAGTCAAGCTGAGTCTAAGAAAAGGAAAGTGCCTGAAACAACCGGTAAAGGGAAAGAGAAAATAGGAGAAAAGGCCAAGAAGGCAAGGACCAAGAATCCCTCAAGGCCTCAAGTTCAATCATCCTCTCAGGCCTCACAGCAAAAGAAGTTGGAGAAATTTGCTGTCAATGCAATTGAGGACATCCGGGATATCAGATCACCCCCAGAAGGATTCATCACTGCTGCCTCATCCTTCTCCTCCAAGGAAGAAAATGATAACTATAGAGAAATTTATCTCCCAAAAGTCTTTTGTGCTTCAGTTGCAATAAACCTTGAAAGTTTCTATAAAGAGTGCAACTTAGATCTTTCACCTTGGATAAAACAATATGAACCTTTTGTTTCCATATACTGTCCCTATACCCCTAGTTTGGTTAGGATGTTTTACTTCAAGATGAGGGATAGTAGTACATTGGATGATGATGGTGATCTGCTAGAAGAGTCAGTATCCACTGTAGTCAGAGGTGTTGAATTCTCATTAACTGCTGAGAAGATCAATAAAATTTTGAAAATCAAAAACCCACCTCCTGTTCCTGAGTTTTCATATACCAATCAAGAGGTGTATGAAACTCTCATCCCAGGCAAACCCTTCCCTCGTGACCAAGCCATTAAGCTTTCATTCAAACCAAGTAACATGCCTCCTGT
The DNA here is from genome assembly GCA_034222035.1 of Acacia crassicarpa. Classification (NCBI taxonomy): domain Eukaryota; kingdom Viridiplantae; phylum Streptophyta; class Magnoliopsida; order Fabales; family Fabaceae; genus Acacia; species Acacia crassicarpa. Next base: position 37,837,021 of record JAWXYG010000011.1, read on the forward strand.
GCATAGAATCCTTTGGTACATATATTCTAGGAATTTCATTCCTAAGGCTGGGAACTACACTCACTTCACATCTCTAGACTACAGACCCTTCACTGCATTTGTGAAGAGAGTTCCTTTCAACATTGGGGATTGGCTGCTCCAAGGGATGAAGAGTTTCAGATTTGCCAAGAAGGAATTGACACACATACCTTATCCTTCTCTAATCTCTGTGATACTTTTCTATCACAAAATCTGGTATGTAGGGTCAACTGATACGCTTGAATACCCTCTCTATTTTGGCAAACATCAGATCAACCTCATGAAGATCAAGCTTGATACAGAGGGTACAGCACAGTCTCAGGCATCTCAAGCTCCTGAGGAAGCACAGTCAGCTCCTCCACCTTCTCAGGCTCCTATACCAGATGATCTGATGGGGCAGATCAGACAGATAGTGGATCAAGCCCTAATCTCCCACAGAGCTATCATGAAGACTGAAGTTGATGTATTGCGGGCTGACATCAAGATGGGACTTATGGATGTCATAGTTGCACAGACTGAGGCAATGTCCCATCTGTACAAGCTAAAGGAGGAAATGGATCAAAGGTTTACTGACTTGAACTCTTCTTTGGCTGTCTCTCTCACTGCTGCATCTGATGCCAGAGACAAAGCTGACATGCTTCTCAGACATTTTGGCCTTGGCTCCTCATCCACTCATGGCCCCTCATCTGTTCCAGTTCCTGATGTGGCTTCTGACTTACCTTCTGCTGATGCAGCCTCTGATCCCCGTCCTGATATTCATGATGGCCCTAGCTCATCACTTCCTGACCCATCTTCACCTCCCTCTCCTGCTGAGTCTCCTGCTCTCTCACCCCATCACTCACCTCCCTCTCACTCCTTCTCATTTCCTAGCCCTCCGCACACATCTCCATCTCATACCACTCCTGTTGCTCAGTCTCAACCTTCACCCACTACCCCTTCTACAGAGATTCTCATTCCACCATTTCTATCTCCACCTACCCCCTCTACTGAAATCTTCCCCACACCTTCTCCCTTTGCCCATCCTTCTCTTCTTGATCCCACATTTGATCCTACCACTGCTATGGTGCTTTACCAGCCTCCTCTTGTTATTCTCGACCCAGAGTATGTTGATGACGATGACAAAGGGGGAGAGACAAGCAATGAGTGAGGACTAGAGTCTAGGGATCTAGCAATGAGTGAGGACTAGAGTCTAGGGATCTAGTTCTTGTCTGCAGCAGCATATGCATTTTCATGTATTTGTTTTTCTTTTATTGCTGTCTGTATTGTGTTTTTTAATTGAATTCCATTGTATTTTGTATAAATTTGTTGAAATGGAATATCAATTGCAATATCAGTCGCAATTTCATGCTTCTGCTTATCTCTGAGAATATATGACTCTTTATCTAAGAACTCTACTTGTGCAAAAATCAGTTTTTCAAACACTCTGATAATCTCACTGATAATCTTTTAAATGTTTAAAGAGGTATTGCTTGTAGATGTTGTCATCATCAAAAAGGGGGAGAATGTTAGTTCTCTGATGGTTTTGATGATTGTCAACAACTACAAACAATTGAAGAGGTTTTGCTCTTAAGTGTCAAAACTCTGGTTAAGAGCAAACCTCGAGGTTGGGTTTGTAACCTCGAGGTTTGACCTTACAGAAGCTTTAAAAATCAAGTGATTCGAATGTTGCAAAACTTGGTTTCACAAGTTATATGTGAAACCTCGAGGTTGAGAAGTCAACCTCGAGGTTCTGGTTCAGTTGGAGAATCCAAGTTTCTTCATTATCACTTGTAACCTCGAGTATGCAAAGCAAACCTCAAGGTTCAACTCATACAGAAAGGTCATGTTGTTCATCAAGCACATGAACCTCGAGGTCCATGTTTCAACCTCGAGGTTGGACACTTTGTTTTGAAACTTAAGCTCGATAAAAACACCTTTGACCTCGAGTATGATGTTGCAACCTCGAGTTTCATCACTTACAGAGAGCACATTGGTTTTCAAAGTATTGAAAACCTCGAGGTTAACATTGTAACCTCGAGGCTGGGCTTTATGTTTAACTTTGAACTTTGCACTTTCAAAGAGCCAACCTCGAGTACAGATGTACAACCTCGAGGTTGTCGGGCTCCAGTGAAAACTGAAGGTTTGAAACAAACTTCAAACCTCGAGGTTACCTTTGGAACCTCAAGGTTTACAGGTTAATGAGATTTATCAGAAGGTTTCTTCTCAAGAGAAACCTCGAGGTTCACTTTGCAACCTCGAGGTTGAATGATTTTAAAACGAAGGTTTGCCTGAAGATTTCAGGCCAACCTCGAGGTTGGATGAACTAACCTCGAGGTTAGTGACCGTTGAAGCTTTTTCAAATTTGTGAAATCTGCTATAACTTGTTGTTTGATCTAATTGCTTTCATAAATCATTCACTCATGATCCCAGATATGTTTAACAAGTTTGTTGAGTGTTTTTCAGTTAGCACAGATCAAGATTATTGAAGATTTGTGAGAAAAAGCAAAAAGGTGAACAGTGCATTTAATGCACCTGCACATCTCATCTACTTTCGGCTAATCCATCTGAGCACGTCTTGTTAACGTTAAAGAATGCTTACTACATCAAGTAAAGTTAATTCCAACGGGCAGAAACTCAGAGATCCACATCAGACTTCATTAAGACTTGGATTAGCAGAAGTTTAGAGAGAGAAGATGACCAGAACTTAAGCAAATCACTTCCAACGGTTGGAATCATCTCACAACGGTCATTTAATGTTCTCTACCTATAAATAGAGAGCATTAACTTCTTCTCAAGCAGATACAACTACTTAGAGCGAAAATTTATTGAGTCATTTATTGTATCAAGCTTTCATCTGTATTGTATCATTTTGATACTTAGTTCTTCAGTGTTTATCCTATCAGCTCTGTAAGAGAGTCAAATACTTGTAAATCATTTATTGATTGAGATAACTACAAGTCAGGGGACTTGGTAGTTGGGGTGTATTGATTACAACTTGTAAGGGGGAGTGTGTTCTAGTGAGAGAACAACTCTTAGTACAGAGTGTGTAATCAATATTGTTGAGTTAGTGGATTGAAAATCCCAAGTGAGGCTTGGGGACTGGATGTAGGTCAGAGAAAGGACCGAACCAGTATAAATCGTTGTGTGCAAAGCTCTTCTCTCTATCTCCTCTGTTCTGCTCTGTTCTGAGAGTGTAAAAACAGAACCAGTTTGCAAAAATTTTTATTATACCCAATTCACCCCCCCTCTTGGGTATAAAGCTCCTCTTTCATGTGCATGTATGTATATAATCAAAATAAAACATATTTCTCCCTGATTATCAAACAAAGCACCAGCTTGCTCATTTAATTCGATTAAAAAAAATCATTTGCAAGAAAATTACCATTTTTGTGTAATCTTGAATTTCCAGATTGGACCATTTATAAGAAAATGAAAGTATTCAAAATCCAAACCGTGACTCCAAGTTTTCAAAATCCAAATCTTGATGTTCATACAGATATTTTTGGTGATCAAGTGACATGAATGTTTCATTGAAAAAATTCGTTACTGGGGTGGCTTGGAGCGTCTGCTTTGCTGTAGTCTGAAGGAAATATTTGGACTGAAAGTATATTTTGGGACGCTGGTTTTTTTAGATGACTTGGAGTCAAGGCTTGAACATTGGGTTATTTTTCTATTATTTTCTTTAAAAATCACTTCCATTTATTTTTTTTAAAAAAATAGAGAATTTCTCATAGGTATATGGATTAATAAATCGCGATAAACATGAACATAGACACAGACTTATAGAGCCAAATACTTCTATGATCCTGAATATAAGAACTATTTAACTAATTTAAATATAGTAAAAATGTTAATTTTTTTCTCTAAAACATGTACCCTAATCGTCTTTCTTAATTCTCTTCCTCCCTGATGATCAAACAAATTTTATTCAAGATGGTCAAACAAACAAGCAGTGCAATCAGTGATGCTTAACAAACAATGTGGAAAATAAAAAATCGAACCAATCAGTCTAAATAATGTGGAAAAATAAAAAATCAGTCTAAATAATCAGTGATGCTTAACAAACAATGTGGAAAATAAAAAAAATCAAACCAATCAGTCTAAATAATGTGGAAAAATAAAAAATCAGTTTAAATAATCAGTGATGTTTAACAAACAAATCGATCCAAAAAAGTAAAAATAAAAAATCGAACCAATCAGTCAAAATAATGTGGAAAAAAATTTTAAAAAAACAAAAAAAAACTATGATACCACGTTTTTTCTGAGCTGAGGGCGCTGGAAATTTCAGATCTGTCGGCACTGGGGGGAGCTGGGGCTGACGGCGAGCCTTTCTGGGGGCTGAGCTGTGGGTTGAGGGCGGACGGAGCTGGGGGTGTGGTAGAGCTGTGGGTTGAGGGCGGACGGAGCTGGAGGTGTGGGGAGGTGCCAAGGTAGAGCTGTGGGCGTGGGGATGTGCCGAGGTAGAGCTGAGCTGTGGGCGTGGGTTCCGACCGAGCTGGGGGTGGGAAGCTAAGGGGGGGAACGAGCTGGGGGAGGCAGACCGGCAGCGGAGCTGAGGGCGGCGGTAGGGGATCACCGAGCTAAGGGCGGTGTCGTCTATAACGGAGCTGGGGGCGAAATGTGACATAATGACGGGAGCTGAGAGTTAACCCAGCTTTTTGCGACGGAAAGCCAATCCGTCGCAAATTTGTGACGAATTGTTAATCCGTCGCAAATTTGCGACGGATTGTTAATCCGTCGCAAAAAGCAGCCATTTTTGCGACGGAAAGATACTTCCGTCGCAAAAAGGCAAAAACTGGCAGCCATTTTGGCCGCCAGTTTGCGACGGAAGCATATTCCGTCGCAATATTTGTGACGGAAATATATTTCCGTCGCAAACCCAATTTCCTTGACCTTTTTTTTTTACTTTTATTTGTGACGGAATTTGTTTTCCGTCGCAAATTTGCGACGGAGAACAAATTCCGTCGCAAATTTTCCTATTTTGCGACGGATTTCTTAGTCCGTCGCAAATTTCATGGATTTTGCTACGGAATTTATTCCGTAGCAAAATCCGTCGCAGAATACCCTTTTTCTAGCAGTGTAGAGTTATGACTCATGCATGTTTAGACTAATGACTCATTTCTAGAGCGGTGACTCATTTTGCATATGCATAATTGCTTCTTAGAATTCCCTACTTCTTCCATTTTGTGTTCCACTAGATAGAAATTCATTTGGAAATCCTAATGAGGTTATATGTACATTTCCTCATTGGTTTTGAATCCTTGAGGTTTTTAGCTTCATTTTGAGACCAAATTTGCCTATCTTCTCTATTGGTTTCAATCTTCAACAATTTAGGAAATGACTTTGGTTATACTTGTTTTCATGCTTGATTTATGCTTGATATTGATCTCAACTTAGATTTGATACTTACTTAGTGGATTTCAAGTTATAATTTAGTTTGTATAGATTTTCATTTGTTTTTGTCTAAAATGAATTAATTTATTTACTTTATGCTTAATTTTCTCATTGGCTAATGAATTGACTTATCTCTCTCTCTCTCTCTCTACACACACACACACACACACAAAATCCCTCCCCCTTTATGGGCCACACACACATATTCCACCACCTTCATGCTTCTACTTCACTCTTCTATCCTCTTCCATTCCATTTATGACCAAGGACAATTATCCTCTTCCATATGCCTTGAAAGTCTTTATGTATTAATTTGATTCCATGACTCATCCATTAGTAGAGTTGTGACTCAATACTTAGGTTCATGACTCATGCTTATTTAGGTTTGTGACTCAATGGGCATGTGTCATTTGGAAAGTTTCCTCCCTCTTTCTCTCTTGAAAAACCGTCCCCCTCCCCTTTATTTTGTTTTTAATTTGTGTTTTAATTCTTTAATAATATTAGAGGGAAATCTCCAATTGGTCAGCTTTGGTTTACAAGGATCAAGCTTTATTATCATCAATAGAGCCTTTGGATAGGTTTTATGAAGTTAAATCTTGGCCTTTGATGTTAATTTGAGATTATTGACTTTTCAAAGCTCCATTAAAGTTTGATTAGCATCTTAATCAAAAGCCTAATTATCTCTTGATTATTGCATAATTGGTGTTTAGGGTATTTTATGACCACTGGCAATCTATTTTATACTAATCTCAAACCCCTATTGGTCTTTGAATTTTAATTAGCCTAATATGCTTCTAATTAATGACTATAATTGTTTAATTGTAAATAATTAGCTAATCATTCCATTAGTGATAATTAATTGCCCTTTAAATATTGGTAATTGTCCTTTTAATTGCTCAAGTATTTTGGTAATTCGTTATGGCCCTTTATGAATTAATATGAGCTAGGTATTAGTTCTAGGGTTTTAGAAAATTTAGTTTCTTCATAAATCATGAAAATTGAGGTCTAGGTCTTCTTTAATTAATCCCTTGATTAATTATGAAAATTTACATAATTATTAAGTTTAGTGAAACCCTAATTGTCTACTAATTCTTATTAATTTCTCCTATTTATTTTGAGTATTTCCATAACACTTCCTTGCTCTTTTTGATCATATAAAAACCATAATTTAATTTGGGGATTATTTGCATTTTTATGATATTTTATGATTCCTAACAAAATTTAGAAAAATAAAACATTGGCTACCTTAATTTCTAAGGAAAAATAATCTAATAGATAAAAGAAGTATATCTCAAAATTTAAGACCACATATTCACCTATTTTTAATAGGTATGACATGTATAATAAGTGAGATTTTTAGAGTATTACAGCTCATACCTTAAATTTGTTCCACATATGTTTGAAGTATTGCTCAAAGAAAGAAATAATTAAATTGCTGAAATTTTATTTCTCAAGACAAGTGTGTACAAGAGAGCAAAGTAATGATATGAGAGATGTTTCAAGCTCAGGATTAGGATGATTTACAATGATGCGTTACATGGCTTTTTATAGACAGACGGCATACCGACTGCCTCCTAATACAGGATATACTACTTTTACACGTAAGGGAATATTTTACATAATTACACCTATGACAAGCTATATATGACTCAAATTTGGCATCTTAGTACGTAAAGATGCCTATTGCAAAAAGTAGCTAACATGCATCCGTAGGAAATTTTTCTAAAAGCAAGTTACTATTTGCTATTTTGTCTTTTTGTGCTTTTGTTTTTTTGTGATTTTTTTTAAAACAAATTTGTACATTGTCGACAAAACTCTCACCGAACACGTTGCATGGCTATTTGCACTCCTTTGCTTTATAGATTAGCCTGTCAGCACTTTGTTAGTGTCGGCAAGCTCTTTCCTTGTCGTCTTCCATTTATCTTTGAATCTTTAAAGGATACTGAGATCTACTTCCGAATCTTCAATATCTTGCATGGCTCTTTCTCTTTCTTCACCATACTTACACCTGTGATTAGAGTACTTTGCCAAAAGATTACATATCTTCTTCTTTGTCTTCTCTGAATTTTCCATCTTGTTATTTCTCAGCGCCGGTCATACCATTGTACAAACAGAGGCTAATCATGTGAAGTTTTTCCAAGTGCTACAATTATTGTTGTTACACCGCAATAATATACCCATTGCTTTTCAATATTAATGGCTCTGGTCATTTTTTGAAAAATAATATGATAATTTTGTGCGCTGATATTACACATCTTATTCTAAAATTCCTCGTCTTCTTTAACTTCTACATCAGTTTCTATTGGCTTCTTAGTCGTTCCAAACTTGATTAAAGTGATTGGAGGATAAAACTTCTCTGGTGTAATTTCTGGGATTGTAGAATAAAATCTGATATACACAGTGTATTGTGTTGCAATTCCAACATATACTTTAGTTGCTTCTTGCAAGGCTGCTGGCAACTCTTTAATTTCCTGGGGATCATTATTTTTGGGCAAATAAATTGCATGTAACATTCCATACTGATATAAAATCTTTATCAAATCTGGTGAAGTTCCTGGGTAGGCTACAACTTTGTTAAAAGCAAAATGAGAGGCATATTTAACATGTGGATCTGAAAGTTCCATTCTTTCAGTTTTTCTGACAAGTTTTTTGAAAAATTGATATTTAGAATAGCTGTCAAATGAATTGCTTCTGGTAATTCGGGGTTGTGAAGGTGAGGCTTCTATAGCTTTTGCTTTTTCTTTTCTTCTAGCTTCATCTTGCATTTGGGCATTATAATCTCATTAAAAGGGGTATTAGTTTGAAGTGTTTGGGTTGATTGAGATGTTTGGGTTTCTTGGGCAGTTGGCCCACTAACATTCTCTTGGGTTACTTGGGTAGATGACCCGCTAACATTCTCTTGGGTAGATGACCCGCTAACATTTCTCTGGGTAGATGACCCATTTCCTTGAGTTTGGGTAGATGTGACCCAATTTGAGTATATGACTCGTTCAATTGCATTTCAGTTTGTCTCACTGATTCATCAGTGCTTGCATTTCTTTTTCCATTTCCTTCCAACTTCTCTACTCTTTTGAATAGAGTATCAACCTGTTGGTTTAGATGTGCAATACTAGTTAAAAGATTTTGTATAGTTGAATGGCATTGACCGTTTAACAGACTAACATTCATTTTTAGAATGTTTAAATCTGCTAAAGCTGTCTAGCACCCATTACAATTTTGATTAGAGTTCATTCCTGAACCACTGGATCCATATTCAATAACATATTCAATAACATTTTATTCCTGAACCACTGAACCACTTATTAGAGTTCATAAAATCTGCAATAAGGTTATTCTTTCCTGGTACATATTTAATAACATAATCATAATAAGCCAAATCTCCTTGCCACTTAAATAACATTTTATTAGCCAATTTTTCAGTTTTTATTCCTTTATCAAGCCAAGATTTTACTTGTGTATTATCAGTCCTAATTACAAATTGTGTATTAACTATAAATAATTCAAATTTTTCCACTGCTTTTACTATTGCTAGTAATTCTTTCCAATTTGAATGATATTTCCATTGTGTTTCTAAAAATTTTCCACTTGCATATCTGGTTATAATTTCTTCTCCTTTCTCATTTCCATTCTAATAATTCTATTTTTTCTTTTCCACATTTCTGGCGGTAATACATTATATTTTGCTACTGTTAAATTTGCTTCTGTATCTACTAATGCATGATATTTTCTAGCTCTGTATTTCTCATAATTAAATTTTATTAATATGTAATATAATGGTCTTTCACTCATATTCTAGATAATATTTCCAATTTCTTTTTAAATTTCTTCTTTTTTACTTTTTCTTCGTAAATATATTCTTTTACTCTCCATCTTGTTGAAGGATCAAAATTTTGTGTTTCTAATCTTTCTTGTTGTTGTGTAACATGTTTTTCTATTTGTCTTATTAATTTTCTTATATGACTTATTTCTACATTTGGTACTTTCCTTCTCTTATTATAAATTCTTTCTCTTCTTATAATTTTTCCATCATTATGAATCTCTTCCCATCTAATTATATGTATTCTTTGTCTATTATGGAATATATTATTATTATTATTCATACTCTAGATAATAATTCCAATCTTCTTTTAAATATATTCATTGCTAAAATTCTTTGTTGCCAAAATTCATAAGTTTCTTGTATTTCTTCTCTTGCTTGGTTTGCTATTAAGGGATTATTAGATTTTTGTGCTTCCATATATCTATTATGTGCTGCTAATATTTTTGCATATTCTATTATATCCACATCTCTTATAAGTTTTATCATTAATCTGTATAGACTTTTATCTGTTGCTGATACTTTTGTTTTATAGTTCTTTGAAACATATGTAAGTGTTGGGTTTTGATTCATACTCGAGATAGTAATTCCAGTTTCTCTTTTAAATGAAGTTTTATAGTTTTACATGAATTCATTCTCCTTCTATTTTGATCAAAATACATTATATGATTAATAAAATTTTCAGTTGTTAATCTTGACTTATATAATGCAATCTTTAAGTTTAACTTTTTTATTAGTATTCTTATTAAATTCGCATCTGCATCTGGTACTAATGTAGTTTCATCTATTTCTCTTTCTATATCTTGTCTTCTATATATAAAGACTATTCTATTTTTGTTTTCATCCCATTCAAGAGTTATGTCTTCAAAAATCATGATAATTTTGGTATTATAATCGTTTGATGATTTAAGTTTATCATTATTGTTCTATCTTGGATTCTATATGGTTTTACTAATTCTAAAAAGTCTTTTCCTAATATTATTTTATAATTGGATGATAAATTTTCTCTTACTAAAAGGTTCATGTTAATTGTATCTCTGTTATTAAATCTTAATACAACATTAGATTTTGTTTGATTTCCTTCTAACATTAAATTATCTTCTGTAATTGCTATGTCTATTTTACTTTGTTCTACATGTTCATTTACTTTTCCTATAATTTCTTTCCATGATGTATCAATTGTTCTAAGACTTAAATTTCTATTCAATCTATTACTTGATGATGGTCTATTATATTCTAAACTTCTTCTTGGATTTATATTTATGTTTAATGTTGGATTTTCCGATGTATTTATTCTTAAAAATCTTTGTCCTAAGGTGTTATTAGTTATCATTCTTCTAGGGGTACTTTCATAATAATTTCTAATATTGTCTAATTCCAATTTTAACATTTCAGGTATAGTAATTTGTTTTGGATCATTTTTAATTTCTTTGATTACAGGCATAAAATATTTATCAATTGTAATTTTTCCTTTATTTTTATTATAAATTTTATGTTCATTTGTAAATACTAGTCCTAACATTGCTGTTATACTTATGCTTTTAGATCCTGGTTGTAATCTTACATTGTGTAAATTATGATATACTAAGATTGATTTATCCATGTTTTCTTCCGCTCTATTAATTGCAAAATTTGTATTTAAAGTGAATTTTAATTTCTGATATATTAGATTTCCTGCTATCATTCCTAAAATACTATCTTCAACATTACTAATTATTCTTCCATCTGTTATTAACAATTCTAATGGCGAATCTATTCCACTTTGAAAATAAGCTTTTACCATAACTTGCACTCTTGCAATATATATTTCTGATATTTCATCTTTAAAAGGTATTTTTGATATTTCATGTTCTATTAAAGTTTTGCTTATTAAAGGCATTCTTAATATTCATTCAGTTAAAGTTGATTCTATCGGATATTTCTTTTCTAATACTACACATTGAGATTTTTCTTTTTTCTTATTTTTTAATATTTTACTTATTTTATCTAAGAGTTTTTCATCTTTTATGCTATTAATTGTCATATCTAAATGTTTTTCTTTTATTTTATCATATTGTTCTTTATTAAATCTTATTCTTTTTTCTCTTGAACTTTCTTCAGTATTTATATATTCTTTATATTCTTGAAATTCTTGGTTATTTACAATTTCATTATTTTCCATTTCTTCTGCTTTCATCATATTTATATAATTTTTACTTTCATCTATATATTCTTTTTCTATATCATTTTCATCTTCTAAACTTCCTGATTCTTCTGTTTCATATTCGTATGTTAATTTATATATTTCCAATTCATTTTCTATGGGTTCATCAAATTCCATTAAATCTATATCTAAATGTTCTAATTCTAATTCTTTAGCTTTTTCTAAGATATTCATTTTCTTTTTAGATTTTGGTTTATCACAATTTGTTGCAATATGTCCTAAGTCTCCGCAATTATGACATCTACATTTATAAGGTTTCTTACTTTTATTATTCTTAATATTTTTTCTTCTTTTAAAATATTTATGTGGTTTAAATTTTCTTTTATTGTTAACATTATATTTCCTAAAAAATTTCTTCTTCGGATATTTTTTGAATTTATATACTTTTCTTTTTCTTCTATTTTTTGATAACCATTTATGTTGATTACATTCCCATTTATGTGGTTTTTCTAATTCTAAACACTTCACCATTAATTTATTTAATTTATAATATTTAATATTTCTCCATGCTGATTTATATCTTTCTGATAAATATTTTCGTAAATATTCTTCTCTTCTTCCCATTGTATCAATTACATTTACAAAATTTGGATCATCTTCGTTTTCCATGTGTTGTGTATATTCTTCTACTAAATTTTCTGAGATTAAACTGGGTAATTTTCTATAAAACATATCTAGATAAAATTTTTGTTTTTCAGCTTCTACTATTTTTGCTTCATAAAAATATTTTTTATATTCACAAATATATTGATTTATATGTGTTGGTTCCAAGCTACAAATTTCTATTTCGTGTAAATATCTTATTGCTCTTAAAATGTTTGTATATTCTAAGCTTGCTTTGTTTTTTCTTACAAATTCATTTTTTAAAACATTATCATATTTTGATAATATTGATGCGTATAAGATTTCTCTTCTTTCATAAGCTGTTTCTTCTAATCTTCTTACTTCCATTCTAAATTCCATTGTTCTTCCTTCCCACCATTGGTAAACATTTCCTACAAAACTTGCTTCCAATATCACGTTTACAGATTCTGGGTCTATTTTTCTATTTATTAAAGCTATTAATTGAGATTTTCTCCATTCTTCTATTCTTCTTTCATTGTCTAAATTACAGTCTAAATCTAACCTATTGCAGAGTTTGGGATTTGTCTAGTTTCATATTGTTCTAGTGGAGTGGGTATAAATTCTTTTCCAATTGTTTTAGGTTTTTTATAACTAATATCAAAAACTGTACTCAAATTATTACTTAAATTTTCTCTTACTATGTTTCTTTGTCTTCGCATTTCTTGTTCTCTTGCTCTTCTTTGGATTTCAGGTGGATCTATGTGATTTCTTGATGTTGATGTTTCTTGTTCTTGTTGTGGTTGTTGTTGCTGTTGTTGATTTTGTTGTACTTCTGATTGGGCTGATTGCATATTAATTTGATTTTCATCTACTATTTTTAAATTTTTTAATTCTTGAGTTATTTCATCTAAATTTGTTTCATTTTGACTCATAAATCTTTCTATTTCATCTTCTGAATCTGAATCTAAATTTTCATTTCTAGTTTTCATCATGTTTAATCTTCTAGTTTGAGCGTTTTTAAATATACTTATTAATTCTTGAAATCAATCTCTTGTTTCAACCTGTCTTAGTAATTTGTTTCTTGTTTCAATATTCTTTAATACTTGATTACTCTTATATTCTCTTTTATATTCATCTTGTATGTTTTTTCCTTTATTTTTATAAAATTGTTCTAATTTTCTTAATCCATCTACAATATCTATCTTATTTTTGTTAACAGTTTCATAAATTGTGAATAAATTATTATTAATTACATTTTGTCTTTTCTTAATTTCTTCGGTTATAGTTCTAGTTTGTTCTACATTTGTATTTAAATTTTGGTTTGTAATATTTCTTACAGTTGTATCTAAATTTTCCCATTCATATAAAGATCTCATCATATTTATTTGAGGATTATTATTTATTGGTTCTAATTTTTCATGTATTCCTAAAGCCTTTTTAATTTATCATTCTTTACTTCTTTTAAATCTTTTGTATTTTGTCTAATTTCTGTTTTAATTTCATATATATTTTGTTCTAATGGTTTTGCTAATTAATTCTCTTAATCTATCTTTTTTATTTTTAATGTCTTCCTTGTCTAAAATTTCTCTAGTTTCATCTGGTAAATGTCTTATTATTTCATCTAAATTAAATATTTGTAATAAATCTTCTATATTTAAATTTATATGACTTACTAATTGTTTCATTAAATACATATTATTCCAATTTATCTGATTACATGAATATTCTCCTTGACCTCCTAATATAAAAGGGGTAAAATTACAAGTTTCTATTTCTTTTTCTTGCAATAAATAAGAACTACCAGGTAACTTGTCATATTCTATTTCATACATTCTAGGTTCTAACTTTTTAATTATATTCATAATTACAATTAATTATTACAACTACAAATATTAAACACTCAGTAAAACTTCTATTAAATAAATACTAAACACACAATAATAAGATTCCTCTTTCTCGTGAAGAAGATCAGTTATTACTGCAACTTCAGAGGATACTTGACATAATCTTCAAACAACAATTTATAAAATGCAATAAAATGAATAGAATAAGGTAAACTTTAACAATATCAGTAGAAAAGGGATCAAACTTCGGTTTCATATTATCATTAATCCATAGCTCTAATACCATATATATATATATATATATATATATATATATATATATATATTTCCATGCTTTATGGTTAAATTAACTTCAAAAATTGTAAATAAAAATATAAAGCTATTCTACAATGAGTCAATGATTATTCTATTAATTTACAAGTAATAAATTAAGTTAAGGTGCAGATTTGCCAACCAATTATTACCCGAGGAGTGTTTGGCACAAATAACAATTGAGAGAACCAAAATTGCCAATCAACAATTAAAAAGTGACTATTAAAAAAAACAACTACCACAATTAACTATTAAGATATGAGGCACTGGCATAGGACGATGGCAGAGACACTTGAGAAAAAAACGGTTAAGCCTTATTGTTGGATAAGGCAAACACCAACAAAGATGGGACCCATAGGAACAAGCATTGTGGCAGCGACAGTTGCTGCTTGTGGCATCGGAAGGATGGAACCAAGGTGCAAGGTGCGTGCCGGTCGAAAGCTGTGGACTGCTGGATGAGTTCAAGAGGGTGAGTAGAACACCTAGCAATAATGGAAACTCTGGAGACACCAAGATAGTGACGGGGTAATAGTTCGTTGGCGAATCTGCACCAAATTGTGTGTGTGTGTGTGTGTTTTTTTTTTTTCACTTTTTAATTGTTGATTGGCAATTTTGGTCCCTTCAGTTGTTATTTGTGCCAGACACTCCTCGAGTAATAGGTTGTTGGCAAATCTACACCTTAACCCATAATTAATAAAGAAAGTGATAAATTAAACAAGGGTTAAGGAGCATTTTTGTCAACAAACTATTGGTCCAAGAGCACACAACACAATAAACTTTTTTGTGGAACTTAAATGCCAACCAACTTTTGAAAACATTAAATTTACACAAAACCATCACTATACCCAAACGTCCATTAATGCCTTGGACACATGTATGGCTTGAATGAATCGTTCAGTTCAATGAGCTCATTCCTTTGGTGCCCACTTTTTTAAATATTTTTTTATTCACACGAATCTATGCTGTTCTTTACTTTATGCCTTCCCATAAGAAAATGCAATTCAATTACATTTCTTTTTTTCCCTCTCCTCCTGAATCTCTATACGTGTAATCTAATACTGTCTCAGATCCCTGATCTTAATGGTTTCTTTGAACTACTTGAAATATTCTGAGCAAAAAAAAAAAATTGTGGTTATACTTTGAATTATTCTAGGGTTGAGCAAGATGCCATAAAGCTCCCAGGAATCGGAGGAGATTTGAAGTGTTTTTGACTTTAAAAATAGCCGATTCTGTCTTTACCCCATCTTCCAAATCCTTACGCAGAGGGAAACTTGCGCATCTTTCGGATTTCTTTAACGCTGGTGTGTTCCTCTCTTTCCCAGTCGTTTTCTCCGGTCGATTCTTTCTCCTGGGTTAGTAATTCCCCTTTTTATTGTTAGTTCTCGATGAGTTTTGATGATGATTGAACAATTGGAAAGACTTGAAAACTAAAAAGATAAGTTTTAGGATGCAAAAAATAGTTTTCCTTGCTATCAGAGGAAAACTCGAGTTTTGGGATTCAAAACTCGAGTTTTGGTCTGTGGCAAAACTGCTCAAAGACATCACCGCCAGTTTTCGTAATCACTGCCAGTTTTGAACTTGTGAAAAAGTTTAAAACTCGAGTTTTGGAATCCAAAACTCGAGTTTTGGCCTGGCAGAGAGGTGTGCAAATCTTCTAAGCTTTTCACATCTCAAAACCTCCGGTTTTCATTCATCACTGCCAGTTTTCAATTTGTCTTATTTTGGAAGAAAGTTCAAAACTCGAGTTTTGGGAACCAAAACTCCAGTTTTGAAGAGACAGAGAGCAATTGATTTTTCTCCAGTTCATCACCGCCAGTTTAGAGACAATCACCGCCAGTTTTCAACTATACGAGTATTTTCCAAGTTTTCATAAAAAATGAAAACTCGAGTTTTGGATACCAAAACTCCAGTTTTGGTAAGACAGAGAACCTTCAATCTTTTCGAAGTTGAAAACCGCCAGTTATGTACCAACACCTCCAATTTTCATATTTTGAACTTAAATCATGTTCTCACATGAATAGTTCAAAACTCGAGGATTGAGCATCAAAACTCGAGTTTTGGGCAACCCGAGAAGATTGATTTCTCTAAACTCTGATAACTGCCAGTTTTGATTTGAACACCGCCGGTTATGAAGAATGAACAGTTCAAAACTCCAGTTTTGATTTTCAAAACTCGAGTTTTGGTGAAATATCAGAAAAACGCTGTTTCGTTTAAAAAATTGCCAAATCTGATTCATTCTTTCTTGTTTAAGATACCCATTAATCTTATATGTTATATGTATCATTTATCATTATGACTGAGCTGTTCTAATGTGCTTATTCCTGAGATTACAGAAGATACTTGAATTTGATTGAAATTCAAATAAGGAGTCATTTTAGGAAACTTGCTGAATTCATGAAGAGCCGTTATGCAGAGTCATCTAGCCGTTGTACAGAGTCGTTTGGCCATTATACAATATCTCCAACGGATGAATTCCTTAAAAGAAAACAAGAATCAAGCAAATCTGCAAATCAACTTGACCAACGGCTATATTTCAGATAGGGAGTAATTTCAGCTGATTGATTCATGATACAACTTCAGCAAAGCTATAATTTTGAATTGGAAGAAGGCACAACGGATCTATAACGTTCACAAGCCTCAAACCAGTATAAATAGCTGAAGAATTCAACCTGGAAATATATAGAACTGAGTTACAACCACTCTACTCGAAAAAAAGTGTTGTTTCTATCTTTTGATTGTAACTTAGACACATTGTGCTTCAGTGATCATTGAAATCCACTCTTAGAAGAGAGTTCCTTTCTGTAATTCATTTTTCTGTAAGGGTCTCAAAGTAGTGGGACTTTGAGATTGGATTATTCGATTACAACTTGTAAGGGGGAGTGTGTTCAAGGTTGTGAAACATCCTTCATTTGCAGAATTTGTAATCGTCAAGAGAGTTAGTGAAAAACCCAGAGTAACTGGGGACTGGACGTAGGTCATCTGATTGGACCGAACCAGGATAATTTCTTTGTGTCCTGCTCCTCTTCCCCTCATACTCTTTTCATTTCTGTTTCATCGTGTTTTTGACAAAAACAGAGTATACTTCAAAAGAATTTTTTTTTAAAATCCCCAATTCACCCCCCTCTTGGTGATTTAGCTGCACTTTCATTTGGTATCAGAGCTAGGCTTCTCAGAAGAGCTTAACATCTCGAGAAGAATCACAATGGAAGGAATTTTGCCCGATGGAGCCTCTATCAATCGTCCACCAGGTTTTAATGGTGAACATTATTCTTTCTGGAAAGCTAAATTCAAAGTTTTTGTTTTAGCTACAGAATATGGCTTGTGGAGAGTTTTTGAAAAGGGAGACTATGCTCCAACAATTGAGAGGGAAGGAATCAGGATTCCAAAACCTGAAGAAAACTATGATGAGAATGATAGAAGAAACATCACTCTCAATAGCAAAGCCATACTCATGCTACAAAGTGCCTTGAGCCAACAAGAATACTTCCATGTATGCACTCTAAGCTCAGCAAAAACCATGTGGGATGCTTTGGAGATAGCACATGAAGGGACAACTGGAGTCAAGCAAAATAGAGTCAACACCCTTATGACAGAATATGATCTCCTTCGCATGAAACAAGGAGAAACCATTGGTGAGTTCCAGTTAAGATAACTCATTTGATTAACCAACTTGCCTCCTTAGGAAAAGTATATGAACAATCTGTTCAAGTGAGGAAGATCCTAAATATCCTCAACAAAGAATGGGAGGCAAAAGTCACTACCATTGAAGAAGCACGTGGAGAATCAATGACATCTGTAGCAGCCCTCTTCGGAAGTCTTTCTGAATATGAAGCTAAACTGAAATTCAAGAAAGGTCTTGAAGAAGTGCATGGGAAGAGTAAGAGCATAGCTCTCAAAACCTCTAAAGAACCTAAATCTGATGACGAAGAAGATGAGGATGATGATGAAGAAATAAGCCTGATGGTCAGAAAATTCAAGAAATTCTTCAAAAGGGATCAAACCAACAGAAAGTTTTTCAAGGGTAGTTCAAACACAGAAACAAAGAAATCCATCACATGCTACGAATGTGGACAACCCGGTCACTTCAAATATGATTGCCCACAGCTCAAGAACAAAGAGAAGAAATCAAACAAATTCAAGAGAAGAGCCTATGTCTCTGGCATATGGGGAGATAGCTCATCTGATGAAGGTGAAGCTAACGAAGAGGAAAGAACCAACATCTGTCTTGTAGCTCAAGAAGAATCTGATAATGAAGAGGTAAATATTTCTGACTCATCTTATGATGAATTATCCTCTGAGTACAATTTGCTCTTTATTGAATTTAGAAAAATAGCCAAAGAATTTTCATTTGCAAAGAAGAAAATCAAACTTCTAGAAAAACAAGTTCAAAATACTTCTTCTACTATTTCCAAAAAGAATTTTGAGAAAAGTCCAAAAAAGAATTGTGAAAATTGCTGTATTTTAGAAAAGAAGAATTTACTTCTTACTAAAACTCTTGAAAAATTCACCAACGGTAGCGAAATGCTGAATGTTATTTTAAAACAGCAAAGATTCACAAATGATAAATCAGGAATTGGTTATCAACCTGATTTTGATAAACAAAAAGGAAAGAAGAAGTTTGGACAAAAATCATATATGAGTTATTTTCGAAAATCAGTTCATTCATCTAATCCTTTTGCTCACTGCAACTATTGCAATCGAAAAGGTCATACCACATCATCTTGTTTTCATAGAAGAGAAGGTAAAAGCAAACCTATAGGTAATTATCAATGGGTGCCAAAAGGATCCTATAAGATTCCTAAGACACTAACTAACCCTAAAGGACCCAAGAAAAAGTGGGTACCTAAGACTTGATATCTTATGTTTTGCAGATTTGTCTTAGAGCATCAAAAACCAATAAATGGTTTATTGATAGTGGATGCTCAAGACACATGACAGGGGATCAATCAAAGTTTGCAACAATCAAATCTAAAGATGGAGGCAAAGTAACATTTGGTGGAAATCAAACAGGCAAGATTGCTGGAATTGGAGATATTGGAAACACCAATGGACCAAAGATTAAAGATGTATATCTTGTTGAAGGCCTATGCCATAATCTCCTTAGCGTAAGTCAAAGCACAGATAAAGGTAACTTAGTTATCTTTAATTCAGAAGAATGTTTGATTGTTAGCAAAGATATGCTACCCCTAGAAGATATTAAGTCTAAAGCATTGTTTAGAGAACCTAGAGAAGGTAATTGCTATACACTTAATCTTTCAAACAATGATGAAGTTTCTGAAAAATGTTTTGTAAGTAATACAGATGAAACTTGGCTTTGGCACAAAAAATTGGCACACGTTAATATGTCCCAACTTAACAAACTTGTCAAGAAAGACCTAGTTATTGGCATTCCTAAACTTGTTTTCAAAAATGACATGATTTGTGACTCTTGTCAAAAGGGAAAACAGACCAAGTCTTCGTTCAATGCTAAAAATGAAATTTCAACTCACAAAGCTCTTCAATTACTTCACATGGATTTGGTAGGTCCTGCTAGAGTTAGAAGTCTAGGTGGCAATTTGTATACTCTAGTAATAGTTGATGATTATTCCAGATTCACATGGACCATATTTTTATGTTCTAAAGATGAAACATTTGATCAATTTGTTGCCTTTGCCAAAAAGGTCCAGAACGAGAAAGGTCTTTCTATTTCAGGAATTAGAACTGATCATGGAGGTGAATTTGATAATCAAGCTTTTGCTGAATTCTGTGAAAGTATGGGAATTGATCACAACTTTTCAGCTCCAAGGACTCCTCAACAAAATGGAGTAGTTGAAAGAAAGAACAGAGTCCTTACTGAGATGGCAAGAGCGATATTAAATGAAAATAACACATCTCAAGTATTCTGGGCAGATGCAATGTCTACGGCATGCTACATCTCAAACAGAGCATATGTACGAAAGAAATTAAACAAAACTCCCTATGAGCTGTACAAAGGAAGGAAGCCAAACTTGACACATCTACATGTGTTTGGATGTAAGTGCTTCATCCACAACAATGGTAAGGATAACTTGGGTAAGTTTGATGCTAAATCAGATGAAGGTATTTTTCTGGGGTACTCTAATAGAAGTAAAGCATATAGAGTATTTAACACTCGAACACGTTGTGTAGAAGAATCTGTACATGTAGTATTTTGTGACTCTTCTTCTAACAAGTTCTTGGATAATGATGAAGAAGAACCAATTTCGAAAAATCAACTTCATATAAAAACTTCTTCTGTTACAAATGAACTAGATGTTTTCGAAACTGATCCTCAAAACCATTTTGAAAATCCTGAACCATCTCAACCTAAAGCTTGGAAATACAATAGGAATCATCCTTTAGATCAAGTAATAGGTGATGTCAATCAAGGAGTAAGAACCAGAAAAAGCACTTTGAATGAAGTAACATTCTCTACATTCATATCTCACATTGAACCCTCTAAAATTGATGAAGCCCTCTCAGACAATGATTGGGTGATAGCAATGCAAGAGGAGTTACATCAATTTGACAGAAATCAAGTTTGGGATTTGGTACCTAGGCCTAAAGACCATCCGGTCATTGGCACTAAATGGGTATTCAAAAACAAACGAGATGAATCTGCAATCATTGTCCGCAACAAGGCAAGATTAGTTGCCAAAGGCTATAATCAAGAAGAAGGAATTGATTATGAAGAAACTTATGCTCCAATGGCAAGATTGGAAGCCATAAGAGTTCTTTTAGCCTTTGCTTGTGTTAAAGGAATAAAGCTTTTTCAAATGGATGTAAAAAGTGCATTTTTAAATGGTTTTATACAAGAGGAAGTTTATGTTGAACAACCTCCAGGATTTCAAAATGAAAAATTTCCAGATCATGTTTATCATCTCAAGAAAGCATTGTATGGTCTTAAGCAAGCTCCTAGAGCTTGGTATGAACGTTTAAGCAAATTTCTTCTTGATCAAGGTTTTGTTAGAGGAAAAGCTGACACAACTCTTTTCATTAGAACTAATAAGTTAAATGAAATTTTAGTTGTTCAGATATATGTGGATGATATAATATTTGGTGCTTCTAATGATGGTTTATGTGAAGAGTTTGCAAAGAAAATGCAGGAAGAATTTGAAATGTCTATGATGGGAGAACTTAATTACTTTCTTGGTTTACAAATTAAGCAAAAGAAGGATGGGATCTTCATATCACAAACCAAGTATCTAAATGATCTCTTAAAGAAATTTGGAATGGATCAATGTAATGGTGCTGACACTCCTATGAGTACAACTACTTCACTGGATGCTGATGAAGAGGGCAAGGATTTCAACATTACAAAATATAGAGGAATGATTGGATCATTGCTCTACCTAACAGCAAGCCGCCCGGACATCCAATTCAGTGTTGGAATGTGTGCAAGGTTTCAATCAGCCCCAAAGGAGTCACATGCTGAACATGTGAAAAGAATTTTTAGATACCTTGCTGACACTAAGACTCTAGGATTGTGGTTTCCCAAAGGTCAACCTGAACATTTGTTAGCATATTCAGATTCAGATCATGCTGGATACAAAACCGATAGGAAAAGCACAAGTGGACAGTGTGAATTCTTTGGTGGGTCACTTGTGTCATGGTTTAGCAAGAAACAAACAACGGTAGCTGTATCATCTACTGAAGCTGAATATGTAGCTGCTTCAAGTTGTTGTGCACAAGTTTTGTGGCTGAAACAACAACTTTCAGATTTGGGAATCAACCTCAAAGAAGTTCCAATATTGTGTGACAATACAAGCACAATAAGCTTGGCGAAAAATCCAGTTCAACATACTAGGACCAAGCACATTGATGTGAGGCATCATTTCATAAGAGATTATGTTCAGAAAAAGGAAGTCAAGGTCATGTTCATTCCGACTGATCTCCAATTGGCAGACATCTTCACAAAACCACTTGCTAAAGAACAATTTAATTTCATAAGAAGAGAATTGGGAATGGTAAATCCCAATGAGCTGTAAGTATTTCTCACTTAATTAAATGTTAGTTATAGTTTTGATGATTATAACTTACTGACTTAAGCATCGGAGTATCTAGTTTTCTCTTTTGCAGGATGTTTTTAAAATTAGTCTTTAATGTCAAAAGATGAAAACTCGAGTTTTGGAGACCAAAACTCGAGTTTTGGTGGTACAATATCAAGGCCAGTGATACCTGCAAAGTTGAAAACTCAAGTTTTGACACTAAAAACTCCAGTTTTGAAGTTCCAGTATCGGGGTCAGAGAATAAACAAGAAATTTTCACACTAGTTGAAAACTCGAGTTTTGGGGTGCAAAACTCAAGTTTTGAACTCGGAATGTCAATGGTTCACAGTACACCATTGATAACCAGGTAAGTAACTAAAATTCATCAAAACTCGAGTTTTGGTGATGAAAACTTGAGTTTTGAACTGTCTATATATATATAACTGCTTGTGTTCCTTAAAACCGTTCTCAAAACTGCCGGTTCTGCCCTAAACGCACTGACTTCCTCCTCTCTGTTATCTCTCTATTCCTCGTAAATCAACCTAGAATCCTTCGAAATCACTCAAAAACCTAGAAATGGCCTCCAAATCGACAGAACCCACTCAATCCAAGGGAAATCCACAGCCAGAAAGGACTCAATCCCAATCATCCTCTCCCATACAACCTCTCCAGAGACCACCAAGAACGAAATCGATTCCCAGAAAGTTTCAGGAAGGCATTGATCGTTCCATACAAGGCATAAGGGGCGAAATTTCAGAATCCACATCAAAGGCTACTCCTACCCGGTCCAAAGGGGTCTCTTTTCAAGAACCCATAGCCACTCCTCTAAGAAAACGAAAGGCAACAGAAGCGGTACCAGACCCTATGACTAAGAGCAAGAAGAAGGCCAGAATGAAGAGAGCTTCCAACTATGAAGCAGAGACAACTCAGAAGAAGCAAGCTTCAACTTCTAGGACTCCAAGAGCAGAGTCGTCTTCAACTCAGTCTCCTCCAACTGTAGGCAATGCCATAGATGACATTTATCGTATCAAATCTCCTCCTCAAGACTTTGATATAGCTACTGTGAATATGAAGTCTCTAGATAATTCTTTCAAAGAAAAATTTGCCTCTAGGGAATTTTGTGCAATGGTAGCTATTGATTTTGATCTGCTAGAAAGAGAAAGTAATCTGAATTTGCGTCCTTGGCTAAGTTCTTATGAAAACTTTGTTTCTATAGCAGCCCCATATTCCCCAAACCTTGTCTGGTTGTTTTATTTCAATATGGTATACGACAATGTTTTGGGTCCTGAGGGTGAGTTGATTGAAGAGAGGATCTCTACCACAGTTAAGGGAACTAAATTCACTTTATCTGCTTCTGTCTTAAATAAAATCCTACAGTTAGACCAGTATCCTATCCATACTTCATAGTACAGTAATAGAGAGATATGGTCTGCACTTATGCCAGAAAAACCATTTCCTGATGACCAATCACACACCCTTACACTCAGACCAAGCTCTATGTCTCCTAGAAATAGAGTTCTGTGGTATATCTTTTCTAGAAATTTCATCCAAAAGGGTGGCAACTTCACCCACTTTGCCCAGAGAGATTACCACCTGTTCACTTCTTTTGTCAAACAAACTCCCTTTAATCTTGGTCATCACATTTTGAAAGAAATGATCAAATTCAAATTCCCTACCAGAAAGCTATCTCACATGCCATTTCCTTCATTAATATCGGTTATCCTGTTTTATTTCAAGATTTGGTATGTTGGATCAGCTGAGACTCTGAAATATCCTCCCTATTTTGGTAAGGGTCAGTTGAACTTGATGAATCTGACATTTGAGGGAGAAGGTTCAGGGCAATCAAAAGCCCCTACACGGTCTAAAGCTCCAGCCAGATCTCAGTCTCAATCTCAGAACCAAGAGGCCCAATTTGCACCTCCTCCACCTACTACAGATTTTGAAACTCGGGTGAAAGATACTATTGATTCTGCAGTTAGGGATATGTCTATGAGTATTGGATACGAGATTGGTCAATTGAAGGGTGTACATGTTAAAAACTTCAAGAATCTGGTTGAGGTTCAAGATGATATGAAACAAGACTTGGTTGGTATGAAGCATGATTTGGAAGAGCTCACCAATCAAAATGCCAAGATGGCAGACTTGGTCAACAATCACGATATTATGCTTACCTCTCTAAGCATATCAAACTCCAGCTTGCATGACAAGGTTGATCTGTTGTTGAAACATTTCAACATCAGTCTGTCTTCAACCTTTGGGACTACCTCAGATCCACAGCCTTCTGGCACTGTACCTGAAGCTTCTACTCCTGCTATGCCTTCAGCCTCCACACCACTTGCACATTCTCTTGATCCAGAGCACCCTGATCCACATGTTTCAGAACTCCATGATCCTCCAGCCATACCAGTTGTGGAGCCTATTGATCCTAACCCTCTAGCCATTGTACCTTATATTCCTCCTATCTTTGTCCTTGACCCAGATTTTGTTGATGACAAAGGGGGAGAAGATCAGAACTAAAGGAAGAAAGAATTTGAAATTTGAAGTCTTTTGATCGAAATCTATTGATTATAGCTTTTGATTTCTGTTTCTGTATTGACTCTTCAATCTTTTGATTATAGCTTTTGATTTCTGTTTCTATATTGACTCTTCTGTGTTGAATGTTTTTTTTGTGTTGTTTACATAATTGATGCTTCTGATAATTCATGTCTTTACTATATATATCAGTTAGTATGTTTCTCAAAAGACATTCAAATAAGCAGAAAACAATATGACAAGGTGAAAACACTTCTGTTGCTCATCAAGTTTTCATAAATATCAGTTTTTGAAGTTAAAAGAATTTCCATAAATTCAGAATCCAAATTTCCTCAAATTCTTCAAAGGTTGGTTTTCAAGTGTTGTCATCATCAAAAAGGGGGAGAATGTTAGTTCTCGATGAGTTTTGATGATGATTGAACAATTGGAAAGACTTGAAAACTAAAAAGATAAGTTTTAGGATGCAAAAAATAGTTTTCCTTGCTATCAGAGGAAAACTAGAGTTTTGGGATTCAAAACTCGAGTTTTGGTCTGTGGCAAAACTGCTCAAAGACATCACCGCCAGTTTTCGTAATCACTACCAGTTTTGAACTTGTGAAAAAGTTCAAAACTCAAGTTTTGGAATCCAAAACTCGAGTTTTGGCCTGGCATAGAGGTGTGCAAATCTTCTAAGCTTTTCACATCTCAAAACCTCCGGTTTTCATTCATCACTGCCAGTTTTCAATTTGTCTTATTTTGGAAGAAAGTTCAAAACTCGAGTTTTGGGAACCAAAACTCCAGTTTTGAAGAGACAGAGAGCAATTGATTTTTCTCCAGTTCATCACCGCCGGTTTAGAGACAATCACCGCCAGTTTTCAACTATACGAGTATTTTCCAAGTTTTCATAAAAAATGAAAACTCGAGTTTTGGATACCAAAACTCCAGTTTTGGTAAGACAGAGAACCTTCAATCTTTTCGAAGTTGAAAACCGCCAGTTATGTACCAACACCTCCAGTTTTCATATTTTGAACTTAAATCATGTTCTCACATGAATAGTTCAAAACTCGAGGATTGAGCATCAAAACTCGAGTTTTGGGCAACCCGAGAAGATTGATTTCTCTAAACTCTGATAACTGCCAGTTTTGATTTGAACACCGTCGGTTATGAAGAATGAACAGTTCAAAACTCCAGTTTTGATTTTCAAAACTCGAGTTTTGGTGAAATATCAGAAAAACGCTGTTTCGTTTAAAAAATTGCCAAATCTGATTCATTCTTTCTTGTTTAAGATACCCATTAATCTTATATGTTATATGTATCATTTATCATTATGACTGAGCTGTTCTAATGTGCTTATTCCTGAGATTACAGAAGATACTTGAATTTGATTGAAATTCAAATAAGGAGTCATTTTAGGAAACTTGTTGAATTCATGAAGAGCCGTTATGCAGAGTCATCTAGTCGTTGTACAGAGTCGTTTGGCCATTATACAATATCTCCAACGGATGAATTCCTTAAAAGAAAACAAGAATCAAGCAAATCTGCAAATCAACTTGACCAACGGCTATATTTCAGACAGGGAGTAATTTCAGCTGATTGATTCATGATACAACTTCAGCAACAGCTATAATTTTGAATTGGAAGAAGGCACAACGGATCTATAACGTTCACAAGCCTTAAACCAGTATAAATAGCTGAAGAATTCAACCTGGAAATATATAGAACTGAGTTACAACCACTCTACTCGAAAAAAAGTGTTGTTTCTATCTTTTGATTGTAACTTAGACACATTGTGCTTCAGTGATCATTGAAATCCACTCTTAGAAGAGAGTTCCTTTCTGTAATTCATTTTTCTGTAAGGGTCTCAAAGTAGTGGGACTTTGAGATTGGATTATTCGATTACAACTTGTAAGGGGGAGTGTGTTCAAGGTTTTGAAACATCCTTCGTTTGCAGAATTTGTAATCGTCAAGAGAGTTAGTGAAAAACCCAGAGTAACTGGGGACTGGACGTAGGTCATCTGATTGGACCGAACCAGGATAATTTCTTTGTGTCCTGCTCCTCTTCCCCTCATACTCTTTTCATTTCTGTTTCATCGTGTTTTTGACAAAAACAGAGTATAATTCAAAAGATTTTTTTTTAAAAATCCCCAATTCACCCCCCCTCTTGGTGATTTAGCTGCACTTTCATTTATAACTTTGGTTATTTTCAATTCTAGCTAATAGCTATTACCATATTTCTTGCTCTTCATCCGTTGTTTCATTTATATATATCGGTGTTATGAATTGATCCCTCTTGATGCTCATTGATCGGGAGCAAATATGATATGAGGTTCTTCTTGGAGTTTTTGTTCTCTCTTTTTTCTCCAAACAAAACTCAATTTCTGTTCTGCACTTCAGCAATTTTCCCTTCAACGCCCATTTCTTTTTGCATTGTTTAGTGGGGAATTAGTTTTTTTTTTAATGCTCGGAAAGTGGGGAATTAGATTCGATGGATCCCGGTTTATTTGAATTTTTCAATTTGATTTTTACATGTTGTTGGATGATTATAATTATATTGCATTGTTCATCATGAACAGTTGTGTGATTTTGTTTACCACATACGGATGTTAGTTTACCACAAACGGATGTGTAAATTTAATGTTTTTAGAAGTTGATTGGTATTTAAGGTCTACAAAATAGTTTATTGTGTTGGGTGCTCCTAGACCAATAGTACGTTGACAAAAATGCTCCTTAACCCATTAAACAAATGTAATCAAGTTACATACAACAGAGCTATGTTTAAATTAAGTATCAAATAATAAATTTTCTTCCTAAAAGTAAAATAAAAAATTTGTAGAAAAGACAAAAAAGATACCCAATCATTCGGGCTGGAAAGTGGAGGTCGGAACGGCTTGCACATTGGCGGGTTTGCAAAATGTTAACCCAAACCTGCTATAATCCCACTGGTTAATAAGTGGGACCCGCTGACCCAACCCATATTATTTTGCTGTTAATCGAAACTGCAATGCTTTACATAATTATTTTGCTGGATCGATATTTTGTAAGTTGCCATTAGTTGCTGTTCTCTGCTCTTTAATGCTTAATGGTTCATGCAATATTAATATTTTTTGCTGGTATTTTTATTGGTCGGATGCTGCTCATTATTTGTTTTTATGCTATACTTTCTTTTGTGCTTCTCTATTTTTGAATGCTAGTAAATATGGAGAGTATTGCATATCTTTTTTTTTTTAATACAAAAAAGTTGAAAAAGTAAGAATGTCCTACTACGGAAGAATGGCATATATATTTGGGTTGCTCGATGGAATTTTTTTTTTAAATATTTGGAGTTAAATATATAAAGATTAATTAATGATCTGATCCACAAAAGGATTATACTTAGGAAGAGGCTAATATAGCCGCCAATCACTGAATTCTCAAAATAAGATGTTATTCAAACAATCTCTTATAAATGTATTCTTATTTTTTAATGCTCAATATAGTAAGCAATATTATTTGTTTTCTTGTGTTCCTTGCTTAATCAGTTACTGCATGTTCAAGTAAATGCCTCATTCCTTTTGACGCTTCTGTTGCCTTAAGAGCTTCATTTCACCCACCTTCCTCATGAACAATAAATATCATAAATTAGAGTATTGACATTTTATTTGCACAAAATTTGCAAGTACCGATACAAATTTATCTGGTTCTTCTCATCAATGATATTTTCAACGATAGATACTTTTCCCTAAGTTTTCATGGATTTATGAAAAAGGTGATCATTACAGGTTGAACCGATGGTTTTCTTGGAAAAATATGTTGGGGATTCCACAATCAAAATTTTCAAGAAAACCGTGGTTTTGGTATAATATGTGGAGAACAACTTCCAATAATAATTTTTTAATAAAATCTATTACATTAAAAATCTATTCTTCTAAATCACTTTTTTTTTTTGGAAAAAACAAATATTTCTAAAAGCTAATCTAAAGTCTAAACATAGCCGGACAACCTTGGAACGTGATTGAATTAGTATTTTGAAAATGGAAAGCTTTTATGTAACATCCCTAATTCTAGGATTTGAAAATTTGCAATATTGAATGGGAAATTAAATTGTAAAATTTGGCTTGAATAATTATAGTATTACTTATTGGAAATTAAAGCTTATTTTCTTTGAATTTATTTTGGGAAAATAATAAGTTCAAGGAATATTCATAGAGAACAATTTTAGGCCTAAAAATTATAGAATCAATATTTTATAACCTCGAAGAATTAATTAAGAAAGAAAAATCCTTGTATGGAGTTTTTTTTTTCCTAACACTTATCTAATATTTAGAATTAAATGAATAATGATCCTAATTCACAAATAAGAGGCTCGGAAGGGATAAAATGTAATACCCCATTTTTTTTAAAGCGTTTTCAAAATAGTTTGATCAGAATGGCGCATCGGAGCAATTCAAGAGAGCGAGTAACTGATGATTGTATTTCAAAATATTAACCATGGTTGGTTATAGTATTGGTACATTCATCCCAATAATTCAAAATATTATGCAATCAAAAAAAAAACAAAAACAAAAAGAAACTCCGGCCAGATCTTCACACGGGCTGCTTATTCCTGTCGTCGGCTCTCGGTCCTCCAGACCTTGAAGCTATAGTAAGGGTTGAGGTCCAATGCCCATTAAACCTCAGGTAACGGTTAACCTCATGTTTATGTAAGACAGATATTATAACATTAATCAGCATACAATCACACAGTAGATGCAAGTTTAATATATCCACAGTACACATCGCATGTACAGTTATCCAAGTTAACAATACACATCACATGTAAAGTTATTTATGTCAACAGTACATATCTCATGTAAGTTGTTTATGTACACATCGCATGTACAGTTGTCATCTATCACATATATAAGCATCAGAATTAGTGTTACAATACGCGTCCGTACCTTCGTTTGACGAATACGGTATGTTGCCTGTCGAGTAGCGATCACAGATTATTTTACCCTTGGTGTATTTACTATTTAATTATTTTTCCCTAAAATTTGGAAAAAAAACGCTGATATTCAACATTTGGGGCTGATTTTCACCTAACTTTGAAAAATCATAACTAATTCTAGAAAAATCGAAACGAGGATCCGTAAAATTTTATGGAATCCTCAGGATGTCTAGTTTGAAGGACAAATAATAGCTTTTGCCCAGATTACACGGTTCATTCCCAGATTTAAAGTTTTGAGCATCTGCCCAGTATTTTCCCAGAATTTCATAGCCTAACTTTGAGGATTTTTATCTCATTGTATAGAAATTATTTGGGCATGTTATTTACATATTTAAAAACCCCTATATGTCTACTTTAACCATGAATTTTTCCAGAATTTTCCAACCACATTTTCAATATAAAACATGAGCATTTTTATCACTGATTTAGAAATTCCTTAACCGATGAAATTTCACCAGAATTTCGTTACTTCGGTGTTTCTCTTCCGGAAATTTTGTCAAAACCCCTTCTTCATCATTTTTTCGAAATAAAATCAATTTTAAACTCAGAAAAACATAAAAAAAAAACTATATCTAGAAGATTTAAAGATTAAACTACAAAATAACTAAAAATTCAAAAGCTAGAGCTCAAGAACTTACCTAGAATTCTTGTTCCTCCTTTCTCCAAGACTCTCACTCTCTCTTTCACTCTTAGAATCAGATGTTGCTTGAGATTTTGGTGTGAGAATTTGTGAATGCTAATGCCCCTATTTATAGTAAAAGGGTGTAGCAAGTTGGTAAATAATTCAAACCTAATTCTTCTTGATTTTAAGCCATTGGATCTAGGGTATTTGGGAGCTCTCATCTTGGCCCTACACCTCCTTCTTCTAGGCTCTTCTTTAAATTTATGACTCACCTTATCTTCTTCCAAAATTGCCAAGTGTCCTAGCTTCTCAATTAAGCTATCTCTTTGTTTTTCACTAGAAAAGAATTTGTTTGGGGATCATAATGAAGTTTTATGCACATTTCCTCATTGGTTTTGAATTCTTGAAGTGCTTAGCTTCATTTTGAGACCAAATTTGCCTATCTTCTCTATTGGTTTCAATCTTCAACAATTAAGGAAATGACTTTGGTTATACTTGTTTTCATGCTTGATTTATGCTTGATATTGATCTCAATTTAGATTTGATACTTAGTGGATTTCAAGTTATAATTTAGTTTGTATAGATTTTCGCTAGTTTAAGTCTAGAGTTATTTTCATGAACCAATTTAATTGTTTTAATTGTCTAATTTCCTATTGGCCAATAGCTTGACTTCTCCCTTAGACTCACAACATTAGCATGCACAACACTCCCTTTTCACACATACACACACATATTCCACCACCATTGTAACATCCCAAATTTTAGGATTTGAAATTGAAATATTATATGGAAATTAATTATGAAAACTTAGCCTAAAATAATTATGAGAATAATTATTAGAATTTAAACTTATTTATTTATTTCCTTAATTTACTTTGGGAAAAAGAATAATTCCAAGTAGGGAATAATCTAGGCCTAAAAAAAAAAAAAAATAGAAATAATAATTGGAAAAATTAGGAATTTATTTCCTTGTAAATTAAACCAAGAAAATATTTGCAAGAAATAATGTTTTGCAACGTGAGAAAAAGAAAATAATAATAAAACCAGATCAACTATCAGCAAATCTGATCACAGCGTCACGCAACCCATCCCTCTCGACCGGTACACGCAAAAGTAGAAGTGCCATGCTCCCACGATAGCAACAGCACAGTCCCATGCTTCTCGAGCCATCCCTCCTCCATACTTCTCCAGCTTAACGTTAATTATCCCCACGTTGTAATGCCCTCAGACCGTTCCCCCTCTCGGCCATGACACTTTAGTCCTTACATATTGCTTTTCTTATTACTCTTTCATTCACTCATTTCCTCTGGCCAAGTGAGTGAGAGAACACGAGAGAGAGAGAGGGGGGGTTAAAACTCAGTCAAGCTTCCTCTGTTTCTCTAACAGAAAAACAGAGATAGAAGTTTTCATCAACAATCTCATCGTGCAAACCGAAAGCCACCTAGAGAGAAAAGAAGCTACTGTACATATATATACACACACGTTATGGAAACACGATGGAGCAGGGCTGTCAGATCACTTTCGGCGTATCTCATCTTCTACTATACACACGAGTTCAGACCAGCACCATACCTCTCCATCTTTCTTGAGCCAAGCACCACACTCCCTCTCATTATAAACTAGGCAGAAACACAAAACAGAAAAGAAAGCACACAGAGAGGAGAGACCGAAAGTTAACGTGAGAGTGAGTCGGAAGGAAAGGAAGAAGGTTGGAACTGTGCATGTAAGCCTGTGTATCGACCAAGGTGAGCCTCTAAACCCCTCCCTTCTAGTTTCTACATTATTAGTTCTGAGTTTGAGGATTAAAAACACATGGTTAAGCTAGTGGATTTTCATTACTCTGTTTTTCGGACTCCCAAACAGAGTGTCTTTCGCTGGTCTGTTTCTATGGAAAACGTTTGAGTTTTTGCATGAAAATTTTATGGAAGATAGTAGACATATAAACCATTAAAACAAGCCAAAACCCAGACAAATCGGACGTGTAGATTGAGAGATATAATTTTCCGAAGTATAGCCAAAATCTGGAACGTTTTCTGCACTTCCAGTGAACAGTATTTTTCGGGCTTGATTTTGAAATGGCAAACATCTGTGTTTCTCTTTGAAATTTTTACAGTACATATTAGACATCGCAAACTTTCCAACGAGCCAAAGAACACCCAAAACGGAGGTCTATAACTCCAGTTATGATTTTTCAAAGTTGAGCTAAAAATCTGTAACATTTTCGGTATGGTTCTGGAGCAACCAAATGACGTTGCATTTCGGACCTAGTAAAAATTTGAGTTTTGATCTGAAATTTTTACAGTAGAAAATAGACTCCTTAAGGTTTAAAATAAGCTTTGGTTCACCCTAAACGGAGATCTACAACTCCAGTTATGAATTTTGGAAGTTGAGTCAAAAATCTGCAGAATTTCTGGTTTGTTTCTGGTGTCAGTGGATGGCGTTGGATTTCGAACTGAACAAACAAAATCATAAAATTGTGATATTTTCCAGTTAAATAGTAGACACATAGAGGTTTAATTTGATAGGTAATTCGTCAAATTCCGATGAGAATCGAGGGAGATATAATTTTCCAAATTTTAGCCAAAATCTGAAATGTTTTCTCCAACTTTTGGTGACCAGCGATTTTTGAGCTTGATTTTGAAATGGCAAACGTTTGAGTTTAATCTTGAAATTTTTATAGTAAATAGTAGACATCTTAAACTTTCCAAAAAGCCAAAGAACACCTGAATCGGACGTGTAGATGGGGAGATATGATTTTCCGAAGTTTAACCAAAAATCTGGACGAATTTTGTGTTCCAGGAATGGTGATCATCTTATAGCATGTGTTTGAACCTTTGAATTAGGAGCGGCGTAATAATAATTAGCTTTGGCGAGAGGTAACCACTTTCCACTTGTTATGGCTATTGATATGTTGTTTGTGAGTATTTGAAATGATTATGAATATCTTAATAGAAATTGCCTTGTGGAACTTTATGATTTGAATTGTGAATATATACTTATTTATTCATATATAAGAATTGATCATTTTAATATCATGATATTTATCATATTTACTTATTCATGTATAAGAATGGTTCATTTTAATATCATGATATTTATTTTATTTACTTATTCATATATAAGAATTTTTCATTTTAATATCATGATATTTATTCTGATAATTATGGTAAGGGTTGAATTGAGAAGATGAAGTATTTTATTCCACCACGTGGTGAGGCCTCCATTAATGCATGATGGTTGGCTTTCTATTGTCCCATATGTTCAGGAAGGGACGGGCCCACTAATTCAATAAGGGCATACGACACCCCACATGTTCAATAAGGGGAAAAGGCCCATGGTTTGGGACATGTGCTCTGAGGATTTTGGCCGGTCCTCATCACATGACCAGAGAGCTTTTTGAGTCACCAGTAACATGGATGTAACTTAGCCCATGGGTCTAGTCGGAGGAAATAAGGCGGTTCGGTTGGATTGGTGGGAGGCAATTTGGGAATTGTTTTAATGAGAACTGTGACATATAATTTTGATATAGAATTTATTATATAAATTTTTGTGATATGTATATTGATGAATTATATTTTTAATATCTTGCTATATAAATTGTTCCACTTGGCACCTCATTAGCACATGTTAGTATTCGTAATAAGCTGGATTGATGGTTACCCACATTTTTCAGGTGATAGCTTTTGTGCAGATCCATCAGGGAAGACCCCAGAAGCTTAGACTACTTCTACCAAAAGTAGCACTTCTGTCGTTATGGTTTATGTGGGATGATTGTATAATGCCACGTTAGGGCTCATACTGCATACTCTGATTTACATTTGCATATTTTAATTCAATAATGGGCATTACTTAGTTGTTAATGAACCCTTAATTACTTATTATGTTAAGTAAATTTTTGGGATGTTACAATTTGGTATCAGAGCGTATGATTCTGATAACAGTCATGCATGCACTACATTTAGTGGCAGTATACAATATTCACACATACCTTCCCTGTTTAGTTGTTTTGTTGTGTTACCTTATCATTCACTTATTAGAGTAGGTTTCATCCTTTGGTGGGGAGAATGGTAGATACACGAAGGACTCACTCCGCCGTTAATTCACCTCCAAATGCTCCTAAGACATCGCTGTCTCAAGAGAACGATGCTCTTTTACCTCGATGCATCGATGTATGAGGAAGCTAGAGAAGTTAATACTTGGATAATTTTGAGTAACAAGTTGGAATCAGGGTAGAAATTTTGGTAATAGAATTTTATGCTCAAAATTTGGATGTCCAATAAGAATATAAGTTCTAATAATAGGTTAGAATATCTACTTAAGTTTGAAGTGATTAAATAGAATTGAAGTTTTAAAATAATAGGTAGGGCCGAAGAGTATCCTTTTCCAAAGATATTACTTGAGATAATCTTAGATGAGAGACCCACACCAAGGAATGACAATACTGACATTGTTCAGTCCCTTAATAAAGTGAAAATTTCTCAAAAAGTTGTGCTACTTGGACATTATATCAAAATCATGTCAAAAAGGGATTTCTGTGACTTGGTTGAGAATACTTTGCAGAAGGACTCTGACTTCAAAAGGAAAGTGGCTGTCATTCAAGATTTGCGTTCTATAACAAGTTAGGTGCTTCATTACCATAAAGGAGATTTTCCTGACAAATTGCATGGCCTTTTGGATTTTGCAGTTGTACTCAATCCTTCTTCTTGACAAAAACAAGAAGTCCATAAATTAAAGTACATACTCATAAAATTTATGATAAGTAAGTGTTGTTTATCTTTACCCAAGATTATAGCCCTTGGTAGAAAATTGTGCTGAGAATTCTGCTATATTTAATCTCATAATGGAAGAGAAAATAAGAAGGTTCAGGCTCTAGAAGTTGGGGGCTTTGAAGATAGCTGAGATGGCACAGAATATAGAATTTGTTGATAATCCTAGGGCTTTTATTGTTAAGTCAAGATATGATTCCCATATCCTATCAGGATTCAAGGTTATGTGTGCTTAGACAAGATAAATCTCGGGATAGGCGACCTCCTGGGAAGTATTATAAGAATTTAAGATTCCTTTGATTTAAAGTCTTAGTACTTTGAGGTATAACATATGGTGATCCATAGAGATGCTGTGAGGCTGTTAGGTTGAATAAGGAAAAATGATTGAGACTGGGCTTGAATCTGATCTAAGTTGAAATAGTGCCTAGGTCAAAATGTGAATGGGGTTGTATTAAGGTTCCAATACATGAGAATAGGAATCCTGTGAATATTGATTGATGGTAAGATCGAGATGTGATTAAGGTTATACTAAGGTTTTAGTACTTGAAAGTAGGAACCCTGTAAGTGTTGATTGATGTGGTGTTATGAGCAATTCTTTGGGTATGATTGAGGGCTGTCGATTAGATGAAAGAATAATGTTAGAATAGGCCTTGTGATATTGAAGATTGAAAAGGAATTTGAACCTCGTGTATTGTGTTTTGGTTATAGAATGACATCTGAATGTTTCGAGGTTTAGACTAGAAATGAGAATTGTGATCCTAGTTTGTATATTGGGTATTATTGAGGCAATATGATTTCTTGATTCAAATAATGTTCTGGATTGTGAATCTAATAATTATCGTTGTTTGGGGTTATTTGAGGATTAGACTATGAATGGTGAATCATGATCATGGTATGTAATATAGGTGTTGTGGAGGAAATATGATTTCTCAACCTAGTCGATGTTAAGGTTCTAAGAGTCATTGTTTTGCTAATAATAAAGGATAATGTCAGAATGTTAGAAGCTATGAATTATGATTATAGCATGTTAATTGGTTATGGTTAAGGTTTCAGGAATAGGTTGATGAACCTAAGAAATTCTGTTGGGTATTCAAAGGAATTACCATTAACGAAATTGTGATTTAAGGATCTAACTTGACAGTTGAGGGATTCTTACATATGTGAATCGACCCGAATGAATTAAGGTATTAGGATATGGTAACAAGTGAATTGAATTACTTAAGGCAGTAGAATGTGGCACCAACGTATATGAGGTATCTGGAGGTTACTAGCTGCTAGGGGATGATTTTGATAATTTTGAGGTAAAAAGGGTGATTGGAGTAAAAACCTTGATAATTTTGATTGATATAGTGTCATCAACATGTTATTTGAGGTATGTTTGAGGATAAATACCTATTTGATATGGGGTATTTTGAGGTTGTTGGTTGCTGTATCAACTTAGGGAAAGATCTTGAATATAGAATATTCCCTTAGAATTATGAATGAGAGTTAGTTCCTTAATGAAACCGTATGATAGCTAGAACCTGAGAGGTGTTATACATGATGACCTCCTAAGAACAATTGTCTAATTCTTGGTTATGTTTGAAAACTGGAATGTTGAATTTACCAACGCACCTGCTTATTTTGTGAAAATTTTTGAAATAGAGTTTTTGAAAGAAATGTTTTCAACTGAATTTGAGACCAGGGTAATGGTCGCTATAGAAATTATGTTTCATAGAAGGGTTTGGCAGAACCCAAGTTTAAAATTGAGTTTTGAACTATATGGTGTAAGGCAGTACGAAACTGGAAGAGGTCAAAAACTGTTGTGGAAATACTCAGTTTGTTGGATCATGCCAGATATGTTTAAAAATGTTTGAAATCGCTAGCCAGTTATAAAGCTCATTTAAATTGAAAATTTGTTTGACGTGATATGAGAGGTTGATACTCGCACCAATGGTGAATATTCCCAATCTGAGTAGTTCCACCTTGAAGGGTCATGTATTTTGCTGTGTTGGACTGACACTAACCGTGATTAAGAACTGGTCAAACCGTGATTAAGAACTGGTCAGCTGGGAAAGCGGTGCACAGTGGTGGCCGTGACTAAGGACTGGCTTGACTGGGAAAGCGGTAGAGAGAGCCTTTATTAGATATGCTACTGTGGACACTGAGTCCCTTATGGGGGAATGAAAATTCTCCCATATCGGTCGGCAGACACGTTGCCACTTCGATGGTTTGGGTATGAAAGGATTAGGATATGCCGTTGTACTAAAGGTTGAAGTGGTGGCAAGAGTTTTCAAATGTTGAATTTTGTGAAATGAATTATTCCATTTTGTGTTTTCTTGAAATTGGGCTAGTAGCGATTATGGTTTTATTGAAAAATGTGAAAATATTGTTTAATGCAATTAAAAAAAAATGGCGTCATTGTCATTTGCTAATGTATTGGAAATGAAAAGTGGTGCAGTTGGTAATTGTGTTGACACAGGAGCAGAAACTATTAGAATGATCTAGAGACTTGAACCAAGTATGATAAATGAGAAATTCCAATGTGCTAAGTGAGAAAATAGTGACTTGATAGCTTAAATTAAGGAAGCTCAGACATGAAATAGACGAGCAAAGGCTCGAGGCGATAAGACTCAGTGTGCACGTGTATACGGGGTGGTATCACTAGGCCATAATACTTGTGATGTTTAGCATTGTGTGGAATGCAGATTGGCATAGTGACCTCAGACAAATATGTCTAGAATACATCGGCTAGCAAGATATTCGATCAGTACCAGGTGATAAATAAGGAACCTAAGCTTGAGGGTAATTTCCCTAGGTAGTAAGTCCAGAAATCCAACGCTGTGGTGATAGATTGCGCCGGGAGGCTAATATGTGATAAGTTGAGAAACAGAATGAGTCAGGTAGTAAGGCAGGTATAACCCAGCACTGTAGGGATGGACTAGTAGATCTTGTATGGTTGAGAACTATACCTGGGTATAGAATGGATAAGGATGAGGTATAAAGAGTTGTGTGCTTAGTAAACATGTATACGAAAGGAATAAACTAGATGTCTAGAATAAATCTATGAAGTTATAAGTTCAAATTTCGAGGACGAAATTTAAATTAACGG
Source organism: Acacia crassicarpa (assembly GCA_034222035.1). Taxonomy (NCBI): domain Eukaryota; kingdom Viridiplantae; phylum Streptophyta; class Magnoliopsida; order Fabales; family Fabaceae; genus Acacia; species Acacia crassicarpa. Next base: position 37,875,093 of record JAWXYG010000011.1, read on the forward strand.
GGGAAGAAATGTAACATCCCAAATTTTAGGATTTGAAATTGAAATATTATATGGAAATTAATTATGAAAACTTAGCCTAAAATAATTATGAGAATAATTATTAGAATTTAAACTTATTTATTTATTTCCTTAATTTACTTTGGGAAAAAGAATAATTCCAAGTAGGGAATAATCTAGGCCTAAAAAAAAAAAAAAAAATAGAAATAATAATTGGAAAAATTAGGAATTTATTTCCTTGTAAATTAAACCAAGAAAATATTTGCAAGAAATAATGTTTTGCAACGTGAGAAAAAGAAAATAATAATAAAACCAGATCAACTATCAGCAAATCTGATCACAGCGTCACGCAACCCATCCCTCTCGACCGGTACACGCAAAAGTAGAAGTGCCATGCTCCCACGATAGCAACAGCACAGTCCCATGCTTCTCGAGCCATCCCTCCTCCATACTTCTCCAGCTTAACGTTAATTATCCCCACGTTGTAATGCCCTCAGACCGTTCCCCCTCTCGGCCATGACACTTTAGTCCTTACATATTGCTTTTCTTATTACTCTTTCATTCACTCATTTCCTCTGGCCAAGTGAGTGAGAGAACACGAGAGAGAGAGAGGGGGGGTTAAAACTCAGTCAAGCTTCCTCTGTTTCTCTAACAGAAAAACAGAGATAGAAGTTTTCATCAACAATCTCATCGTGCAAACCGAAAGCCACCTAGAGAGAAAAGAAGCTACTGTACATATATATACACACACGTTATGGAAACACGATGGAGCAGGGCTGTCAGATCACTTTCGGCGTATCTCATCTTCTACTATACACACGAGTTCAGACCAGCACCATACCTCTCCATCTTTCTTGAGCCAAGCACCACACTCCCTCTCATTATAAACTAGGCAGAAACACAAAACAGAAAAGAAAGCACACAGAGAGGAGAGACCGAAAGTTAACGTGAGAGTGAGTCGGAAGGAAAGGAAGAAGGTTGGAACTGTGCATGTAAGCCTGTGTATCGACCAAGGTGAGCCTCTAAACCCCTCCCTTCTAGTTTCTACATTATTAGTTCTGAGTTTGAGGATTAAAAACACATGGTTAAGCTAGTGGATTTTCATTACTCTGTTTTTCGGACTCCCAAACAGAGTGTCTTTCGCTGGTCTGTTTCTATGGAAAACGTTTGAGTTTTTGCATGAAAATTTTATGGAAGATAGTAGACATATAAACCATTAAAACAAGCCAAAACCCAGACAAATCGGACGTGTAGATTGAGAGATATAATTTTCCGAAGTATAGCCAAAATCTGGAACGTTTTCTGCACTTCCAGTGAACAGTATTTTTCGGGCTTGATTTTGAAATGGCAAACATCTGTGTTTCTCTTTGAAATTTTTACAGTACATATTAGACATCGCAAACTTTCCAACGAGCCAAAGAACACCCAAAACGGAGGTCTATAACTCCAGTTATGATTTTTCAAAGTTGAGCTAAAAATCTGTAACATTTTCGGTATGGTTCTGGAGCAACCAAATGACGTTGCATTTCGGACCTAGTAAAAATTTGAGTTTTGATCTGAAATTTTTACAGTAGAAAATAGACTCCTTAAGGTTTAAAATAAGCTTTGGTTCACCCTAAACGGAGATCTACAACTCCAGTTATGAATTTTGGAAGTTGAGTCAAAAATCTGCAGAATTTCTGGTTTGTTTCTGGTGTCAGTGGATGGCGTTGGATTTCGAACTGAACAAACAAAATCATAAAATTGTGATATTTTCCAGTTAAATAGTAGACACATAGAGGTTTAATTTGATAGGTAATTCGTCAAATTCCGATGAGAATCGAGGGAGATATAATTTTCCAAATTTTAGCCAAAATCTGAAATGTTTTCTCCAACTTTTGGTGACCAGCGATTTTTGAGCTTGATTTTGAAATGGCAAACGTTTGAGTTTAATCTTGAAATTTTTATAGTAAATAGTAGACATCTTAAACTTTCCAAAAAGCCAAAGAACACCTGAATCGGACGTGTAGATGGGGAGATATGATTTTCCGAAGTTTAACCAAAAATCTGGACGAATTTTGTGTTCCAGGAATGGTGATCATCTTATAGCATGTGTTTGAACCTTTGAATTAGGAGCGGCGTAATAATAATTAGCTTTGGCGAGAGGTAACCACTTTCCACTTGTTATGGCTATTGATATGTTGTTTGTGAGTATTTGAAATGATTATGAATATCTTAATAGAAATTGCCTTGTGGAACTTTATGATTTGAATTGTGAATATATACTTATTTATTCATATATAAGAATTGATCATTTTAATATCATGATATTTATCATATTTACTTATTCATGTATAAGAATGGTTCATTTTAATATCATGATATTTATTTTATTTACTTATTCATATATAAGAATTTTTCATTTTAATATCATGATATTTATTCTGATAATTATGGTAAGGGTTGAATTGAGAAGATGAAGTATTTTATTCCACCACGTGGTGAGGCCTCCATTAATGCATGATGGTTGGCTTTCTATTGTCCCATATGTTCAGGAAGGGACGGGCCCACTAATTCAATAAGGGCATACGACACCCCACATGTTCAATAAGGGGAAAAGGCCCATGGTTTGGGACATGTGCTCTGAGGATTTTGGCCGGTCCTCATCACATGACCAGAGAGCTTTTTGAGTCACCAGTAACATGGATGTAACTTAGCCCATGGGTCTAGTCGGAGGAAATAAGGCGGTTCGGTTGGATTGGTGGGAGGCAATTTGGGAATTGTTTTAATGAGAACTGTGACATATAATTTTGATATAGAATTTATTATATAAATTTTTGTGATATGTATATTGATGAATTATATTTTTAATATCTTGCTATATAAATTGTTCCACTTGGCACCTCATTAGCACATGTTAGTATTCGTAATAAGCTGGATTGATGGTTACCCACATTTTTCAGGTGATAGCTTTTGTGCAGATCCATCAGGGAAGACCCCAGAAGCTTAGACTACTTCTACCAAAAGTAGCACTTCTGTCGTTATGGTTTATGTGGGATGATTGTATAATGCCACGTTAGGGCTCATACTGCATACTCTGATTTACATTTGCATATTTTAATTCAATAATGGGCATTACTTAGTTGTTAATGAACCCTTAATTACTTATTATGTTAAGTAAATTTTTGGGATGTTACAACCATCTTGCTTCCACTTCACTCTTCTATCCTCTTCTCCTTCATTTATGAGCTAGTACATGATCCTCTTCCATATGCCTTGAAAATCTTTATGTTTTAATGTAATTTTCATGACTCATCCATTAGTAGGTTTGTGACTTATGGCTTAGGTTGGTGATTCATCTTTTAGATTTGTGACTCATGTATATGTAGATTAATGACTCATTCAAGCTAGGCTAATGACTCATCTTGCATGTGTCTAATTGTTTTTTAAACAATTTTTCTTCCTCCTTTCTAGCTTCCCAAAACCGTCCCTCCCCCTTAAATTATTCTTAATTTTGTTTTCTTGGTTTATAATATTGGGAAGAAAATATTTCATTGGTTAGTTCCTTATTTATAAGGATCAAGCTTTGTTAGAATTAATTTAAGCCTTTGGATTAGCTTTATGAGGGTTAATCTTGGCCTTTGGTTTTAATTTGAGATTATTGACTTTTCAAAGCTTGATTAACATCTTGATTAGAAGCTTAATCATCTCTTAATTATTGCTTTATTAGTGTTTAGATTGTTGATAATTCATCTTATGCTAATCCTAGCCCCTTATTGGTCTTGGATTTTTAATTAGCTTAATACACCTTTAGTTGATGATTATTAATATTAAATGTAAATAATTATCTAAATATCCCATTAGTATAAATTTAGTTGCTCATTAATTATTAGTAATTGCCCCTTAATTATTTCAAGTATTTTGGTAATTCTTTATGACCCTTTATGAATTAATATGAGCTAGGTATTAGTTCTAGGGTTTTAGGTAATTTAGTTCTTTAATAAAATATGAATTTTGAGACTTAAATCTCCTTTAGTTAATCCCTTGATTAATTATGAAAATTTATATAATCATTTAGTTTTGTGAAAATCTAAGTGTCTACTAATTCATATTATTTTCCCTATTTAATTGATGTATTCCCCTAACATTTCCTTACTCTTTCTTGGTCCTATAAGAATCCTAATTTAATTTGGAAATTGTTTGTATTTTAATGGTAATTTATGATCTCTAATCAATATTTAGAAAAATAAAACATTGGCTACCTTAAATTCTAAGAAGAAATAACCTAATAGATAAAATAAGTATATCTCAAAATTTGAGACCACATAGTCACCTATTTATAATAGGTGCCATCAAACAAAATATTATATTTATCATAATTGTCAATTTGGGGTATTACATAAAATGAGATAATTTTTTGTCTCACAATACACATAACTCTCTCTCATTGTCATATATTTTGAACCCTCTCTTGCTCTTACCCAATAAGACTTACGGCCCATGAATAATACCCCAACCCCATTAAGTTGCCCAGCCCATTATTTCCTCTCAACGTCAGCCTCTCCGAAATGCAACAGGCAAATATATGTCAGCAAAATATCCAACCCATACCCATTATCTCCATTTATTCAATTCATTAACCCTCTAATCCCAGTTGAAACTTTGACCCAAAAAAAAAACAACAAAATCCCAGTTGAAACACGAACTGAACCCGTTGTTAAAGAGGGAGATGACAGCAAATCAGATTTCCATACTCCCACAACGTGCAGATTTCACTTTCAGCCCTCAACTGTACATGCCAAAGTATAAGATCGCAGACGCCTCTCCTTCAACACGAAAGCATAGTGATGACAGCCTCTCCCATACCTCTCGAGCCCAATGTTGTATACCCTCAGACTGGACCCTTAGTTCTTTATTTAATCACTGCTCATTGACTCATATTTATTCCATCGCCATTAGCTAGAAAATCAGAGCTGAGTCCGACAAAAGGTAGAAAGATGAGGAAGGAGAGGAAAGAGGTCCAGCCTTGATCATCCTCATTCAGTCTTACTCTGCATAAAATCCAGAAAAAAAAAAAAAAAAGAGGCGAGGGTGACGGTGAGAAGCAGAGAGTTCAAACGTGCAAGCTAGAAACTAACCGAGGTGAGTCTTCGAGCTTCTTCCCTTCTAGTTCTGTGAGTTTCCAACGTAAGTTCTTGAGTATGAAGCTGTTGGGAATGTAGCTATAATTCCATAGGGATGCTTTACTAATTGAATACTAAAAATAAGGAGGTTTTTAGCATGTATCTCACGTTGGAAAATTCCCAAAACAGCCACGTCAACCCTTAGAAAATAATAGGAAACTTAAATGATATTTATAAAACCCAAAGCTACTTTTCTTAAACCCAAAGCTGTTGTTCTTAAAATTCAAATCTGCTTGTGTGTGTTTGTGTGTGTAAACAAGGGATAGCCACGTGGCGAATGGTATTTATGGAACCCAAAGCTTTGCTGTTCTGTATATAGATCATTGCACACGACCATTAGAAAGTAACAAGACTTTTGACCCGTGCGATGCACGGATATGTTTAATACTTAAATGTTTTAAACGTAATACATATTATTTACCTGGGACTTGTGCGATGCACAGATTTGTTTTATACTGAAATGGTTTAAACTCGATAGACATAATATTATGTAAATCTCAAACGATTTCTCCTCATCATATTGGCAAATGATTTTCAGTTTACAATGACAAAAGAAAACCTACATTGTAACTATCACTAATTCACTATAGTGACAAGTTTTGAAAAACTTCTCTGTAAACAACATTTGTTGTAGTAGTACTACATTTTTTATACTCATCCAAGATAAGCAATTTCAAACCATTGAAACTGTTGACCCTAGAAAGTGCAACATACAGTTGCCCATGTGAGAAGACTGGAGTTGGGAGGTAGACACCTACATTAGTCATGGATTGTCCTTGACTCTTATTTATCGTCATTGCAAATGAAATGATAATGGGGAATTGCCGTCTTGTCAAAGTGAAAGGAAGTTTACATTCAGATGGGTTCATATCCATTCTGTGAATCAAAATATCTTCACCAACACTTGTACCATTCAATGCCTTAGCCTTGATGACATTTTTTCCAAGTTGTGTAATTTGCAGCCTTGTCCCGTTGCACAACCCAGCTGCCTGATCAATATTTCTGATTAACATAACTGGCACACCAATTTTCAATACCAATTTATGATGAGGTATACCTGAGCATTTAATTTCATTGAGATATTCTGTGTCATACAGATCATCAAAACTTCCATTACTATCTTCTGTACGACTTACAGAGTCAGAACTAAGGTACTCAATAGCTTCACCTGGCAACAATGAACACATGTACTCATTCAATATATCAACACTTTCTGTTCTAGGTGTGAGAATTGACCTATTAGTCAAGTAACCTTCCTCAAATATACGCTCTTTCAAATTTGGGTATATAGCTTCAACAATGCATCTAATTGGGTTAGAATCATCATGGAGAAGCAATTCTGAAGGTATGGTGATGTCAGCAAAACCATCATGTGGTAAACCAATGGTTCCATTTCCCACATTTAGCAACCACTCTGAAAATGATTTAATCTTTTCCTGTTCAACTTGATTAATTGAAGACTTCAACCTCATATTTTTTGTTAGTTACAGTAATCTACATTCTTTCCAAAGAGAAGAAGCATTAATTGTAGCATCAACAATCTCAGCTCGTACTCCTTTTGGGATAACTGGCAAGATTTGCCTAAAATCACCCCCCATTACAACACATTTACCTCCAAATATGGAATCGCACTTCATCAAATCTCTCAATGTTCGGTCTAAGGCCTCCACACAATATCTCTTAATCATTGGCGCTTCATCCCAAATAATTAATGTAGCGGCTTGAATTAATTTTGCAATTGCTGACTGGTGAACAATTGAACATATGGAGTCTTCATTAATATCAATTGGTATACAAAATCTAGAATGCGCAGTTCTTCCTGATGGTAATAGAGTTGCTGCTATTCCACTAGAAGCTACATTGAGTATAATTCCACCATTTGCTCGGACGAAAGATGTTAATGAATTCCATATAAATGTTTTCCCTGTTCCTCCAAAGCCATGGACAAAGAAAAAACCTCCTTTTTTTGAAGCAACTGCACAAATTATCTTCTCATAAACTTTCCTTTGTTCATCAGTCATGAGTTGCAGTAATCGTTTAGAGGTCTCCATCTCTTTTTCTTTGTTGTAGTTAAGCTCTTGTAGAATAAGTTGCTCTGAAGTGTCAATGATTAAATCATTATCATGTTTAGGCATTGATGGATAGTCATTGAGTGATCGACCATTGCGCAACAAAAGTTGTTCAATGTTAGCCAGCCCTGCAGCTTCTTTGTTGGCATTTGTAATTTGCAGATCTGTATAACAAAAGTTATTAAAAAAACCCATATTTCAATTTCTAAATTTATGTCTAGATATCAGCTACAAATATAACACACTTTATATAAGGGGGAAAAAATGAATAGGTTAACTTATGTATATTGGACATATCAAAATTAAACATGTTAGAGAAATTAGTTAAACATATCATGTTAGTTTTGTTTAAATGTATCAATCTATATTATTTTAGAAAGGGATGCTAAAGGACCCTTGAATAATATATATATGTATAGGTTACGTGGTGAATGGTCATCAGTAAACCCAAAGCTTTGATGTTTATATATATATACAGTGGTGGAACTTGGAGGAAAAGTTTGGGGAGCCCAAGTAGTAGTGAGGGGATTCGGGGGTTCGCTGCCCCCAAAAAATTTTTTTAAAGAAAGTTTTAAATACATTAAAAATAAAAAGAATAAAAAAAATATATTCATGAAATTAAGTCAATTAACTTCATATACAAGTGTAGTGTAGAATGGGTAAAAGCATAGTAAGGGATACACCATAAAAGTAAATGTCGCTGATAAGCTAAAAATTTCAGATAATTAGAATGAAATATAGAAAAGAATGACAAAATTAACATAAATCATACAAGACCTCACATGGAACAAAGATTGAATTATAAGTCCAAAGATATAAAAAGAGGGAAAAATGTATAAGGAAAAAAAAGAAGAAGAAGAAGAAGTTGGGGGCCAAAATTTAATTTTACTATTTGGGGGGCCAAAGTTGTATTATTAAACTTAAAAAAGAGAAAAAAAAAAAGAAAAGAGAAAAAGATCCATTAAAAAAAATTAAAAAAATAAAATAAAATTGGGGGGGGCCATGCCTAACTAAGTTCCGTCTGTGTGTGTGTATATATATATATATATATATAACTCTGTTTATATTAATAAATTTAGACCCCACATTTTCCCAGCAATTAAAGATTGAGTATGTGAGTATATATACCTCCAAAACCTATACATATTTCGTCCTTTTTCTTGTTGTGTGTATAAATATCTCATAATTCTTTCGGATCCTTCGGTGTGTATATTTATTTCAGCTTCTTCTTACCCGTGGGGACAATTGCAATATATATATATATATAAGTCATAGTTTACTTGGTATTTATAAAACCCAAAAATTTGCTATTACACACACACACACACATACACACACACACACACACATATATATATATATATATTGTTCTAGTGTAGAACACAGATGTCCAGCCTTGGGCTGGTGCTTTGATATTGGATTGATGGGCTCTGCCTGAGTATCTATGGAGGAGATAGTCAGAAGAGCGTGGGATCATTGTGTACAAACTAGGCTCTTCGTCAATGGAGGTGGTGTGTGTGCACAGTGTGATTGAATGTAAATGGTATTGAGTTAGAACGTGTGTACCTTAAGGCTTGATCCTCTATTTATAGAGTTTACCTTAGGTAGGATATATCGGACCCTGCGTGACCTCTGGTGCGAGTATCTAGGCCGTTATATCACATATGAAGATACCCCTTTATTCTGGGGAGTTAAGATATTCACCTGAGGTAGATAGATTTGATATACCCACCAGGTAAGATATCCATTGTTGGGCCCTTCTGTTATTGGGTTTGGTACAGGTCCGTAATAGTTGCCCCCCAGCCCAATAGTTCAAGCTTTTGAGCTGTCGAGATGTATTGTGCCAAGGTTACGTCGGGGTCCTTATGTCACCATGCTGTGTGATACTAGCTCTGGCTACCGAAATCATTCGCTCTTATCCAGAGTAGTGTTAGGAGGTCTATGGGATCGAGGTGCTTCTCTTACGCTTTTGGGTCCAAGGTGATGTCAAAGGGCTCAGTGGTCTGAGGTAATGGCAAGTGTTTCCCCTGTCTTCGAGGTTTGGGTCCCTCTAACATTGCCATCATTACCCCTTGCCACCTGGCCTCCCCTGGGTTGGCGAGGGGTTATAACCGCCACATCTAGCGATCCGCGATTTTTGTGCGCATTTAATGCACCTGTTGCATCACGTACGCTATCCCCACTTTTAGGGCAAATAGTCTTTTCTACCCCTGACTCTTCGACTTTACAACTTTCAAATGGACGCATCTATCCATTATTCGTATTTCCCTCCATTCCTTACACTTTCCTCTTTTACAACTTCTCTCTTTTTCTCAAAGAAAACTTTGTTTCTGCCGCGATAATCCTGTTCAACCTTCAGATCTTGTCTCTTCAACCTTTTTCCGACTTTCGCTAAATCAGGTATATTTATCTCTTCTCCTCTTTCTTCTGGTTTGATCTTTGAAGTTCTATGATTTGGTCATTTCTGCTTCTGGGTTCTTCTGGGTAAGTTTTTGGTAGGAGCGTCTGGGCACCACTTGAGTTCTGGTTCCCCTTGTTTATCGTTGCCTACGTTTGTGTATGGGAGTGTCCCTTGTCTCCTCCCTGTTTGGTTCCCCCTTCCTTATCAAACCTTGTCTGCATTTCTAGGTTCCATTCTCTGGTGGTAATGGATAGGTTTAACAGTTTGCCATCTTCAAGTCAAAACGCAACTCTAGAAGAGGAGGAAGCCCTGCACGTGCGTTATCCTAGAACCAACTTTTGGTTGTTTGGCTCTTCCCTTTCTGAGGAGCAAAGGCTAGTGGCCTTGCTTTGTGGTAGGTCTGGTGAGAGGAGAGTTGAAGGGTTATCCTCTGCCATCGCACAGTCTTCTAATGCGGGTTCTGCCACTGGTTTTCCTCGCTTTGGGGATCAGGACGATTCGGGGGCCATCTAGACTGTTCTTATCAATTTTTACCAGACCCCCCCTCGGGAGAGGTCGGATCCCCATTCGGAAGGATATCTTGGTCCTTGTTGGGATTGCATTGCTTCCAGCTCCCATTACATCGCGCTTGGTCAAGATTCTCCTGCCAACAAAGTCCTAGGTTCTTGTCGACATCATGCATGTGTCAGGTATACCTTTCACTAGAACTAGATCTCATCCTAGTCTCGTCGTCCTTCATCTTTCTGTCAACATCATGAATGCGTCAGGTATACCTTTCACTCACTAATCTTTACCTATTTTGTGTGTGCTTTTAGGTCTAAATGGAGTCATCTCCATCATCCGATAGGACCCCTTCTGTTACTAGGGAATCAGATTCTGCTAGTCCCCCTCAGGTTCTCCTAACGATGTACCCTTGGGTTGCCCATGGGGTGCTAACGACTCAATCTCTGATTCGAAGTCTGACATCGCCAGACTAGACTTGGGAGAAACTTCGTGTTGCACACTGTGTCTGCCTTCGGATGGGGAGCCCATATGTGCCGTCCAAGAAGGAACCAATCCTTCCTTTTTATTTTTCTCCAGAGATTATGCCACCCGGCTCGGTATCCGCTTCCTGTTTACCGAGTTCCAAATAGCCGTTTTAAACTACCTCCAATTAGCTCCTTCTCAGCTCCACCCTAATGGTGGGTTTTCCTTTTAGCTTTTGAGCGCCTTTTGTAAATCCTTTGTAGAGCCCATCCCCTGTAAAGTTTCTATATTTTTCTACTTCTTCTGTCCATTCACACTTCGGTCCGACAAGAATAATGAGGAAATGTAATATCCTAAATTTTCTCCAAGAAAATCCTATGTATGATGTATTTGCATATGGAGAAAAGAAAATAGAGAAATTTTGATGAAAGGTTAATTTAACCCGAAACACCCGATTTTGCCGAAAATCAAATATTTTGAGACATATGTTGACACCAATGGACATAAGGAATCAATATTTCTTTGTTCCATTTTGGAGTATTAAATTGGGCTACAAAGGATTGAAAAGAAATTGCTCGAGTCCCACTGGAAATTTTGAGGAAATTGAAGGAAGGTTAAAATTGCACCTTTTACAAATATGTGCCGTAAGTTCCACAATTATTTAAATTTTATGGAAACTTGAGTATGCGCTATTGACCAATAAGATGGGTCAATATTTTCCTAAAAAATGGCTCAAGAATTTTGGTCAATTGGATTGAAAAGGGGAAAAGTTGAAATCCAATTAAATTTAGAATTAATGACACAATCGTGATTTCGTGAAAGATGAGGGGCAATTTTGTATAGCCCTCATGAACTGATTTGGACCCATTATAAAATGACGTTCTGCATTCCAATTCTCCATTTCAGTTCGCCACATCAGCTCCATTCTTGAAATTTGTGGTTAGCAACGCATTTAGGAGTAAAGCTTAATGGTATGATTGGTAATTAATGAGAAGTTAATGTGTTAAGATTTTGTCCATGCTCTAGCCGACTTTAAACCCTTAATGTTCATTAAACCCTCATTGCATCCATCTATTCAAGTCGGGTCACATCCTCACCACGCTGAAAATAAAAGCTGGAACCAAAGAAAGTGACGATTGAAGAGAAAGAGGAGGAGGAAGAAGGAAAAACTAAAGGAACCAAGGTGAGTACTTGTCCTATGGTCATGATCCCTTCTAGTTCTTCCCTCCTTTTACTTCTAAACCTCATTAGGCCCTCTTGTGTGGTGGTCAAGGTGCTGGACGAAAATTGTAAAGAGACAAGGAAGAAGAGAAATTACAAGAAAACACCAAATAAACTCAACGTAAGCGACTTCCTAATGGTTTTATGATATCTTGGAACTTGTTGGTGGTTTGGCTTGTTTTTCTTGAGTTTTGGTCGACTGAATCTTAATGGGGAGGTGCTGTCCAATTGAAGAAAAAAAAAGAAAAGAAAATTAAAGTGTGCATATGGTCTAAATATCAAGATAAAAGGGTGGTTAGGAACTGATATTAGTATGTTTACGAAGTGAAAACCGTGAAATCTTGGATGGTTATATTGAACCTTGATTTCAGCCAATACAGGGCAGACCTAAGGAGTTAGAATTTGGCAAATTTGATGGTTCCATTGTGTTCAAAATGAAAAATTGTGTGGGGTAGAGGTTTGGTAAGAATTTTGAAAGCTCTGAAATTGAATTACACCGAAACCTTCAAAACTGTTCGGAAAACCCTGTGTAGGCAGCGAGTTTACGACATAATTTGGGGTAGTAAACAATGTCCAATTGCCATGAAATTTTACAGGATTAACGTAGACATATCAAGCTTTAATTGGATAGGTAATTGATCGAATTTTGATTTGTTTACATCGAGTTATGAATTTTTGAAAAGTGGCCTACAATATTGGAATAAATTTGGATAACAGTACTGTTTTATTAAACTGAGATTGAAGTACAAATGAACATATGTTGGAACTATTTTTCCTTGAAACTAGACTTAATATGGAGTCCATAGGCTTTGGAGTCACCTCATTTTGATATTTGTGCTATGAGATATGATTTTTCAAAGTTACAGCACAAATTCTGAAAAATAAGGGCAATGTGCGAAAATGAAGGGAACAATGAAATCATGGACATACCTTAAGTCTAGTAATCTCATGTTTAGTTATAATATATTAGATGACATTTGAAATGTCAAGATTTAGGAGTAGTATTGACCATTGTCCATAACTTGTTCTTACAGAAACCCGTAATTCCCAGAACATGCAAGGTTCACGAAATTTACTTGAATAAAGCAAAAGGTAGTAACTCTAATCTTACAAACTCTGTATAGCTGTGTATGACTGTCTGAATCAAATATATAATTGTCCTGTCCCGTATGGGACCAGCACCACTCGCAGCTCGATTGAGCGGAAGGGCTGACCATGGAGTACCTTCCTGGTGGTTAGAACTAGGCGTAGGGCCTAAAGGACTGGTAGTTCTTAGGTGGCTTTCCTAGTTGCATTCGGGCGACTTGGGCACTTCCGATTGAGAACGCCGGGGGATTCTGGATAGGACTCTCGGTAGCTCCCAATTGAATATTCCTAGTTGGGTGTCCCGATTAAGAACTCCAACGTACAGGAGGACTCTTGGTACATATCAATTCGTTATACCTAATGTTAGGAGTTGTGTGGGGTGTATTTATGAACTGCATTATCTGAATGTTTTATGCTGTGTGAACTATTTACTTTGATAAACCTTCATACTTTGTCTGTGAGATAAACGTGTTACTCTGGGATTTAAATTGAATCCCAGACATGCCTACGGGTTCAGGATCAGAACATGGTCAGGTTAGCAGACGAGGTTCAAAAGGAAAGGCAGCAAGCACAGATTATTGACGGCTGCTGTTTGAATGTTAGTTGGAGTTGTAGATCTTATAATTTAATTTTGTTTAAGCTTACTTTAGACGGAACTTTTGGGCACTGATGTAATGAATAACTGGTTTAATAACTCTTTATGTATTCCTGTACATTACCAAGAATGTTTTAATTATCAGTGTACTATTCCTTACCTGTGTTGCTCACTAAAATTCACTGTATTACTCTGATAAATGTCGTAATACAACGGGTATGACAATTGAGGGGTTTGACGTCCCTCCGAGGTGTTCCTGGCCAAAAACTTTTTCAAGCCTTCTATGATTCCTTTAAGCATTTTAAGACTAGCTTCTTCAAAGTTGTTGCTATTTCTAGGCAACAACCTTGATTCCTCCATGGCCCCGAGTCCAAAGACGTGGAATGGAGATTTCCATTGTATTGGACCGAGGATCATCATAATAAGCCTTCCTCCAGTTACCAAGTAGATGGGGATGATCTCCCAGCCGAGGACATTGGATCGGTGTCCCATCTGGTTGTTTATGTCAATGAGCAGGGTGTAAATACCATTGCTTGGATACTTTCTCAATCCGTTATCGAGATCGGATCGGCCCTATGTATATTTTCCATCTTTGCGTTTGATTTAATCTTTGTGGTATTTTAGCATTCAATTATTTTGATCCTTTGTTCTAATTGATATTGCTTTTTGCAGCTCAAGCTATGGAGTTGTTGCCTCCTTATCTGTCTCATGTGAATCTTGGTGAGGGAGTTCCTTTGTAGAGAGAGTCTCAGAAATGCGCTACTACCGAACCTGGTAGGGGGAGGACAAGAGCTGTGTCCCCAGCCCCGGTGTCCAAGAGGGCCAGGTCCTCGGCCCAGGGTAGCCCCACCTCGTCTCCTCCGGCTGGGCAGACCCAACATCGCAGAGACAAAGAAGCCATGGTTGATGAGGCTCAAGCTCGTCCTTAGACTAGCCTGGTTCCACTTTCACCTCCTCCTCCCTTCAAGTTGCCTCGTAGTTTTGCTGGGAAAAGGGGGTAACTGACGAGCTCAACGTCGCCTACTCCCCCCCCCCGCGGCCGTTTCCTAGATACTGCCTTCCCCTTGACTGAGGCTGATGAACGTTTAGTTCATTTTATGCAGGAACATCTGTTAAAGAGGGTTGGTTTGGCACAAACCATGCTTCACCTGAAGAAGAAGGTGGTTGGGGTTTCAACTGAGAAGTGGCATTTGGAGACGGAGAGGGATCTGGCCATGGCGACGAAGAAGAGGGCGGAGGAAGAGCTGAGTGCTGTCCAACCTATGGCTGTGAAAACGTTCGAGGAGCTAAAGTCCACTAAGGACATTCTGGCGAAAACAAACTCCGAGCTCCTCACTGTACAGACCACTCATTCCCAAAGCATGAAGGCTTTGAAGGCGGTGCAAACGCAACGAGGCAACTTGGCGGAGGAGTTAGGTGCGACGAAGGCCGAGCTTGTTGACACCAAGAAGGCCTTGCCGACTGCTCGGACACTATGAGGGCAACCGCTAAGGATGCTTTTGACATGGTTTTGACCTAAATCAGATATCTGAATCCCCATGTAACCCTGGAACTTAATGGGTTCCATTATCGGGCGTACGTGTACCAGGGCCAACTAATTCCACCTCCTCCATCCCCTGAGAGTGCTTCGGTGTTGGAGCTTGATGGTGCGGTGCAGGGAGGGGAAGGGGAAGAAGAGGTCTCGCCAGACGCTCCTCCTGAAGGCGATCAGGGTGCTTTATAGCCGATCTCACCTAACCACTGAGTAACCGTGGTGTTTTGTAATGTTGTTACTTCTTTGTGGGCACTGATGCCCATTTGACTTTGAATCATCCCTGGTGTTTTGTGCCGGGTTTTGTAATTTTATTTGAAAACTTTAATCGTTGATAAAAATTATCTTTTGATTTATTGTCGTATTCTATCTCTTTTGAATTCTAAACTAAGTTAGAGATTCTTTGATCAGGCCAGGGTCTTTAGTTATGCATATCTGCTTATTCTTCCTGATCTAAAGTCTGGGTATCATAGGGTAGGGTTTTCATTTTAACCGCGCTACCGAGTTCCGATTCCGTTGTCTGGGATCATAACCAAGATAAAGGCAAATTGTCACATGTCCAGTCGTGGTGTTTGAAACGCAACGCTTAAGGGTCGGAATGACAATTCATCTTCTTATCATGGAGTGAGTTTTGATGCATCAATTTTTTGCGAAGGCATGTAATAGCGACTTCACATAACTCATAACCTGGGCTTGTTAGCCCTACTGTCACATAATAAAACTAAAATGGACAAAAACGTAAAATTTGAAATCTAAATAATAAAATCAAGAAATAACTGAGCTCGGACATGGTATGTCTGGCATTGTACGAATGCAGGGCCGAGATCTAACTATAGTAGATTCTTAGCTTGTCGGGTTCCAAGTTCTTTTGATTGGCTTCCTTCCTAGGGTCTTAAGTGTATATGCTCCTTTGTCAAGCTTCTCTTTAACCCGATAAGGACCTTCCCTATTTGCCGCTAGTTTTCCATCTTTGGCGTTTTTATTTCCGACATCTGCACGTTGGAGTACCAGGTTGCCCCTGTTGAAAGAACAGGGTCTAACCTTGCGATTATACTTTGCCGCAATGAGTTGCTTGGCGGTTAACTCTCGGCAGTGTGCCGCGACTCTGATCTAGTCGATCAAGTCTAACTCTATCCTCAACGCATCATCATTCGACTCTTCTCATTCTTGGAGAGCTTTTATCTTCCTCCACGACGGCTGTCTTATCTCGATCAGGATCATTGCTTCACATCCTTAGGTCAACCGGAAAGGGGTATCCTGGGTTGAAGTCTGCACACTGGTCCTCTAGCCCCATAGAACACTATAGAGTTTTTCAACCCAGTTGGATTCCACATCTTGCATCCGCTTCTTTAAGCCGTCAAGAACGATCTTGTTGGCTACTTCGGCCTGGCCGTTTAATTGTAGATGCTCAACCGAAGCGAAGTGTTGGCTAATGTTGAGGTCCGACATCATGTCTTAGAATCCTTTATCCATAAATTGGGTCCCAATGTCCGTGACTACATTGGCTAGAATTCCAAAACGGGAGACAATATTATGGCAAAAGAATCTCCATATGCGAGCCGAGGTTATTGTTGTCTATGACTCGACTTCAATCCACTTAGTAAAGTAATCTACCGCAATGATGAGCCATCTGAACTGTCTGGGGACTACCTTGAATGGTCCGAGGAGGTCCATCCCCCATTTGTAAAAGGGCCAAGGGGCCGAGATGCCTTTCAATTCCGCTTGCGGGGGCCAAATGATGTTAGCGTGTTTTTGACAACTGTCACATCTTTTTACGGCGTCCTTTGAGTTTGCCATCATGGTTGGCTAGTAATAGCTGGAACATAGAGTTTTCCTAGCTAGAGCTTTTCCTCCCATGTGGTGGCCGTTGACTCCTTCATGTATCTCGGCCAACACATATTTGGCTTCTGATGGACCCAAACATCTCATCATCAAGGCGTTCAAGCCCTTTCGGTATAGTTGGTCGTCAACCATTGTGTAAATGGCGGCCTCTCGAATCAACTTCTTGGCTTCTGTTGAGTCAATCGGAATAATGCCTCTTTCTAGATAATCCTCAATTGGTTTTCTCCAATCTGTCGCTGCCGATATAGTCATGATACAGCTCGGTTCTGTTAGATTTTGCTGGATCACGGTCCTGTGGTTGCCGGGGCCTTTCGTACTAGCTAGTTTGGAGAGGATGTCAGCTCTAATATTTTCTTCCCTCGGAATATGAGTCACAGTTACCTCTTCAAAGTCGTCCATGACCTCCTTTGCCTTGTTTAGATATTTAGCCAAAAGTGGACCTTTTGTCTGGTAAGTGCCTTTGATCTGTGCTGTGACGAGCTGTGAGTCGGTGAAAACCTTTACCCTCTGAGCTCCATGTTCTCTTGCCTACAATAGTCCGACAAGGAGAGCTTCATATTCGGCCTAGTCATTTGAGGTCAGGAATTTGAGCTGAAGGGAGTGCTGAATTGCAGTACCCTCCGGGCTTTCGACTATGATTCCTGCTCTGCTCCCTTTTACGTTTGACGAACCATCGACGTAAACCTTCCAAGTTTTGCCTTTGTCTGTGTCTCTTCTCTCTATCGAGGTGAGTTACCTCACAAAATCTGTCAACGCCTGTGATTGATGGCATATCAGGCTTCAAAGGTGATGTTGAACTCGGGCAACTCTATTGCCCAACTGCTCATTCTCCCGCCAGGTCTAGTTTGTGCAACACTTGGTCGATCAGTTGACTAGTTCGGACGACTATCCGATGTCCCTAGAAGTAGGGCTGAAGTCTTCTTGCCACGATAAGTAGGGCGAAAGCCACCTTTTCAAGCTTTTGGTATCGTAATTTCGAGCTCTATAGGGCCTTGCTTATGAAATAGATTGGTGCTTGGCCGATGTCGGTTTCTCTAACCAAGACCGCACTTACTGCTTCTTCTCCTACTAACAGATATAGGAACAAAGATTCGCCAGGTTTCAACTTCGATAGAACTGGCAGGGTTGCCAGACATTGTTTAATTTTTTCGAATGCTGCCTCACAATCCGTATTCCACCCTCCTTGTGTTTCCTTCTTTAGCAGTCTGAAGAAAGGGAGCGCATTTTCTGCCGATCTCGGTAAAAACCTGGTCAGCATGGCCAATCGGCCGGTCAGCTGTTGGACTTCTTTCTTGGTCCTCGGGGCTTGCATGTCTAGGATGGCCTTGCATTTATCAAGATTTTCTTCGACTCCACGGTTTGTCAACATAAAACCTAAGAACTTCCTGACTGGGACTCCAAACGCACATTTGGCCAGATTCAAGCGAATCCAATATCTTCTTAACTTATCAAACATTTGCTCTAGATCCCGGATATGGTCTTCCTGGCCTTTAGATTTCACGATCATGTCGCTGATATATACTTCTACGTTTTGTCCGATCTGGTCCACAAAAACTCTGTTCATCATCCGCTTATAGGTGGCCCTGGCATTCTGCAATCTGAAAGACATTACGTTATAGTAATGGTTGGCCTTGTCGGTTATGAAGGCCGTCTTCTCCTAATCGTCCGGGTGCATGGCTATTTGATTGTAACCGGAATACGTATCCATGAAGGATAGCATTGAATACCAGACGAGTTGTCGACTAACTGGTCGATATTAGGCATTAGGTAGGAATCTTTTGGGCTGGCCTTGTTTAAGCTGGTATAGTCCGTGCATACCCTCCATTTTCCATTTGGTTTTAAAACCATAACCACGTTAGAGAGCCACGTGGTGTATTGTATTTCTCTGATGAATCCGGCTGCCATAGTTCCTTGACATGTTGCTCAAGAGCCTTTTGTCTATCGGCTTCGATGTTTCTCTTCTTCTGTGCCACTGGTGTCGACCCCGGCCGAATGGCCAATTTGTGGCAATAGAAGTTAGGGTCGATCCCTGGTATCTCGGATGATGTTCATGCGAAGACATCTTGATTCTTTCTCAGGAACTCCATCAATCGGGTTTTCAAATCCGGATTCATTGTTCCTCCAATTGGTAGTTTTTGAGGAATCCTTTCCTAAGACCAATTCTTCCAACTCGCCTTTTGGTTCTGGACGTGGGACCTCGGGCTTGTCCCTAAGGTCGAGCTCTATCATGCTTCCTGGACGTCGGGACTTCCTGTCCTTTCTAGAGTTTGGGGGTCATTCACCCCCACAGATCTGAGGTGGCGATATGGGTCCGCCTTCTCCCTCCTGGACAGTCTCAAAATAACACTGCCAGGATTCCTTCTTGTCTTCGATGACAACTACAACTTGGTTCTTGTTGTCCACCATCTTCAACCTTTGATGCTTTGTAGACACTAGCACGTCCCAGTTGTGGATGGTTGGTTTTCCGAATATGATATTATAGGGGGAAGGGAAATCGGCAACTATGAATCTTACCCGTTCTGATTTAAACGCCTTTTTAGTTCCCAATGTTAATCTTAGATCGATATAACCTTTGGAAGGTGAGTGCTCCTCGTTGAATCCTATGAGGGTCGTTTTGCATGGTTTCAAATCTTCTACGTCCATATTCATCTTGTTGAAAGCATCCCAAGTGATGATGTCTGTTGAGCTCCCTACATCTACAAAAATCCTTTTAACCCGGCAATGTACTAGGGTTCCCAGGATGACTAAACCATTCTAATGTCTTGGAACTACGTCCTTCAGCTCTTCATTAGTAAAGACTAATTGAGGCGGTGTCGATTTGGTGGGGTCGTCCTTGAATTTTGGGAGATCTCTTATGGAGAGGACTTCTCTCAGGTACTTCTTGCGCTGACTTATTGTGTCTCCTCCCCTACCGAAGCCTCCGCTAACCACGTTGCAATGGAACTCGGCTTCTAGGAACTCATCATCCTCACTAGTTGACTTTCGTTGCTTCTTGTCTTTCTTCGGGTCGGTGGTCGGGCTTCTTCTATGGCCTCCTTGCTTGCGTTTGTTATTTTTCTTCCCCTGAGTTTTTATCAAGTATTGGCGCAATTTGCCATCTCTAACAAACTTCTCAATGGCATCACGGAGTTCATAACATTGATCTGTTGTGTGTCCCGGTCCGTTATGAAACCACAAAACTTGGATTAGTCTGTTGTGGGTTAGTTTCGGGGAGGTCGAGGCCTGTCGACTCTTTTCATCTCGGTCAATGCCACCTCCTTCCTGATTTGCAAACGAGAGACGTTCAGAGGGGTGTATCTATCATACTTTGTTTTTCCTTCAAATTTTTCTCCCCGAGCTCGGCTATCTCGGTTCTGCCTGCGGGAATCTTCTTTTCATTTGTCGGGCTGATCCTTATCATCTGGTGACGTATTTCTCTGCTTCTCGCTTCCAACGGCATTGGCTATCTCCATCTGTTCCACCTCTAAATATTGCTTCAATCAGGTATGGAATTCAGTGAGAGTATAGACTTGGTTCTTGAAAACCGACTTCTCCAACCGAGATAAAGGATCCAGCCCGTCTATGAGGCAGTGCACGTGGACATCCTTTGGGAGCGAGCGTACTTGTAAGGCCACCTCCTTGAATTGGTCTAAATATTTTTGGAGCGTCTCTCCCTTTTTCTGCTTTATCTTACTCAGAGTGAATTGAGATTTCGGCTGCTTCTTACTCGTTGCGAAATTCAATTTGAACTTACGTCTGAGGTCTTCGAAGTCTCACACTGAATTGGTTGGTAAGGTATGGATCCACTTTTGACCAGGTCAAGTAAGCGTTGCCGCAAAAAGTCGTGGAATGACCGGGCCCTCAATCAGTCGAACAAACGTGAGCAATTCAAATGTATCCAGGTGATCGCATGGGTCTTGGGTCCTGTCGTACATCGGGAGGTCTGCCAGATCAAAATCCTTCGGATACGGCGCACTCGCAATTTCCTCGGAGAAAGGGCTTCTATTGTGTCCAATTAGGTATTTCATTTTATACTCTCTGAGGGAACTTCGCGGGCAGGCTGTTCTCTCCGTATCTCAGTCCTCATCGTCCGAGATCCGTTCCAAGTGTAGTTTTTTCAAGGTCGAGGCTGGGTTTTGAGTTCGAGCTCGTCCTGAACTCGTGCCCTGAGTAGTTCAACCGGTATCTCGTCGTGTTGACCTTGGTTCTTCGCTGCAAGAAGGATTGCTGACATCGTGAGTCGTCCTTTCCTTCCTTCCACATGTATCATCACGGCCTTCTCCTCGTAACAATGCCTTGAACGGTTTGAATCGGTCTTCCATCATCTGTTGGATTATTCTGACATCTTCTTGGCGTTGGAGGTTATTGTGCTTTTCCATGTTCTCTAATCGCCCCAGCATTGATTCCTTAGTTCTCTGTAGGAGAAGGAAATCTAGGTTTTGAACTGGGATTTCTTGAGCTGCCAAGTCTTGAGGCTTGGCGACTACGAGAGGGGAAGATGCCATGTCGGAAACGTCATTCCCATGATTCGCGGTGTTACCCTCTGGGATGTCCACAGGTTGCGGCGGTTCTTGAGCTTGTTGCTGTTGACTTGCCTCGGCTTGTTGTGGATTTCCAGGCTGAGGGTGCCGACTGGTGCTTCTAGTGTTAGCCATCGGTGGTCATGAGGATCGAAATTTAACATCCCCACGTCGGCGCCAATGTTCTGGTTAGAACACAGATGTCCAGCCTTGGGCTGGTGCTTTGATATTGGATCGATGGGCTCTGCCTGAGTATCTATGGAGGAGATAGTCAGGAGAGCGTGAGATCACTGTGCACAAATTAGACTCTTCGCCAATGGGGGTGGTGTGTGTGCACAGTGTGACTGAATGTAAATGGTATTGAGTTAGAACGTGTGTACCTTAAGGCTTGATCATGTATTTATAGAGTTTACCTTAAGTAGAATATATTGGACCTCGTGATCTCTGGTGCGAGTATCTAGGCCGTTATATCACTTATGAAGATACCCCTTTATTTTGGGGAGTTAAGATATTCACCTG
Source organism: Acacia crassicarpa (assembly GCA_034222035.1). Taxonomy (NCBI): domain Eukaryota; kingdom Viridiplantae; phylum Streptophyta; class Magnoliopsida; order Fabales; family Fabaceae; genus Acacia; species Acacia crassicarpa. Next base: position 37,896,981 of record JAWXYG010000011.1, read on the forward strand.
AGGTAGATAGATTCGATATACCTACTAGGTAAGATATCCGCTGCTGGGCCTTTCCGTTATTGGGCCTGGTACAGGTCCATAACATATATATATATATATATATATATATATATATGGTTTTGTGTGTGTTTGTATCACAATGAGGCATAATTTACTTAGTGTTGGTATTTATTAAGCCCAAAAATTTTCTATTTCAAATATATATATATATATATATAGTGATAAAAGCATGAACTAGGTGGTGCTTAATGGCATCATATCAGCGTTGGAGTTTATTTAGGTTCTGTAAAGTTGACATTTTACACTAAAACAAAACATAATTTCATGTGGTTTATGGCTTTGGCTATAGTGATATCTAAATCTAAAGTTCCTGATTTAAAGCATTGATGTCAAGCTTAATATTGGAATAGCCTCCGGGAGTTTAACCAATTGTAGAGTAATAATGATAATAAAAATAATAATAGTAACAATAATAAATAATATAATAATAATAAATAAATATAATGAGAATTAATAGTTATAATAGTTTTACTTTAAGACATTGAAGGAAGTTCGAGTTTCTAACACCGGGGATTTTATTTATTCGCGAAGTTAAAATTGGTAACTTAATCTCTAATTCATTTTTTTTTAATCTTTATATATACCTTGTATGTTAATGTATTGTGGATTCTTGGCTGGGTTTGTATGCCTGAGCCTATGTCTTTTGTTCAGCTATCTATGGATTATTGTTTTTAAATGATAATGCTTCATGCTTGTTTTCCTTGTGCTAAAGATTCGTGTCTAGGACACGTGGCACTTATGTGTGCTTCCATCGTTAATGATGCATGTGTTGTGTGTTATGTATTTTGTTGCATTGTATTTGCTAAATGTTTTCATTTATTCTACAATATATAAAATATTTGTCATATATGATTTACACATTGAATGTGAGATTAACCGTTACCCTGGGATCCATCTGACCACTAAATCTCAGTTATACCAAAAGATTCAAGAAGATATTTTGAATCGGGAAGTAAGACAGTGTAACTAGAGTAACCAAGGATGGACCTAGGGGGATAGGGGTGGCCCTCTCCCTATAAAATAATAGAACTGAACCCATAGTTTTAAGAAGTTATATTTCAGCCTCATAAATATAGTTCAACATTTTCACTTTAGTCCCCACTAAAAGTTTCAGGGAGGGACTAAAAGGAAAATATTGAAATTTTTGTGGGGCAAAAATGTACTTTCATTGAAACTTAGGTTCTATTCAATAATTCCCCCCCCCCAAAAAAAAAGAAAATAAATTCCTAGTTCCACCTTTGGGAGTAGCTGTAATACCCTAAAATTCATATTTATCATAAATATTATATTTGGATAAATAGTGCCTATTAAAAATAGGTGAATATGAGGTCTCAAAAATTGAGTAACATATTTATGTTAATTTAGGGAATTTTCTCTAAGAATTAAGGTAATCAAAAACTAAATTCTCTAATTTTATTTTGGGATCATAAAATATCACAAAATTACCATATTAAAGCCTAGTCTTATATAATCATAAGAGCAATAAAATGCTATGGAGATACTAAAATTAATTAAGAGAATGATTAAGAAACAAAAATATGATAAAATTATCATGTTAAAACATGGTTCTTATGTAACCACAATTAGGAGGCAATTAAATTTGCACTAATTAAAATAATGGTATAATACCCCAAAATTCTTATGTCTCTTGAATATTATAGTTTGGCCAAATAATACATATTTAAAATAAGAAAGTATGTTGTCTCTAATTTTAGTAATTTATTTGTTTATTTTCCTTGGAATTTAAAGAGGCAAAAATCCAATTTTATTTTAGGGACCATAAGTTGCCCTATGATTATTAAAATAATGCATGGTGCATAAATAACCAAAGTAAACCCAAAAGTTGTGAGAAAATAATTAATCCAATTAAAGAAAATTGCCAACAATTAGTAGATAATTAAATCTACATTAATTGAATTAATTTCATAAACTTTCATAATTAATTTGATAACATGTGTTAAAGGTATAATTAGGGATATATGACCTTAATTAAGAACCAATGGCTAATAAAGGACTAAGATTAGCATATAAGTAGTTTCTAATGATCATAAACAATCTTAGAACCAATAATATTTTGACAATTACACTTAACTACTTTATTACGGATGCTAATTAAGATTAGTTATGGAGGGCTAAGATTAAATCTGATAAAGCTAAATCCAAAAGCCTTAATTAAGCCTCATAAAGCCAAATCCTTGTGAAATTGAATTGGCCAATGATAAATCAAGAAAATATTTTTAATCCTCATGAAATTAATTGGATCAATAAGAGATTAACAGAAATTAAAGGTTTGGATTAAATCTAGTAAAGTTAAACCCTAAGGTCCTAATTAAGTATCATAAAGTGGAATCCATGTGAGCCAAAACTAACCAATGAAAGATTTGCTTTCAAATAATATGAGAGGAATAAAACACAAAATTAAAAATAGTTAAGGGGGTGGGGGACGGTTTTTTTTTTTAAATAGGAAAGGAAGAAGAGAAATTGTTAATTAATCAAATAAACACATGCAAGAGTGAGTCATAGGCAAGCATTAAAATGTGGAAGACTTTGGGGCAAATAAAAGTACTTTGTCATAAAGCCTCTTAAGAATATTGGAAGAGGATAATGAAAGAGAAAGATGAAGGGTTGTGCATGTGTGTGTGTAGTAAAGAGAGAAAGTGTTGTGAGTGCTATTGTTGTGAGCCTAGTGGGAAAAGTCAAAGCAACAACCAATGGGAATTTAGTATAAATCTTATGTAAATTAAATTAAGTTAATCAATAGAAATAATTCAAGATACAAGTAAAGGGAAATCTATACAAAATAAATTGTATCTTGAGATCCCTTAATCATAAATCAAATATAAGAAGTGATTATTAACAAGCATAATTTAAGCTTGAGAATGGTTATAACCAAAGCCATTTCCTCAACTTTTGGAGATTTCTTCTAATGGAGAAAATGAGTGTTTAAGGTCGCTAAATGAAGCCAAGAATTCCAAGATTCCAAAACCAATGAAAAGAGTTGAATGAAACTTCATTAAGATCCCCAAATATATTTTTATCTAGTGGTTCTATCTGGTGGTAGAAGAAGAAGGGGATTGTGACTTAATGAAGGAGCTAAGAATTGTTCAAAGCACACATGGGGTAATCCTCTTCAAACATGGAAGAGGATAATGTACTTGGAGTGGTGAGTCAAAAAGCAAAACTTAGAGATTAAGTTAGGGTTTTCTAATCACATGGATGGATGAGATTTAAACTTCTTTACTAAGTTTAGATCCAATGACCAAAATGCAAGAGGATTAGGTTTGAATTAATTACCACAATTGCCATAGCCTTTTGCTATAAATAGGGGACTTTGGCCTTCACATTTCCTCACACCAAATCAACCACCAAGTGGTGATTACTAAGAAGGAGGAAGGAGTTTGAGAAGCTTCAAGAGGTAAGCTTATCTTTAGTTTTTAGTTTCTAGTCTTTAGCTTTGTAGTTCTTGGTAGTTCTTAGTAGTTTTTAGTATAAAGGTTAGTTTGATCTTTAAATCTTTCAAGAAGTTTTGATTTCATGTTTTTATGATTAAAAATGTCTTTATTTCAAAAATATGGTGGAAAATATTGTGGAGCAAACTTCTTGGAAGTTGAAGATCAAAGTAGCGAAGTTTTGGTGAAATTTTTGGTAAAATTTCTGGGCAAAACAGCAAAATAAATGATAATATTTTATGTTGGAAATGAAGCCCATCAATCACAAAACTTTCCAGAAATAAAGTAAATATGTAGGGCTCCGAGTATATATAATATGTAGCGTTTTGATTCCTGTACAAAGAGATACAACCGGTTGAAGTTAGGCCATTTTTCTGGACAAAATTCTGGGCAACGTTGTGAAAAATGAAAACTGGGAATTGTTCATAAATTCTGAGTATATACAAGTATTTTTTCTTGAAAATAGACATCCTAAGGATTCCGGGAAATTTTACTGATCCTCGTTTCGATTTTTGTAGATTTAATTATGATTTTGTGAAGTTAACCGAAAACTCTGCCCAGAAATTCAGCATAGCGTTTTTGGAAAATGTGAGGGCAAAGTTGTAATAATAAATCCACCAAGGGTAGAAAGGTAAATTAAACCTTTAGGATATTATTCTAAGTGAGACGGTGATATGTTAGGATATCCAGGAAGTCCGGGTTGGATTCAATGGTCGGGCATGTTGGCCATTACACTGTGAAAGTATGTTCGTGTATTGTAACACTAACTCTGATGCTTATTATATGCTTATATGTGATAGACTATTTCATAGAGTCATGGACAGGACTTTGTCTTGGGTCATGCACCGTGTCTAAGACTCTGTCTTAGTTCACTGTTTATACATTCATCTTTATTTATACGAGTTACAGTCTTGGTAATGCCGATAAGTTTTCCTAGCGCTGAGGACACGATGGGCCATCGTGACACTGGTTAGTGCAAACGTGGGTGACTATGCATGTGTTGTGTGCTATGTACTGTTGATATGTTAATCTTACATCTGCTGTGTGCTTATGTATTGACTGCTGTAATGTCATGAATATCTGTCATACATATATTGTATTACATAAGCATGAGGTTAACCGTTACCTGAGGTTCAATAGGTATTGAACCTCAGCTCTTACTATGACTTCAGGATCCGGTGTGAACAGGATCGAAGACAAGGGCAAGCAGCAAGCATAAGGACTGGCTAGAGAAAGTTCTCTTGATATGTACTTAGCAATGTAGCCATTCGAAATTTTTTGTATCATCAAACATATACATTACAGTGGATGATTATCAGTTACTCTTCAATCTAATTACTTCCGATGCTCTACTCTGATCAAACTATTTTGTAAACGCTTTCAAAAATTGGGATGTTACAGTAGCTAACGAAAACCCCAAAGGAGGGTATATTTAATTAAGTGAGTTTCATACTCTGACATTTTTAATTGTATTTGCTAACTATTCGACTTACATTAAATTTAGGATAGCCATATAACTAATGTCCTCCAACGGGATTAACCCTAACTATTTCTGGATTATTAAAATTGTATCACATGAATATTCCTCTAGGAATTTAAAATTAACTAGCTTATGTATGAACATATGTCATCAGTCACTCATCATCCAAAAGTTATGTATGCTCTCTGTTGTGAATTACGCTGATCTATTAATGCCTTCATTTTGATAATTACATGCTAGTTAGATTGATAAGAGATATAGAAATATAATTGGACATTATAATGGACATAGAATTAAGGGCGTTACATTTTAAATGTCTTCTTTTTATTTTATATTTTTGGTGCAAAAGAAAGGGCCAAGTCCCATGAATCAAAAAGATTATCTTAAAATGGAATTAAATCCAAACTATTGTTTTTCACTAAGGTCATTAAATCAATCGGCCACATATTTAAAAAGGTGGTGTCAGATAAACCTTTTTTAGCCAAGTTACCAGCCACTTTTGTTTTGCTTTTATTAGGAAATATGAACCATCTGCAGCTAACCCTTTCTAAATGATCATTGTTCTTGATTTATTAAAGGATCTTCTTAGCTTCATCTCAAGTTTTGTTCTTGATTTCATGGTTCGTAGTTAGTTGATTCCAACTGTTGCTACTTTCACTACTTTGATGCATATTTGTTGCAAAATAAGGCAACGTTGACAAGGTTTTTTACCTGATAAATAAAATGGAGTGCTGTGGTATGAAGCTTGATGTAGCTGCATACAATGTTCTTATTTCTGGCTTTTGTGCTAATAGTATTTTATGGCTGCTTTCAAACTTTATGAAGAAATGAAGCAAAGACATCTTTGGCCCAATATCTCAATTTACACGGTCCTTATTGGTTCCGTCTGTGATGGAAATTTTAATGTTGAAAAGGAAAAGCTTTTAAAGGATTTACAGGCTAGGCGATTGGTACCTTTGGATTGGTCTGGAGGCACGGATCGATTGAACGAGTTGTTGATGATTGCCAGGAAGAAGTTGAATTTCTTGAGGCACACTAGAGGGAGAAAACAATGAGCAACTAAAGCATAATGATAACAATTTGCTTGATCCATCATATGCATCTTTTCCTTAATCAAAACTGCAATTTAGCAGAGGAGGAGATGATAGATTCATGATTCAGCCATATGTGATACAACTGATATATGCTGTATCAAATGAAAGTTGGCGGAGGAGGATGAGATGATAGTTTCATGACTCAGCCAGATGTGATACTACTGGTTTGTGCTGTATTAAATTAGTCTCGGATTTATCCTGCTGATTTACAGATGGAAGGGTTCCTCATATATCCATCTTTAAGCATCCACAGGGTTTTTGTCATTTGATTGGAATAGGTCTACACCTGCTGGAGGGCAGACTAGCATTATTTAGCTGGTGGATTCTTCATTAGAGATTCCTAATTCAGGTAATTACCATGGTTCATTAATTTATGTCAGCATTAGCAACTGACCACACTTTTCCACTTGCTGCATATGCAAGTTTTTTAGTAATAAAGTTCCAAAATATGCTTTTACTGCTGCAGTAGATAATGGTTTGTGTTCTTTTTCTCTTCCATTCAATACATTGGTTAACTTTTTGGCACAACCTGTATAATGCATTGGTGTAATTGGTCCTTTTCCTGAGTTTTTGCATGTTTAGGCTTTCAGTTACTGATGCGCAGGCCTACTGGTTTGCGTGGCAAGGTTTATGGAAGTAGGGGAAAAGTGGGTCATAAGTGGTTTGGTGCATGTGATTTGGCTACCCTCCAGCAACTTAAGCAGTTAAGCACAAGACAACGCAATTGAAGAGTCTGTTAATCAGAGCAGCTCCATTACAGAAGCTATAGCAGAGATATGTAAGAGTAATGCTAAGCCCATGTAACTTGTTTAGGTGTACAAATAAGGGAGAGGGCTTTAGAAGTTCTTCCAAGTGGTATGCATTAAGATTCCCTTCTTTATAAACTCATAGCCACAAACGGTCACACGCACGAAACCAAGGAGAAAGAACCGAAGAACAGCGACGGCGTTGTGGAGAAACAGAAGAGACGACGTAGTCGATTTGGGAGGGACGGAGTCGTGATTTAGGCATTTTTGTTGCCAAAATTCTCCAGTTAAAAAAGTGCCCTTCATTTTTAAAAAATTTACAAAAATGCCATTTGACCGTATCTTAACTTGTTGACCATTCTGACTCACCATTTTCGTGTCAGACGCGTGTGTGCACATGTCTGATACAATCTAGTTGACCTGATTAATTTGAGGAGGTTAAGAAAATTAAATAAATTAAAAAAATTTAGCATATATTACATGATTTCTATGAAATATTTATGTGTAGGGGAAATGATGTGTGCAGTGACTACAGGTAAGAGTTTTTGTAGTGAGGTTGATACAAAAAAAGTATAATAGCTATAATATCAAAAAATCGCGATGATTTATTGAGACAATGTTGATTGTGATTTCCAGCAAACAGGTAAATGAAGATTGCGGTGATTTATTTCCATGTAGGAATTAGGAATCAATTACCAGATTCTCTATTCTTTAATTGCACGATGATTTATTGAGACAATGTTGATTGTGATTTCCAGCAAACAGGCAAATGAAGATTGCGGTGATTTATTTCCATGTAGGAATTATGAATCAATTACCAGATTCTCTATTCTTTAATCGTAACAAAAAATCAAATAGGTCTAATTTAGGAATTAGGAATCAAAATATTGCAGTATCAACTTTACTGCAAAAATCCTTACCTGCAGCCACTGCACAAATCATAAGCCCTTATGGGTATATCAGTTTATAAGTTAAACAATTTAGATTAGAGTATAATGATAAATATAAATAATTTATAAGTCAATTATGTTTTATATTAAGGACCAATGTATTAACATAAATATGAAGATTCATTTTCTATATTCTAATTGCTCCTCCATCATCCACATTAGTTTTAATTTAAGACTTGTTCATGAATTTCAAACTAAATAAGCAGAAGAGTGGCAGAAAAGATACACACACATGAACATTTTGAAGGATCAGAACAATCCCATCCATCACACTCCAAATACTCATTAGGGACAAATATCACTTGCTAATACCCCTGCATTGTTCAACACCCACTTCACCCAAATCATCAATTTTGCCAGAATCTCAAATTAGTTTTGTTTACCACACTTCATTAATTGTTTATTACACTTGATGAGGAAATGATAAGACGTTTTAGTAGGAATCCCTGATTTTAGAGGTTCAAATTCTGAAGGTAATTAATTGGATTTTTCCCTGAAAGTATTCTCTCATCCTAAATATAAGATCTTGTAAAGAAATTTGCTTTGATTTTAAATGTAAGACTTCAATACATATTGTTTCCCAATTTTTTTTATTTTTTCCCTTAAACCATCCCTATTTTTTTTTATAGCTAAACCATCAATTACATATATTTAAGGGATTTTTCATCAATGAAATAATTTTCAACGCAGATGATGGTTAAAAGAATTACTTTAGTTAAATCAACGCACTTATTTTTTTATAAATAAATAAATAAACTAATTTTTTAATATTCAGAAATCAGCTATTTAGCTCTTACAATTAGAACGGAAGGAAGTGTATATTTAACGGACAACATAAGAAACTATTCATAACATGAAAATTGAGATCAAATTAGAAGAATTACCTGAGGATGAAAGAAGAAAGCATATAGGAATCCCACCAAGAGCTTGAGAAACTCTTGTCGCCATTTTGATTCAATTTCAATCACCTCTCCAAATCTCTCTATTTCTTTTCGGTTAATTTTTTATGAGGTGAAAGTTATAGAAAATGGTATAGGTGCAAACTTACAGATTTAAGTAAATTCGTGATAGTTACTCCCTCCAGTCCTAATTATAAGACCTAGTTGACTTTTTTGGAGAGATTAAGGATGCTAATTAAATTACTTTAGAGTATTTTTATTTTTTTATTTAAACTAATTAGTTTGACTAATAAACTAATATATAAATCAAAGATACACGATATATGAAATAATTAAATAATTTATTTAGCTTCCTTAATCTCTTCAAAAAAGTCAAGTAGGTCTTATAATTAGAACCGAAGATAGTATGTAAAATCATATAGTAAACTTAAATCGTAAACTTATAAGAATTTATTTTATTAGTAAATAAGTATTATAGTGAATGATTAAAAAATTAAAATATAAAAATTGTAACAATCCGATTTAAATATATTTTAAATCCAAATAATTGAAATTAAATCTACCAATATTTATAATTTATCATACTTAACAAAGAATATTTTATGAAATTCATAACAAAGCTATTGAGTATGATCAAATTGAAAAAATTTATAATGGTTAAAAAGTGAGTCAACACGATTTTGTATGTTAAATACATAAAAATGGTAAACTTTGTGTAAAATTCGTAAGTTTAACTGAGTTTACAGGTAAAATGAGTTTAAGAGTGACTTGACACAATTTTGTAAGGTGGAAATATACAAATGGAAAATTTGGATTGTAAACTCACGAGTTTAACAACAATAGGCACATAACATAATGATTTTCCAAAAGAAGGCAAATTATGCTAATTAATTTTTATGAATCAGTGGTATGCACTTTATAATTTTTTCCTAAAATTATGTACGTTTTTTGTTTAAAATACGTCTATAGATCTAGATGATGAAACCAAATATATATATATATGTATATATATAGTGTGTAGCGTGTGTTTGTGTATCACTTGTTATAAATTAAACTCAAGTGTAATACTCGATCTCTAAAAAACAAACAATAAATTATTTTAGAAATTAGTAATAGAAAAAAGGGGTTAAGGTGTAAAATACACATGTAGTTTTCCTAAAAGTGTACCCAACACCAAGTGTTTTTTTGTTTTTTGTTTTTTGGATGCAAAATTGACTATATGGTCACAAAAGTGGAGCAAAAATACATATTAATTGTTAGTTTGACTTTTTTGTATTTTTAAAGATGACATAAACGATAACTCAGCTAAATTTCTTCCCAGCTGGCAGGAAAGAACGGGAGAAAATTACAAAAATTGACATAGATATTTTGGAAAGTAAAGTTCAGCCCTTCTCTTTCCCAATCCCAATCTTATCCATCAGGCCACCCATCTCCGCCTTGTCGCTGTCGTTGCCACCTTTCTATAATTTTCAAAACTATCTAGGCCATTTTCTATAATTTATTCTAGTTCTCCATTGCCAGCTGGGATGAAATTTAACTTAGTTATTGTCCATGTTAGCCTTAAAAATACAAAAAAGTCAAAGTAACATTCAATGAGTATTTGTACTTCACTTTTGTAATCACATAATCATTTTTACACCTAAAAAAATTACTTGGTGTTGGGTGCACTTTTGAGAAAACCACGTGCGTATTTTTACACCTTAACCCTAGAAAAAAAGCATTTAGCTTGCCAAACTTGCTAGAGGGAAAAAAAAAAAGAAAAGAAAATAGAATTAATAAATAACGCCTCAATATATCTTAATAAATGGTGGCGATCAAATCCGGAAGTGAAAAGAAAAAATTCAAATTGATTATATTAAATCTAAACATTTAACGCTAAGAATCAACATTGTATACTTCCAAAGTTGTTAATTTTTTCATTGCAACGGCATATAAAAATTGAAATAGAAATTGAAGAATTTAAGAAGGTAAAATCATAAAACAGTATAATTCAGGGGATCGTGGAGATTAATTAGCTTCGAGAAATTGAATGGTGCCAAATCCTTCCAACTATATATGTTTATATATGGAAGATGATACGCTCATTGTCATCTTTCTTATCATCTTCTTATAATCTTATCTCCACCATTAGATCGTCTAAATATAACTCATCTACAAGGTTGAGAATATCAGAGTCACAAGTAGAACTTCTAGTTATACCAATTTCCATTAATACATGTTTTTCGGCCGGTGATTTGCATTCATATATGTTGATTCTGCAAATCATCTTATTTTTAATTTGTAAACCATTACTATTGGTTTTGCCCTAAGTACACGCCCGAATCTGTGATGGGTTCAGGTTCTCCGAAGCAAGTATGGGTGTGATGATCGCCGTGGCCCCTATCATCGTAACCAGCGACGCTCTTACCTATGGCGTCATCTCCGTAGTTTGTCGCCGGACTTGGAGTTGGGGTCAAGATGGGATTTGGGTGATGGCTCTAGTGTCTGTTTCTGGCTGGATAATTGGGTGCCTGAGGTTGGGACTCTAAAGCTACTAGCTTTCAGTTTCAGGGATATTAACGCATCAGAAGAAGAACTCCCTGTTCGGCACTTCGTACGCACGGATGGTTCCTGGGCTTGGGAGCGCTTCAGAAGCGATTTTCCTGATCACGTCCTTGCCATTATCTCCGGTTGCAAACCGCCAGTGAGTGATGATGGAGATGCGCAGCGTATCTGGGACTCCTCTTCAAATGGTAATTTTTCTGTTTCATCAGCGTATGATCTCCTGGGCGATGAGGAGAAGGTTGAACCGGACAAACTATGGGATGTAATATGGAGATGGGAAGGGGAACAACGAATTAGGGTCTTCCTTTGGTTAGCTGCTCGGCAGAATCTCCTAACAAATGGGGAACGCCGCCGCCGTCATATGACGGACTCAGACCTTTGTAGCAGATGCGGTGTAGGGATGGAAAATATCGATCATGTGCTCAGGCATTGTCCCTTTGCTAAGAAAGTTTGGGGTCATCTTCGAAATAACTGGCCAGGGATCCCGACTGCTCAGTTGCCCTTTCGGGAGTGGATGTGGCAGAATCTTAATTGCCGTCGTCGACATGATGCTAGCCAGGTGCGGTGGGATAGCTTGTTTGGATTGGTTTGCTGGAAGTTGTGGATGGCCAGGAACATGGCATTATTTCAAAACCAGCATATCCAGCCCTCTAGCCTGGTTAAGGAAGCTATGATTCTAGCGGAATTCAACGATCAAGCTCGTGTGAGGACTAGCATTGCAAAGGGGCTGGGGTGCCCTCGGGTGGAGAAGGTCATCACCTGTTAAAGACCCCCTCCTGCTGTGGTGTCATTAAATTGTGATGGCGCCTTGAAGAAGGAGCTGATGCTTGCTGGAACGGGTTGCTTAATACGGGACCATGAAGGAAGGTGGATTGCTGGCTGTTGTAGGCAAGTTGGTGTGTGCACCTCTCTTCAAGCTGAACTCTGGGCATTGATGGATGGGTTGGAGTTGGCTTGGACCTTGGGCTTCAAGGATCTTTTGATGCAAATTGATTGCATGGTGGCGCTGAGACTTGTGCAGCATGGCGAGGAAGGTCAAAGCTCGAATAGGAGTATTGTCCCGTGAATACAACTCCTGATGGCGCAGGAGTGACGGGTCACGGTATCCCATACTTACCGTGAAGGCAATCGATGTGCGGATATGCTCGCTACATATGCACTTAGCTTGGAACCTGGGTACCACAGGCTACAGGAACCGCCGGAGGACTTGCTACGCTTTCTTCGTGATGATGCGGGGGGAGTGGGGTCTGTTCGTTTGTGCTGAAGAACTTACTGATCTGTGTTGATCAGTCCCTTTATTAACAAAAAAAAAAAAAAAAGTAACTTCCAACATGGTTTATCGGGGGAAAAATCATTAACTTTGTATTAAAATATAACAAATTTTTAATTTTACTCATATTTAGTACATAATTTTTAGGAAAATTTCAAATAAAGGACCTAGAAAAAATAATATTTATTATAAAAGACCATAAACATTATAATTACTTAGAAGAACTGAATATCATAATATAAATTTAAAATCTCTAAATTTCCTGTAATATCCTAAATTTTCTGTGACAAATTCCTTGTATGATATATGTGCATTTGGTGGAATGAAGTAGAGAATTTTGACTAAATGTGCAATTTCACGCAAAAACATCCGATTTTCCCGAAACTGAAAATTTTGAGACATGTGTTGGCATAAAATGAGACTTATGAAATTAACACTTCTTTGTTCTATTTTACCTCATTAAAGTTGACTAAAGGATGAAAACTTAAATTTTAGATGCACTATTTTATGGCTAGAGAAGCTAACTGGGGAAGAGAAATCCCTATATGAAAATAAGGATTAGTTCCTAATACTTATCCAATATGTGCAACTAAATAAGTAATGGACCAAGTTGCAAATAAACGTCATGTAGAGGGTCAACTAAGATTATAATGGTGTGTGACATCCTTCCTATACTCAGGCAAGACACACACATACATACTTCTATAATTCCATGCCCTCTTTCTCAAAATTCTCGGACAACACCTTGCTATTCTCCACCTTACCAATAAATTAAATTAGTCACACACATATGATTTTAATTGCCGCCACATCAACTCGCTCCTTTTTCCCATGAAGTTACGGTCAACAAAACATATGGAATTAAAACCCATCGGTTTGATGGTAAGTAAATGAAATATTAAGTCCAAAAGATACCTTCCATACTACCACCGACTTTGACCTCCTAATACCCATTAAATATCTCCTTCATTCCTCATAAGTCGGTCAAAAAACTCCAAGTGACAGGAAATTTGAGCTTGTGAAGTCGGAGGAAGGAGAAGGAAGAAGAGGAACCAAAAATCTTGCTTACTTATCACTTTGGCTTTCAAGGTAAACTCTTTAGTCATCTTTCCAACCTTATAATAGGGTGTTGTTGATTTTGTCTTGGTGTTAGCTGAACTTTAATCTCTGTTTGGTTGGGTAAAAATTGCTGTAATGGAAGGATAAGAGAAATGTAGTGTAATATGTATGCTTGGAAGCAATATAGTTGAGTCTCACAAATTCACTCTCAACTCCTGTTTTGGCCAGCCTCTGTCATGTATGGGGAAGTTGGTTTTTGCTTGATTTAATGCTTATACTGTGTTTAGAAGGTATTTTTTGTAGGGTAGTGATAAGGAAGTGACTCTGGGAACATTAGAAATGAATTTGGTCAAAACTCTACATTGCTGCCAATGTTAGTCTCTGTAGAGCAGTCAGTTGTAACGAGTATTTGGTAGAATAAATCATGTCCAATTGCAATGAGATGTTTCAGAATTAAAGTAGACATAATGAGCTTTAATTTGATAGGTCATATCCCATATTTGGATCTGTATTCATAGATATATGAATTTTTGAATCTAGTCTATGAATCTGGAACAAAATTCTTGGTAGAGTGTGATCATTATTGATTATGGATATATATGTGTGTCTAAGGCTGTTGGAAATATTTTTCCTTAACAATGGACTCATCAATCACTACAAAAAAACCGACTATTTGTAGCGGTCAAAATCGCCCATTTGTAGCGGTTCTTGGCCCGACTAACGGCATTTGTCGTGGTTAGTCAAACTGCAACGAAAATCAATGAAACAAAGACATTTTAGCGGTTAAGAAAAACCACTACTACATGCACATAAACCGTTACTGTAACTGTCGCGGTTAAAACTGACCGCTACTATATATGGCTAAGCTGACAACTTATATACACAATTGTCATGGTTAGAAAACCATTACAAAATGAAAAAAGTTTTGGCGCCATTTTTTATTTTACATTTGTCGCGGTTATATAACCATTACTAAATTGTCCAAATATTTGAAAAAAGTTTACCGCCATAAAATTTGTAGCGGTTGATAACCGCCACAAATAATTCTTGTCAGTATTTTTACAAAAAGTTTTGGCGCCATTTTTTATTTATATTTGTGACGGTTTGGAAGCCGCTACAAAAATTCACGTGATTTATTTAAAAAGCAGTTTTAGCACGTGTTGTTATTTTAGTATTTGTAGCGGTTTTGTAACCGCTACAAATTGGTGAAATTAAAAAAATATATATTTAACAATTCTTATTGTAATTATTGTAATTAAAAAATGTTAAATTATTACTCATTTATATTTTTACTGAAAATAAATGATATTAAAATATGATATTTGATTGTATAAGATAGTATAGATATGTAAAACAATGAGAATATCTAAGTATAATAACAATAATTTATGAGTTAGTTAAAATAAAATAAATTATAAAACAAAAGTGTGAGAAAGTGAATCGATGAATAAGTATGTGAAAGTAGAAAAGAAGTTGACAATTGAAAAAACGTACCTGTAAAATAAAAGAAGTTAATAACAAGAAGGTAGAAGAAAAAACAAATATTTCGATAAGATGTGATCAAGCTGAGTGACACTTACCTGATTCAAACACTTTGCCTCGTTGAAAAAACGTAAAAATATGAGAGAAGATGGAGAGAAAACGTGTGCAAAAATCAAAATGGGAGCATATTGAATGTGATTTGGTGGGGGTATTTATTTTGATCTCAGCGTATCATTTTGTAGCGGTTGTGGTTGCGGTTTTTGTAGCGGTTTAGCTTAGTAGCGGTTTTTTGATGTTTCGTAGCGGTTCCAAATTGGTAGCAGTTTTGTTGTTTTTAGTGGTGGTTGTAAACCGCGACAAAAAACTTTTTTGGGTTTTTTTTTTTTAAATAAAAGTAAAATGAAGAGTAGGGATAATTTTTCTTCTCAATCTTCGTCGGCCTCCCTATAAAGAAAGTTTGTATAAAAAGTTACGTGTGAGTTAATATAGAATAAAACATAGAAAAATTTTGTGAAGTGATATTTTTATACTTCATGTTGCGGATATTAAAAAAACGTACTGAACTATAGGTAAAGTGCCATCGCCGTCTGGGAAGAAGTTTTCAAAACTAGCGGGCTGGAGTGGCTCACAATCGTAGGCGACGTTCTCACCATCACCCATGTCGTAAAGGTCCCGAAGCTTTAAGTGAACCACCATATTCCAATCCCTGTGCCTCTCATCGGCGACGTAATAAACCTGATGGGCCTCTGAGGCAAGAATATACGGCTCGTCATCTTCAGATTGACCAGTGTGAATAGGCCGGGAGAAATTCACGAATGTGATGCCTAAGTCATTTGTCATGAGTCCCCGGGACGTTGTCGTATTTGCCCACAAACACTTGAACAGCGTCATAGAGAAAAGACCTTGGTAAGTTATCCTGACCACATCAAGCAGCTTTCCATAATACGGAACGTCACCAAACTGCATGTTCCCGTCACTGCTGCTCGCATAACTCCTCGTCCCAAACGTGCCGTATACACCCGAGTTTTGGGTTAGCAATCTCTGATCTCGTGAAACTGTGCAAAACTTGAAGCCATTGACATTGTATGCCGTAAATCTTTGGGTGTGGTCAAGCAGGCCGAGTGCGAGAGCTCTGAATTCTAGTGAGTGGGGGTTGTGTTCATTCATTATTCTCCTCCTAAACCAACCCTAGAATTCTCTGTGGACCTTTCTATCAATTTCGGAGGATGTTTGTGTACGGATTCTCAGCTGACGCTTCACATGACTCCAGAATTCCCTGCAATTAAACATGTGATGACAATCAAGAAATGTGCCTATAAAATATAAGGAAACATATAGAATAACATATATATATGTGCGCAATCCTTACTGAAGGTACGGTTCAACTTTAGTACAATTGATCAAGACATGTCTATGTGCTTGAAACTTCTCAAGTGCCGTGAGTTTGAAGTTCTCACGTCCGCCAATTGGTTTACCAACATGAGGGAATAACAACTCTGAAGCTTATGGCTCTGGCTCTGGCTCTGGACAATCGTCCACACGAGGCAGTCTGTTGAATGACGTCTCAATGTCATCAAAGTACCTGGAACAAAAATACAAGACCTCATCCCCAAATAACCTTCTGCTATTGAACCTTCAGGCCACGCCTTATTCCTCACATAAGATTTCAGTTTCCCAAGGAACCTATAAAGTAATGAGGAAAAATGTCGATACATCAATGGTTAAACATGCGACTAGGAAGTAATGTAATGCTGAAGTAATTAATTTTAAACGAGTACCTCTCAATAGGATACATCCATCGGTAATGCACCGGGCCAAAAAGCTTTGTTTCGTGAACGAGGTGTACTGTCAGGTGAACCATGACCGTGAAAAATGAAGGAGGAAAGATCATCTCCAAATGGCACAGCGTAAGAATGATTTGCTGTTGCAGCTGGTCGAGCTCCTCCACGATCAACACCTTGGAACACAACTTCCGAAAGAAAGTACAAAGCTCTACCAAAACGATCGACACATCGAGAGGCAGTGTATTTTTTATGGCCAGTAGAAGTAACTGTTGCATAAGCACATGTGAGTCATGACTCTTCAGCCCAATAACCTTTCAAGCCTGCACGTCCACACATCGTGAAATGTTGCTTGAATACCCGTCAGGAACTTTTATTTTCTTCAATGTAGCGAGGAAGATATCCTTATTCAGTTTTGTCAAGGTGAATTTTGCCGGTTGAAATCTGTCATGCTCATCCGGCCACGTGTCTGCACGAACCCCCATCTCCCATAAATCTTTCCTCACTTGAAGATGATCTTTTGACTTGCCTGATTCGTTCATAATCGTGTACAAGACATTGTCGCACACATTCTTTTCAATGTGCATGACATCCAGACTGTGTTGCAGCAAATTATCTTTCCAATACGGAAGAGCGAAAAAGACTCTTATCTTCCGTCATTGCTGGGTCGCAGAACCAGAAGCCCTGGCCGTCTTTGTCCCGGCCTTTGTTGGGTCGTCTTTTTTCCCATACTCAAATTCAACATCCACAATTTGCTCTATGATATCTGGACCGGATAAATTCTGAGGAAGTCCTCTTCTTTCCTGTTGCCCATTGAAACGATTGCACTGCAACCTAAACCTGTGTGTACCATTGAGAAACCTTCGATGACCCATGAAGCACCACTTATGACTGTGGGGAAGGCGCACTGAGTTAGAGTCAAAATTGCAAGCCAGACACGCAAGGCCGGTATGCACATTCCACCCGGATAATGTTCCCAGTCCAGGGAAGTCACTGATAGTCCACATCAACGCCACACGCAAGTTGAACAGTGTCTTCTCGTGCTCGACGCCTACGTTCCACAACTCCACCAACTCGTTGATAAGCGGTTGTAGATACACATCGATGTCATTTCCCAGTGCCTTTTTGCCCGGAATGATCATGGACATAATGAAGGAGCTCTGTTTCATACACATCCAATGGGGCAAGTTGTAAGGTATCAAAACAACTGGCCATATACTATAACTTGTGCTAAGATTACCAAACGGATTAAAACCATCGGTTGCCAAAGCAAGACGAACATTTCTAGGGTCCGCCGTGAAATCAGGAAAATCTGAGTCGAACGCTTTCCATGCTTCACCATCACATGGATGTCTGAGTTTACCATCTTCGTTCTTGTCGGCTTTATGCCACCTCATATGCTCAGCTGTCTTAGACGACATAAACAATCTTTGTAAGCGAGGTTTTAAAGGAAAATACCTTAGAATCTTTGCGGGTTTCTTCTTCTGCTTTTTTCCCTTCTGAACTGTCCTGAATCTCAAAGTGTGACACTTCTTACAAGTCTCCCTCCGAGCGTCCTCCCCCCAATAAAGCATGCAGTCATTGGGGCAAGCATCGATTTTTTCATAGTTCAATCCTAATCTGTTAATTATCTTCTTGGCCTCGTAAAAGGTTGTAGGAATGTCCACGTCAGTGAAAGCATCTCGTAATAATTCCAGCAGCATCGACATAGCCTTATCAATGATCCCACACATGCACTTGATATGGTACAATTTGATCAGAAAGGATAATTTTGAGTATTTCTGACAACCTTGATACAACGGACGATCGCTCTCATCCATTAGGCTGAAAAATTCCCGAGCTGCTTCATTCCTGTAGAAAACTGGTTGAGGACCTTGCACTTCTGCCGTGAAGTTGTCGTCTTGAACACCAAAAGCGTCGCGAATAGCTTCATTAACCGGATCATCTTGATCTAGTTGATTTCCTACTTGTGAGGTTTGAGGAAGATGATCCCCATATCTCATACCACGTTTCTCACCATGAACACCCCAGAATGTATATGCTTCTGGGAAAGGCTTATTAAGAAGATGTTTCAAAGCACCTTCTCATGTTTGCCACTTCTTAAACTTGCATCTACAACAAGGACACACGATCTTGCCATTAATGCTAGCGTGAGAGAAGATGAAATCTAAGAAATTTTTCAATCCCGCTAAATATACAGGAGAACTGTGCGGCATCTTAATCCATGACTTATCCATCTGTAGCAAACAAAGTTAGGAAAGTATACAAATGTGGAGACCATGTTTAATAAATTTCATCTAAGGACTTGAGATCTTTAAATGCAATCTGGGATACTTTGTAGCGGTTTAAAACCGTGACATCAGCCGCGACTCTTTTACAATTAAAATTTGTCAAATTGTCAATTCGAATTGTCAAATAGTCGCGGTTCCATAACCGCTACAAATTTGAATTGAAAATCCCGCTGGAAATTAGTCGCGGTTATGAAACCGCTACATAAACCGGTACCAAATGATGACGGATTTAAAATTTTGGCGAATATTTTTTACTTTGAAATTCAAATTTGTCGCGGTTCCTTCCAAAACCGTGACAAATATATAAATTTGTAGCGGTTTTTGCTTGTAAACCGCTACAAAATGAATAATCATATATTTTTAATCGCAAATTATTTATTATTTAATAAAATTTAAATTTAAAAAAGCTACTGAAAAAAAAGATAACAAATATTTAAATTTAAAAAAGCTAATGAAAAAAAAAAGATAACAAATATTTAAATTTAATAAAATTGTCAACAAACATCCGGGGCGTACAAAAGGAAATACTGAAGAAAATAATAACTAACTATCAGGAGCCTGATGATCAGGTCCTGTCTCAGGTGGGTCTCTCTCATCGGCAACGCGGGCTCGACTAGAGGTAACATCGTTCTCGTCTTCACCAGCATCAGGTTCCGGACAGGGAGGCGGGGGAGTCGCGGGGGGGGGGGGAATCCTCGAAGATGAACGGAGGGGGAGGCTTGGGAGATGGAAACCGTCTGTTCGGCAGCAACTCTATCAAGGCCCCGGCAAGTGACTGCCAGCTATGCCTCTGAATAGCGAACCAACTGTTGAGACTCTCCTGCATGGGCCTATTCCTGGCCTCATTCCTGGCCCTCTTTGCAGCAACGTTCTAGGTAACCTGCGCGGCAACTTTCTCGGCAATCATCGCATCAACCCCATCAGGTGGTGGCATGCTCGAGCCGGAGGTCCCGGCGGTAGAGGAGGAGGAGGCCTTGCCATACACCATGCTAGGCTTAGCGCCTAGCCCAGAGCCCCTAACACGGCCAGGATGCTAGACTGGGCCCATAGCAGCTTTCAATGCGGCCGTAGGATCAATAGAACCCTGTGGCTCTGGGGTCTGCGACGCTCGCAACTCCTGTTGGCTCTGCTTAATCTGGGCCTGACGCACATATTTCATAAAACATTAATCAATCAATTTAAATAAATTTAAATATACAACATTAACCATATAATTAGTTTTTTGTAACTTACTATTATCTCCTCTGCTTCCTCAGAGATCGGCGTCCCATCACGGTGCCTATGGGTGCGTGTAAACAACTGCCCATAGTCCATCTGACGGTTCTCCTCCCGAGCCTTCTCTTGCTAAAAAATTATAAACTTTGTTATGTCTAAAACAAAACAATAGTCATTTAACGTGCCATTAACTTAACTTTTAACATACCATCTCACTGTATGTCACAATAAACGTCTTGGATCCCCCCGTGTGATTGACCCTTTGAGCTACCCTACTTCTGGTGTTCCTCTGCGATAGAGCTTGCAAAATAAATGAGTTGTTTATGCAATTAAGGTAAAATATAGGTGTAGTTAATTAAAACAAATTTTAAACTATACAATACCCTCATAATTAATTAAAAAACAAAAATATGATTAATAAAAAAATGTACCTGTCCATCTGCACTCCTCCTATATTTGACATAAGTTGCCCAGTCATTTGCCTCCACGCCGTCTGGGACGTTCTCTATTTGTTGCTGCAGAGGCATAGTCTCATCTCCATTCTTCTGGTCGTAGAGACGGATCCTCCGGCTCTTCCACACTTCTCCCATTTTCATCTTTACATATCTCTTCACCTCGGCTCGCAGTTTAAACTTTTTCTATATCATAAAATAATTAGTAATTAAGTAATAATTATTTAAGAAATAAATAACTAAATTAACCACAATTTATACAACTTAAAACTATTAACATGTAAAATTTAATTACACAACATAGCTTACCTGCACAACGTCCCTAAACGCCCTATCCTTGTTGCCATTCGGGACCTTTTTCCAATTTTGGAAATAGATCGGGAACCATCCCCAATTCCTGCCAAGCTATGACAAGAATCGGTTCAATAGGTGACCACCGTTGCAGATCGGCTAGTCCATGTCCACGTTCCAAGGGACTATCACGCGTAGACGTTGTCCTCCTGACTGAGTGTGGGAACGTCCAGCGTCCTCCTGCTGACATTCCCATGTGGATCTGCACAATTATAACAAAATTGTTGTATTGTATTTAGATAAACAATCATTACAGTCAGGAATTTAAATTTTATTTTTCGCCAATAAAATACTTATACTTACCTTCGACATCCACCGCAAATCCGGTGGAATGAGAAGACGATGGTCGGGGGTTCCCTTGGTCCCCCTCGCTCTCCTGGTCGAGAAACTGTTCCGCTTTCGCTATGGGAATCTCAATCCAGATCTCCTCATCATCTTCATCATTGAAGATGTCATCAAGCGATAGACTTGCGCCTCGTTCTCCACCTACGGTCTTTAGGGTCTTTGGGTGTGGGATTGGGTCATTTGCAAAGAATTCTTCAAACTCATTCCTAACCTGAGGGGGCTGAAGGGGGATATTTACCTGAGGGGGTTGAAGGGGGATATTTACCTGAGGGGGTTGAAGGGGAATATTTACCTGAGGGGGTTGAAGGGGGATATTTAGAGGCCCATGCCCTCTCCTACCTCTACTACTACCACCCCTAAGAGGCCTTCTTGGGGGTTCCACTACTTTCTCTTTTCCCTTGTCGTTAGAAACCATGATGGTAAAAAGGTAAAAGTTGAAATTGAGATGTGAACAGTAAAAAAGTGCGCGTGAATTTCAAAAGTGAAAAGTAAAGTATAAAAGCCGCTGAACTTTGTAGCGGTTATCCCAAAATTTGTCACAAAAATAATGAACTTTGTCATGGTTACATGAAAACCGCCACCTCCACCGCGATGAATGTGCCTCGTTCTTCGTGGAAATTTGTAGTGGTTTCTTAACCACTACAAAAACATGACTTTTGAAATTTTGTAACAGTTTAGATAAAAACCGCCACCTAAACTGCGACAACTGTGCCTCATTCTTCGTGAAAATTTGTAGCGGTTACTAAATCGCTACAAAATGAATAACCTTTGATACTTTGTAACGGTTTTATAGGAACCACTACCAATTTAATATTTTTTTTAAAAAAAATCCAAACTAATTAGTTTATCAGACTAATTAGTTTAGATTTTTTCTTTATTACAATAAAAACATTTTCAATTATTTTCTTTAATTTCCCTAAAAGAGCTAGGGTTAATAATAACAAGTTTATTGAA
The DNA here is from genome assembly GCA_034222035.1 of Acacia crassicarpa. Classification (NCBI taxonomy): domain Eukaryota; kingdom Viridiplantae; phylum Streptophyta; class Magnoliopsida; order Fabales; family Fabaceae; genus Acacia; species Acacia crassicarpa. The sequence continues at coordinate 37,919,403 of JAWXYG010000011.1, forward strand.
AATTGGATTCATTATAGCCACCAATCTCCCCAGAAAAACTCGTTGACTCATTTTGATCAGAGATATTTCCCAGAGAGATTGGTGGATATATTGGACCCAATCTCAGATGGTATGTTGGACAATCTTCAGAAGAGGAGACGTCTTCAAGTGAATGGAATAACTAAATCTGGATTTTCACTAAAAGAACATTCTCGGCTCTGCATCTCTTATCTCATCTCCCGACAACAGACCAGAGAATGTTCATTTAGCGATAATCTTGACTTAGAATATTTGTGAATATTTACAGTTGTTGTATGGATGCCTATTTATAGAATAAATTTTGTAGCGGTTACAGCCTAAACCGCTACAAATTGTAACATTTAGACGCGGTCAAGGTGTTAGTTTCTTCTCACCACGACAAATCTATGTCGTTTCGAATACATGTTGTAGCGGTTGCAGCCAAAACCGTTACAAATCTTAACATTTGGACGCGGCTAAGGCGTCGATTCCTTCTCACTGTGACAAGGCTGTGTCCTTTTGAATGTTTGTAGCGGTTATGTTGACAAAACCGCTACTAAATAACCGCAACAAACTTTGCGACAAAACGCGCCAAGGCTGGCGCCATATTTGTGGCGGTTTGGTTTTGTGTCACTGCTACAAAAATCGAAGCAAAATGGTCACCATTTGGCTCCAATGTTTCCATTACTAATTTGTGGCGGTTTGGGTTAAAACCGTGACAAATTCGCGCTAAAATGTTCATTTGTAACGGTTTCTGTTAACCGCGGCAAATGACCGCTTTTTTTGTAGTGAATGATCATATAGGCTTTGGAATCATCCCCTTTGAACATTTGTACAATTAGATATGATTTTTTAAAATTTGTAGTAAAATTCTGGCAGTTTAGTCAAAAGGGACGGAAATGTTCTAAGTAAGGGTACATGATAATTAATTTTGTGTTCAAGTGAAAAAGAGTTCTTGGACATAGATTAGGCCTATTAGTTTCATGATTGAGCATGATATACCAGATGACATTAATGTTTAGGAATGTCAAGAGTTGAAATTAATATTGACCATTATCTGTAATGTATTATCGTAGGAACCTATAGTTTCTCGAGACAATCAAAGTACTTGGGGTGACCTGAATAATTATAAAGCAATCAGGTAGTAATTCTAACACTCACATAGTGTGTATGATTGGGTATGACTGTGAATGTATTATTGAACCCAGTTTGAGAAAAGCCCGCTTGCATGTGCTAGATGATAGGGGTTGTTACCCAAATGACCTGGATTGTTGTCCAAGTGACATGGGTTGTTGCCCAAATGCCATAGCTTATTGTCTGGATAACATGGGTTGTAGCCCAGTTGAATGCCTAGTGATGTGGTTTTAGATCCATTGGATCTTGTATTAGCAATTGTTGCAACGTGTGGCATATAATAAATAAACTGTATGTTTGCAGTTGTTGCTACATATGGCTTTTGCTTTGTACACAATTGTTAGTGCATTGCATGTAAAATGTGGTATATGATCCCTAAGTAATCCCTTACTGTTGTATATGTTGTCGTGGACTATTTTCTGTATCTAGTTAATTGTCATGTGATATCTATAATATGTATGTGAGGCTGACTGTTACTTTGAGATTCACTCGAATCCCAGACTTTCCCAGAGTTCAAGATGTGAATAGGGCAGTGGACATGTGGCTCCAAGGGTAAGGCAGCAGACACGGGCAAGTGCTGGACATAGATATATATGGTTGTCCGATTAGGGTTGCTTATTCGTAGTATAGTTTTACTGTTACAGCTTGAAGACTGTCAATATTTGTATTTCTGGATTACTTTATTATCAACCCTATGGGGTAACTCCTGTTGTATAAACAAGACATGTAAATTATTATCAATAGACCATGCCCAAACGACTTTATCTGCTATATTGAGTTGTATGTTCTAATCTATGACGTGTTATCGGAGGGGAGTAACATTGCCCTTAATCAAACCTCTTGTATTATCTCTGATATTCATAATCAAGAAAAGAAAACTAAAATTTAAACTAAAATTATCATATCTTTTTTAAAAAAATAATAATAATAATATATTATTTAATAAACTCATTTTTAATTTTTTTACCAATTTATATCATCAAGTTGCTTGATTTATATTATCAACATTGATATCAATTAAGCACATTTTATAAAAATAAAAAGTAAACTCATTTCATATTTTTTAGGACATAATAGGTTACTTAGATTTTTTAGTTTTAGTAACATTGAATGAGTTTTTTAATCCACATAAATTGCTTCCAAAAAAAAAATCATGTAAACTTGTTTGATTTAACATATATGATAAATTATAAAAGACCTTGAGTTTTATTAAAATTATATAATTCTATTTTGAATTAAATTTTTTGTTGATTTTAAAAAAATTATAATTTTTTACAAAATTGAAGAATGTGTAATTTTGTTTCATAAATATCTATTCAAGTTGTAAAAAATGAAAAATTGAGAAAACTATTATTTTTATTTAATGAAACTTAGAATTTTGTATTAATTTGAAAAATAGAATGTGAAAAAGAATATATGAGGGAATGCAGAAGATTTTGTAAGGGACAATTTAGCAGTTTAAATTTTATATTTTTATATTTAGTCTCTCTAAGTAATTACAATTTTGATGATCCTTTTTCATAAATATATTTTGTTTTAGATTCTTCATTCTAATTTAGTCCACTTTTTTTAAGAACCTAACACTCTGTACAATAATAAGAAGAAAAAAAAGGTAAAATAATTCATTCTTGTTAGATCTAACAATATGATTAAAAAAAAAACCTACTTATTAATAGGCTAAAGTACACTTGGAGTCATTTAAATTTTATATCCGGTATATTTTTTATTCCTTAAATTTATAAAATATACTTTTGGTCATATTTTTTAAGGGTTAAATATCATTTTTGTCATGGAGATATAGCCCAGGGAACACTGATCACTCTTTTTTTTTTTTTTTTGTACCAATTTTTCCCTAGAAGTATAAAAACATAGCAATTTTACCTTACCGTCACGGAAGTGCCACGTGGTGTAACACCCTAAAATTTATATTCATTAAAAATATTATATTTTGGCAAATAACACCTATTAAAAATAAGAGAATATGTTGTCGCCAATTGTGTAGTTTATTTTATTTCTTGGGCAAATTTTCTCTAGAATTTAAATAGGGCAAAACCCAATTTTCTAATTCACATTATGGATCATAAAACACCATAAAATTATCATAAATACAACATAGTTCATATTTAATCATAAAGAGTCATAAAATGTTATAAAATACCCTAAAGTCTCCAAAACTAAGTATAATCTCTGTTGTTAAACTCGCGAGTCAACTCGCCGAGTTTAACGAGTTTGCGTTCTTACCTCAGGAAAACGTGTTAACTCGGATTCAAAATCGTTCAAGGCTCAAACTCGGTCAAACTCGTTTCTAACTCGGTCAAACTCGTTAAACTCAGCGATTTGAAACCGAGTCAAGCGAGTTTTGGATCTGGGTAGAGAAAGACTAAAAATCTCACGAAAAAAGGAATAAAAACCATATGAGGGTAAAAAGAAGCTAAATATTACTTATTTAGGTGCCCTATTTTCATCTTGGAACATTGTTGCTACCGCCGTCTTCGAATTTTTTCCAGGTTCACACCTTTGGTTTTGCTTCTTCTTCGCGCCTCCGCCTTTGACTCTGCTAGTCTACTTGTTGTATTCTTCATTTCCCCTTCAACTGGAGATTTGGGACGAAGAACCGAAGAACAGAGAAAGAGAAAGAGAAAATAAAGAAGCAAAGGGACGAACTACGAAGAGAGAAAGAGAGAGAGAGACAGAGAATACCAAAAACCGGAGGCCTCAGCAAAGTGTGGTGAGTTTTATTTTTTATTTTTCGTATAAAGGGGGCAGGTGGTAAGTTTGGTACGGTACGATCTGTATTGAGAATTTATTGCACACTATGACACTGGCTTGTCTTGTTACATCACATAATTGCAATTGGAAGGAACACTAAAAAGTAAAAGCAACAAAAGGTGTAGATCACGGTTGCTTTTCATCCGTCTAGTTAGCAATGCATGAAAAGCAACAAAAGGTTGCTTTTAGACATGGTTTTTGTTTTGACCGTTGCTTGCACAAGGTCTTTTTTTTTTTTTTTGTCAAAGTCTGGACACGGTTTGGGTGTAAAGCAAGGTACATAAAAGCTTTGATCCAAATGTATGGCTTTTATCTCTTGATTCTCTTCTACTGTGATACCAAATATTCTTAAATTACAAGCTGGGGTATTTATCGAATAGATCAGCAATATACTAAGCTCCCTTCTTTTTGAATTTGTTATTAAAAATTGTTGTTGATTTAGGTGGGAGTTTGACTTGTGAGGCTAAGGTGTTGGAGCATTGTGAAGCAATTGACCAAACATTGCAATAAGCAATTGACCAAATACTGCAATACTCGGTGAAGGTATTTCAACTAAATTGATTTTTTTATCTTGAGATATTTTATGTCTTCTTTGCTTGCCTCTTTTTTCTTAATTTGAGAATTTTTTTTACTGTTTATTAAGTAGGTAGTAGATTAAATTGAAGATGTCTTCAAGTGCAAAGGAAAATACTGGAAAAAAAGTAATCACTGCAAGAAAAAATTATCCCGGTAATAGATCTGATATAGGATGGAAACATGGGATGGATGTTGATGGGAATGGCAAAAAAGTGAAGTGTAATTATTGTGAAAAAATTGTTAATGGGGGTATTTATAGATTCAAAAATCATCTAGCATGCACTAAAATAGATGTTGAAGCTTGTGCCAATGTTCCTGAAGAAGTAAAGACCACAATACTGCAGCTTGTTTATGATGCAAAATGTGCTTCATCTAAAAGGAAAAAACAATGGGTTGATACTGGTGATGAAGATGATCAAGGTGCGCATGCACAAGTTGAGTCTCAAAATTCAGAGAAAGGGCTAATGAGTTTCTTGAGAAATACAAAAAATAATAGCAAAGGGGTAGGCAACACACAATCTACCATTAATCATATGTTTAAGAGAGACTTGAGGGAAGAGGCGTGTCAACAAGTAGCTCGATTTTTTTATACAAGTGCTATACCTTTTAATTGTATAAAAAATCCTGAGTTTACAAAGATGTGTGAAGTTATAGGAAGATTTGGTCAAGGATTTAAGCCTCCTTCTTATCATGAGATCAGAGAAAAATATTTAAACTTGGAATTAAAAAACACACAGGCCTTGCTTGAGAATTTTAAGAGTGAATGGACAACAACAGGTTGTTCCATAATGTCTGATGGGTGGACTGATAGAAAAAGGCGTTCAATTTGCAATTTTCTAGTGAATAGTCCTAAAGGGACAGTATTTTTATATTCATTAGATACTTCTGAAATTTCTAAGACGGCTGATAAAGTATTTGAGATGCTTGATGAGGTTGTGGAAAAAGTAGGTGAAAAAAATGTGGTGCAAATAGTAACTGACAATGCTGCAAATTACAAAGCAGCTGGGCAAAAATTAATGGAGAAAAGAAAACATTTGTATTGGACTCCATGTGCAGCCCATTGTATAGACTTAATGTTGGAGGACTTTGAAAAAAAAAATATACTGCAGAAGGAAACGATCGGCAGGGGTAGAAAAATCACAATATATATTTATGCAAGATCAATGCTCATTAGCCTTTTGAGAAAATACACGAATGGCAAAGATTTAATCAGGCCTGCTGCAACTCGATTTGCCACTGCATATTTGACTTTGTCATGTCTTAATGAGCATAGAGCACCCCTGGTAAATTTGTTTAATTCTCAAGATTGGAAGGATAGCAAATTTTCATCTACCAAAGATGGAAAAGAAGTAGCAAAAAGTGTCATGGACAATAATTTGTGGAAGAATATTGTGACATGCCTTAAAGGTGTTGCTCCTCTTATTAAAGTTCTTCGCTTAGTAGATTCAGAAGAGAAGCCAGCTATGGGATTCATATATGAAGCCATGGAAAGTGCGAAGGAAAAGATCAAACAAAATTTTAATAGTGTTAAGAAAAGGCAAGTATTAAATTAATTTTTTGTACTTAATTTTATTATGCATGTTTTTATGTTTTTTATAATTTGATTTTTTTGGTGGAATGACTCTTTTTTTATTGATTTTGATTTGTGATAGTTATGAGCTTATATGGAATATAATTGATGAAAGGTGGGAAGCTCAACTACATAAGCCTTTACATGCAGCGGCATACTACCTCAATCCTCATTTCCATTATGACACTAATTTTAAGCCTCATTATATGATTAAACAAGGGTTATATGATTGTTTGTCAAGGATGGTTGGGGATCAAGATGAACTTAACAAAATTGAGTTTCAATTGAATGACTTTCATAATGCAAGAGATATGTTTGGGCGTGAAACGGCACAAGCATTAAGGAAAAAATTACCTCCAGCAGAATGGTGGGATTCCTATGGAGATGGATGTCCAGAGCTTCAAAGAATTGCAATTCGTATTCTTAGCTTATGCTGCAGTTCTTCTGGTTGTGAACGTAATTGGAGTGCTTTTGAGATGGTAAGATTTTTACTTTTTTTTTTTTTACAAGAAAGAATTCAACATAACTTTTTTCGATTGATAGAATAATAATGAAGTTTTTTATTCTTCAATTTTTTTGTAGATTCATACAAAAAAAAGAAACCGTTTGCATCAAAAGAAGATGAATGATTTGGCATTTGTCATGTGCAATTTGAAACTCACAAGGAAACAAAAGAGTAGAGCTTTCAATTATGATTTTGATGATATATGTTCTGATGATGAATGGATTACTGAAGGAAGGACAAGTGGAGATAATGTGGAGGAAGAGGATGATGAGGTTTTTCAACCTTATGAAATTACCGAGAATATGGCTAATCCATTATCTAGTGTCGACCTTAATGTTGATTTTAACATTGATGATGTTAGGACAAATTATAATGATAATGATGAGGTGGGTGATGCAAATGGAGATTATAATGGTGAAGGTGAAGAATTTGAAGACAATGGAGATGATGATAATCCAACATTCGAGGATCTTTGTTGAATTTATAATTATTCTTATTTAATTATGTTTAATGGCTTTATATTTATACACGAATTTCATACAATTTTTTATGTTAAGTATGATAAATTATAAATGTTGATGAATTTAATTTTAGTTATTTGGATTTAAAATATATTTAAATCAAATTGTTGTCATTTTTAGTATTTTAATTATTTCATCATATAATTTTAATTGTTATTTATTTTATTAATATAGGTAAACTCTTACGAGTTTACGATACGAGTTTACGTTTCTGAGTTTACGTCCCTCTCACGAGTTTGCTTAAACTCACGAGTTTGACAACATTGAGTATAATCCTAATTTAATCATAAGAGACTATTAAATGGCTTGAAAATACTTATACAAGTTAGGGGAAATTACCAACAATTAATGGACAATTAAATCTACAATAATTGAAATAATTGCATTAGTTTTCATAATTAAACTAGTAGCAAATAAAAATCATCAATTAAGGATATTTGGACTTAATTAAAAATAAAGGACCAATAAGAGTTGGAGGTTAGCATAATATTAAGTTGCTAATTGTCATGATTAAATCTAAGAGGCAACCACACTTTGACAAATGCACTTAACTACTTCATTAAGGATGCTAATTAGGATTAGATATGGAGGGTTTGGATTAAATTTAATAAAGCCAAATCCTAAGGTCTTAATTAACTCTCATAAAGTGGAATCCTTGTGGAATTGAGGGCCCGTTTGGTTCAAAGAATTTGGGGGGAGGGAAAGGAACTTTGAGGAGGGAAGGGAACTTAAAGGGAGGGAAAGGAAGATTTAAAAGATGAGGGAAGATGGCTTGAGTTGTTTGGTTGGAAGAAAATGAATGGGTGATAGTTGGTAAAAAAATTAAGAAATGTATATTTTACCCTCAAAAGAAATTAATTCAAAATAAAAAAGAAAAATATTTTTTTTGCTAAAATATATTTTTTGAAAAAATGTCCCTGTTAAGTTCGAACTTTTGACCCAAAATTTTTTTGCAAAGTTTGAACTTTCCCGCCAAGTTCAAACTTTCCCACCAAGTTCGAACTTCCCGCCAAATTTGAATTTTAGGGGTAAATCTATCCAAAAAGGTGAATAGTGACCAGGGAACTTGAGAACCCACCAATTTTGGTGGGATCTCAAGTTCCCACATATGAGGGAAGACTGGTGGGCTCGGGAAGTTGGGTTTCGGGCACTTGGACAACCAAACGGTCTTTTTGCATGGGAATTGTATTAAGTTCCCTTTCCCTCCTTCAAATTCTTTGAACCAAACGGGACCTGAATTGGCCAATGATAAATCAAGAAAATATTCTTAATCCTCATGAAATTAATTGGACCAATGAGAGAGAGTGTTGTGAGTGTGTGTGTGTGTGCAAATGTTGTGAGTGATGTGAGTCTAGTAGGTGAGAGAGAGAAAAGTCAATTGAACAACCAATAGGAAAATTAGGCATAAATCCTATATAAATTAATCAATGGAATTAGTTTAAGATATAGGTAGATGAGAATCTATATAAAATAAATCGTATCTTGAGATACGTTAATCATAAATCAAATATAAAGGGTTATTATTAACAAGCATAATTTAGGCTCGAGATAGAGTATAACCAAAGTCATTTCCTAAATGTGTGAAGATTATTTCCAAATGAGAAAAAGGGAATTAGAGGTTTCTATTTGAAGCTATAAGTTCTAAGATTACAAAACCAATGAGGAAATTTAAATAAAACTTCATGAAGACCCTTAAATATATTTTTATCTAGTGGAATGCAAAACAAAGAATAGATGAAGGGAGATAATTAATAATATAAAGTAAATTAATTCTCAAAAAGCAAAACTTAGAGGTTAAGTTTCTAAACTTGTTGGCTAAATTAGGGTTTTCTAATCACATGGATGGATGAGATTAAAACTTCTTTACTAAGTTTAGATCCAAGGGTTCATACACAAGAAGAGTTAGGTTTGAAATATTTATCAAGGTGCCATAGCCTTTTGCTATAAATAGGGGCCTTTGGTCTTCATATTCTTCACACCAAAACAAGCTTGAACAAGCTGATATAGAGAGTAGAGAGTGAGAGTGAGGAGCTTCTTGAAGGAGTAGCAAGATTCTTCAAGGGTAAGTTCTCTAGTTCTTAAGTTTTAGTTATTAAATTCATAGTTATAAGTAGTTTTAATCTTAAATATGCTAGAGTAGTTTTAATATCATGTTTTTATCAAAATTTCTAGAAGATAGGGATCAAAGTAATGAAACTCTGGCGAAATTTTGTCAGTAGGCGATTTCTGAAATCAGTGATAAAAATGCCAATATTTCATGTTGAAAATGGAATTATAAAATTCTGAGAAAATGCATGGTTAAAGTAGACATATAGGGATTTTCAAATATGCCAAAAACATATTAAATTGAGCTCTGTACAATAAGATAAAAATTCTCAAAGTTGGGCTACGAATTTCTAGAAAATTCTGGGCAGAAGCTCAAAACTTTAAAACTGGGAGTGACTCGTGAAATCTGGGCAACAATGAGTATTTTTACTTAAAAACAAACATCCTGGGGATTCCGAGGAATTTTACGGATCCTCGTTTCGATTTTTGTAGATTTAATTATGATTTTTCAAAGTTAATCAAAAATTCTGCCCAGAAATTCAATGTTGCGTTTTGAGAAAATGTAAGGGCAAAAATTGTAATAATGAATACATCAAGGGTAGAAATGTCAAAATGGGTGGAAATAACCTTTTTGATATTATTTTAAGAGATAGAATATTAGTTGTGTTATTATGGGAAAAAGGAATAATCCGACGATAACATATAGGATATCTAGGAAAGCCGGAGTCGGATCAAGGGATCAGGCAAGTTAGCCAATACACGGTGAGAGGTACGTTCATGTAATGCTTATTATATGCTTATATGTAATAGATAACTTTACATATGCTGTGTGCTTATGAGATATATTTGCTGTGTGCTTATGTACTGTTGGGATACATCTGCTGTGTGCTTATGTATTGATTACTGCTGAGACACCATGAATATCTGTCATACATATATTGTCATATTTAAGCATGAAGTTAACCGTTACCTGGTTCAATGGAAATTGAACCTCAGCTCTTACTATAGCCTCAGGAGCCGGAGGAATCAGGACCAAGGACAAGGGTAAGCAGCACCAGTGAGGACCCGGCCGGAGAATTTCTTTTTGGATATGTATTAACGTACTTTTATTCGGATAATTGTACCAACAGTGAATGTTTATCAGATACTCACTTTTTTAAATTGTTCCGATACTCTACTCTGATCAAACTATTTTGAAAACGTTTTAAAAAATTGGGATGTTACACGTGGACCATTAAAATTACACATGGCTTCCAAAGAAATGCCATGCAAGCTTACACGGTCAACAATGGCACATCTCATTTTGCTCGCTTCACATAATCTCCGTGTACCATGAGAAACGCATCGATGATCAAATCTTAATGATCCGAAAGCTTCCGTTTCAGAGGTTTTTCTTCATATCATAATGCAATTCATTTGCCAATTTCACTCTTCTTCGTTTCGATCCATGTGCTGTCACTGGGCTATCTCCAGATCTAAAGCTAGAAGTGTTAGCTTCTTCAAGTCTTTGGTACGAAACAGAGTATTTCCGTAATGGGCGTCCTTCCAAATTTATGTAAGGAGAGTGAGATCGCGTGGCTCTACAATTCCAATTTGAGGAAGATAAAGATGGAGTTCTGTCTCTTCCTCTTCGCTCCAGCGTTTCCTTCTTTTTAGGTGACAAAGCATCGCTAATCGCCTTGATCGGAGATCTAGATTGCCGCAGAGATAAAAGCGAGCTTTAACTGTTGCAAATTCGTTTTGAGTTCCAAAGATCTTCAAATTTGGTTGGCAGATTACACTTCTTTGTCATGAACTGTATCGCATTTCTCCTCACTTCTGTTCTAATCGTTGCCTTCAAGAAATGAAGTCTTGATTTTTAATTATTGCTTTTGAGTTTGTTTTCTGCTTTCATCTCGAAAATTTTCTTTAGCTTTCTAGTTTCTCACTATGGTAAAGATTGTAACTAGCAGATTTCAACACAAGTGCTGGACCATTTGAACGGTGACTTGGTTTAATTAGTTAATAATTATAAACTTCATTGCTTTGGATCCATGTCAGGCAAACAACTTCAAACCACATTTCGTGCTTCTTTAGTTTTCCGTTTTCTACCTTCCTGAAGTGATGAAATACCCTGGAGTTTGAACTCTGTTGGCAACTTGAGTTACTAAGTACTGAACAACTTATCGATTTTAATAAAAGGCAAAAATCCTAAGTTACCGGGAGCATTTTCGGTGGGGTGATACAATTTGGTCGTAACGTGATGCCTTTAGAGATCTGGTGAAGCTTGGGAGGATCTGGTTCCTTAGAGATTTGATGACGGACAGAGAGGGGGGTTGGCTGTGAGGGAAAGATAAAGCACCATTATATTGTTGACTGTGTAAGCTTGTGTGGCACTTGCATGGCGTTTCTTTGGAAGCCATGTGTAATTTTAATGGTCCATGTGGCACTTCTGTGATGGGAAGGCAAAATTGCTATATTTTTTATTCTTCCATGACAAAATTGGTATTACAAAAACTTCCGAGTGATCAATACTCCTTCTCTTGATATTTGTTTTTGTTGTTTGTTTTTCCTTCCAGTTGATTTTATCTTTGTTACCAAAATTTGTGTTGTGGTGTTTTTGTATTGATGATCATTGTTCTTCACCGTCGCAAAAAAAAAAAAAAAAAGAAAAGAAAAGAAAGGTAGTGCCTTTGATTAGTGTTTAGGCCTAGTGAGGTTAAGATATAGTTTATTGTGATTGAGTTCAAATATAATAAATATAAAATTTATTTAATTCAAATATTTGAGAATAAACTTAGGGCTTCGAAACTTTGAAAAGAGAGGGTTAAAAATATTAATTGTGGTAGTTCCATAAGTGTACGTTCCGTGCCAACGTGAAAAGGATAATTGCATATGTCATCATATGTTTCGATGAAATATGTTTTAATAGTTACCAAAAAAATATGGTTTATTGAGCTTAGGGGATTATTAAAATATTTTCTTTGAATTTATGAATCTTTATATTGGTGATTCTAATTTAAGTAGTACGAATATGTTAAAGGATTGCGCCATCACTCTCTCTCTCTCTCTCTCTCTCTCTCACTCTCTCTCTCTCTCTCAGTTATCATTAGTTTTATTCTGCTACTCTCTTTTCTCCTATTTATAAGATCCTATTTATTGATTTTTAACACAAAACCCTTTTTTAAATTTAATGAAAAATCTAAAACAAATCTCCAAAAAAATTCCCTTGTCTCTTTATAATGACATTTTTATTCTCTCTACTCCCATTTAGCTAACTAATTAATCAAATACGAGCTAACTAATTAATCAAATACGACTTCTTGTCTTGAATATAAGACCTAATTAACTTTTTTTTAGAAAGATTAAGAAAACTAAATAAGTTACTTAATCTTATCATATATTGTGTATGATTAAATTATATATCATTTTATAAGTTAGACAAACTAATTAGTTTTGAGGAAAAATGAGAAACCTAAATATTTTAAAGTAATTTAATTAGCTTCTTTAATATTTTCAAAAAAAAAAGTTCATTGAGTCTTATATGTAGGACTGGAGGTAGTAATAATTTTGAAAAGTTGTAAACATTCTTAACATTTAACCAACTTTAACTAATTTCTTTAATCTAAAGAAAATATTAAATAGGGATTATAAAAAGGACTTGAGGGAGCATAAAGTAATCATCACATGTCGTGAGATGATAAGAGGTCTCACTCTATAAGAAGGGTATATAAGTTTAAATCTCGAAAAGCGCATTATTGGGAAGCCTATAACCTTAACACTCACATCTCAATGGAGATGAGTCATAAGTCTAAAATAAATAAAGCACATTATGAGTTTATACCCCCAAAAAAAATTATTGAAAGTGCCTTATAAATAGAAATAGAGGAATAATACTGAATATGTTACAAGTCCAACTTTGAGTTCACATAACTATAAGTTGTTTTATTGAAGTGGGAACAAACACGCATATGTATTTGGCTTGTACAAGAAACCAAATTAAGAAAAATATCCAAACTGAGACCAGACTAAAATAAAAACCTGCATGCATCTTAATTATTTAATTATTATAATACAGAAGTGGATAGTTATTTGAGGATGCACGGTGCTGATATATAGTCAAACTACGTTTAGTTGTTGTTGTACCAAATCTGCTTTTGAAGGTAAGCAATAATGTTCTTGTCAACTTGGAACGCTTTAGTGAGAACCTCAGGAGAGATAGGAGGAGTGGATCCAAACACAGCATTAGCAATAGTGATAACTCCTGGATTCTGACTACTGAGGCCAGAGATGGCTAGGGCATTTTGATGCCCAACATTGAGTTGGAAGTGAATCATACCGAACGGGAACACAAACACATCTCCTTTATTAAGTACTTTAGTAAAGAGGCGATTGTTATCTTGATTGGAACTCACAAATCCAACCAAAAGCTCACCCTCAATAACAGTCAAGATCTCGGTGCCACGAGGGTGGATGTGGGGAGGATTGAGGCCACCGGCAGCGTAATCAATGCGAGCGAGGGAGATGCCAAGAGTGTTGAGCCCTAATATTTCGTTCACAGTGACTGGAGTCACTTGGGAGCCTAATGGGTTGTCTGTGTTGCCAGGATTTACGTGGAAAAAGAAGTCTTCAGCCTTTGCTAGCTTGGGGTCTTTGCAAAATTTCCCATTCACGAACACTAGATCACATGGATATAATACAGTAGTTAATTAGTAATCAATCAATATGAACATCCTAAATAAATACTCACTCAGACACAAACGAATGAATCCTATACATAGTAACGATGAATAAGAAAAATTAATCTTAAAATCGAGATAGTTTCACCTGATATTTAATCGGATTGTTCTACTTTTTTATGAGGTACTTATAGTAAGGGAAAGAAGTTACAGGACCTGATTCAACATCATGTGAAATAATAGGGCCTTGCATATAAATCCCCCATTTTAAAGTTTTTGTCCAGGGGTACCTTAAATTTGTTTAAGGATCTAGGTACAACTTGTTTTCAATGCGTGTAACTCTTATTCAGTTGTGTGCATACCTATGTTTCAACTAAGTACAAACAAAAAACACTAGCACATAGTTAAGATATGTTGCACACAACTGAAATACACACGTGTGTGTCTGTGTTATATCATGTAGGTTGGCACATACCTCCAGTTTTGGTATCATTTATAGCAACACAAAAGTCTTGGAGAGGGCTAGGGTCATAGGCAGAAGCGAAGGAGAAAACCAAAGCCAAGAAGGCAACGAGAGAGCACACCACTACTGAGACTTTCATGTTTCTCTCTCAATAATAATTCTTCTCTCTCTAAATTGTGTGTTGTGTTGTGTTGTGTGTTTAGGACAACATTATGCATGAGTTATTTATAGCCCGAAGGGGCAGCCGACATTATTGAATTGGTAAGAAATATTAGGTCTTAATTGATTAATTAAAAACCATACTCTTTAGCCACTTACTACACCTACGTACGTACCCAGGGCCCTCCGTTTTTTTTTCCCCCGAATGATGAGACTTATGGTTTCTCTACGTAAACGTCAGAGTAATAGTAGTGTATGTTTCAGTACTCAGAATCAGTCAGCACAATCCCCACTTCCTATACTACGTGCCCTTTATTTTATTATTTATAATTATACTATAGTACCTCTATAGTATAACTGATTATTTGGGGATCAACGAATGGGAGGGATATTGATTAATTTAATTTGTTGAGATCGAGTCGTTAATTAGTAATTTGGGATCAACATTATTATTATTATTTTTTTATAAACAATTTTTAGGAAAAGGGGTTGGGTTCACCCACAATCTTAGGGCAGGGCGAAATCTCCCTCCCTCCTAGGTGATACCGATGTTGGGCAGGGCGAGCCATCTATTACCCTTAGGCGTTAACCTAGGCACCTAGGAGTTATAATGCCTTCTCTAACGCTTTGACCAACTCTAGGATCGAACTCTCTCCCTTTGATGAGAGTATCCGACCCCCTTACCAGTTGAGCCCAAGGACAAGGGGTAAAGAAAATAAGAGTATTATTCAATCTTAACAACACTTAAAGCTTCTAGGCTTCCATAAGCATTATTAGTATTTACGACTTGATCAATTCGGACCAATTCTATGCTTCCAAGGGGTACGTAATCAAGAGTAGCTGGAAGTCTGGAACAAGTATTTTTTTTTTAATTTAAAACAAGAGTTGTTAACCTTGACGACTTTAAAATTTTCAAAAATAAGAGTGGAACAAGTATTTTTTTTTTTCTTTCTAAAAGCTTGCACGTGTGGGTTTTGATTTCTTCAAATTAGACATGGTAAAACAGCCAACTAGTGAGTCATGGGTTAGCTTGCGACAGGATAAGTTAGAAAAGCCCGCCTCAAGCTAAGTCATGCTGTCATTTTCCCAACCCAAACCTGCTCACCAACCTACGTCTCTTTGTTTTTAAGAAAAATATTTTTAAATTATTTTTAAACTTTCAATTTTTTAAAGCTTTTAAAGTCTTCTTTTTATTTTTCCTTGGTGCAAAAGAAAGGGCCAAGTCCCACATGAATTAAAAAGATTATCTTAAAAGGGAATTAAATCCCAAACTATTGTTTTTCACTAAATCAACCAGGCACATATTTAAAAAGGAGGTGTCAGTTAAACCCTGTTTAGGTAAGTTTTCAGCCACTTGTGTTTTGCTTTTAGGAAATATGAACCATCTATAGCTAACCCTTTTTAAACGTCTTCTGTAAGCAAAAGTTAGAAACATGATATCGGATGGCCCAATAAATACGCTAATACAGTTTAATGAATCTTGGAAACTCCCTGACGTCCCCATGTTAATTACTGGATTCAACAAAACATTTCCTATTTCATTAAAAATTGCGTCATATCAATTCAATTAGTTGAGTCGTGTAGGTAGGAAGAGGAATTGATATTTCTCTTTATTTCCTCCCTATGTAATGTATCTATCATTAAATCAAATTTGAATAGTTGAGATTTAATGTTACATTAAAATACTACATCCGGTTTAAAATATAGGAGTCAAATAATTAAATTACGCAATTTGAAAAATTAGTTTAAATTAGTGAAAAATAATAAATATGTAAGAAATATTACTTACTTTCCTAAAAAAATCCCTGTTTATCGAGAGGGTAAGTGCGAGAGAGGAGTGGAAAAAGAGATGAGAGTGAAAAAGTAGAGGGAAAAAGATGAGAGAGACATATAATTAAGTAAAGGTAAAATTTAAAAAAATAAATAAATGATGAGATAAAAACAAAGTGGATCTTATTTAAAAAAGAAAAAAAGAAGAAAAAGCACACCCCTCACAAGTTTAGCTCTTTTATTTTGAATCAGAGGGAGTATTATTATAACATTAAATATAATAAAAATGTACCATGGTAAATAGACCAAATCTTAACCATGAAAATTTAATCTAATGCTAGATACATTAAATAGAGAAAGAGATTAATGAAGACGTTCCTTTTGCAAGGTGGATAACGCATATGAGCATCTTTACGCATATGAGCATCTTCTAAGGACACAATTTAATTATAGAAACCGGGCTAGTTACAATTTTTCTTGAGCCATACCTTACGTACATTTCTCAAATTCATGCTTTTTGCGTATGTTCTTGAGACATTTTTACGTTGCTTTTGGAGGAAATAAATACACAGGTGCTGCCGCAAGATTATCTATCTATTTTGACTCAACAAATTGCTACGAACCTGCAACCTTTTGTTTTGTGTAATGGTTTTGCCCATTCAATCACTACAAATCCACCATTACAAATGTACGTAACACCAGCTTGACGCATTTTGGCCCTAACCTAGCACCACATTTTGTAGCGGTTAGTGTGACCCCAACTGCTTCCAAGTTCCCGCTACAAATGTGGCACCAAGCTAGCGCCACATTTTTTAGTGGGTTATGTGACCCAACTGCTACCGATTACTGTGGCTTACTAGCGTGTCATTAGATGTGAATCATATTGTTGCAAATTTGTAGTTGTTTTTCTTAAAATAGCTTAAAAAACGTAATATTTGTAGCATTTCTTTTTTGGGTAACCACGGCAAGATAATAGCTACTGAAAAGGCGGGTTTTTTTTTTTTTTTTTGTAGTGTGTTTGTTTTTCAATATGCATTAGACAATATTTTTTAAAAAGAAAAATAATTTCTAAATTTCTTTATTGCAAAGAACTAACCTATAATTTTACATGTTTTCATGCTTAACTATAGCAAGAGTGGCATGGTGTACATCGCAACAGTCAATGCTTTACGAGATATATGATTAAGTTACAATTATCTTTCTAGCTCCTTTCCACTTGCACTTCTTCTTTGATATCTCATAGTTGGGCTTGGACACAACCCGTAATTTATATAGGTATAGGGGCAACTTAATACGCACACTGAGATGATGATTTTGCGATCAATGTTCCCTGCATCCCACCCCCTTCTCCTATGTACCAAACATGAGGGCAAGTCCATCAAAAGGGAAAAGCAAGCTTGTGGTTGAGTAGTTAAGGTGGATTGGAAGCTTTATTTCTTTTATTTTGTTGAAACTATCATACTTAATGACGGATTGTATAATTATGTTTGGGTCTGTAAGTTGATTATAGGTATTGGAATGTGATTGATCTTCACGAGGAGGAGAGCAATGGCAAGTATTCGCCGAAAGGTAAGTATCACGTTGAGTTCACGGTAAAATTGCATGGTTAGTAGTAGATACTTAATGAATATATGTATTTGTTTAACTCACAGCTTTGTGCGGGCATAAATACAGGGAAAAATTGTATGTAAATGAGACTTTGAAATTTTACAAGAAAATGAAACACATCCCTAGCTTTTAAATGAGCCGTGATTGCAATTCATAGCTATCCAATCAGCTGCAATAAGGAGGTGAGTCCGATAGGATGGGTTGATCAGCCACCACTTCCTTTAGCTCGGATCCTATTGAATGATGCTAAGGAGAGTAATGATCCTGTTCATAGAAATGATTTTGATATTGATAACAGATTTAGTAGGACTCGTATAAGCTGATTTGGCTAATTTGTAGTTAGTATCTAGGTATTTTTTTGATTTGGAAAGAGCGAGTTAGGTTTACCTAGGTTTATTTGAGAGTTTTATTGATTTCAGCTATTAGTGTTTGTAATGATTTTATTTTTTTTATGATCAATAAAATGATTTTGTTTTGGTAAAAAACTAGCCTTGATCCATAATTTTTTGACTTGTGAATTAAAACTTGTGATTTTCTTAGTATAGCGCTAAATGGGCGTTTTTGGACTAAAGTGATGGAAATGAATCGGGGCCTTATTCAAGAGCTTTTCAAGAGCAAAAATAAAAAAAATAGAGTTTTGAATCACTAATTATAGAGGTATATTGAAGGGTTAAGTAGCAATTTTATTCCGAAAGTACACGTCCAGGAGCAATTTTGCCCTGAAAGTTTTTTTGGAGCAATGTTGCCCTGAAAGTCTAAAAACATAGTAATGTTGTTCCTTCGTTAACAACCCCAACGATCAAACATTAGTTGACCCCATTATACTGACGTGAATTACTTATGTAGCATCTTTCTCACTATTTTTTGGGTTAAGTAGCAATTTTGCCCCGGAAGTATACTTCTAAGAGAAATTTTGCCCTTGAAGTGTTGTTTTTTTCCTGGTCTCAATCTTGCCTCGAGGAAGTCTAAAAAATGTATCAATGTTGTTCCTCAATTAACAGCCCTAATTGATTGTATTTAACACTTTTTGTAAGCTTTATTCTTGAAAGTGGAGCAAATTACCAAGAGGGGGGTGAATTGGGATTTTAAAAATTCTTTTTCAAGTGGTCTGAAATTGAACACGAAAGCAAATTAAAGCAAAACAGAGGAAATGAAAGAATAGCAAGACACAGGAAATTTATATTGGTTTGGTCACAACTCTTGACCTACGTCTAGTCCCCAAATTCTCTAGGTTTTTCATTATCACTCAAAATCAGTTACACACTCTGTACTCGAAGTTATCCTCTTACTAGGAAACACTCCCCCTTACAAGTTGTAAATTAATATACCCAATCTCTAAGTCCCACAACTTGAGATTCTTACAATAAATCAAAAGATACTTTATAAGTAGAAAACACAAGAAGTAGTTGAAACTTTGAATGCTTTTTGTAACATCCCAATTTTCTAAAGCGTTTTCAAAATAGTTTGATCAGAGTAGAGCATTGGAATGATTTAAAAGAGCGAGTATCTAATAAACATTCACTGCAGGTGTATCTGGTTGTTTTAAACAGCACAATTATCCAAATATTTGTTAATACATATCCAAAAAGAAATTCTCCAACCAGGCGCTCATATAGCATTTTGGGCAGATTTTTCGTCTAACTTTGAAAAATCATAACTAATTCTAGAAAAATTAAAACAAGGATTCGTAAAATTCCCCGGACTCCTTAGGATGTATATTTTGGAGTAAAAATACTCATTTTCCCCCAAATTACTTGAGTCATTCCCAGTTTTAAATTTTTGAGCCTCTGCCCAGAATTTTCCAGAAATTCATAGCCTAACTTTGAGAATTTTTATCTCACTGTACCGAGATCAAATTGATACATTCTAGGCACATTTGAAAATAACTATATGTCTAATTCAACCATGAATTTTCCCAAAATTTTGTAACTTCATTTTCAGCATGAAATATTGGCATATTTATCACTGATTTCAGAAATCGCTAAACCGATGAAATTTCGCTAGAACTTCGTTACTTTGATGTTTCCCTTCCAGAAATTTTTCTCTATTACTTTACTCATCATTTTTTCGAAATAAAACCAATTTTGACTATAAAAACATGAAAATAAAATTACTCAAGAATATTTAAGATCAAAGCTACTTCTAACTATGAATTTAAGACTAAAACTTAAAGAACTTAAAAGCTAGAACTAGAGAACTTACCAAGAGCTTTACTCCTCCTTCTCCAAGACTCTTCACTCTCACTTCCACTCTCTATATCAGATTTCTAAGCTTGTTTTGGTGTGAGAATAAATGAAGACCAATGCCCCTATTTATAGTAATTTGTCATGGCAGTCTTGTAATTTCTTTGAACTTCCTCTTCCTCATTTTCAACCATAGGATTTAGGTCAATTGGTGAGGCTCCATCCTCACCTTTGGATCTTGCCTTAGTGAATAAGCTGACATCTCCACCTCTTCTCCCTCTCCAAACCGTGCCCTCATTCTTACTCCTATCTTCTTCCATTTTTTGCATTTAATTACCCCCATGTGAACCCATGTGTTTATGTCTCCATGTGTGTATATGTTTATTATTAAACAACTCCTTTCCTCTTGCACAAGCCAAGTGAACCGTGGCTCTCTCCCTCTCATACACTCCTTCATAAATTTTGCATTTAAGACCCCATGTGATTCCTTTAATTGCTTCTTCCATTTTGTCCCCTTGATTAAATGCTTTAATAAGCTTAATTACCATGTGTGTGTATGTTTATTAAGCAAAAATACTTTTAGGGGTTAAGCTCAAAATTTATTCAAGTCTTTTCATCACTAGTTAAATTTCAAAAATCATGTCCAATTAGAAATCTCTAATTTCCTTTTTATCATTTTAAATTTAATTCCAAAAATTGAGGAAAAGATTTTGGAGATAACCTATTCCAAGCTTAAAATATGCTTGTTCATAATAAATCCTTATATTTGATCTATGATTAATGTATCTTAGGATACAATTTATTTTGTATAGATTCTTATTTATTTGTGTCTTGAATTAATCCCAATGGTTTTCAACTCACAACTCAATTAATTACACAATTTTCTCTCTCCTTCACTAGCCTCACAACACTCACAACTCTTACACACCTACACACTACACACACACAAACTCACAACTCCCCCTTCACTCTCTCTCATTATCCTCTTCCAAAGGTCATTAAGACCTTATCACAAGGACATGATCCTCTTCCATGCATTAATGGGCATTTAACCATCTTATCCCATGTGTTGATATGTTAATTTGTAAACAATTTTCCTTCCACTTTCAGCACAAAAACCATGACTTGCTTCTTTGTTTTCCCTCTTGGATTTGTATTTTATTTGTCTCCCAATATCACACACTAGGTCTTTCATTGGTTCATAAATTTTCACAAGGATTTCACTTTATGAAATTAAATTAAAGCCTTTAGATTTAGCTTTATGAGGTTTAATCCTATCCGTCCATAACTAATCTTGATTAGTATCCTTAATTAGAAATTTAGTCTTTTAATTACTTATGAAAATTAATACAATTACTCTAATTATTGCAAATTTAGTTGTCCATTAATTGTTGGCAACTTCCTCTCTAATTGGTATAAGTATTTTTATGTCATTTAATTGTCTCTTATGAATAAATTAGGATTATGTTTAATTATGATAATTTTATGATATTTATGATCCCTAATTCGAAGCCTTAAAATTTAACCTAACTTGTGGTTTATTCCATATCAAGGTAAAATTGCCCAAAATTGTAGAAAATAAATTACAAAATTAGAGACAACATATTCTCCTATTTTTAATAAGTATTATTTACCAAAATATAGTATTTAAGATAAATAATGATTTTTTTTCTGGGTATTACACATTTCATTTTATGTAGATTAGTTCTTGAGAAGAATTAAATGCAGCTCCTTATATATGAAGAGAGTATTAAATGACCGTTGGATTGAACAATGTAACCGTTGGAGACATTGGACTAGCTGTTAGGAACACTTTGGTCACTTCTCTCTCTAATCTTCAATTAATCCAGGTGCACAGAAGTTTATGGTTGACTTCTCTTGAATTAGATTCATTGGAAGAGTAGCTTGTTGATAGGGAAATAAAACATTAATCCCTTTGCAACGTGTAGAGAATGATTATCCAAAAGGATGCAAGGTTTCTGGACTTTTGCAATAAATGCGCTGACATCACTTTTTGTTTTAAGCTAAATCTTCATTTAATACTCTTTAAACCATCTGAAACTCGATAACAAGCTGATTAAACATAGTTAGGAATAGTAAAGAATGATGATAAGAAGTATTAAAATCAAACATGAACATTTCACAAATTCCCGCAATTTGAATTTCAAGCTGGGCGACACAAACTCGAGTTTGTTCATCCAAATTGAAGTTTGTAACTTTCCTTCAGAAGCCTAAATTGGAGTTTACTAAACTAAACTTGAGTTTACTTCATTCAAAGAAGAACGTCACGATTTGATTTTTGAAGCATATTTTGAATAGGAGTAAAACTCGAGTCCATTAGGGTGTGCATGGCAACCATTCTGTTGCCTAGTACTATTTCTGAGATGAAACAGTTTTTTCTGATTCTGTGCTTTGAAAGAGTTCTGAGAATCAGAATTACGTTTGTTAACCCATTTTATTTTTACTCCGAGAATCAGAATTATGTTTGGTAACACATTGTTCCTCCCCTTGTTTGGGAGTTAAAAAAAATAGTAAGGGAGGAAGATGGAGGATTATTGAGTCATTTTTACCATTTCATCCTTTTCTTTAATAATTAATATAATTATTATACTTTACAAATAAACTTAAATTTAAATTTCCTAAAAAAATTATTTATGTAATTTTTATATTCAAAAAATTATTTATGTGGCGGCGGCGATGGCGGCGGCGGTGGTGGCGGTGGTAGTGGCGGCGGGGGTGGGGTGGTGGTGGTGGCGGCGGTGGTGGTGGTGGCGTGGGGCAGTGGTGGTGGTGGCGGTTGTGGGGCGGCGGTAGTGGTGGTGAACGAGGGTAAATTTCTGCTTCGAAGAGGAAGAAGTCTTTTTTTTTTTTTTTGAAAAAATGATTCTCATTTTGTGGCTTGGAACAGAGAAGAAGAAAATTTCTGCTTCTTCTTTCCCCCCCCCCCCCCCTAGCACAAAAAATAAACTGATTTATCCCAGGAACATTTAAAAAAAAAAAACAGATTTACCAAACACAATTCCCATCTAATTTTGTTCCAGGGAATAGAAATTAAGAAAAAACTCATTCTGGGAGCGTTACCATGCACACCCTTAGTGACTAACTCAAGTTTTGGACTTTTATAATGAAAAATACGTTTAAGTCCAAAAGCTCAAAAACTGGAGTTTTTAAAAGTTCAAAATAGAGCAAAGCTCTCGGCTTGATACAAACTTGAGTTAACAAAACTAAACTTGAGTTTCTTTAAAAGCTTGGGAAACTTGAAAACTCTCTGTCAAATGAAAGTTGGAGTTTTTAACGAAAAATTGAGTTTCTTCATAGTGAGGAAAACTAAGAAGGCTCTCGGTCAAGTGCAAACGGGAATTTGCTAATACAAACTCGAGTTTCCTTAAAATTTGAAAAACTTTGGAAAACATTTGGCTAAGAGCAAACTGGAGTTTGAAAATTAAAATTGGAGTTTACTTATGCTAAAAAACATTGAAAGCTCTCTGTCCAACACAAACTCGAGTTTCATAACACAAAATCGAGTTTGCCTTGACTTGAAAACCTTAGAGTGCTCTTTGTATGACACAAACTGGAGTTTGGCCATGTTTAGAAAACTTGAGCTACTCTTTGTCAAGTTCAAACTCGAGTTTACAAACCTAAACTCGAGTTTGTCTTTGAAAGTAAGTTTTTCAACTTAACCAAAAAAAAAAAACTTCAATTTGAGTTTACAAATGTCAGTTATCATCAAAACACATAGAGAACTAACATTTTCCCCCTTTTTGATGATAACAACACTTGTAAACTAAAAATTCCAAGAGTTTGATAGAGTTTTGGCATTCTAAAATGATTTTACAAAAATGAAGTGCATATGAAAGAAAAACACAGATATCAGAGTTAAAGCACAAATAGTAGAAGCACCAGAACATGTTTTCATTTCAAAACATAAGTACGTAGCATTGTAAATTAGCTAGGGCAATAATAAAAAACAACTACATAACAATAACTGAAGCTATACAACACAAAAAACTAAATTGAAAAAAAAAACTGAAAATCTGCAAACTCTCAAACTCTTTATTGCTCTTGTTCTTCTCCCCCTTTGTCATCATCAAAATGGGGTGGATATGAGATAAGGTCATCAGATGCAAGGTCTATAAGAAGAGTAGAGGGAGGTGTATCAAGCTTTATAGTGGAAGGGTGAGAGGGAGGAACAATCTCAGTGGTTGGAGTGGAGGAGGCAGGTGGAGATAAGGAGATGATAGGTGTAGTGAAGGTGAATGAGGGTGTGGTAGAGGGTTTAGGCAAGGTAGAAGGGTCTTCAGACTTTAAGTTGTTGAAACTAGGGCTAGCAGAAGGTGAACTAAATCCAAAACCAAAACTAGAAGACAACATCTCCAGAATCTTATCCATCTTGTCACAGAGGCTTACACTGGATATTATCAATGTAAAGATGCTTGCAGCTTGATCCTCAAAGTAACCATTAAGGTTTTCAACCTTCTCTTTCAATTCTTCCTGAGTATCCACCATATCACTATTCCTCTTGTTCACCTCAAAAACTAACTTGCCCACTTCCACTTCAATTTTCACTAACATCTCAACTATAGCAGCATCCACAATGGCCTTGACTCTGTCATCGAAATCAGAAGGAAAGGAAGATTGAGGAGGAGGTGCTGACTGGGCCTCTTGGGCTTTAGCATAAGAGTGTTGGAAATTATGCCCTAGGGGCAAATCATTGTAATTTAAATGTTTATATTATTTAAAGTACTTCTCCGTTTAGTTATCATATCATTTGCATGTCAAAGTTATAAGCATTTGTTGTTAGTTCTCTATGGGTTTTGATGATAACTGACAATTGTAAACAAAACATGAAGTTTTTATTTGGTAAGTTGAAAAACTTACTATTAAAGGAAAACTCGAGTTTTGGTTTCAAAACTTGAGTTTTGACCTTACAGAGAGAAGTCCAATTTTCCTGAACTAAGCAAAACTGCCGGTTTTCAGAGAAAACTCAAGTTTTCACTAAATTGAGACTTCCCAACATTTTCTGAAAAATGCAAAACTCGAGGTTGCATTTGGAAACTCGAGTTTTGGTTACACAGAGAGTCTCCAAAGTTTCAAACTTATGGAAACCTTCAGTTTTGTTCCAAAACTGCCAATCTTCAGTTTAACATGAGATTTCTAAGTTTTCTCGAGTTTTTGTGAAAACTTGAGTTTTGGTTTGGAAACTCGAGTTTCGACCTGACAGAGAGCAATCATGTTTTACTCAGTTTTGAAAACCGCCAATTTTCTTTGGAAACTCCAGTTTTGACTTGGCATAGATTTCACAAAGTTTTCATACTTAAATGAAAACTTGAGTTTTGGCTTAGCCGAGAGCTTTGCTCTTTTTCAACGTTTTGAAACCGCTAGTTTTGGATGAAAACTCAAGTTTTGATGTTTTGGACTAAAACTCATTTTACATGATAAAAGTCCAAAACTCGAGGTTTGATATGGAAACTCGAGTTCTGAGTTCCTGTGCAAAAATGTGTTTCAAAGCTCAAATTGCGACTTTCTTCTCTGGTTGGAGAAAACTCGAGGTTTGATATGTAAACTCCAGTTTTGGTATAAGTGCACAGTGACAAACTCGAGTTTTCATCGCAGAGTTTGAATTTCGATTCTGACGAATTTGTGAAACCTTCTTGTTTGATCTTAATATTTCTCATTATCATTCTCTAACATTCCTAGCTATGTTTAACCATTTTGTTAGTAAGTTTCAGGTGATTTAGAGAATGTTTATTGAAGGTTTAAAGCAAAAGCAAAAAGTGCATCAACACATTAAATGCAAAACCCAGAAAGCTTGCATACTTTTGGGTAACCCTTCTACACACGTTAACAAAGAATTAATGTTTGCTTTCCACATCCAATAGCTGCCATTCCAACGGATTAATATTCCAGAAGTCAACTCTAGACATTTGTGCAACTGGATTAAGTGAAGATTAGAAAGAGAAGATGACCAAAGCTTAACCTGATCCTTCTCTGATGAAGGCAACGGTTATATTGAAGATTACAACGGTCATTTAATGCTCTCTTGGTATAAATAGAGCTGCATTCAATTCTTCTCAACTAACACATTTGCTAAAGACGAATTGCGTTCAAGTCTTATACTTATTCTTTCAGTTTTCACTTGTAAAGTATTTTTTGATACATAAAGCTTCAGTATTTATCATTATCCACTATTAGAGAGAGTTTCTTATTTGTAAAACATTTATTGTAAAGAATCACAAGTCAGGGGACTTGGTGTTGGGTTCATTGATTGAAACTTGTAAGGGGGAGTAAGTTCTAGTGAGAGAATTACTCTTGAGTACAGAGTGTGTAATCAATTGAAATAGTAAAAATCCTAGAGAGTTTGGGAACTAGACGTAGGTCAAGAGGTTGGACCGAACCAGTATAAATCTTTGTGTCTTGCTCTTCTTCTCTACTCTCTGTTCATCTCTGTTTTTATTACTCAAAACAGAGTATTTCGAAAAAGTTTTAAAAATCCCCAGTTCACCCCCTCTTGTGGATTTAGCTCCACCTTCATTTGTAAGAGTACAAGGTGCTGGACCGAGCCATTATGAGAAAATTGTATGGATTAAGTCATAAGCTTATCTCATCTATAACCGCGTCATAATGCCCTTTGACTTGAGATCATGGATTCCTACATGAGAATCGCTGATCTTTGACCTAGTCAAAAGTCACCTTTGATCGGGGGATGATAAAGGCTTCAATCAGGATTAATGGTTTTCATGTAGAGGAATGTGAATGGTCAAGATGGAATTTGTCCCTCACATTTATAGAGAGATAATACTGGGCCCCTCGATGGGTGAGTTTGAGAAATGTATGGCCATACTACGATGGAAATGAGTTTCCATTTCAATTGTTAGACTACTTAAGAATCGAGAAAGTAATGGTCAAGAATAGGAAGTTGACATTATCCATGCCTCATCATTGACCAAATTATTGCCTAACAAAAGGGATGTGAAATGATTGTATGATAGGTTGTATCGTATCATCGATCCCCATATGAATTAGGTAGTCGCAATGCCTTGCTAGAGGTCACTTGCGACTTGTGGGCTGGTATAGTATTGGCCTGCTGTCAATCTCATGTCAGCTTGCAGGGTCGCACACAAGAATAGCCCAACATGAGTAATAGTTTCCAGATTCATTGAATCTTAGATATGTCTAAGATTTAATGAATACAACATTTAATCTATGATGGATATATATATATATATATATATATTATTAAATTCAAAAATAATATAATAATATTACTTAATATAGATTATAATATTATTATATATTATTTGTTTTGTATTTAATTTATTTGATAAATTAAATATTTAAAACAAATAGAGATATTGTATCTTGGATTTAATTTTTGAATAGAGATATCATATATTAGATTTAATTTGACTTGAGATATAGGATCTTAGATTTAATTAAATAGACATATATAATATCTCAGATTTAATTTATAAAGATAAATTAAATCAGTAGGCTTTTAATTCAGATTAAATAAATAGATTAGATTAGATCTGTTTGACAAATTTAATTAATATATTATTTTAATCCAAATTCGAATTTCAAGATTAATTTAGATTGATTTTGAATATTTTAATATAGCTCATTAGGGTTTTAGAAACTCTATGAGAGATAATGATCTAGTCATATTAGAAGAACAAATGAACAGTAAAGCCGCGAAAAACACTAGAGAAAAAAGGCGTGAGATACAAAGCTTCAAGGCGCTAGCATGCTGCCATTCGTGTCAGAGTGCTGTTTGGTATGGATATTGATAGAGGGAGTGGATTCGTAGAGTTGGCTCCTGTTGATCGCATAGGACGCACACGAGTTCGCAAAAGTACGATTCTTACTACCCGATTTAAACGTTGTTGATAGATCCTCTTCGATGGGATTAATAAATTTTAATGGATGAAATCTTTCCAGTACGTGTACAGATCCCAACAGAGAGGCTCTGGATCTCTATAAGGCCCTTGATTGGCCAGATCCTTCCTCAAAATTGATCCTTATTAGATTCAACTACTGCTTTGCAAAGGTAGGAGGAGTCTTCAAAGTCTCAACAATACCAACATACCATACCTTGTGATAAAATAGTATAACTAACACAAGAGAAGGAAATGGAATGTGGGAAGGTTTCCTGGAAGAAAATCGAAACTTAACCATTTCCTGGAAGATCCAGTTGCCAACATTAATAGGGACTTTATTAATGATGCTAGTAAGGAGAGGGTAATCCTTCTTTGCAAAATGGGTAAAGTTGCCATTCTTTTAAATCAAATTTCAAGAATAAATATACTAGATGGCACGATAGATAAGAGGCATAAAAATAGGGGGAAAGGATAGAGAAGCCAATTGACCCTCAGGAATAGGTTCATTTGGCCTCAAAGTTTCGAAAATTTCCCTGTTACTATATTGGATTAAGGGAACAGGAGGAGGATTTTCAATTTTTAGAATTGAATTGATAATGGAAGTAGACAAAGTCATCTTGACTCCTTTAACACAAGTAGAGACTCTCTCTTCTACAAGAATCTTGTCACAATCCTCTAGGTTGCCCCACTCCATATTAAAATATAACAATTTAACGATATTTGGAGTAAAAGTGGCAGATATAGATAGAAAATATTCAAATTGATTGAGCTAAGGAGAAAGATCTAAATTGCACTCATCTTTTAGCTTGGTCAAATTGACAGAAACAACAAGACAGAATTCTTTCTTAAGGAAAGATTCATTGAATTTGGCAGCAATTTCATTAGATAGAGTAGAAGTAGTAGAGGCAAAAACTTGAGGAGGAGAGGTATGAAGGTATATCTCATTGACCGCATCAGGTACAATAGTGGGAGGTTCCTCAGAAGGTTGAGAAGTAGCAGGGGTAGCCTTCGAAGATGCTTGACCCTTCTTAGAGGTCGTTCTCTTCTTCTTCGGAGGCTTAGAAGCCTCAGCTTCCTTCTTTTTCCCTTTTCCTACATCAGCAGACTCTGGTTCAGGTCGCTTCTCCAATTGAACCTTAGTGGGTTCTTGAATGGTAACCCCTTTAGGTTTAGGAGATGGAGCAGGCTTATTCGCGACAACTCCAGGTATTGATTTGTCGACTCCATAATGAAACCTTCTAGGAGTGCTCTTCATACACATAGATCGCTTCAAAGGAAGAGGTAATGGAGAACCAGAAGCTTCATGATTAGAGGCAGCATCTTGGGAGGTTCCGACAGGTCTTTTGGAGGCCATTTTAGGGTTTCAGAGGTCTAAATTGGTAAAGGAGATGAGAGCTCAAAGAAAACCTTAGGGCAAACTAGAGTTTTAAAGAGCATGGAGACGAACATGCAAGACTCACACGTATAAATAGGATGTGAAAAACTCAAGTTTGCATAAATGCAAACTTACCTGGACTTCAAGGATGTATATGTGAACCCTTGAACTTTTGCGACAAAACTCGAGTTTATACTTACCAACCTGAGTTTTCATTGCTCTTTAATAAGATAGTTGCTCTTTGTCAGATGGAAACTTGAGGTACTCACTTAATGACTTGAGTTTTGGTTTTCTCCAAAACCATAGCATGCTGTCTGTCCCCGATAAGCTCGAGTTTGCTTCTCTTGACAGCAAACATCAGCAATTCAAGCATCCTGCATAAACCATAACTAAACACTCTGATGCTTGAGTTAGTATCTAATAATCATCAAAACCATAACTAACATTAGGCAAGAAATACTTACAACTGATTGGGATTTACCATTCCCAATTCTCTTCTTATGAAATTGAATTGTTCCCTAGCCAAGGGTTTGGTGAAGATGTTAGCAAGTTAAAGATGAGTTGGGATAAACATCACTTTGACATATTTCTTTTGCACATGATCATATCAATATGCTTGGTCCTTGTATGTTGAACAGAATTCTTCGCCAAGATTATTGTGCTAGTATTATCACAAAGAATTGGAATTTCTTTGAGATGAAGTCCCAAATCCAAAAGTTGTTGCTTGAGGCACATGACTTATGCACAACAACTAGATGCAGCAATATACCTAGCTTCAGTCGATGATACAGAGACGGTTGTTTGCTTCTTGTTGAACCAGGAGACAAGTGAGCCAACAAGAAATTGACACTGGCCACTTGTGCTCTTTCTATTCCTCTTGTATTCGGCATGATCTAGTCTAAATATGTCACCAGATGTTCAAGTTGACCTTTGGGAAACCACAATCCAAGGGTTTTTGTGTCAGCAAGGTATCTGAAGATCGTTTTCACATTTTCAGCATGAGACTCCTTGGGAGCAGATTGAAATCTTGTACACATCCCCACACTGAATTGGATGTTAGGGTGGCTTGTAGTCAAATAGATCAATGATCCAATCATTCCTCTCTATCTTGTAATGTTGAAATCCTTGCCCTCTTCATCAACATCCAATGAAGTGGTTGAGCTCATTGGAGTATCAACTTTATTGTATTGGTCCATCCCAAACTTTTTCAGTAGATCATTGAGATTCTTTGTTTGAGATATGAAGATCCCATTCCTTTTTTGCTTGATTTGCAGGCCAAGAAAATAATTGAGCTCTCTCTACATGGACATCTCAAATTCTCCCTGCATATTCTTAGCAAATTCTTCACACAAAGCATCATTAGTAGCACCAAATGTAATATTATCAACATATATTTGAACAATTAAAATTTCACTAAGCTTATTACTCTTTATGAAGAGAGTTGTGTCTGCTTTTCGTCTAATAAATCCTTGATTAAGAAGGAATTTGCTTAATTGCTTATACCAAGCTCCAGGAACTTGTTTAAGACCGAACAATGCCTTTTTGAGACGATAAACATGATCTGGATGATAATCATTCTAAAAACCAGGAGGTTGTTCAACATAAACTTCCTCCTGAATAAAACCATTAAAAAAAGCACTTTTTACATCAATTTGATAAAACTTGAATCCTTGACACAAGTAAAGGCTAGAAGAACCCTTATAGCTTCCAATCTTGCCATTGGAGCATAAGTTTCTTCATAATCAATTCCTACTTCTTAATTATAGCCTTTAACAACTAATCTTGCCTTGTTACGGACAATGATTGTAGATTCATCTCGTTTGTTCTTGAATACCCATTTAGTGCCAATGACCGGATGGTCTTTAGGCCTAGGTACCAAATCCCAAACTTGATTTCTATCAAATTGATGTAACTCCTCTTGCATTGTTATCACCTAATCATTGTCTGAAAGGGCTTCATCAATCTTAGAGGGTTCAATCTCTGATATAGAGGCAAAAAATGTAACTTCATCAAAGTACTTTTTCTGGTCCTTACACCTCAATTTACATCACCTACTACTTGGTCCAAAATATGATTCCTAATGAACTTCCAAGCTCTAGGTTGAGATTAACCAGAATTTCCGCAATTGTTTTGAGGATCAGCTTCAAAGACATTTTTAGGATTTTCAATAGTGGCAGGAGTAGTTTTTCAAAAGAATTGATTTTTGAATACATTTTCTTCATCATCATCTAAAGGTTTATCAAATTTGGATTTACAGAACACAAGATGCATAGACTTTTCAACAATATGAGTATGAGTATTAAAGAGTCTATAAGCTTTCCTTCTATTTGAATAACCCAAAAATATACCTTCATCCACCTTGGAATCGAACTTTCCCAAGTTATCCTTACCATTATTGTGGATGAAGAACTTGCATCCGAAAACATGTAGATGAGCCAAATCGGGCTTTCTTCCTTTGTACAGCTCATTGTTACACCCCTACAGGCCTCGTACTTTCGGGCAGCGGGTAGTGTGATACCTCTTAATTCTTATATTATATCACTTAACAACATGTATCAGAGTAAATTACGCAGCAGAGCATACATTCGGTTTGGGCGTAATGTACTGGTAAGATATTACAAAACTTGGTTACAAAATTCAAAACATAAATACATAAATTGTGTACAAATATTTCCCGAATATTTTGAAACTCGTCCAGCACCTTCATGTGCTAGCATCCACCACTTTATCTTGAAGGTACTTTCAACAAGTTGTAATTACGCAGGTGGCAACACAGACTGGAATCTTGAGGGATCCAGAGTAACCGTTAATCTTAGACACAAAATATATCCAACGGATGTAAGAAAACAATAAGCAAAACCTGCCGATCTTTGTAGTGCCTTGCTTACGAAATAGATTGGTGCCTGGCCGATGTCGGTTTCTCTAACTAGGACTGCACTTACTGCTTCTTCTCCTACTAACAAATATAGGAACAAAGATTCGCCTAGTTCTGGCTTCGAGAGAACTGGCGGGGTTGCCAGACATTGTTTAATTTTTTCAAATGCTGATTCACAATCTGTATTCCACCCTCCTTGTGTTTCCTTCTTTAGTAGTCTAAAGAAGGGAGCGCATTTTCTGCCGATCTCGATAAAAACCTGGTCAGCCCAGCCAATCGGCCGGTCAGCTGTTGAACTTCCTTCTTGGTCGTTGAGTCTTGCATGTCTAGGACGGCCTTGCATTTATCAGGATTTGCTTCGACTTCGCGGTTCGTCAACATAAAACCTAAGAACTTCCTGGGTGGGACTCCAAATGCACATTTGACCGAATTCAAGCGAATCTGATATCTTCTTAACTTATCAAACATTTGCTCAGATCCCAGATATGGTCTTCCGGGTCTTTAGATTTCAAGATCATGTCGTCGATATATACTTCTACCTTTTGTTCGATCTAGTCCACAAAACTCTGTTCATCATCCACTGATAGGTGGCCCCAGCGTTCTTCAATCCGAAAGGCATTACATTATAGTAATAGTTGGCCTTGTCGGTTATGACGGCCGTTTTCTCCTAATCGTCCGGGTGCATGGCTATTTGATTATAACCAAAGCACACGTCCATGAAGGATAGCAATTGAAAATCGGACGAGTTGTCGACTAACTAGTCTATATTAGGCATTGGGTAGGAATCTTTTAGGCAGGCCTTATTTAAGCTGGTATAGTCCGTGCATACCCTCCATTTTCCATTTGGTTTTAAAACCATAACCACGTTAGAGAGCCACGTGGTATATTGTATTTCTCTGATGAATTCGGCTGCCAAAAGTTCCTTGACATGCTACTCAAGAGCCTTTTGACTGTCGGCTTCGATGTTTCTCTATGCCACTGGTGTCGACCCCGACCGAATGGCCAATTTGTGGCAACATAAGTTAGGTTCGATCCCTAGTATCTCGGATGATGTCCACGCGAAGACATGTTGGTTCTTTCTCAGGAACTCCATCAATCGGGTTTTCAAATCTGGATTCATCGCTCCTCCAATTTTGGTAGTTTTTAGGAATCCTTTCCTATGACCAATTCTTCCAACTCGCCTTCTGGTTCTGGATGTGGGACCTTGGGCTCGTCCCTAAGGTCGAGCTCTATCATGCTTACTGGACATCGGGACTTCTTGTCCTTTCCAAAGTCTAGGGGTCGTTCACCCCCATGAATCTAAGGTGGCGATATGGGTTCGCCTTCTCCCTCCCAGACGGTCTCGAAATAACATTGCCAGGATTCCTTCTGGTCTTCAATGACAACTACAACTTGGTTCTTGTTGTTCACCATCTTCAACCTTTGATGCTTTGTAGACACTGGCATGTCCCAGTTGTAGATAGTTGGTTTTCCCAATATGATATTATAGAGGGAAGGGAAATTGGCAACTATGAATCTTACCCGTTCTGATTTAAACACCTCTTTAGTTCCTAATGTTAATCTTAGGTCGATATAACCTTTAGGAGGTGAGTGCTCCCCGTTGAATCCTATGAGGATCATTTTGCATGGCTTCAAATCTTCTACGTCCATATTCATCTTGTTGAAAGCATCTCAAGTGATGATGTCTGCCGAGCTCCCTACATCTACAAAAATCCTTTTAACCCAGACATGTACCAGGGTTCCCATGATGACCAAACCATCCTAATGTTCTGGAACTACGTCCTTCATCTCTTCATTAGTAAAGACTAATTGTGGCGATGTCAGTTTGGTGGGGTCATCCTTGAAATTTGAGAGATCTCTTACAAAGAGGATTTCTCTCAGGTACTTCTTGTGCTAGCTTATTGTGTCTTCTCCCCTACCGAAGCTTCCGCTAACCACGTTGCAATGGAACTCGGCTTCTGGGAACTTATCATCCTCGCTAGTTGACTTTCGTCGCTTCTCGTCTTTCTTCGGGTCGGTGGTCGGGCTTCTACTACAGTCTCCTTGCTTGCGTTTGTTATTTTTCTTCCCCTGAGTTTTTATCACGTATTGGCGCAATTTGCCATCTCTAACGAACTTCTTAATGGCGTCACGAAGTTCATAACATTGATCTGTTGTGTGTCCTGGTCTGTCATGAAACCACAAAACTTGGATTGGTCTGTTGTGGGTTGGTTTCGGGGAGGCCGAGGCCTATTGACTCTTTTCATCTCAGTCAATGCCACGTCCTTCCAGATCTACGAACGAGAGGCGTTTAGAGGGGTGTATCTATCATACTTTGTTTTTCCTTCAAATTTTTCTCCCCGAGCTCGGCTATCTCGGTTCTGCCTGCAGGAGTCTTCTTTTCATTTGTCAGGCTGATCCTTGTCATCTAGTGACGTATTTCTCCGCTTCTCGCTTCCGACGGCATTGGCTATCTCCATCTGTTCCACCTCCAAATATTGCTTCAATCGGGTATGGAATTCAGTGAGAGTGTAGACTTGGTTCTTGAAAACCGACTTCGCCAACCGAGATGAAGGATCCAGCCCGTCTATAAGGCAGTGCATGTGGACATCCTCTGGGAGCGAGCGTACTTGTAAGGCCACCTCCTTAAATTGGTCTAAATATTTTTGGAGCATCTCTCCTTTTTTCTGCTTTACCTTACTCAGAGTGAATTGAGATTTCGGCTGCTTCTTACTCGTTGTGAAATTCAATTCGAACTTACGTCCGAGGTCTTCAAAGTCTCGCACCGAATTGGTTGGTAAGGTATGGAGCCACTTTTGAGCAGGTCCAATAAGTGTTGCCGTAAAAAGTCGTGGAACAACTGAGCCCTCAATTAGCCCAACAAACATGAGCAATTCGAATGTATCCAGGTGATCACATGGGTCCTAGGTCCTGTCATACATCGGGAGGTCTGCCAGATCAAAATCCTTCGGATACGGCGTACTCACTGGGGGAACTTCGAGGGCGGGCTATTCTCTCCATATCTCGGTCCTCATCGTCTGAGATCCGCTCCAAGTGTAGTTTTTTCAAGGTTGAGGTTGGAATCTGCGTTCGAGCTCGTCCTGAACTCGTACCCTGAGTAGTTCGACCGGTATCCTGTCGTGTTGACCTTGGTTCTTCACTGCAAGAAGGATTGCTGACATCGTGCGTCATCCTTTCCTTCCTTCCACATGTATCATCACAGCCTTCTCCTCTTAACAATGCCTCAAACGGTTTGAATCGGTCTTCCATCATCTGCTAGATTATTTTGAGATCTTCTTGGCGTTGGAGGTTATTGTGCTTTTCCATGTTCTCCAATCGCCTCAACATTGATTCCTGGGTTCTCTGTAGGAGAAGGAAATATGGGTTTTGAACTAGGATTTCTTGAGCTGCCGAGTCCTGAGGCTTGGCAACTACGGGAAGGGAAGATACCGTGTCGAAAACGTCATTCCCTTGATTCGCAGCGTTAGCCTTTGGGATGTCCGTAGGTTGTGGTGTTTCTTAAGCTCGTTGCTGTTGACTTGCCTCAGCCTGTTGTGGATTTGCAAGCTGAGGGTTCCGACTGGTGCTTCTAGTGTTAGCCAACGGTGGTCACGGAGATCAAAATTTAACATCCCCACAGTCGGCGCCAATGTTCTGGTGTAGAACGCAGATGTTCAGCCTTGGGCTGGTGCTTTGATATTGGATTGATGGGCTTTGCCTGAGTATCTATGGAGGAGATAGTCAGGAGAGTGTGGGATCACTGTGCACAAACTAGGCTCTTCGCCAATGGGGGTGGTGTGTGTGCACAGTGTGACTTAATGTAAATGGTATTGAGTTAGAACGAGCATACCTTAAGGCTTGATCTTGTATTTATAGAGTTTATCTTAGGTAGGATATATCGAACCCTGTGTGATCTCTGGTGTGAGTATCTATACCGTTGTATCACATATGAAGATACCTCTTTATTCTGGGGAGTTAAGATATTCACCTGAGGTAGATAGATTCGCACTACTACAAAAAAGCATATTAACGTCTTAAATTAGAGGCAATTAACATCCTATTTCAGAAGGATGTCCAACTAGGGGTAGTTGTATGTAAGGCGTCCTATGATTAAATCAGGACGCCTTTTTTAAGGCGTCCTATGATTAAATCAGGACGCCTTTTTTAAGGCGTCCTATGTTTTATTCAGGATGCCTTTTTAAAGGCGTCCTGAATAAAAAATCAGGACGCCTTATTGCTTTTTTAAAAAGAAAAAAAAAATTAAACCGCTTGCCACGCGTGGGGGAAGAACCATAAAAGACTCACGAAACTAGAACAAAAAATAGAGAGACAGAGACGATGCAGATTAAGAGATTTTGTGTGCCCTAAATATGATCTAGAACAACACAACAACAAATTTGGAACAACAAAATAGCAAAACAGCAGATCTGGAACAACAAAACAGCAAAACTGTAGATCTTGAACGACAAAAGAGCAGATTTGGAACAATAAAACAAGAGATCTTGAACAACAAAACAGATCTGTGGCCGCCATCGTGGAAGGAACTGTGTTCCCTAAATATGCAGATTAAGAGGTTTATGAAAGAGAAGGAAATCACCAAGAGGGGGGGTGAATTGGGGATTTCAAAATTCTTTTCGGTTCACCCACACAGCAGATAAAATCAAGGCAAAGTGGAGATAGAGAAGAAAAGCTTGACACAGATGATTTATACTGGTTCGGTCTAATTCCTTGACCTACGTCCAGTCCCCAGTACCTCTGGGATTTTCCACTATCACTCAAGAACAGTTACACCCTTTGTAAACGAAGGATGCTCCTCACTCTAGGAGTCACTCCCCCTTACAAGTTGTAATTGTTTACAACAGATACACACTCTGTAAACGAAGGATGTTCCCAACCTAGGACACACTCCCCCTTACAAGTTGTACTCTGTAATCAGATACACCCTCTGTAAACGAAGGATGCTCCCAACCTAGGACACACTCCCCCTTACAAGTTGTACTCTGATTTTCCCAATCTCTAAGTCACCTGACTTGAGATTCTTACAATGAATGATATACAGGGAAATAAACTCTCTCTAAGAGTAGATAATGATACACACTGAAGCTCAATGTATCAAAGATACAAATAAATGAATGAACAGAGAAAAACTGATGTAATTCGTGTAATCTTTCTGTAACTGTCTTCTCTGCTGTCCATCTTCAAATCTTCACCCTTTTATAGTGATTTGAAGCTTGTGAACGTTATAGATCCGTTGTGGCTTCAACCCATTTGAAAATCTAGCTGTTATGGGTGTTGTACAATGAATCTATCTGCTGAAACTCTTGGGCATTTGAATATAGCTGTTGGGACACTTTTGCAGATTTGAATATTTGAACTTTGGCTCTTCCCATGTGGTGATGTCTGAAGAATAATGTTGTTCAGCTTTAGTTGATGGAAGCTTTGTTGTCTGCGTTGAGGAATCTACCCATCATTTCTAGCTGTCTGCCATTTGCTTCTGTCTTTGGAAGATAACTTAAAATATTGCAAGTTGCACAAAGTGAAGCTCTATTTGATTCTTTGTCAAATTCAAATACTTCTGTAATCTCATGAACAAACTCGTTAAGACTGATTAGAAACATAGATATGAATCATATAAATCATATAAGATCAATTTGTAACTTAATCCTGGAGTGTAGATCAGATTGGGTAATTCTGGAACAAACTCCGTTTTTCTGACAGAAATACCAAAACTCGAGTTTTGATAATCAAAACTAGAGTTTTGAACTGTTCACTCTTCATCACTGCAGGTTTTCAAACCAAAACTGGCAGTTTTCAAGCTTTAGAAATGCTGAACCTCTCGGGTTAACCAAAACTCGAGTTTTGCTTCCCAAAACTCGAGTTTTGAACTTTTGGTATCAAGTTCAAAACATCAAAACTGGCGGTGATGGTTCATAACCGGCAGTTTTCATTTGTGAGATTCTTCAATGCTCTCTGTCTGATGAAAACTCGAGTTTTTACTTGCAAAACTCAAGTTTTGCTTCCTCCTGGACTTGTTGAGTTTTCTTGACATTACCACCAACTTTAGAAGACCATATCTCCCTGGTCGGAACTCTGTTTTGGTCCATTCAACTCTTGATAGAAAGCTCTATGTGTCTGGTTTCCAATGCCACCGATTTGAGCTCAATTGGATTTGTAGTTTGTGAGATATACCCAAAATACTGAAGGTGGGTCTGGACTGTGACGTTGATTTTTGGGCCAACTTGTAAAAATCATAGCTCCTTGATCCGAACTCCTTTGGGCTTGAATTTTATATCAAAATGACGCATTGGGAGTCTAGTTTCATATGCTTTTAGTTTCGTCTTAATCCGATCTATGGTTTGTGAGATATCATCAAAACATCAGAGGTCGCCCGTGCTGAACGTGAGACAGTGTGGAGCTGAAGTGCTGGTAACAGTTCAAAACTCGAGTTTTGCCCTTCAAAACTCGAGTTTTGCTTCTTTAATTTTCCAAAACTCGGGTTTTGCCTCAAGTCTTACTTCCAGTTTCCAAAACTCGAGTTTTGCTTGTCCAAAGTCCCCAGAGACGTTGTAGACACCTGATAACTCGAGTTTTGCCACAAAACTCGAGTTTTCTCCTTTCAGATGAGTAAATTACAGCAGGTAGGTAGAAAACTCATGTTTAATACTTGGAGACTCAAGTTTTCTCATTCAAAACCTCATTCTTGCTTGTTTTAACTCTGAATTGAATCATTCCAGCTTCTATATGATCTTGGAGGCTTCTAGCATCAATATAAGAACTTGGATGATAAAATCTTCATTTCATATATCAAGTTCTTCTTTATTTGGTCTCTTCTCTTCTTTCTTTCAACTCTTATCTCCTTCTTGATTAATCTCTATAATTCAACTTGGATTAATCTACAATAAATACAACAATTCGTCAATGTATGAGATAATTATATTATTCAATCTTTTTGCTTATAACAATGGCATCTATATAAGACATCATCAAAACTAATCATAATTAACATTCTCCCCCTTTTTGATGATGGCAAATACCTTAAGAAAAATATGTATGAGTATGAGAATATATTAGATGCAACATATTTTTCTTGCCATTCTCTCCCCCTTATTTGTCATTATCAAAAAGTTGAAGTAAAGAAGAAATGCTTAGAGAGACAAATATGAAACCATATTAGAAAGAGTCAAAGAACTGATTTGCTCTCCACAATTGAAAGTGAAAGAGGAGCTTTATACCCAAGAGGGGGGGTGAATTGGGTATATTAAAAATTTTCGCAAATTGGTTCTGTTTTTACACTCTCAGAACAGGGCAGAACAGAGGAGATAGAGTGAAAAGCTTTGCACACAATGATTTATACTGGTTCGGTCCTTTCTCTGACCTACATCCAGTCCCCAAGCCTCACCTGGGATTTTCAATCCACTATAATCAAATATTGATTACACACTCTGTACTAAGAGTTGTTCTCTCACTAGAACACACTCCCCCTTACAAGTTGTAATCAATACACCCCAACTACCAAGTCCCCTGACTTGTAGTTATCACAATCAATAAATGATTTACAAGTATTTGACTCTCTTACAGAGTAGATAAGATAAACACTGAAGAACTAAGTATCAAAATGATACAATACAGATGTAAGCTTGATACAATGAATGACTCAATAAATTTTCGCTCTAAGTAGCTGTATCAGCTTGAGAAGAAGTTAATGCTCTCTATTTATAGGTAGAGAACATTAAATGACCGTTGTGAGATGATTCCAACCGTTGGAAGTGATTTGCTTAAGTTCTGGTCATCTTCTCTCTCTAAACTTCTGCTAATCCAAGTCTTAATGAAGTCTGATGTGGATCTCTGAGTTTCTGCCCGTTGGAATTAACTTTACTTGATGTAGTAAGCATTCTTTAACGTTAACAAGGCGTGCTCAGATGGATTAGCCGAAAGTAGATGAGATTGTGCAGGTGCATTAAATGCACTGTTCACCTTTTTGCTTTTTCTCACAAATCTTCAATAATCTTGATCTGTGCTAACTGAAAAACACTCAACAAACTTGTTAAACATATCTGGGATCATGAGTGAATGATTTATGAAAGCAATTAGATCAAACAACAAGATATAGCAGATTTCACAAATTTGAAAAAGCTTCAACGGTCACTAACCTCGAGGTTAGTTCATCCAACCTCGAGGTTGGCCTGAAATCCTCAGGCAAACCTTCGTTTTAAAATCATTCAACCTCGAGGTTGCAAAGTGAACCTCGAGGTTTCTCTTGAGAAGAAACCTTCTGATAAATCTCATTAACCTGCAAACCTTGAGGTTCCAAAGGTAACCTCGAGGTTTGAAGTTTGTTTCAAACCTTCAGTTTTCACTGGAGCCCGACAACCTCGAGGTTGTACATCTGTACTCGAGGTTGGCTCTTTGAAAGTGCAAAGTTCAAAGTTAAACATAAAGCCCAGCCTCGAGGTTACAATGTTAACCTCGAGGTTTTCAATACTTTGAAAACCAGTGTGCTCTCTGTAAGTGATGAAACTCGAGGTTGCAACATCATACTCGAGGTCAAAGGTGTTTTCATCGAGCTTAAGTTTCAAAACAAAGTGTCCAACCTCGAGGTTGAAACATGGACCTCGAGGT
Organism: Acacia crassicarpa; assembly: GCA_034222035.1. Classification (NCBI taxonomy): domain Eukaryota; kingdom Viridiplantae; phylum Streptophyta; class Magnoliopsida; order Fabales; family Fabaceae; genus Acacia; species Acacia crassicarpa. The sequence goes on from JAWXYG010000011.1 coordinate 37,960,087, forward strand.
TCATGTGCTTGATGAACAACATGACCTTTCTGTATGAGTTGAACCTTGAGGTTTGCTTTGCATACTCGAGGTTACAAGTGATAATGAAGAAACTTGGATTCTCCAACTGAACCAGAACCTCGAGGTTGACTTCTCAACCTCGAGGTTTCACATATAACTTGTGAAACCAAGTTTTGCAACATTCGATCACTTGATTTTTAAAGCTTCTGTAAGGTCAAACCTCGAGGTTACAAACCCAACCTCGAGGTTTGCTCTTAACCAGAGTTTTGACACTTAAGAGCAAAACCTCTTCAATTGTTTGTAGTTGTTGACAATCATCAAAACCATCAGAGAACTAACATTCTCCCCCTTTTTGATGATGACAACATCTACAAGCAATACCTCTTTAAACATTTAAAAGATTATCAGTGAGATTATCAGAGTGTTTGAAAAAATTGATTTTTGCACAAGTAGAGTTCTTAGATAAAGAGTCATATATTCTCAGAGATAAGCAGAAGCATGAAATTGAGACTGATATTTCAATTGATATTCCATTTCAACAAATTTATACAAAATACAATGGAATTCAATTAAAAACCACAATACAGACAGCAATAAAAGAAAAACAAATACATGAAAATACATATGCTGCTGCAGACAAAAACTAGATCCCTAGACTCTAGTCCTCACTCATTGCTTGTCTCTCCCCCTTTGTCATCGTCATCAACATACTCTGGGTCGAGAATAACAAGAGGAGGCTGGTAAAGCACCATAGCAGTGGTAGGATCAAATGTGGGATCAAGAAGAGAAGGATGGGCAAAGGGAGAAGGTGTGGGGAAGATTTCAGTAGAGGGGGTAGGTGGAGATAGAAATGGTGGAATGAGAATCTCTGTAGAAGGGGTAGTGGGTGAAGGTTGAGTCTCAGAGACTGGAGTGGTATGAGATGGAGATGTGTGTGGAGGGCTAGGAAATGAGAAGGAGTGAGAGGGAGGTGAGTGATGGGGTGAGAGAGCAGGAGACTCAGCAGGAGAGGGAGGTGAAGATGGGTCAGGAAGTGATGAGCTAGGGCCATCATGACTATCAGGACGGGGATCAGAGGCTGCATCAGCAGAAGGTAAGTCAGAAGCCACATCAGGAACTGGAACAGATGAGGGGCCATGAGTGGATGAGGAGCCAAGGCCAAAATGTCTGAGAAGCATGTCAGCTCTGTCTCTGGCATCAGATGCAGCTGAGAGTGTGACAGCTAAAGAGGAGTCCAATTCAGTAAACTTGTGATCCACTTCCTCTTTTAGCTTATTCAAGTGGGACATCACCTCAGTCTGAGCCACAATGACATCCATAAGTCCCAACTTGATGTCAGCCCGTAAAATGTCGACCTCAGTCTTCATGAGAGCACGATGGGAGATGAGGGCTTGATCCACAATCTGTCTGATTTGTCCCATCAGATCATCTGGTAGAGGAGCCTGAGAAGGTGGAGGAGCTGACTGTGCTTCCTCAGGGGCCTGAGAGGCTTGAGACTGAGCCGCCCCCTCTGCATCAAACTTGATATGCATGAGGTTCAGCTGATGCTTCCCAAAATAAAGGGGATACTCAAGGGTATCAGTGCTCCCCACATACCAGATTCTGTGATAGTAGAGGATCACAGAAACGAGAGAAGGGTAGGGTATATGAGTCAATGGCTTTTTGGCAAATTTGAATGACTTCATCCCCTGAAGAAGCCAATCCCCAATATTAAAGGGCACCCTCCTCACAAAGGCAGTGAATGGTCTATAATCGAGGGAGGTAAAATGGGTGTAGTTCCCAGCCTTAGGAACAAAGTTCCTTGAATAAACATACCAAAGAACTCTGTGTTCTTGTGGCATGTCCCTAGGCTTGAAGGTTAGCTTTATCTGTTGGTCAGGTGGAAAGGGTTTGCCTGGAATAAGAGTTTCATATACCTCTTGATTGGTATAAGAAAATTCTGGAACAGGAGGTGGGTTTTTGACTTTCAGAATTTTGTTTAAGGTATCAGCAGAAAGTGTAAACTTGACACCTCTTACTGTGGTTGACACCCTTTCCTCCACCAACTCTCCCTCAGAGTCCAATACACTCACATCTTCCATTTTAAAATAGAACATCCTAACCAGACTAGGAGTGTATGGACAGTAAATGGAGATAAAGGATTCATACATTTTGATCCAAGGACTGAGATCAAAATTGCACTCTTTGTGGAAGTTTTCTAAATTAATGGCAACTGAAGCACAGAAAACTTTAGAGAGATAAGTTTCTCTATACTTATCATTTTCTTCCTTGGAGGAGAAAGATGAAGCAGCAGTGACGAATCCTTCTGGGGGTGATCTGATATCCCGGATGTCCTCAATTGCATTGACAGCAAATTTCTCCAACTTCTTTTGCTGTGAGGCCTGAGAGGATGATTGAACTTGAGGCCTTGAGGGATTCTTGGTCCTTGCCTTCTTGGCCTTTTCTCCTATTTTCTCTTTCCCTTTACCGGTTGTTTCAGGCACCTTCCTCTTTTTAGACTCAGCTTGACTGGGCTCTTTGATGGAAATGCCCTTCGGTTTGCTCTTCGGAGGAGGAGATGGAGGAGGATCAATGGGCATCCCTGGGATGTGCTTATCAACCCCTGAGCGCAAGCGAAGAGACCGAGTCTTCTTCCTCACAGGCTTGGTTGCTTGAGGTTCTGGGGAAGGTTGACGTTTTGGAGGTGGAGAGGGAGACCAAGATTCTGTCTCATTGTTCGAATGGGAGGAAGATTCTGACTGGGAAGGAGATTTCGAGGCCATTTGTGGACAGAGAGTGGAAGAAATGTGCAGAAAGATGAAGATTGGAAGAGGAAGTGACGAGAGAGAAGGAGTGAACTCGAGGTTAGGGTTCAGTAAAAATGAAATTTCACAGCAGCATATATATAGACACGCTCTCAACCTCGAGGTTGACTTCTCAGCCTCGAGGTTAGATGAATAAAAATTCACTAACCTTTGAAATTCTTACCTCCAACCTCGAGGTTGCCTCCAGAACCTCGAGGTTCGACTGTCTGATAGATGAGATGTCTCTTCTGTTTGCTACCAACCTCGAGGTTCTAATCCCATACTCGAGGTTCCAGCTTTTAAGCATTCTCAATTTTGACAGTTTGCCCCGATAACCTCGAGGTTAGCTTTTGAGCCTCGAGGTTCCATCCATCAGATATCTTGAACCTTTTGACACTCTTCCAACCTCGAGGTTGACTACTGAACCTCGAGGTTTGCCCCTTTGACAGCAAACCTAAGTCCTGCATAAGATTGTCTATGTACTCCGATGCTAAAGTTAGTGATCTATAATCATCAAAACCATATTTTAATATAAAAGTAGACAAGAATTACTTACAACTCATTGGGATTTACCATTCCCAATTCTCTTCTTATGAATGTGAATGGGTCCTTGGCTAATGGTTTGGTGAAAATGTCTGCCAATTGAAGATGAGTTGGGATGAACATCACTTTCACATCTCTCTTCTGGACATGATCCCGGATGAAATGATGTCTCACATCAATATGCTTGGTTCTTGTATGTTGCACGGGATTCTTGGCCAAGCTTATTGTGCTAGTGTTATCACATAGTATTGGAATCTCCTTTAAGTGCACTCCTAAATCAGCAAGTTGTTGCTTCAGCCACAACACTTGAGCACAGCAACTTGAGGCAGCCACATATTCAGCTTCTGTTGAGGACACCGCCACGGTAGTTTGCTTCTTGCTAAACCAAGAGACAAGTGAGTTGCCAAAGAATTCGCATTGCCCACTTGTACTCTTTCTATCCGTCTTATAGCCAGCATGATCCGAATCTGAATATGCCACAAGATGCTCCGGCTGACCTTTAGGAAACCATAGCCCAAGAGTCTTTGTATCAGATAGATATCTGAATATTCTCTTCACGTGTTCAGCATGAGACTCTTTGGGTGCGGATTGGAACCGAGCACACATTCCAACACTGAATTGAATGTCCGGGCGACTTGCAGTGAGATAGAGCAATGATCCAATCATTCCTCTATACTTGGTGATGTTAAAGTCCTTGCCCTCTTCATCAGCATCCAAAGAAGTAGTTGTGCTCATTGGTGTGTCAGCCCCATTGCACTTGTCCATTCCAAACTTCTTCAGCAAATCATTCAGATACTTTGTTTGAGATATGAATATCCCATCTTTACGTTGCTTGATTTGCAGCCCAAGGAAGTAATTAAGCTCTCCCATCATTGACATCTCAAATTCACCTTGCATAGACTTGGAAAATTCCTCACACAAAGAATCATTAGTAGCACCGAAAATAATATCATCGACATATATCTGTACGATTAAAATCTCATTTAATTTATTTTTCTTGATAAACAATGTTGTATCAGCCTTTCCTCTGATAAATCCTTGATTGAGTAAGAATTGACTCAATCTTTCATACCAAGCTCTAGGAGCTTGCTTAAGACCATACAAGGCTTTCTTAAGTCTAAAAACATGATCCGGAAATTGATCATTTTCAAAACCTGGAGGTTGTTCAACATACACCTCCTCTTGAATGAAACCATTTAGAAAAGCACTTTTGACATCCATTTGATAGAGTTTAAAGCCTTTTGTGCATGCAAATGCTAGAAGAACTCTTATTGCTTCCAATCTAGCTACTGGAGCATAAGTCTCTTCATAGTCTATTCCTTCTTCTTGATTGTAACCTTTGGCCACTAATCTAGCCTTGTTACGCACAATGATGGCTGACTCATCACGTTTGTTCTTGAATACCCATTTTGTCCCAATTACCGGATGGTCTTTGGGTCTAGGCACCAAGTCCCAAACTTGATTTCTATCAAATTGATGTAGCTCCTCTTGCATAGCAATCACCCAATCATTGTCTGAAAGGGCTTCTTCTATTTTAGAGGGCTCTATATGAGAAATAAATGCAGAAAATGTAACTTCATTCAAGGTACTATTTCTGGTCCTAACTCCTTGATTTACATCACCTATTACTTGGTCTAAAGGATGATTCCTTATAAATCTCCAAGCTCTAGGTTGAGACTGATCAGCATTTTCTAAATTGCTTTCAGGATTAGCCTCAAAAATGTTTTCAGAATTTTCAGAAGGAGTAGGAGCATTTTTCGAAAAGAATTTGTTTTTGAAAATAATCTCCTCTTCATCATCCAAGGATTTATCAGATTCAGATTCACAAAATACAACATGTATAGATTCCTCAACAATCTTAGTTCTAGTATTAAAGACTCTATATGCTTTACTCCTATTAGAATAACCAATAAAGATAGCTAAATCAGCTTTAGGATCGAATTTACCAAGATTGTCTTTACCGTTATTGTGCACATAGCACTTACAGCCGAAGACACGAAGGTGACTGAGATTTGGCTTTCTTTCTTTGTAGAGTTCGTATGGAGTCTTATTCAGCTTCTTTCTCAAGTATGCTCTGTTGGAGACGTAGCAAGCCGTACTCATGGCATCAGCCCAAAACACTTGCGAAGTGATGTACTCGTTCAACATTGCTCTAGCCATTTCAGTGAGTACTCTATTCTTTCTCTCCACAACACCATTTTGTTGTGGTGTTCTTGGTGCTGAAAAATTGTGATCAATCCCCATACTATCACAGAACTCAGCAAAGGCTTGATTTTCGAACTCTCCACCATGATCAGTCCGTATTCCTGAAATTGAGAACCCTTTCTCGTTTTGGACCTTCTTGGCAAATGAGACAAACTGATCAAAGGTTTCATCTTTAGAAGATAAAAATATTGTCCACGTAAATCTAGAGAAATCATCAACAATGACCAAAGTGTATAAGTTTCCACCAAGACTTTTCACTCTAGCTGGTCCAACTAGATCCATGTGAAGAAGTTGAAGAGGTCTGTTTGTTGAAATCTCATTTTTAGCTTTAAAAGAAGATTTGGTCTGTTTTCCCTTTTGACAAGCATCACAAATCATATCATTTTTGAAATTCAGTTTAGGAATGCCAATAACCAAATCCTTTTTCAATAACTTGTCAAGTTGATACATATTGACATGAGCTAATCGCTTATGCCATAGCCAACTCTCATTCAAGTTACTTACAAAACAATTTTCAGAAGTAGAAGCATTGCTAGAGAGGTTCAAAGTATAACAGTTTCCATCTCTAGGTGCTCTAAATAAAGCTTTATTTTTCAAATCATTTATGGAGATCAAATCCTTTTTAACAATAAAGCATTCATCAGAGTCAAATATTACCAAATTACCCTTATCGGTGCTTTGGCTCACACTTAGGAGATTATGACACAATCCTTCTACAAGGTAGACGTCTTTAATGAGTGGGCCTTCATTGTTGCCTATCTCACCAATGCCAGCGATTTTCCCGGATTGATCACCTCCAAATGTGACTCTACCTCCATCTTTTGGCTTTATTGATAAAAACTTTGATTTGTCTCCAGTCATGTGTCTTGAGCATCCACTATCAATGTACCACTTGTTCGGCCTTGATGCTCTAAGACATACCTGCAGATTACCAGAGGTCAAGTTTTAGGTACCCATCTTTTCTTGGGTCCTTTGGGGTTAGCATGCACCTTGGGAACATATGTTCCTTTTGGTACCCAGACATAATTTCCTACAGGTTTAGCTTTTCTTTCTTTTCGATGAAAACAAGATGAAGTAGAATGACCCTTCCTATTGCAATATGTACAATGTGCAAAAGGATTTGAGGAATGAACAGATTTAGTGAAATAATTCATATAGGATTTTTGTCCATTCTTTTTCTTTCCTTTCTTCTTATCAAAGTCTGGTCTATAACCAATGCCCGATCTATCGTTTGTAAAACGTTGTTGTTTCAAAATTACATTGAGCATTTCACTTCCCTTAGTGAATTTCTCAAGTGCTTTTGTAAGTTGTGAATTCTTTTTCTCTAGGATAGAGCATTCATCACAAATCAGAGATTGAGGAGAAGAGAGGTTTTCAATTTGCAGTTCAAGAAAAGAATTTTTTCTTTTCAAAGACATATACTTGTCTGCAAGTTTTTCAAACTCCTTTTGAACAACATTGTATTCAGCAAACAATTCATCATAGGAAGGAAGAGATTCATATACCTCATTTATTTCACTAGGTTGTTCTTCTTCCTCAGCAACCAGGCATATGTTGGCTTTTTCACTTTCATCCTCTTCAGCTTCATCCTCATCCGATGAGCTATCTCCCCATATAGCTGACACATATGCCTTCTTTTTGTATTTCTTGAATTTCTTCTTTTCTTTCTCTTGGTTTTTCAGCTGAGGGCATTCTGCCTTGATGTGTCCGGGCTTCTCGCATTCGTAGCATATGATAGGCTTCTTTGATTCATAGCTGGAGCTACCCTTTTGAAACTTCTTGAAGCCTTGATCCTTTTTGTAGAACTTCTTGAATCTCCGGACCATCATGCCGATTTCTTCATCCTCATCTTCATCTTCTTCATCTTTATCAGCATTGAGAGCGACTCCCTTGTTGCGATTGTTGGTGCCATTAACTTCTTCCAAGTCCTTCTTGAATTTCAACTTGCTCTCATACTCAGATAGGCTTCCAAACAATGCAGCAACAGAAGTCATAGACTCACCACGAGCCTCTTCAATAGCAGTAACCTTGGCTTCCCAATCCTTTGTGAGAATATTGAGAATTTTTCTCACTTGAGACCTTTGATCGAAGATCTTTCCCAAGGCTGCTAACTGATTTGTGAGATGAGTATATCTAAGCTGAAATTCACCGATAGTTTCTCCTTGCTTCATTCGCAATAGGTCATATTCTGTTGTTAGGATATTGATGCGGTTCTCTTTGATTCCAGATGTTCCTTCATATGCGATTTCCAGAGCTTTCCACATATCTTTTGCTGTAGACAAGTTGCAAACACGAAAGTACTCCTTTTGACTAAGAGCACTTTGAAGCATCAGAATAGCCTTGCTATTAAGAGTAATATTCTTCTTATCATCATCGTTGAACTCAGCTTCGGTCTTTGGAACAGTGATGCCTCCTTCAATCTTAATTGGAACGTAATCTCCAGTTTCAAATACTCTCCACAATCCATATTCCGTAGCCATCACGAACACGCGAAACTTTGCTTTCCAGAAAGAATAATGTTCGCCATCGAAACCGGGAGGACGGTTGATTGAAGCTCCATCAGGAAGAATTCCTTCCATAGTGATCCTTCTCGAGTGGTTAAGCTCTTCTGAGAAGACCTTGCTCTGATACCAAATGAAAGAGGAGCTTTATACCCAAGAGGGGGGGTGAATTGGGTATATTAAAAATTTTCGCAAATTGGTTCTGTTTTTACACTCTCAGAACAGGGCAGAACAGAGGAGATAGAGTGAAAAGCTTTGCACACAATGATTTATACTGGTTCGGTCCTTTCTCTGACCTACATCCAGTCCCCAAGCCTCACCTGGGATTTTCAATCCACTATAATCAAATATTGATTACACACTCTGTACTAAGAGTTGTTCTCTCACTAGAACACACTCCCCCTTACAAGTTGTAATCAATACACCCCAACTACCAAGTCCCCTGACTTGTAGTTATCACAATCAATAAATGATTTACAAGTATTTGACTCTCTTACAGAGTAGATAAGATAAACACTGAAGAACTAAGTATCAAAATGATACAATACAGATGTAAGCTTGATACAATGAATGACTCAATAAATTTTCGCTCTAAGTAGCTGTATCAGCTTGAGAAGAAGTTAATGCTCTCTATTTATAGGTAGAGAACATTAAATGACCGTTGTGAGATGATTCCAACCGTTGGAAGTGATTTGCTTAAGTTCTGGTCATCTTCTCTCTCTAAACTTCTGCTAATCCAAGTCTTAATGAAGTCTGATGTGGATCTCTGAGTTTCTGCCCGTTGGAATTAACTTTACTTGATGTAGTAAGCATTCTTTAACGTTAACAAGGCGTGCTCAGATGGATTAGCCGAAAGTAGATGAGATTGTGCAGGTGCATTAAATGCACTGTTCACCTTTTTGCTTTTTCTCACAAATCTTCAATAATCTTGATCTGTGCTAACTGAAAAACACTCAACAAACTTGTTAAACATATCTGGGATCATGAGTGAATGATTTATGAAAGCAATTAGATCAAACAACAAGATATAGCAGATTTCACAAATTTGAAAAAGCTTCAACGGTCACTAACCTCGAGGTTAGTTCATCCAACCTCGAGGTTGGCCTGAAATCCTCAGGCAAACCTTCGTTTTAAAATCATTCAACCTCGAGGTTGCAAAGTGAACCTCGAGGTTTCTCTTGAGAAGAAACCTTCTGATAAATCTCATTAACCTGCAAACCTTGAGGTTCCAAAGGTAACCTCGAGGTTTGAAGTTTGTTTCAAACCTTCAGTTTTCACTGGAGCCCGACAACCTCGAGGTTGTACATCTGTACTCGAGGTTGGCTCTTTGAAAGTGCAAAGTTCAAAGTTAAACATAAAGCCCAGCCTCGAGGTTACAATGTTAACCTCGAGGTTTTCAATACTTTGAAAACCAGTGTGCTCTCTGTAAGTGATGAAACTCGAGGTTGCAACATCATACTCGAGGTCAAAGGTGTTTTCATCGAGCTTAAGTTTCAAAACAAAGTGTCCAACCTCGAGGTTGAAACATGGACCTCGAGGTTCATGTGCTTGATGAACAACATGACCTTTCTGTATGAGTTGAACCTTGAGGTTTGCTTTGCATACTCGAGGTTACAAGTGATAATGAAGAAACTTGGATTCTCCAACTGAACCAGAACCTCGAGGTTGACTTCTCAACCTCGAGGTTTCACATATAACTTGTGAAACCAAGTTTTGCAACATTCGATCACTTGATTTTTAAAGCTTCTGTAAGGTCAAACCTCGAGGTTACAAACCCAACCTCGAGGTTTGCTCTTAACCAGAGTTTTGACACTTAAGAGCAAAACCTCTTCAATTGTTTGTAGTTGTTGACAATCATCAAAACCATCAGAGAACTAACAGAAAGTGTTTTCATTCTAAATATGAAGCAATTTGGAATGTTTTTATGAAAACAAATTTGAGAGAATTTGGAGAGGTTTTCAAGACATCTTTCACATTTAAAACATATAGATACCAAACATGTACTGAATATAAAAAGATAGAGTTTATAAATGCTCATGTTGGTTCTGCAAACTGATGAATGATCAAAGAAGTCCATTTGCTTGCTGCATGAAGTTTGATTGTGTCTCCATGGTTTCTTGAAGACTATTGCATCTGAATATGATTAGCACTCAGCTTCCATCCTTTGCTTTTTCTTCAAAGATCATCTATGTAGAGCATATCTCAGCTTCAATGATTGATCTCCAAAGTTGCAACACATAACCAAATCTCCTGCTATGAATTGAAAACTTTCTTTGCAAAAGATTTGTTAGTGCAAGCCAAATATCAAAGTATCACTTTCTATATAATATTTTTCAAATAAGGATAATGAAAGGAAAAATATGATATTAACTCATCATCAAAACTAATAGGAGATAATAAATGCAGATGAGTATGCTTAAAAGGGTTTTGCTTCAAAGAAAGAAGGTGAGCTACTAAGATATGAGACACATGTAAATGTGAAGCTCCCCCTTAATGAATGCATGACCGAAAATAAAAATGAAGTTCCCTTTAATAATACCAAATAATAGTGTGACACTAAATGTTATGAGGTTTGGAAAAATCTTTGCTCTCAACATGGTATCTCAGAATTAAGAACTTTCAATTTCATTAAAATTGGTATGAAGAAATTACTTATGCTTTTTAAGATGATAAAAGTTATTAAAGCATAAGGGTCATTTTGAAAATGAGTTTGTTTAGGCTAAACTTCATGAAATAAGATGGAATGAAATCAAGTTAGCCCAACATGATTATGGTATATACGTAATACAATACCTTACTTGAATAATATCGTAATTACTCAAGTTATAATCCTCTGTAGTCCATAGATGCATTATTGGATAACTATTATCAATCGTTTTGAATGCATTTTAGAAGCTGAAATCCTGATGAGCTCTGTATAGGATTAGTTTCTGGTCATAGCTTCTCATCAAGCTAGCATGCTCCTTATCATCTTGGTTTAAGCCTCTTGCTAGTGATGGAATGTCACTCAAGTGATGCCACAGAATTTACAGATATATCCACTGAAATGATCTATTTTGTTTGCCTATATTCTTTGTATTCCTTAACAGAACATTTCGTTAGCTCCTGCAAAAATATGTGTCCTTTGGTACTCAATGATTCTTGAGTCCACACAAGATTAGACATGACAACTCAAATGCTCTTATAGAATTAAATCATATGATTTTTGAGCAAAGAGTATAACAATCAAAGATCAAAACATAGTTTTACCCAAAACAAATAAGATTAAGCCAATGAATTGAATAGGGTAACAACTAAATGATACCAACAATGTTATTTCTCAATGACAATTTGTGAATACATTTTATGCAAAAAAGATGTCATTGATAAAAATGAGTATAGAAAACCTTATCTATAACGATAAGCATTTATCAATTTGAAGTTCATATTTTTCAAGAAAGATAATGAAATATACAAAGTATTTCAAATCTTGAATGGTCTTTCAAAAATGTGATGACACATTATGAAATCAAAATTTTTCATACATGAAAGATTTTTGAAACATGTTTGAAAACAATGCTCATTGTAAACATTGTGGAAGTCAATAGGTTAGCTGAGTATATCAAAATGCTTCAGTTTTAGAGAACATGTTTAACAATGAAGTTAACATGTGGAAGAATTTCCTGCAAAGCAAAAGTCATAAAAGTAAAGCATTATCAAGATATTCTTAACACAACATATATATGCATAATGACTTTGCTAAGGGATAATCTTGCCTTAGTGAGTAGATGATAATTGAATATTTTTACACTTAATTGTATCTCTTGGTGAATAAATTTAGGATTGTTTAGTCATTAAATAATGGGTTTTATTACCTAATTGAGCTTTGAGCTTTTAATGTGATTGATTTCATTTTTTTGAATAAATTCCAGATTTACAGTGATTTAGTATTTTTGCCATAACCTTTGATCTAGATATCCGATTAGCCTAATTCTTCTTTCTTTTTTTAGATGATTCAGAGATCTACAATTGTTATGAAGACTCGGAAGGCTGATTCAGACAAGAAGATGGGTGAAATTGGAGCTAAAGACAGACCTATTTTTCTGGATTTTTATTCTGCTCGAATTTTGTAATAAAAGACCAATTTTTAGAGGTTTCCTTTTTTATATAGGGATTTCCTATTGATTAGGGGTTTCCTATTTAGAGATTTCCTATTTTTAGTCATTTTTCCTACATAAGGAAAAGGAGAGGGTGGCTACAAACATATTCTGAATACACGTTTGAAGCAGTTTTGGATTGAAAGACAGAAGTTTAATTTTCTCTACAATGTTCTTCACGTTCTTCTTCATCTTTTCTTCCGCGTTTTGTCTAGCCATGCTTGGCTAAACTTTTGTGGTTAATCCAACGTAAGGATTCCATGATTCGTCCAGAGAACTTGTGCTTATTCGGTAATTTAACTCATTTCTATTTTCATCTTATCGGATCCGATTATTGGAAATAGTTCGAATATTAGATTTAATACTCGGTTTGGTTCATCCCAAGGACTGAGTTCGAACTAGGTTTTAAGTTTTGCTGTGCGATTGCACAGTGGGACGCCGCTGTTCGAACATATTCTAGGCGATCGTCTAGTCAAGGGATTTTCTGGGCGGATGCAGAGATCTCGGTTCGTCCAGAGCCAAACGTGGGTTATTTATATTTTGTTCAATGATGGAAGTCTCTGGAATCTGAACGTTGGGTTAATCGTTTTTAATCTGTTTTTGCTTAAACCATTCTGTTTCTGCATTTCGTTCTGTTTCTGTTAAATTTCATTTTTAATCTTTTTGAATCAAAACCCCCCCATTTTTACTGTTTTTGTTTCTTTGTTGCTTTCAATCAAACCCGCTGCAAGTTCGTTGGGAAACGACCCAGGTTCCCTATTTCTGCAAAAAAATTTGTTCTCGAACTTGGTTATTTTGGGAGAGACGACAAATCTCTGTCAAATTATGGCGCCGCTACCGGGGAATTTGCATCGGTTTGATTAGTAACATTTTTTATTTTTATTTTATTTTATTATATTTTTTTGGGTCTCGTTGGGACGTAACGGGTATTTCAGAATTGTTTGACCTACTCCGATTGGGCTAATTTTTGGTGGGCTGAAGGAAAACGATATTTTAAGACGAACACAGTACCTTTGGTACTGTGGTTCCTCGGATTTTAGCCAAATTCCATCGTTTAGACCACTTTTTCAATTTTGGAAGTTTTTTTATTTCATTTTTGGGTTCCCCAATGGTCTAGGATTTGCCCTGTCCAAGTCCCATAAATTTTAAAAATCATTTGATATTGTTTCTGGACTTGTTTTGGTCAATTTCTACCATAGGTTCTTGTTTTCTTTGTGTTTGCTTTTGTGTGTCTTAGTGTTTTTTTTTATCACTTTTAGTGTGGCATTTTCGTAATTCTGAGTTTCTTGTGCCATTTTTGTGATTTTGATTTTTCTGCAAATTCTGCCTTGTGATTTTGCTGCATGAGTACTAGGAGCACTGTCAATCCAGAAGACTTGTTACCATTTGATCCTGAAATAGAAAGAACAATTCTCACTGCTAGAAGAGTAAATCGTGGAATTAATACTAAATTGGAAATTGAACTTGAGTCTGATTGTGACCATTCTGATTGTGTCCATTCTGTTGATCTTTCTGATTGTGCTTCTGATAGTAGTCCTGATAGTCTTGTTGTTTTCACTGATTCTAGTAGCATTGCTAACTCAGAAATTATGGCAGAACAAGCAGGTCATCATACCTTGAAAGAATTAGCTACCCCTAATGTGGGCAATCAAAATTTGTGTATTCAATATCCTGAACTTGCTGCTAACTTTGAACTAAAATCTGGTCTTATCCATTTGTTGCCCAAGTTTCATGGTCTTGCAGGTGAATGTCCTCACAGGCATCTAAAAGAGTTCCATGTGGTATGTAGTACGATGAAACCTCAAGCAATCGATGAAGACCACATTAAGCTGAGAGCTTTTCCATTTTCCCTAGATGGTGTCGCTAAGGATTGGCTGTACAATTTGCAACCAGCATCTATTGGGAGTTGGGATGATATGCAGAAGCTATTCCTAGAGAGGTTCTTTCCTTCTTCAAAGGCCATTGCTATTCAGAAGGAGATCACTAGTGTTAAACAAATCAATGGGGAGACTATGTATGAGTATTGGGAGAGGTTCAAGCGATTGTGTGCTAGCTGTCCACACCACCAGATTTCAGACCAGCTTCTAATTACATATTTCTATTCTGGTTTGCTACCGTTGGATAAGAGTTTTGTGGATGCATCTAGTGGTGGGGCCTTAGATAGAAAGACACCTGAAGAGGCCCGAGAGTTGTTATCTACTATGGCTGCTAATTCTCAGCAATTTGGCACCAAAGCCAATAGCAATCCTGTTTATCAGATTCATACACCTCCAGCCCAGTACGATTCTCAGAGATTAGAGACTAGACTTGATGATCTGACCTCCCTTGTGAGGCAGTTGGTAGTAACACAGACAGTCCAGTCTTCTCCTCCTCAGATTGGGTACTCCTGTGGGTTTTGTTCTGACCCTTATCATCCTACTGATTCTTGCCCTACTTTGCATGATCCCACTTATCAGGACCAGTCAGTAGCTGCAGTGGGTGTTTTTCCAGGTAAGCCACAATACCAGCAGAATAATGCCTTTTCCAATACCTACAATCCTGGTTGGAGAAATCACCCCAATTTCCGTTGGAACCAGAATCAGGACCAGAGTAACCAATATCAGCAAAATTCTGGGAATTACCAGCAGAGACAGTACAGACCACAGAATTTCCAACATCAGTCTGCACCTCCTTTGCCAACACCAGCTACTCGACCAGCCATATGTGCACCTCCACAGGCCACACAACAGCAGGCTAGTAGCAGTGGTTCCTCATTGGAGGATATTATGAAGCAATTTGCCACAGACACTATGCAGTTCAAACAGCAAACTGAGACTTCCCTTCAAAATTTGCAAACTCAGATTGGCCAGTTGGCAACATCACTGAATCAGCTTCAACCTCAGGGACCCAACACTCTTCCTTCACAGACAATTCCCAATCCTAAGGGCAATGTAAGTGTTATCTCACTACAGTCTAACACACAATTGGAGGAACCTAAAAAAGCTGCAGATGTGACTTCCACATCAGAAAAAGAGTCAGACAACATGACGATTGACTCTAAAAATAAAACGGCAATGCAGCAAGGTGAAGAGGAAGACATCCCCATTCCTCTTCCTTTCCCTCAGAGAGTAGTTCAGTCCAAGAAGTTGGCGGAAAAAGCACACGAGAAGGATATACTTGAGACATTCCGGAGAGTAGAGATCAACATTCCTCTCTTAGATGCAGTCAAACAAATTCCTAAATATGCCAAGTTTCTGAAGGAGTTGTGCACCAACAAGAGGCGACTGAAGGGGGGTGAACGAGTGAGTTTGAACCAGAATCTATCAGCACTCATCCGGCCTACCATGCCTCGCAAGTGCAAGGATCCAGGGACGTTTTCTATCCCTTGCATTATTGGTAACTATAGATTTGATGATTGCATGCTAGATTTAGGTGCTTCTATTAATGTCATGCCTGCATCTATTTATAAATCTCTTGGTCTTGGTCCTTTACTCCATACTGGTGTGGTTGTTCAGTTAGCTAATCGGAGTAATGCTCATCCTTCTGGTGTAGTTGAAGATGTCTTAGTCAAAGTTAATGAATTGATATTCCCTGCTGATTTTTACATCTTAGATATGGAGGATGAGTCTTCTAGCAGTAGGTCACCAATCATCCTAGGGAGACCTTTCATGAAAACAGCAAGGACTAAGATAGATGTGCATTCTGGTACTCTTTCCATGGAGTTTGGTGATATATCTGTGAATTTCAATATTTTTGATGCCATGAAACATCCTAGGGAAGAGCATTCGGTTTTCTGCATTGATGTTATTGATGATGCTGTGGATGATGTTCTTGCTGATTGGTGTTCTGATTATCCTGATTTATTATCTGAGAGTGATTCTGCCATTTGTGCATGTGTTGATAATGAATGGTGCCCTGTTTGCACTAACTTGGTCAATGCTGCATTATTTGATGATTTTGACTTGCTTGCTGGTTCTGCATTACATGTGGATTCTGATATTGATTCTGAGTTTGAGCTTCATCCTAGTCCTAATGTGCATCCTGATTCTGATTGTGATGAGCTTAACTCTGATTTTGGTGAGCTAAATTCTGATGTTAAAATGGAGCTGCATAGACACAGTTCTTCTGCTTCTTTGAATGTGGTTTCAGGTATTTCTAATGTGATGGCAGCAGACTTGTTGCAACAACCACCTAAGCTTCAACCCTCCACTGAGCAACCACCCACACTTGAGTTGAAATCCCTTCCAGATCACCTAAAGTATGCATTTCTGGAGGTGGATGAACAATTGCCAGTCATTGTGGCCAACAATCTTCTTCCTGACCAAGAAGAGAAGCTACTAAGCCTATTGAGGGCCAACAAGAAAGCCATTGGGTGGACATTAGCTGACATTGTTGGGATCAGCCCTTCCATGTGTATGCATCGAATTCTATTGGAAGAGGATTCTAAGCCGGCGAGGCAACCCCAGAGACGCCTTAATCCTCTTATCCTTGATGTGGTGAAGAAGGAGGTTACTAAGCTTCTACAAGCTGGTATCATCTATCCCATATCTGATAGCCAGTGGGTTAGCCCGGTCCAAGTGGTTCCTAAGAAATCTGGAGTCACTGTGGTAGCCAATCAGAAGAATGAGCTCATTCCTACTCGAGTTCAGAATAGTTGGAGAGTCTGCATCGACTATAGGAGACTCAACCAAGCCACTCGCAAGGATCATTACCCTCTACCTTTCATTGATCAGATGTTAGAGCGATTGGCCGGTAAGTCTCATTATTGCTTCCTGGATGGCTACTCTGGATACTTCCAGATCCATATTGCTCCTGAGGATCAGGAAAAGACGACCTTCACATGCCCCTTTGGCACATATGCCTACCGAAGGATGCCTTTTGGCCTTTGCAACGCACCTGGCACCTTTCAGCGTTGTATGGTAAGCATTTTCTCTGAGTTTCTAGAGGACTGCATGGAGGTTTTCATGGATGATTTCACTGTATATGGGTCTGATTTTGATGCATGCTTAGCTAATTTGTCTAGAGTTTTGCATAGGTGCATTGAGTCTAATCTTGTGCTTAATTATGAGAAGTGTCACTTTATGGTTGAGTCGGGTATAGTCTTGGGACACATAGTGTCTAGGAAAGGGATTGAAGTGGACCCTGCTAAGATAGATGTTATTACCGCTTTGCCTTACCCCACATCTGTGCGGGAAGTTCGCTCTTTCCTTGGTCATGCAGGCTTTTATCGGCGTTTCATTCGGGATTTCAGCAAGATTGCCCGACCCTTGTCCAACCTTCTGCATAAGGACACTGACTTTGTATTTGATGATGAGTGCAAGGCGGCCTTCGATCACTTGAAGCGTTGCCTGACTACAGCTCAAGTGATCCAACCCCCTAATTGGTGCCTTCCATTTGAGTTGATGTGTGATGCCTCCAACTATGCGGTTGGTGCTATCTTGGGACAACGGGTTGACAGAGCATCTCATGTGATTGCATATGCCTCTAAGACTTTGGATACTGCCCAGTCTAATTACACCACTACTGAAAAGGAGTTGTTGTCTATTGTATTTGCTTTTGATAAGTTTCGGTCATATCTGCTAGCAAGTAGAGTAGTTGTATTTTCTGACCATGCAGCGTTGAAATTTCTTTTGAAAAAGGCAGATGCTAAGCCACGGCTCATCCGGTGGATGCTATTGCTCCAAGAGTTCGATGTTGAGATTCGAGACCGAAGTGGAGCACAAAACTGGGTAGCTGACTACTTGAGTCGCATCACCCATTTTCCCTCTCACCCCGCTTCTATTCAGGATGATTTCCCTGATGAGCAGCTTCTACAGCTGCAAGGTAAGCTTCCATGGTATGCTGATTTGGTTAACTACTTGGTAGCTGGTGTTTTGCCTGTCGATTCCACTAAGGCCCAAACCCTTAAACTAAAGAGTGAATCTAAATATTATGTTTGGGATGATCCTTATCTGTGGAAATTTTGTAGTGACCAAGTAGTTAGGAGATGTGTGCCTGATCATGAGTTTCACTCTATATTGCATTTTGCTCATGCTTCTGCCTGTGGTGGTCACTTTGGACCCCAAAGAACTGCTAGGAAAGTGTTAGACTGTGGATTATTTTGGCCTTCATTGTTTCATGATTCCCATCTGTTTTGTAAGTCATGTGATAACTGTCAGAGAGCAGGAAGTATTTCTCGTAGGCATGAGATGCCCCAGAACCCTATATTGTTTTGTGAGATCTTTGATGTTTGGGGTATTGATTTTATGGGTCCATTTCCTGCTTCATATGGTTTTACTTACATACTACTGGCTGTTGATTATGTCTCGAAATGGGTTGAGGCGAAAGCCACCCGGACTAATGATTCTTCTGTGGTGGTGGATTTTGTTAGGTCTAACATTTTCTGTAGGTTTGGTGTTCCTAGAGCCATTATAAGTGACCAGGGTTCTCATTTTTGTAATCGAAGCATGGGTGCCTTGTTACGCAAGTATGGAGTGCTCCACAAGGTCTCCACAACATACCATCCTCAGACAAGCGGTCAAGCTGAAGTCTCGAATAGAGAAATTAAGCAAATCCTTCAGAAGACTGTCAATTCTACCCGGAAAGATTGGAGTAAGCGACTAGATGATGCTTTGTGGGCATATCGCACCGCCTACAAGACTCCGATTGGGATGTCTCCTTATCGGCTTGTCTTTGGTAAGGCATGTCATCTTCCGGTTGAGTTGGAACATCAAGCCTATTGGGCTATTAAGCAGTGTAACATGGATTTGGCTAAGTCTGGGACGGAGAGGAAGCTACAGTTGCAAGAGTTGGATGAGCTGCGATTGGATGCCTATGAGAGTTCACGACTATACAAGGAAAAGACTAAGGCATTCCATGACAAACATATTCTGAGGAAGGAATTTTCTGTGGGCCAAAAAGTTCTTCTGTTTAATTCTCGTTTGAAGTTTATGCCAGGTAAGCTTCGATCTAGATGGGATGGCCCTTTTGAGATCACTAACATATTTCCATTTGGTGCTGTTGAGCTATATGATCCAGCTACAGGACAGACCTTTAAGGTCAATGGGCATCGCCTCAAGCACTTTCATGAGGGATCCCAGCAGCAGCCTGAGGGAGCAAAGATTCTCCTCATTGATGCCACTTATCCTCCATAAACCAACCCTTGGGGAGTATTCTTCTTTCTTCTCCCTCCTTCTCTTTTATTTGTTTTCCTTTTTCCTCTTTTGCTTTTTGAAATAAATACAATCTCTCTTTCTATGATTGCTACATATTATGAACTTGGACATGTTGGTTTTAATGGATCATTCTGTCTGGTCTGCAATTCTTGACTCTTTGATTACATGTCTTGGTAGTCAATTTGATGTTGTTGATTGCCTAAGTTGGTATTGACCTTGTGAGGTTTTGGGCCTGCATGAATGGAATTCATCTTTTACCATTCTTTCTTTCATGTGTGCATCTGCTCATGATTTGTGTTCTCTAGAACTTGCTCCTTTTCTTTTTGAAGCTAATTTTTCACTTACGTGCATAAGTATGATGGAAGCTTGTTTTCTTTCTTTCATTTTCCCACTTTGGCCAAATAGTCTTTCCCTTATATTATATTTCCTTTGCTAGCCCCTTTGTGCCTTCTTGACTCATTCTTTTCTAAGCCACATTACAAGCCTAAGCGTAAAACCATTTTATCCCGCACCTTGGAAATTTATTGAGCATTGGTTTCACCTTAGTTTTGTGCTTAAGTGTGGGGGTTGCCCAGGTGTGCAACATTTTAAGTGTGGGGGGAGTATTTGATTGTGTATCATTTATCATTTGGCATTGATTTTGGTCATTGTTATTCTAAAAGAAAAAAAAAGTACAAAAAAAAAAGTACAAAAAACAAGAAACAGAAAAAAAAAGTACAAAAAAGTACAAAAAGGAAAAGGAAAAAAGGAAAAAAAAATTCAAAAGAAAGAAAAAAAAAGAAGAAAAGAAAAGAAAAGAGAAAAAAGAAAAAGAGAGGAAGCAATGTAAAGAAGGAGAAATAAAAAGGAATGTTACTGAGGTCATTTGCTATTACTAACTGATGTTCTTTGAATTTTTTGGGTGCTTAGCCAATCATATCCATACTTATTCACACCTATACCCTAGCCCCATTACAGCCTTCAATAACAAGCTCTCTTGATTTTTGCATGCATGTGTCATAAGTGGTGGAGAAGTAGAAATTGAGCAAGCCTATGGTAGGACTATTTTCTTGAGCAGAATTTGAGCGATACACTTATTTATCCTATACACTTGAGAGATTGATTGAGGGCATCCCTTGAGAGACCATCTTGTGTGATTAGCATCATTGATTGAGATTGCCAGGATTTGTAATTTGAGATGAAAGAATTTTGGTCTTGATTGATTGGTCTTTTGAAGTCTTGTGTCCTTTATTAAATTTTTCCATTGTTAGTGATTGTTAGAAAGGAAGAGTTTTTCATTTTAGTCTTTTTCTTTGAATTTTGCTCAGGAGTGCAAAAAGATAAGTGTGGGGGAATTTGATAATTGAATATTTTTACACTTAATTGTATCTCTTGGTGAATAAATTTAGGATTGTTTAGTCATTAAATAATGGGTTTTATTACCTAATTGAGCTTTGAGCTTTTAATGTGATTGATTTCATTTTTTTGAATAAATTCCAGATTTACAGTGATTTAGTATTTTTGCCATAACCTTTGATCTAGATATCCGATTAGCCTAATTCTTCTTTCTTTTTTTAGATGATTCAGAGATCTACAATTGTTATGAAGACTCGGAAGGCTGATTCAGACAAGAAGATGGGTGAAATTGGAGCTAAAGACAGACCTATTTTTCTGGATTTTTATTCTGCTCGAATTTTGTAATAAAAGACCAATTTTTAGAGGTTTCCTTTTTTATATAGGGATTTCCTATTGATTAGGGGTTTCCTATTTAGAGATTTCCTATTTTTAGTCATTTTTCCTACATAAGGAAAAGGAGAGGGTGGCTACAAACATATTCTGAATACACGTTTGAAGCAGTTTTGGATTGAAAGACAGAAGTTTAATTTTCTCTACAATGTTCTTCACGTTCTTCTTCATCTTTTCTTCCGCGTTTTGTCTAGCCATGCTTGGCTAAACTTTTGTGGTTAATCCAACGTAAGGATTCCATGATTCGTCCAGAGAACTTGTGCTTATTCGGTAATTTAACTCATTTCTATTTTCATCTTATCGGATCCGATTATTGGAAATAGTTCGAATATTAGATTTAATACTTGGTTTGGTTCATCCCAAGGACTGAGTTCGAACTAGGTTTTAAGTTTTGCTGTGCGATTGCACAGTGGGACGCCGTTGTTCGAACATATTCTAGGCGATCGTCTAGTCGAGGGATTTTCTGGGCGGATGCAGAGATCTCGGTTCGTCCAGAGCCAAACGTGGGTTATTTATATTTTGTTCAATGATGGAAGTCTCTGGAATCTGAACGTTGGGTTAATCGTTTTTAATCTGTTTTTGCTTAAACCATTCTGTTTCTGCATTTCGTTTTGTTTCTGTTAAATTTCATTTTTAATCTTTTTGAATCAAAACCCCCCCATTTTTACTGTTTTTGTTTCTTTGTTGCTTTCAATCAAACCCGCTGCAAGTTCGTTGGGAAACGACCCAGGTTCCCTATTTCTGCAAAAAAATTTGTTCTCAAACTTGGTTATTTTGGGAGAGACGACAAATCTCTGTCAGTAGACTCTTGAACATATAAAAACATTCAAGGCAAGAATATGAATAAACATAGATAGTTACTCAAAATATAGATGGAGATAAATTTGATGTATTTGGGTAACTGAAGGAGTACTAGGATTCATGGACGATGAAGCACAAACTCTTTAGTCCAAATGACTAAAGTTTCAAAATATTATCCTAGTAAGTTATTCCATATAATGGTTAATGCACATAATGCATTAATGAACATTCATAATGCTTGGAATAAGGTTTTATGCAATAAGCATAAACTTTCACAAATTGAATTCTTTTCTGGAAATAAGCTTGAAGCTCATAGATGATTAACTTGTTAGACATGAGGTCCAACTAGTTGGAGAATGAAACTAAAGGGTTCAAGCAAAAAACATTGAATTCTAAAGATCAATATGTGAAAGATAATGAAAACTCAATTAGAGAAATTTGAAGCATATTCAACATTCAGTAACAATATTAACTTCCAATTTGAAAGATCATTTGAATGCAATCAAAGTATGGATATGTTTCAAAACATTTGTATGTACTTTCCCAAAAACAATGTGAGTTGAAATCCAAACGGATTTTATATTTGTGCATTTTAAAAATATGAAATCAACAAAGTTATGCACAAATTCACTTGTTTGATCATCAAAAATTCACTAACAAATTGAATAATCATAGTTAGAAATATGAGTGAATGATGATGGGAAGTATTGAGATTAAACAAGAAGATTTCACAAATTCAGAAAATCTGATTTTTCAATCTGTGTGTAGAAAACTGGAGTTTTGAAACAAAACTGGAGTTTTCAACTATTCCTCAAAAGCAAAACTGGAGTTTTCATCTGAAAACTGGAGTTTTGGACTGTGCTGAAGCAAAACTGGAGGTTTTGGAGAAAAACTGGCAGTTTTGAAACTTGGAAAGTTTGAAGGCTCTCGGCCAAGCCAAAACTTGAGTTTTGCTATCCAAAACTCGAGTTTTCACTTAAAACATGAAAACTTTGAAAACGTGTGAACAGTTCAAAACTGGCGGTTTTGCACTGTTCATGAAAACTCAAAACTGGAGTTTTTACTTCAAAACTAGCGGTTTTCCTTTGACAGTAAGGAATTTCGATTTTTCAAGAGAAAACTTCACATTTTGGTTCTTAATTGTTTTCAACCAACAGCAAAACATATAGAAAATTAATAGTTTTGACAATAAATTTGCTGATTGAATCAGTTTCCAAATCTTTTAACCAAACCAAAAACAAACCAAAAATCAATTTCATATTATCATAGTATGAGGTAAGAATTAGATATCACCATAATCATCTTTTCCTCATAGAAGCTTGCTTGGTTGAGATGGATTGATGTAGATAACCCATTTTCCAGATTTCACCAACAACATCAAACTTAGCTTGTTCAGCATTCTTGAGAAATTTTCTTTGATCCTACAAAAGCCATATAAATCTTTTTCTTTCTTGGTATCCAACTTAACTTGGATCCATTCATCGTTAGCTTGTAGGAACAAAATTCATATGCTCTTATGAATATAATTAATTCAGAACAACAAAACATAGTGAATAAAACATGACTCTTTTGCATAAAAGAAATACTTTCTTTTCAAATCATTATGTATGCATAAAGAGTTGAACCTATTAAACATTGCAATCTGTTTAGAAATATATATCAGGATATGAAAAACCAATTTAAAACAGATAGCTTGCAATGCTCATTTCTAAGGTTACAAAATATAAAACCTCAATGATTATTTCAGATTATAGCATAGGAGGTTTTACCATTGCATACCTTAGCCTTAGGAACTTGAAGGATTGCGTTCACTCACCCAATTCATCATTCGTTGATACTTTGTCTTTATGAATTTAGTCTTGGGATAAAGCAACGCTTTCTCATATGATGTAGACTGCAAGAATCCTTTCCTTTGTGCACAAGAAATCCTTCTTTTCTTATTCTCCTCAAGATAGTTGAAAGGTACTCTATGGTAATCCATTCTTGAGGTAGACGATACTCTTCTTGCTTGTGTCCATTGCTTCCTTTGATGTTTAAACTTTGTAGTTCCAGCAATGTGTGTTCTAGGAGTTCTCTTTCTTGGTTCATGGGAGATTCTCTGATTCTTAACCCCTTTATGTCCATTCCTTTTAGAATCAATCTGCACATACAAAGCAATAGATGGACATTTTGGTACCCTTTTGTGTTTGGGTCCTTCTGGGTTAGTTTGGACCTTAGGGAAAACATAAGTTCCCTTTGGTACCCATTGATAATTTCCAACAGGTTTATCTCTCCTATCTTTCCTATGAAAGCATGATGAAGTATTATGACCTTTACGGTTACAATAGTTGCAATGAGCAAAAGGATTTGAAGTATGAACAGATTTTTGAAAATAATTCAAGTAAGATTTCTATCCATGTTTCTTCTTCCCTTTCTTCTTATCAAAATCAGGTTTATAACCAATTCCTAATTTGTCATTTGTGAACCTTTGCTATTTTAAAATCACTTTGAGCATTTCACTACCTCTAGTGAATTTCTCAAGAGTTTTTGTAAGATATAAATTTCTTTTCTCCAAAGTACAGCAATTATCACAAACCTTTTCACCATCATTTTCTGAAATTTTTTCAAAGGTGTTTTCAGAAATGTTTTCGCAAACCAAAACAGAAGAAACATTCTGAACTTGTTCTTCCAACAATTTAATTTTCTTCTTGGATGCAATGAACTCTTTTGCAAGTTTTTCATATTCAGAATATAGTTCACTGTATTCAGAAAATAATTCATCATAGGAAGGTTCAAAACCATTTACCTCTTTGTTGTTTTTAGATTGTTCTTCAGCAACTAGACAAAAATTTGCTACTTCTTCCTCATTACTTTCATCATTTGAAGAATCATCTCCCCATTGGGCAGACATACAGGCTTTCTTCATGAGGTGGTTGAATCTTGCCTTTTTCTCTTTTTCTTCGGCTTTCAGCTGAGGACATTCAGGCTTGATATGACCACGCTTTCCACACTCGTAGCAAAAGATTTGATCTTGTTTGTTGCTTGAAGTTACTTTCTGAAATCTGTTTCTGAGGCCTTGATCTCTCTTGTAGAATTGTCTAAATTTTCGCACGATCATAGCCATTTCTTTATCATCTTCATCTTCCTCATTGGGTTCCCCTTTCACAGCATTCAAGACAATACCAAATTTTGTGGCATCATTGATTTTATCTAAGCCCTTCTTGAAATTGAGTTTGCCTTCATATTCAGATAAACTTCTGAATAGAGCAGCTACTGATTGCATTGATTCTCCACGGGCTTCTTCGATTGCTGTGACTTTAGCTTCCCAATCTTTAGTAAGGACATTCAGAATTTTCCTTACTTGGACAGACTGATCATAGTATTTGCCCAAGGCTGCAAGTTGATTGACTAGATGAGTGAATCTGAACTGGAATTCACAAATGGATTCTCCAGACTTCATACGAAGTAAATCATATTCAGTCATGAGAGTGTTGATTCAATTCTCCTTGACTCCAGCTATTCCTTCATAGAGTATTTCGAGTGCTTCCCACATGGCTTTAGCTGATGGCAAGCTACAAATTCGAAAATACTCTTTTTGACTAATAGCACTTTGCAGCACATGGATTGCCTTCATGTTGAGAGTGACTTGCCATTTGTCATTTTCATTATACTCTTCTTCAAGCTTTGGAACTTTGATTCCATCTTCTATTTAAATGGTTCATAATTTCCTTTTTCAAATACTCTCCACAAATCGTATTCAGATGCCATTATGTAGACTCTAAACTTTGCCTTCCAGTAGGAGTAATATTCTCCATTGAAACCTGGTGGTCTGTTGATTGAAGCTCCTTCTGGTAGAATTCCTTCCATTGGATCTTTGATGTAGGATGTTAATCCTTCAAATAGATAACCAGGCTCTGATACCAAATGAAAGAGAAGGAAATCACCAAGACGGGGGGTGAATTGGGGATTTCAAAATTCTTTTCGGTTCACCCACACAGCAGATAAAATCAAGGCAAAGTGGAGATAGAGAAGAAAAGCTTGACACAGATGATTTATACTGGTTCGATCTAATTCCTTGACCTACGTCCAGTCCCCAGTACCTCTGGGAATTTCCACTATCACTCAAGAACAATTACACCCTCTGTAAACGAAGGATGCTCCTCACTCTAGGACTCACTCCCCCTTACAAGTTGTAATTGTTTACAACAGATACACACTCTGTAAACGAAGGATGTTCCCAACCTAGGACACACTCCCCCTTACAAGTTGTACTCTGTAATCAGATACACCCTCTGTAAACGAAGGATGCTCCCAACCTAGGACACACTCCCCCTTACAAGTTGTACTCTGATTTTCCCAATCTCTAAGTCACCTGACTTGAGATTCTTACAATGAATGATATACAGGGAAATAAACTCTCTCTAAGAGTAGATAATGATACACACTGAAGCTCAATGTATCAAAGATACAAATAAATGAATGAACAGAGAAAAACTGATGTAATTCGTGTAATCTTTCTGTAACTGTCTTCTCTGCTGTCCATCTTCAAATCTTCACCCTTTTATAGTGATTTGAAGCTTGTGAACGTTATAGATCCGTTGTGGCTTCAACCCATTCGAAAATCTAGCTGTTATGGGTGTTGTACAATGAATCTATCTGCTGAAACTCTTGGGCATTTGAATATAGCTGTTGGGACACTTTTGCAGATTTGAATATTTGAACTTTGGCTCTTCCCATGTGGTGATGTCTGAAGAATAATGTTGTTCAGCTTTAGTTGATGGAAGCTTTGTTGTCTGCGTTGAGGAATCTACCCATCATTTCTAGCTGTCTGCCATTTGCTTCTGTCTTTGGAAGATAACTTAAAATATTGCAAGTTGCACAAAGTGAAGCTCTATTTGATTCTTTGTCAAATTCAAATACTTCTGTAATCTCATGAACAAACTCGTTAAGACTGATTAGAAACATAGATATGAATCATATAAATCATATAAGATCAATTTGTAACTTAATCCTGGAGTGTAGATCAGATTGGGTAATTCTGGAACAAACTCCGTTTTTCTGACAGAAATACCAAAACTCGAGTTTTGATAATCAAAACTAGAGTTTTGAACTGTTCACTCTTCATCACTGCAGGTTTTCAAACCAAAACTGGCAGTTTTCAAGCTTTAGAAATGCTGAACCTCTCGGGTTAACCAAAACTCGAGTTTTGCTTCCCAAAACTCGAGTTTTGAACTTTTGGTATCAAGTTCAAAACATCAAAACTGGCGGTGATGGTTCATAACCGGCAGTTTTCATTTGTGAGATTCTTCAATGCTCTCTGTCTGATGAAAACTCGAGTTTTCACTTGCAAAACTCAAGTTTTGCTTCCTCCTGGACTTGTTGAGTTTTCTTGACATTACCACCAACTTTAGAAGACCATATCTCCCTGGTCGGAACTCTGTTTTGGTCCATTCAACTCTTGATAGAAAGCTCTATGTGTCTGGTTTCCAATGCCACCGATTTGAGCTCAATTGGATTTGTAGTTTGTGAGATATACCCAAAATACTGAAGGTGGGTCTGGACTGTGACGTTGATTTTTGGGCCAACTTGTAAAAATCATAGCTCCTTGATCCGAACTCCTTTGGGCTTGAATTTTATATCAAAATGACGCATTGGGAGTCTAGTTTCATATGCTTTTAGTTTCGTCTTAATCCGATCTATGGTTTGTGAGATATCATCAAAACATCAGAGGTCGCCCGTGCTGAACGTGAGACAGTGTGGAGCTGAAGTGCTGGTAACAGTTCAAAACTCGAGTTTTGCCCTTCAAAACTCGAGTTTTGCTTCTTTAATTTTCCAAAACTCGGGTTTTGCCTCAAGTCTTACTTCCAGTTTCCAAAACTCGAGTTTTGCTTGTCCAGAGTCCCCAGAGACGTTGTAGACACCTGATAACTCGAGTTTTGCCACAAAACTCGAGTTTTCTCCTTTCAGATGAGTAAATTACAGCAGGTAGGTAGAAAACTCATGTTTAATACTTGGAGACTCAAGTTTTCTCATTCAAAACCTCATTCTTGCTTGTTTTAACTCTGAATTGAATCATTCCAGCTTCTATATGATCTTGGAGGCTTCTAGCATCAATATAAGAACTTGGATGATAAAATCTTCATTTCATATATCAAGTTCTTCTTTATTTGGTCTCTTCTCTTCTTTCTTTCAACTCTTATCTCCTTCTTGATTAATCTTTATAATTCAACTTGGATTAATCTACAATAAATACAACAATTCGTCAATGTAGGAGATAATTATATTATTCAATCTTTTTGCTTATAACAATGGCATCTATATAAGACATCATCAAAACTAATCATAATTAACAGTTTAGAGAATGAAGAGCTGTAAGGAAGATCGATTAGCTCGAAAAAAAAGAAAAAAGAGGCACAGATCCGAACCTGAACACAGAGAATTGATGGTGGCTGAGAAGATTGCAGCAGTTGGCAGAGGCAGCTTGTGTGTGGGAGATCCATTGTTAGAAAGAGGAGAGGAGAGGACGAGGCGCGAGATTAGTAAGAGGAGAGGAGTTTTAGCGCTGAGTGTGGGAGATCGATTGTGTAGCCCAAGATCAAATAGCTAGTCAGATAAATACAAAAATAATATTTTTGGCGTCCTGAAATTTGATTCAGGATGCCAAAAAAATTATAAATTATTAAAAATATTAATTTTGCTAGCGCCAAATTTTTTTTTTAAAATTACCTAGGCGCCAAAAAATTTTCCTTTTAGGTATCTTAAATATATTTTTTTATTTCTTTGATTTGATTAGTATTGTTTTCGATTTTTTTGATTTGATTAATATTATTTTCAATTTCTTTTATTTGATTAGTATTATTTTCTATTTCTTTGATTTGATTAATATTATTTTTTTATTTCTTTGATTTGATTAGTAAAAGTTTCGATTTATTTGATTTGTTTTGATTATTTTCAATTTCTTTGATTTGATTTGATTATTTTCAATTTCTTTTATTTGATTAGTAAAAGTTTCGATTTCTTTGATTTGATATAATTATTTTCAATTTCTTTGATTTGATTACTAAAAGTTTTGATTTCTTTGATTTGAATAGTATTATCAATTGGCGTCCTGATTTAATTTTTAGGGCGTCAAAAAATTTTATTTTGGCATCCTGATTTAACTTTTAGGGCGACAAAAAATTCCTGGCACCAAAAAATTCATCAATATGCGTCAAAAAATTCATTTTGGCGTCCTGATTTAACTTTTAGGGCGTCAAAAAATTTTATTTTAGCGTCCTGATTTTATTGTTAGGGCGTCAAAAAATTCCTGACGCCAAAATATTCATCAAAGTGCACCTTTTGGCGTCCTAATTTAACTTTAGGGCGTCAAAAAAATTTATTTTAGCGTCCTGATTTAATTTTTAGGGCGTCAAAAAAAATTCCTGGCGCCAAAAAATTCATCAATGCTCCAAAAAATTCATTTTGGCCTCTTGATTTAATTTTTAGGGCGTCAAAAAATTTTATTTTAGCATCCTGATTTAATTTTTAGGGTGTCAAAAAAATTCCTTGCGCCAAAAAATTCATCAATGCGCCAAAAAATTCATTTTGGCGTCCTGATTTAATTTTTAGGGCATCAAAAAATTTTAGTTTAGCGTCCTGATTTAATTTTTAGGGCGTCAAAAAAATTCTTGGCGCCAAAAAATTCAATTTTGGCGTCCTGATGTTATTTTCAGGACGCCTAAGGCTCAAGACTCAGCTAAATAATTATGAAAATGCCACTGTCTATACTTTTTACTTCCTTTTTTAAAATAAGGATGTCTTTCAGGGAAGTAATATCCACTTTTTGTAGTAGTGTCGATATACTCGCCAGGTAAGATATCCACTGCTGGGCCCTTCTGTTATTGGGCCTAGTACAGGTTCGTAACACACACACACATATATATATATGGGTTTGTGTGTGTTTGCATCACAATGAGGCATAATTTACTTAGTGTTGGTATTTATTAAGCCCAAAAATTTTCTATTTCAAATATATATATATATATATCGTGATAAAAGCATGAACTAGGTGGTGCTTAATGGCATCATATCAGCATTGGAGTTTATTTAGGTTATGTAAAGTTGTCATTTTACAATAAAACAAAACATAATTTCATGTGGTTATGGCTTTGGCTATAGTGATATCTAAATCTAAAGTCCCTAATTTAAAGCATTGATATCATGCTTAAAATTGGAATAACCTCCAGGAGTTTAACCAATTGTAGAGTAATAATGATAATAAAAATAATAATAGTAACAATATTAATAAATAATATAATAATAATAATAATAAATAAATAAAATGAGAATTAATAGTTATAATAGTTTTATTATAGGACATTAAAGGATGTTCGAGTTTCTAAAACCGGGGATTTTATTTATTCGCAAAGTTAAAATTGGTAACTTAATCTCTAAGTCTTTTTTTTTTAAATCTATATATATACCTTGTATGTTCATGTATTGTGAATTGTTGGCTGGGTTTATATGCCTGAGTCTATGTCTTTTGTTCAGCTATCTATGGATTATTGTTTTTAAATGATAATGCTTCATACTTATTTTCCTAGCGCTAAAGATTCGTGTCTAGGACACGTGGCACTTATGTGTGCTTCCACCGTTAATGATGCATGTGCTGTGCATTATGTATTTTGTTGCATTGTATTTGCTAAATGTTTTCATTTATTCTACAATATATAAAATATTTGTCAGATATGATTTACACATTGAATGTGAGATTAACCGTTACCCTAGGATTCATCTGATCACTAAATCTCAATTATACCAAGAGATTCAGGAAGATATTTTGAATTGGGAAGTAAGACAGTGTAACTAAAGTAACTAGGGATGGTCCTAGGGGGCTAGGGGTGGCCCTCTCCCTATAAAATAACAGAATTGAACCCATAGTTTTAATAAGTTATATTTCAGCCTCATAAATAGTTCAACATTTTCACTTTAGGCCCCACTAAAAGTTTCATGGAGGCACTAAAAGGAAAATATTGGAATTTTTGTGGGGCAAAAATGTACTTTCGTTGAAACTTAGGTTCTATTCAATAATCCCCCCCCCCCAAAAAAAAAATTCCTAGTTTCACCTTTGGCAGTAGCTGAGGAAGACCCCGAATAAGGGTATATTTAATTAAGTGAGTTTCATACTCCGACATTTTCAATTGTATTTGCTCACTATTTGACTGACATTAAATTTAGGATAGCCATATAACTAATGTCCTCCAACGGGATTATCCCTGACTATTTCTGGATTATTAAAATTGTATCACGTGAATATTCCTCCAGGAATTTAAAATTAACTAGCATATATCTGGACATATGTTATTGATAATTGAATATTTTTACATTTAATTATATCTCTTGGTGAATAAATTTAGGATTGTTTAGTCATTAAATAATGGGTTTTATTACCTAATTGAGCTTTTAATGTGATTGATTTCATTTTTATGAATAAATTTCAGATTTACAGTGATTTAGTATTTTTACCATAACTTTTGATCTAGATATCCAATTAACTTGATTCTTCTTTTCTCTTTTAGATGATTCAGAGATCTACAATTGTTATGAAGACTCGGAAGGCTGATTCGGACAAGAAGATGGACGAAATTGGAGCTAAAGACAGACCTATTTTTCTGGATTTTTATTTTGCTCGAATTTTGTAATAAAAGACCAATTTTTAGAGGTTCCCTTTTTTATAGCGATTTCCTATTGATTAGGGGTTTCCTATTTATTAGAGGTTTCCTATTTTTAGTCATCTTTCCTATATAAGGAAAATTAGATGGTGGCTACAAATATATTCTCAATTACGTTGTAGGAGATTTTGAGATTAAATTAGAAGCTTTTTATTTTCTCTTAGTTGTTCTTCATGTTCTTCTTCATCTTTTCTTCTGCATTTTTCCTAGCCATGCTTGGCTAAGCTTCTTTGATTGACCCAACGTTGAGGATTCCATGATTCGTCTAGAGAACTTGTGCTTTATCGGTAATTTAACTCGTTTCTATTTTCATCTTATCGGATCCGGTTTCTGAAAATAGTTTGAATATTAGATTTAATATTCAGTTGGTTTATCCCAAGGACTTAGTTCGAACTAGGTTTTAAGTTTTGCTGTGCGATCGCACAGTGGGACGCCACTGTTCGGACATATTCTAGGTGATCGTCTAGTCGAGGGATTTTCTGGGCGAATGCAGAGATCTCAGTTCGTCCATAGCCAAACGTGAGTTATTTATATTTCGTTCAATGATGGAAGTCTCTGGAATCTGAATGTTAAGTTGATCCGATTTTAATCTGTTTCTTCTCATTTTCTTATATTCTATTTTATCATTGCTTCATTTAAATTGCATTTCTATTTTAGTATATTAATTTAAAAATCCAAAACCCAATCCCCCCTTGTTTTCATTGCATTTGCATGACATTTAGATTACTTAGGATTCAATAAAAGGCTCCTCGAAAAGATAGAACGATCCTATGTTTGCCTATACGCAATCCTTGGTTAATTTTTGATTGTGGACCCCAAGGCTAATGACAAAAGGTCTAAATCAAATGGCGCCATTGCCGGGGAGCTAAGTAATTGGCTCCCTAGGTGATTTAATTGTCAAATTCACTTTTGACAAGGGGTTTCTCTTGTGAAGCTTGTTAGATTTGCATTTTTGATTTTTTATTGCATATAGTTTAGGATTTTTGTATTTAGGTAGCTTGCATATAATTCAAGCCAAAAGCCATGACGTTGTAGCAGTAGTTTGCCTTGTCCGTCATGAACGCGGTTTTTTCCTGGTCGTCCGGGTGCATGGCGATCTGGTTATACCCGGAGTAGGCGTCCATGAAGGAGAGGAGTTGGTACCCGGCCGAGTTGTCCACGAGCTAATCCATGTTCGGCATTGGGTAGGAGTCCTTTGGGTAGGCCTTGTTTAGATTGGTGTAGTCGACGCACACTCTCCATTTGCCGCTGGGTTTGAGCACCATGACTGCGTTTGAGAGCCAAGTCGTGTATTGTACTTCATGAATGAACTCGGCCGCTAGGAGCTCTTCAACGTGGTTCTCGAGGGCCTTTTTTCTGTTGTCGGCAATATTCCTCTTCTTCTGTGCTACCGGTCTGGATCCCGGCCATATGCCGAGTTTGTGGCAGCAGAAGTGGGGCTCGATGTCGGGTATCTCAGCCGAGGTCCAGGCGAAAACGTCCTGATTCTGCCTTAGGAAACGTATCATTTGCGTTTTTAGGTCATCCTTCATATCTCTACCGATTTTGGCGGTCTTGGATGGGTCCGTCCCTAGCGCTACTTCCTCTAGTTCTCCCTCCGGCTCGGATCTTGGGTTCTCTGGCTCACGGAGGTCGAGCTCTACCATGTTAACCGGCTGTCGGGGGTGTCTGTCGTCATCTACCTCGGTCATTGTCTCGTTGGGTCCGAGCCAAGGTGGAGATGAGGGTCCTCCTTCCTCGACCGGGAGGGCTTCGAAGTAACACTGTCGTGACTCCTTTTGATCTCCGGATACCACGACCAGCTGATTTTTGTCGTTAATCATCTTCAACTTCTGGTGCTTGGTGGATACCAGTATGTCCTAGTTATGAATAGTTGGTCGGCCGAGAATGATGTTGTATGGAGAGCGGAAGTCGGCCACTATGAACCTGACGCGCTCTGACTTGAATGCTTCTTTCATTCCGAGGGTTAACCAGAGGTCAATATAACCCTTTGGGAAGGATTGCTTGCCGTTGAATCCGATCAGGGTGGTCTTGCACGGCTTGAGATCCTCTTTGTCGAGGTGCATCCTTTTGTAGGTGTCCCAGCTCATGATGTCGGCCGAACTTCCTGCATCCACGAAAATCCGTTTGACACGACAGTTAACCAAGGTTCCGGTGATTACCAGTTCGTCCAGATGGCCGGGAATGACGTCCTTGAGCTCCTCGTAGGTGAAGGTTAATGGGGGCGGCTTCGGCTTAGCTGGATCATCCTTGAATTTAGGGAGGTTCCTAACGGTCAGAACTTCTCGAAGGTATTTCTTCCGCTGGCTTACCGTGTCTCTGCCTCCACCAAATCCTTCGCTGACGACGTTGCACTGGAACTCAACGTCAGGAAATTCATCGTCAG
Organism: Acacia crassicarpa; assembly: GCA_034222035.1. Lineage (NCBI taxonomy): Eukaryota > Viridiplantae > Streptophyta > Magnoliopsida > Fabales > Fabaceae > Acacia > Acacia crassicarpa. The sequence goes on from JAWXYG010000011.1 coordinate 37,993,989, forward strand.
AGCCGGTCTTCTGCTTCTTTTCAGGTTATCGGGTGTCCTTGGGTGGACTTCTACTGCGGCCGCCGTAGTTGCGTTTGCCGCTTGTCCTTCCCTAGGTTTTGATTACATATTGTCATAGCTTCCCCTCCCTTACGAATTTCACAATGGCGTCGCGGAGGTCATAACACTCATCGGTCGTGTGTCCGTGGCAATCGTGGTACGTACAGAACTCTGTATGGTCCGTGCTGGAGCGCCCTCTAAGCGGCTTCAGTTTTTCTACCTTCTTCATCTCGGCCTGGGCTACCTCTTTCCATTCCTGCGACCGAGAGGCATTTAAGGGGGTGTAGCTGTCGTACTTTGCCTTGTGGTCGGCCCGGTCGGGCTTCGTCCGATTATCCTTGTTCCGCCTTCGGGATTCTGTCCTCGGTTTGCTTGCCCGTTCTCCCGAGTCGGGTATAGTATTTCTCATCCGCTCGGGTTCGTTGGCGTTGGCGGCCTCCATTTGCTCCACTTCTAAGTATTTCTTCGCTTGGGTGTAGAATTCGGTCAATGTGTAAACCCGGTTTTTGCATAGGTTCCGGGCCAGACGTGATGACGGGTCCAGCCCATTGACCAGGCAGTGTTGATAATCATTGAATTCATATTATTTTAAATGCAAAAAGAAGCTATAAACTCTGTCATTATCATGCTTTAATGGAACAATTAGTCAAATATGTGATTTCATCTTCATAAGGAGTTTTTAGATTTTATTTGCATTAATCTTGGTCACATCTTGAGTTTGGACTCAAAATTGGACTTTTGTCACATTCTTACTGCAGTTGGGTCATGAACACTGTTCGGTATTTTGGGAATAACTTGAGTTATGTAAATCCAATTGATCCCCAATTTGCATTTCCAGAAAGCTAAGAGGAAGCCCTACAACTCCTATGAAGAGGCCAAAAGCTAAATCAGACGTTTAGAGGGCCAAAATTGGCCTGGAAACCGAAACAGGCTACTTTCACTGGGCTCCGGAGCAATGTTCGGTGTTTGATCCATAACTTGAGTTACAGACATCCAAATGGGTCACCGTTTGAACGACGAGAAAGCTGACATCCGGGGCTACAATTCATATGAAGACAACTTCACCGAAAGCCACCGATTTCATGGTGTTACACAGGCTGGAAAGTGAACGCGGTTTTGGAGCTCAAAAGTCAAAGATTGTGGCTCAATAGTTCTTCCAAGCTTCCTATAAATACATGCACGTTTAGAACTTGTAGACACACCTTGGAGAGACCAAGAACTCTCCCATTCTAACTTCCTTCTTGTATTTCTTGCCTCCTACATGGAAGGCTTAGTTTTTCTTTTTTAGTTTCATGTATTATCTTTAATTCTTGTCTTTAATTTCTTGCCTCCTACATGGAAGGCTTTACTTTTCCTTATTAGTTTTATGTATTGTTTTTCTTTTGTATTCCTAGCCTCCTTCTTGGAATGGTTTAGTGTTAATCTTTCCTTTTTATTTTATTTTGATTTTATGTTCTTCATCTTTTTCTATATGGATTCACTATGTTGTTGAGATTTATTTTGGAATAGAAGTTTTCATTTTCTTTAATTGTTCTTTGTGTTCTTTATGTTCATGTTGAACTTGTTCATGTTCTTCGTGGTCATGATGAACATCTTTACTTCTGCATTTTCATTTTATCCAGCCATGCTTGGCTAAGTTCCTGTGATCGACCCATGAGTTGAGGATTCCATGGTGTCATCCGGAGGACTTGTGCTTTAATCAGTAACTGACTTGTTTCTGTTAATTTTAATCGGATCCGATTATAATTATGGATTGGGTATTAGATTTAATATCCAGATTGAAATCCCAAGGATTTAGGTCGGACCGGGTTGCAGAGAGCGTTGTGCGATCGTACAACGAGCTCACCACGTGTTCGATCAAATGCTAGGCGATCGTCTAGTCGAGGGAGTTTCTGGACAAATGCAGAGATCTCGGTTTGTCTAGAATCAATCACAGGTTCAGTTATTTTATTTTTGTTCAATGATGGAAGGTCTTGGAATCCCAATTCTGGGTTGATCCGTTTCAATTTGATTAATCTCAATTTTCTTCATTCTGTCTTTAATTCCTGTTCTAATTTCAACAAAAACCAATCCCCCCTTGTTTCCATTTCATTTGCATGACATCTAGATTACTTAGGATTCAATAAAAGGCTCCTCGAGAAGAGAGAACGATCCTTGGTTTGCCTATATGCAATCCTTGGTTAATTGTTGATTGTAGACCCCAAGGCTAATGACAAAAGGTCTTCATCAAATGGCGCCGTTGCCGGGGAGCTAAGTAATTGGCTCCCTAGGTAATCTAATTGTCAAATTTACTTTTGACAAGGGGTTTCTCGTGTGAAGCTTGTTAGTTTTGCATTTTTGATTTTTCATTGCATATAGTTTAGGATTTTTGCATTTAGGTAGCTTGCATAGCATTCATTGCATTATTGCACCGTCTTGACTTGGTAGCTTCTGTGTGGTGTGTTAAAATCAGATTCGATATAATTTTGCGCTCATTCACCATGTCTCCAAGTTAATTCATAACATACTCGTATTTTTTTTTTTAAAAAAAAAAAATCTTCTTTTTCTTTTTCACTTGCATTGGTATTTTCTTAAATTCCTTTTCTTAGTTTTATAATGTATAGTTAGATAGTCATCTTGTAATTCCTTGGGAATTAATTGTAGTGAAATTTCATGGCTTGGTTTTATGATAATCATAATCTACCTTTCAATTCTCACTCTTTTGTAGGCAATCAAGAATGTGATGGCTTATTCCACCAATACCATGAACCATACCAACAACCTCCATTCCAACAATATCATCAATCCTCTCCATTCCAACAATATCATCAACCCTCCTCATTCCAACAATATCATCAACCCTCTCACCTACCTTACCATCCTCCATTCCATCCCACTTCTATACCATGCCATCCATCTCATGAATCCCTATACCCATTTGAGCCACCTTACGAACCTTATTCTCAACCATGTCTACCCGACCAAGATCCTTCATTTTGTGAAATCATTGGAGATTTCCAAAATCAACCGGCTTGGGCTATAAATGAGGAGTGGTCACATAAGGACAACCTTCAGCAACAAATGGACTCTATGCTTAGAATTATGGAACAACAAGCGAAATCATCTGAGAGATTAGCAAAGAAAATTGAGCAACAAGCACAAGTTTTAAAAATGAAATTTCCTTCTATCATGGGCACACATGCACAAGAAGTGAGACAAGTACAAGAGCACATTGAAGAATCTTCTCACCCATCTGGTAATGATCATACCCTTCTAGAAGTAGACTCTCCTACTACTTTGATTAATGAAGCAATTCGTAATTTGAATGATAATGAGGTGGACGAGGAAATCATTGTTGAATCCCCTCAATTGTTTGGAAATGTAATTGCTCATCCAATTGGCTTTAGTAGTAATGATTTGACTGTACTTGTTGATGAGTGTGTTCCTATTCCTTCATGTAATGCTTTAACTGATGAAAATGCTTCTCTTCATAGTACTATGGATGAATCCAATAAATTAAATAACATATTTTCATGCTCTTATGAGGAATATCAAATGTGCGTAGATTGTTATCATGAAAAATGTCATTTACATGTTGAGCTTCAAAAGAAAGCATTTAGTGAAGTGGTTGACACTATCATTGATCATAATGCACCCTCTTGTACTATTGATGATAGCAAGCATGACAATTTTGACACAATTGAATCAAGCATGGATGCCAATGTTGTTAATGATGTTCTTGCTGAATGGTATGCTGATTATCCCGAGTTTGCATCTATGAGTGACACTGTCAATTGTGCCTGTTCTAATAATGAACAGTGTCCTATTTGCACTGAAATTAATGATGCATTAAATGGTGATTTTGGTAGCGATTCTGCATTGATTATGGATTCTGTTGTTGATGTGAGTGAGAACAATCATAGCCTAGAATGTCAAATGCATAAAATTCCCATTGGATTACTTTCTTGTAGTCTTGTTGATGATGAAGATTCTGAAATTTTGATTGATAAAATTTTGAATGTTGATGAATCTTTCCAACAAGTGTTGCCTTCTGATTTGCCACTCGATTTAGAAAAGAAAAATGATTGCTTTGAAATTTTGGAGCCCTCGGGTGATGACAATTTCACAAATTCTCTTCCTTCTTCCACTCTTTTCCCTTCCATCTCTTGTGATTGCAATGATGATGTAGTATACTCTAACACCAAGTTGGATTCCACACCTTCCATTTTGCAAGCACAAGAGAATTTTCACAATATAACTGGTTGCTTGACTCCTACTGATGGGAGTGTCATTGATTTCCTTGGATGTGATAGTTATCTTGAGAGTTTAGCTCCTAAAATGAATTTACGTCACTTGAAATCTCTCCATGTTGTTATTTTTGGATGGGATACTGCTATTTGTTTGTTTTCTTTGCAGGCACATTATTGGGAGGATCGTCAGGAGAGTCAATTTCTACCGTACATTCTTGGACCTCTTCTGGTTGATGCTGAGCCACCTCCAACAAGGAAATTCAATAGAAGGGAAGATATTCTTGAAGACAAATGCATGATTCTCATTGGTGATGAGAACTTCTCCTTCAAGCGGCTGAAGATATTCTAACAAAGGTTGTCTCTTTCCTCACTTATTTTCTTCCAAATTCATATGATTACTTGGGCTTAATTATTGTACGAGGAAGATAAGTGTGGGGGAGGGACACAATCCAGTAGAAAAAGTAGAAATAATGTAGTTTATTAAATAGAATAAGAACAATACATTCTCTTCTTCCATGATTGCTACATATTATGCACTTGGACATTTTGGTTTTGATGGATCATTCTGTTTTGATTGATATTTTGAACTCTTGGATTATAATATCTCGGTAGTCGATTCTGTGATGCTGATTGCAACCTTCGTGAGATTTTGGGCCTACATGAATGGAATTCATCTTTTACCATTCTTTCTTTCTTGTGTGCATCTGCTCATGATTTGCGTTCTCTAGAACTTGCTCCTTTTCTTTTTGAAACTACATTTTTCACTTATGTGCATAGGTATGATGGAAGCTTGTTTTTTCCTTTTGTTTTCCCCACTTTGGCCAAATAGCCTTTCCCATGCATTAATATCCCTTTGGTAACCCCTTTGTGCCTTTTTGTCCATTCTGTTCTAAGCCACATTACAAGCCTCAGCGTAAAACCATTTTATTCCACACCATGAAAAATTATTGAGCATTGGTTTACCTTGGTTTTGTGTTTAAGTGTGGGGGTTGCTCAGGAGTGCAACAGTTTTAGTGTGGGGGGAGATATTTGATTTTTCCATTGTGATTATATATATATTACAGTTTTAAAAAAAAAAAGGGAAAAAAAAAACAAAAAAAAAAGAAGAAAAAAAAAAGAAGAAGAAAAAAAGAAGGGGTGTAAAAAAAAAGTTTCAGAAAGGAGGTATTTGAGTAAATAAAAGTTTTCATACATAGAATGATTGTGTTAATCAGTGCTCGATTTAATTTCTTTGGTGCTTAGCCTCTCATTCCATACTTTTACCTACCTTCACCCTAACCCCATTACAACCTGTAATAACAAGCTCTCTTGATTTGTGCAAGCATGTGTTATCAGTAGTGGAGAAGTAGAACTTGAGCAAGCTTATGGTAGAACAATTTCATTGAGCAGAATTTGAGTGATACACTGATTAACCATATACACTTGAGAGATTGATTGAGGGCATCATTTGAGAGACTATTTTGTGTGATCAGCATCATTGAATGATACTGCCATGATTAGTAATTTGAGATGAAGAGATTTCTGTCTTGAATGGTTGATCTTTTGAAGCTTTTGTGATCCTTGTTGAGCTTTGAAATTTCAGCAATTGTTAGAAAAGAGAAATTTCTCTTGTTCCTTACTTTTAAATTTTGCTCAGGAGTGCAAAAGGATAAGTGTGGGGGAGTTTGATAATCATTGAATTCATATTATTTTAAATGCAAAAAGAAGCTATAAACTCTGTCATTATCATGCTTTAATGGAACAATTAGTCAAATATGTGATTTCATCTTCATAAGGAGTTTTTAGATTTTATTTGCATTAATCTTGGTCACATCTTGAGTTTGGACTCAAAATTGGACTTTTGTCACATTCTTACTGCAGTTGGGTCATGAACACTGTTCGGTATTTTGGGAATAACTTGAGTTATGTAAATCCAATTGATCCCCAATTTGCATTTCCAGAAAGCTAAGAGGAAGCCCTACAACTCCTATGAAGAGGCCAAAAGCTAAATCAGACGTTTAGAGGGCCAAAATTGGCCTGGAAACCGAAACAGGCTACTTTCACTGGGCTCCGGAGCAATGTTCGGTGTTTGATCCATAACTTGAGTTACAGACATCCAAATGGGTCACCGTTTGAACGACGAGAAAGCTGACATCCGGGGCTACAATTCATATGAAGACAACTTCACCGAAAGCCACCGATTTCATGGTGTTACACAGGCTGGAAAGTGAACGCGGTTTTGGAGCTCAAAAGTCAAAGATTGTGGCTCAATAGTTCTTCCAAGCTTCCTATAAATACATGCACGTTTAGAACTTGTAGACACACCTTGGAGAGACCAAGAACTCTCCCATTCTAACTTCCTTCTTGTATTTCTTGCCTCCTACATGGAAGGCTTAGTTTTTCTTTTTTAGTTTCATGTATTATCTTTAATTCTTGTCTTTAATTTCTTGCCTCCTACATGGAAGGCTTTACTTTTCCTTATTAGTTTTATGTATTGTTTTTCTTTTGTATTCCTAGCCTCCTTCTTGGAATGGTTTAGTGTTAATCTTTCCTTTTTATTTTATTTTGATTTTATGTTCTTCATCTTTTTCTATATGGATTCACTATGTTGTTGAGATTTATTTTGGAATAGAAGTTTTCATTTTCTTTAATTGTTCTTTGTGTTCTTTATGTTCATGTTGAACTTGTTCATGTTCTTCGTGGTCATGATGAACATCTTTACTTCTGCATTTTCATTTTATCCAGCCATGCTTGGCTAAGTTCCTGTGATCGACCCATGAGTTGAGGATTCCATGGTGTCATCCGGAGGACTTGTGCTTTAATCAGTAACTGACTTGTTTCTGTTAATTTTAATCGGATCCGATTATAATTATGGATTGGGTATTAGATTTAATATCCAGATTGAAATCCCAAGGATTTAGGTCGGACCGGGTTGCAGAGAGCGTTGTGCGATCGTACAACGAGCTCACCACGTGTTCGATCAAATGCTAGGCGATCGTCTAGTCGAGGGAGTTTCTGGACAAATGCAGAGATCTCGGTTTGTCTAGAATCAATCACAGGTTCAGTTATTTTATTTTTGTTCAATGATGGAAGGTCTTGGAATCCCAATTCTGGGTTGATCCGTTTCAATTTGATTAATCTCAATTTTCTTCATTCTGTCTTTAATTCCTGTTCTAATTTCAACAAAAACCAATCCCCCCTTGTTTCCATTTCATTTGCATGACATCTAGATTACTTAGGATTCAATAAAAGGCTCCTCGAGAAGAGAGAACGATCCTTGGTTTGCCTATATGCAATCCTTGGTTAATTGTTGATTGTAGACCCCAAGGCTAATGACAAAAGGTCTTCATCAAGTGTACGTGGACGTCCTCGGATAGCGATTGCACTTGCATCGCCACGTCTCGGAACCGGTCCAGATACTTCTGTAGCGCTTCTCCCTTCTTTTGTCTCACCTTACTTAGCGTGAATTGGGATTTCAGCTACTTTTTACTAGTGGCGAAATGCAACTCAAACTTTCATCCAAGGTCTTCAAAATCTCAGATTGAGTTGTCCAAGAGTGAACTCAGCCACTTGTGTGCTGGCCCGGTCAGAGTGGCCGCGAAAAGACGCTGGATGACTGGGCCATCAATCGACCGGACTCACATGAGTTTTTCAAAAACTTTGAGATGGTTGCGAGGATCTTGAGTTCCGTCGTACTTCGGTAGGTCGGCTAGGTCAAAGTGTTTCGGTTAACGGGCCGTCGCCGTAGCCCTGGAGAACGGGGATCTGCTAGACCCTGTCAAGTTCTTCATTTGATATTCCCGGGTTGATCCATGGCGAGGTGATCTATGGGCCCGAGGAGTTCTGTCTTCCACACAGCGCTCTTCTCGGTCTCGGCCTTCGCTGGTGATTCGATTATTGTGGTTTGCACCGCCATCTAGGCCTCTTGTGTCGTCATGGTTTTCTGGAGACGGTAGGCGGCTGTATTGTGTACTCGTCCTACCATCTGGCTCACCGTTGTTTCAGCGTGTGGTTCTCGGTTCTGGGCTACTCGACGGGCTGCTCTCATCCGTGTCAGCCCTTCTCTCTCTCCTACGGGATCTTCTACGGCTTCGATGTCGACGATGGAGTTCGAACTCATCCCTGATCATGCGGCCAAAGGCTTCAAAATCTGCCTCTCGCTGGAGGTGGTCCCTTTTTTCCTTATTTTTGAATCTCTGCAGCAGCGATTCTTGGGTCCTCCGAAGAATTCTGACGTCGGCTTCGACCGCCAGAACATCTAGAGTTGGGGCCTCAATGTGCTCCTCCAGCAGTGGCTATTCGTCCGCGGGAGGGGAGGTTGCCGTGTCGGTAACATGGCCCTCTGGGGTGCTTTCTCGTCGTGGATGCTCCTCCGGCTGGCTAGGTTCGGCCGGCAGTTGGCTTGCTTGAGGGTCTCCGCCACCCAGTTGCGGTGGGTTTCTGCTATGGCTTCTGATGTTCGCCATTAGTGGTCACGGGGATAGAAGTTTATGGTCCCTAAGGTCGACGCTAATGTTCTGTTGTGAGAACAAAAGTGATTGGACTTGACTAGGTTGTCAAGCCTAGAGCCTACGTACCCTTTGAAGGGATCAAAGTCCACGTAGTTCACAGTAAAATATTAGTTTTGAGAACGGATCTTTTACAATATCTAGTATTAAAAGTTCATTGTTTCAAATTCCGATAGCAGAGTCATATCCTTACACTCTTTCAGAGGATCTCTTCGGCTTCCAGATAAACTTCCCAACTTGGCGTCTCCTCATATTCTGAAGAACTATGCGTCTCCTCATTAAAGTTTCCGGCGTTTCACATTGTTCAAGATGAGTTCTCTATTTAAACCCGTTGTTACTTTACTTTCTTTACATTCTTCATCATCACTTCTACAATGGCTGCTCCACCACCCCAAGGTCCTCCTTTTCCTCCTCCCACTGGACTTAACAATCTGTACCCTCCTCCGCTACCTCCGAACCCGACCACCAAACAGATGATGCACCACCTCCTGGTCCGCGTCGATCATATAGATCGATGAATGGGCCAACTTTTTCAGGTCTGCAACGCCGTCAACAACAAGATCAACGCGATACTCGATGCCCAGGACGTTGAGTACAATCCCCTAGATGACGACGTCTCCGACCTCTCCGACGACTCCCTCCCCTCCGACAACGATGGGGAGGAGTAAATATTTTTATATTTTTTTTTCATATACTGTCGCTGCCTCCCATGGGGCAGCATAAAAAAAATATAATAAATTTTTTTCTTTCCTATTTCGATCGCCTTGTCCTTCTCATTACATTCTTTCTTTTTCCGACAAAAAGGAAAAAAACAAAACATTGTCCTTGTGTGTATGATCAACATTAAAAACACGCACATTAAAAAATCCAACAATATACAGTTAAGATCAGACCAACAAAGCAAAAAACATCTTTTAGCTTATTCGAATAAAAACAAACACAGTGACAATTCTTCTTAAGGTTGGACCGTCGTTGTCGTCGATTTTACCTCGCCTTGATTTGAAACAAAGTGTCCTTTTCAATATCTTCCTTCTTTTTCCGACCCAAAAAAAAAAGAGACAAAGAAAAGGGAAACAAATAATCTAAATCAGGAGAGGTAAAATCCACTACAATGAAGGACCTAGCTTGAGCAAAACGCCAGAACCTTGGTTGCCTTGAACCCTAATGATTTGTCTGAAAAGCGAGTCAACATTTCTATTTAAAGGAAGACTATTAGGAGCGGACAGTAAAATAATATATGGTCTTAAAAGTCTCATATTATTTAGACCGAATACTTTTAGGACCGGAAGTTTACAATATACGGTCCTAAAAGTCTCATATTATTTAAATTGAATACTTTTAGGACCAAAAGTTTATAATTACGGTCCAAAAAGTCGCGAACTCTTGCTCATTTACAACATCATGAACCTCAAATTTCAAGCACTAAATAGCTATATCCACCATCCAATACATTTAGAAACCCAAAATGGACACAAGAAAATTGTTCAAAAAATTAAACAAATTTATTTATTGAATTTTACATTGCCTATGTATATTTACAAATGAATATTGTTCGAAAAAATAAACAAATTTACAAAAGATTATTGTTGCTACAGGATATATTTACAAATGAATTTAGGATACTAATTATTGTCCTGACTTTAAGATCAAGTCATACGGATATTCACAAAACATATTGCGTATGTGCTCCAGTTCATCATCAGAAAAGGGATCAGGGCAGTTAAACATCTGTAACATCAAAGATAGAAACTGAATCAACTTGCGTGCATATTTCATATGTAACATTAAGCCATAAACTGAATTAACTTGCGTGCATAATACATAACACCAAATATTTACCTTTGCAAATAATTTAGTACTTCCTTTAGTGATAATATCATACATGTGTTTGATGACGTACTGGTCACATAAGTTGGACATCGATGGTTGCCGACGGGTCTAAAAAGAACAAGAAATATATATAAGAGCATATATATCTTACTGACCAAGTTCACAAGGCAGTGTGCCAGTGTACAAATATTGTGCCAACCTCTGGTTTGAGCCATTTAGGCTCTTTGGCCTAATAAGAATGCTTTTTGATTACGTCAATTTGGAAGGTCCTCATGGCACTATCATCAAAAATGCATATTTATCAATAATGTTCATTGAAAATTCACAGTAGAGATTTCAGACAAGAGAATCAAAATTACATGCTTACTCGTTGATGGTTTGCGTCAAAGCAGGGACTGGATTGCTGTGAGTGGAGCATAAGAAGATAATTTTTTGCTCCACCATGCACATGAGGACCAACTGCCAATGGCGGCTGAAAATTCACAGCAGTAAAGTACTCAGTGATATATGTAGCAGAATTAAGTGAATTTCAGACAAGATTTGTGATATGTACCTGTGGTAGTATGGAAACACATACAACTTTCTTCTCACTGCACACAATCTCTTTGATATGTACTCCTGTCTATGCTGCATGGATGTTGCACTTGAATAGACAAGGCACAAGAATCCAAAATCGTTGCTTTGCCCTTTTGAACCAATTCTTGATGCATTAACCTAAAATAATGACATCAATCAGGGAATTAATATATATGTATGTGTCTAAACGATGCATTTAAATTATGTACTCATAAAAGAAGATACTTACTTCATCCACAATTGAAGGATTGGATCAGTAAGCTCACTTCTAGGAAGCAGTAGGGACTCAACATCAGCGGTGTCAACTTGAATCAGTAGAGGATGAGGGACGCCTAGTACTTCATTGACAGGCCATGATTTATATCTTTAAAATATCCACTCTTCATCATATTGGATATTTTATCCCTGGCAGTCAACTTAGCAGTAGGAGATTGAGCTTGAGGAGGGGATTGAGCTTGACGAGGGGATGGAGCTTAATGAGGGGCATGGAGCTTGACGAGGAGGAGGTGAAGCTTCAGGAGGAGTAGAGACATGTACAAGCTTCACTGGCTAAGAGATGAAGGTTCCTTTAACATCACTCACAAGCTTCAGCTGATCAGTTGGGAGAGGCAGAGGTGCATCAATGATCACCTTTTCAACTGACACTCTGACTTCATCATCAGCCATTTGTTGGTGGTGTACAGTTGATCCCAATAAGTTGTGGACAGTCCCTTTTGCAACTAATAATCGTCCAGGACTATCATGATCCTCCACACATAGGTCCCAAGGTTGCTCTGATTGTCCAATAATGCAACTCCCTCTAGTGCTCTGCTGCATAGGTCCACGTGAATGTGTGAAGAGAACAATGGTCTCTGGATGAGAGCTCAAAAGCAGCCTCATCTGATTCATTTCCTCCTTCATCTGGCTCATCTGGGAATGAAACATTGCAGTCAATGAAGCTTCTTTAGCCGCTGCTTCCTCACTTAATTTGGCCAGCGTCTGTTCTATCTCCTCCTGAGTAACCATACTTTGTCTATGACGTTTGGTGGATTTACCAAAGTATTCCTTTAGGCCTACCCATCCTCCAATCCCCCTTACACGCCCACCATGGTCTGGTTTTCTGGTCGCAACGGTCAGAACATCACTCCTCCCATCCGACACAAAAGATCCCTCTACTTCTTTCTTTTTAAGATCTTCCTGTAAGGTACAGATAACGAGAAGCTTAGTAATGAAACATGTTTAGTAACTAAAAAATAACAATAACGATAGTTACAATTCTTTCAGCAACTACACGAGTTTGTTCACTCGTGTAGGCGCTGCTTGGCTTTTGCCGAATGTGCAACCACAACTCTTAGCAACGTATTGGAGATGGCAGACCATGTACTGCAGAAGGATTGGATTCTGCTTCATCTTCCAATCTCTTCCACTTGGCCGCCATCAATTCTTTTTCAGCCTTTTCATATCCGCCGCGAGAAGCCTAATGTGGGCAATTATTCTTTCTCCCTATCTCCTGTGCTTGTTCCCTTCTTTCCTGTGAATCAGAATTGAAAGCAACTATTAATTATGAATTCCAACCATCTCACTAACAGAAATTAGAGAACTTCTGCTTCATATAAACCTCAAACACGAGTCAAATTCACTTCATCAAGTTTTAACATTTTATTTAAGGAAGATGTAGAATTGTAGAAGAAATTGGAGCTATGTTTTGTACTGTTAGGTAGATAGGTTAAGAAACAAAATAGAATTATGCTTACAGAATAATAAAAACTTGATCCTTTTTAAGGCATCCAGTGGGATCAGTAGTCCTCATTAGATAGTAACAATTGGGTATATAAAGTTTTCCCCTTTTAAGACTATTCATTTCCTCCTTTGCAAGACAAACCATTACACAATTACCTCCTTAGTATTTTACCTTTTCAGGGTTTACATATCAGATTTGCATAGACAAAGGTAGGAAATGTATACTTCTATTCACACACCAAACAATTTAACTAACAGGATTAGATGAACACAATAACATTCACATATCCGCACAGGTTATATAAGCAAACAAAATGGCAAACAAAACTAAATATAGACTCACCAGAGCTTTAGGAGTGGTCGGCAGCTGAACAAATTGTTGCAAAGTTTGTTCATCAATAAATGTGCAACTATCCCAAGGATGTTTGTCAGGATGAACCTCGGCAAAAATATACTTGTTAGCGAGAAAGGTCTTAAACTTCCTCCACCGATCAGCACAATAAGATAATGTCTTGTCTTTCAACTCCTCAGAGTCAGGGACAGTGTATGTAAGCCAAATAGTGTCCCAAATAGGTTGCTTTACTTTGCCAAAGTTCACACTTTTCCACTCATCTGTTAAGATGCTAATCTTGCTGCGTGCAAGATAGCCGACAAAACTAGTATATTTACTTTTATTAGAACCGAAAGGTCGCAACTTTTCATCAAACTGAATCTCGAGCCTTGACCCAGAAGTCCGACTTAGGGTTATATCCATCATTCGTGTGCCTCTTCTACCACGGCGTGAAGGGCGGTTACGAGGCACATTGTCAGATGAAGAGGGTTCGTTCTAACTCACATCAGTAACTGGCGTTCTCAGAACACGAATGGAATCATTTTCACCGTTCATTTTCGAGACAAGAAGAGACGAACGCTTGAGCAAATGAGAGAGTAACAGAGGCTAATGGTACATGGGCAAGGAAGAGAGATAATGCAACAGGAAGAGTGGTTTCACAACAAGAAGAGGGGTTTCAGAGTTCAGAGGGACAACGTAGGTCGTAAGGTAACGTCTCACGCAAAGAAGTATATTTGGCGGTTTATTTTTAAAACCGGATAAACTACAACGACAGTCTTAAAGTTTAAGTTTTAAGACCGTCCTTTGTTAAACTCTGGTCTTAAAAGTAATAAACTATTTTACAATTTATGTCCGGTCTTAAAAGTAAAATCTTTAAGACCTCCTGTTATATATATCCAGTCTTAAAAGTTTTATTTAATTTTTTCCTTATTATTTTGGACCGCAAAAAATATAAATCGGCCTGTTCGAGATTTCTCTATAAAGAAATTTGATATTTCAATTTTTTAAATAACATTTTTAAGACCGGTTTTTTTATTAAGCAGTCTGGATAATATATTTAAGACCTATCGCTAAAGGATTCGGTCCAAGAAGTTCTTTATATTTACAAAACTGCCACCGGTCATACCTTTAAAGTTTTTTATATTTACAAAACTGTCATCGGTTCTTTATATTTACAAAACTGCCACCGGTCATACCTTTAAAGTTCTTCATATTTACAAAACTGCCACTGGTCATATCTTTAAGACCGAGGAGTCGATTGTCCGGTCTAAATAAGGTGGTCTTAAAACCCTTTTTTGCATTAGTGGCAGTAGTGAGTTATTAGGATTTGGAATGATGAAAACCAAAGAAAATCGAGAAACGTGAGTGTTATGATCCTCTTTTTTCATCGATCGAACAAAGAAAATGATACGGATTTTTCTTTGCTTCTTGGGTTCGAGCGTGATGTTTCTAGAAATACTCCTCTGGTCTGATTTATAGGGAAAATAGTTTTTCTTTCCCTCTAATATAAACCACCACATTAAATCTATTATATTAATATGCAGTTTTAGACCTAATTTATTACTATAATGTAAAATGTCATTTTCTTGGACTTCTTATTAAAATATATATCTTAAACAGGGTTAAAATTGGAATTTTATTATATTTTAAGATGAAGTTAATAAAATTTAACAATTTTTCTTTGTTCTGGTGACTAACAAGTCATTAGCAGAGATGATAAGAGGCCTTCTTGTAAGGAGGATAATACAAGTTTAAATCTCAAAAAACGCATTTGTTGAGAAGCCTATAACCTTAACACTCGCATCTTGATGAAGATTAGTCTTTAAGTCTAAAATAAATAAAGCACATTATGAGTTTATATACCCAAAAAAAAAAATTTGTTGAAAGTGCCTTATAGATAGAAATAGAGGAATAATACTGAATACATTACAAGTTCACCTTTGGGTTCACATGACTATAAGTTGTTTTATTGAAGTGGGAACAAACACGCATGTGTATTTGGCTTGTACAAGAAACCAAATTATGAAAAATATTCAAACTGAGACCAAACAAAAATATAAACCTGCATGCATCTTAATTAATTAATTATTATAATATAGAAGTGGATAGTTATTTGAAGATGCACGGTGCTGGATATATCGTCAAAGTACGTTTAGCTGTTGTTGTACCAAAACTGCTTTTGAAGATAAGCAATAATGTTCTTGTCAACTTTGAATGCCTTAGTGAGAACCTCAGGAGAGATAGGAGGAGTGGATCCAAACACAGCATTAGCAATAGTGATAACTCCCGGATTCTGACTGCTCAGACCAGCGATCGCTAGGGCATTTTCATGCCCGACATTGAGTTGGAAGTGAATCAAACCGATCGGGAACACAAATACATCTCCTTTATTGAGTACTTTAGTGAAGAGGCGATTATTATCTTGATTGGAACTCACAAATCCGACCAAAAGCTCACCCTCGATGACAATCAAGATCTCGGTGCCACGAGGGTGGGTGTGGGGAGGATTAAGGCCGCCAGCTGCGAAATCGATGCGAGCGAGGGAGATGCCAAGAGTGTTGAGCCCTAATATTTCGTTCACAGTGACTGGAGTCACTTTGGAGCCTAATGGGTTGTCTGTGTTACCAGGATTTACGTGGAAAAAGAAGTCTTCAGCCTTTGCAAGCTTGGGGTCTTGGCAAAATTTCCCATTCACGAACACTAGATCACATGGATATAATATAGTAGTTAATTAATAATCAATCAATTTGAACATCCTAAATAAATACTCACACAGACACAAACGAATGAATCCTATATATAGTAACGATGAATAAGAAAAATTAATCTTAAAATCGAGATAGTTTTACCTGATTTTTAGTCGGATTGTTCTATTTTTTTTATTAGGTACTTAAGGGAAAGAAGTTACAGGACTTGATTCAACATCATGTGAAATAATAGGGCCTTGCATATAAATCCCTCATTTTAAATTTATTATCCAAGGGTACCTTAAAATTGTTTAAGGATCTAAGTACAACTTGTTTTCAATGTGTGTAACTCTTATTCAGTTGTGTGTATACCTATGTTTCAACTAAGTAGAAAACAAAAAACACTAGCACATAGTTAAGATATGTTGCACACAATTGAAAAAGAATTGCACCCACTTACGAACCTGGATCCATAGAGATATACACGTGTGTGTGTTATATCATGTAGGTGGGCACATACCTCCAGTTTTGGTATCATTTATAGCAACACAAAAGTCTTGGAGAGGGCTAGGGTCATAGGCAGAAGCTAAGGAGAAAACCAAAGCCAAGAAGGCAACGAGAGAGCACACCACTACTGAGCCTTTCATGTTTCTCTCTCAATAATAATTCTTCTCTCTCTAAATTATGTGTTGTGTTGTGTGTTTATGACAACATTATGCATGAGTTATTTATAGCCCGAAGGAGCAGCCGTCATTATTGAATTGGTAAGAAATATTAGGTTTTAATTGATTAATTAAAAACCATACTCTTTAATTAACCACTTACAACACCTACCCAGGCCCCTCCTTTCTTTTTCAAATGATGAGACTTTTGGTTTCTCTATGTTGTGTTGTGTAGTGCATGTTTCAGTTCTCAGCATCATTCGATCAGCAGAATACCCACTTGCTATACTACCTCTCTTTATTTTATTATTTATAATTATAATATAGTACCTCTATAGTATAACTAATTATTTGGGGATCAACGAATGGGAGGGATATTGATTAATTTAATTTGTTGAGATCGAGTCGTTAGTTAGTAATTTGGAGATTTAATCCATATGCCATACTATGATAAAGAATAATTGAATTTATTATTTATTCCCTCATTTCCTAATTTTTTTGGTTTGCCGGAATCTCCCTATCTCCCGATCGATAATCTCTTTACTAAATTTAAAAGCTAGTAGAGAGGGATTTGTTTTTGTTCAAAATTTAGAATAACATTTCAATCCACATGCTCATCTAAATTTATAATTTTTTTTTAAAAACTCTCTTTATTGATTGCTCATATCGAGAGGGTTTTTATCTCCCAATGCAAATGATTAAAATGAGAATTTTACGGAAACTAACAGACAAATTGTTTTTTACAAATTTTTTACTTAACTATTTTTTTAAAAAAAGATATGCAAATTAGTTATATAAATCAAACTTTTCGGATAAAAGAAAGTAAGACTATTATTCAATCTTAACAACACTTAAAGCTTCTAGGCTTCCACAGCATTATTAGTTTTTAGGACTTGATCAATTCGGACCAATTCTATTCTTAGTCATTGGAACTTTATATAAAGCAATTATATTCTTCTTCCAGGGAGTACGTAGTCAAGAGTAGTTGAAAGGCTTGAACAAGTATTTTTTTTTTATTATTATTATTTAAAAAGAGCGGTTAACCTCGACGACTTTGAAATTTTCAATGATAGGGATGCTAAGAGTAGGGACAATATATTGCTAACAAAGTGAGATCCAATCTTTTTACCTGGAAAATGAAAATTGAAAGTGATATTATTGTTAAGAAAAATAAAAGTTGTTGTAATAAAAAATAGGGTTAAGGTGCAAAAATACATATATACTTTAGTCACAGGAATGTCCAATAGTGAGTGCTTTTTTGAGGTGCAAAAGTAACTATGTAATTACGAAATAGGAGCAAAAATCACAGAAACCGTTAAAGGAGAAGATGTTGATCGTTAAGTTGAAAGGTTTGACTTAAAGTGATAACGTGTACATTGACTAGGACTATATTAGAGAAAAGTGGAACTTAAATGGCTGAATAATTGACGAGTAGGAAAATTGTAATTAATTTATTTGAAAAAAATAAAATTTATTTATCCGCTAAAAGTATAATTTATTAGCTTCTCGTCTGTATCTTGTCTACAATCCTCGTTCTAGGCTTGCTGGCCGAATTCTTGCCGGACGAGGTAAAGTCCTACACGTTGTCAGAAAACGGCATATTGGAGGTTTTTCTCGACGGACCTTGCCTGACGAAATACGAAAACAGAGTGTTCTTCGAGAGCGTCGTGAGAGCTAATCTCACTTACGGTAGCCTCATCGGAGTTGAAGGTCTCTCTCAGGAAGAGCTATTTCAATGGCGTCCAGTGAAGGATATTATCGTCGATGACCTTAAATCTGGCCTGATCCTTTTCGACATTGGAGTTGCTCACAAGCAGCTCTCTCTTTCACTCTTCGAAGATCCACCTCATTGCAAGCCCCAAGGTAATTTGATCGATCGGTTTCGTCTTTTAATTTCTCTGGATCAATCGGTTTTAATTGTTATGAATTTGAGATCTGATTCTTAACGTCTTTTAATTGGTTCATTTTTTTTCTTTATATGATTTTCTGAGATTGGGGAACACATCACGTGGCGCTTTTTATTTTGATGATTTATTTGGTTAATAAATAGATTATATTTTTGTGAGATAAATAAATTATGTTTTTTTCAAATAAATTAATTATATTTTTCTCAGTCATCAATTACTTAGCCATTTAAGTTCCACTTTTCTCCAACACAATCCTAGTCAGCGTACACGTCATCACTTTAAGTTAAACCTTCCAACTTAACGGTCAACATCCTCCCTTTTAACGGTTTCTATGACTTTTCCTTCTATTTCATAACCACATAATTACTTTTGCACCTCAAAAAACCACTTACTACTGGGCGTTCCTCTGATCAAAGCACATGTGTATTTTTGCACCTTAACCCTAAAAAATATATGTAAGCATTCCTTTGGTTCATTTTATAAGGAATTTTTAGCCATTCTATCAAAATTAATTAATGTTATCTTATCATCAAATTTTTCTTTTTTTGAAAATAAAATTCATAGTTAAGCAGTTTTCCAAAGTAAAATAAACTGTTTTCCACTTAATATTGTTAACTTATCATCAATTTTATATAAAGTATAGTAAATATTTTCTCAAGTAATGTCATCCCTCGTAAAAGTATTTTATTAAAAAGACTGAAGGTGGTGCTTTTTATTATATAGTTTTTTTTTAAAAAAAAAAAAAGACGGGGGGCTATAATTCAACTTCATTATAGCAAATTCCCAATTTGCTACCATGAAGTGATCAACTTGCTATAATTCAGTTGAATTATAATGAGAAGTTGCCAATTTCAAAAGGGCAGTTGTGATTTTTGTTTTACTACTAGGATGTTGTTAATTTTTTGTTGTTGGCTGAGCAGTAACTTAAAAAATATATATATATATATATATATATATATATATATATATATATATATATATATATATATATATATTCTTCTTGTGGCTAGTAATTTTGGTGAAAATTAATGATAGTTTTGAATTTGCAATCACAAATTTGTCAATTTGAAAATGATGATTGTGAAAATTGTCACACCCTAATTTATAGCACCTTCACCCTGAATTGATTTCCTTTGAGGGTTTCCATTTCATGCTCAACGAATCAATACATTGCCTATCTATTGAACGCAATATTTTGATAAAGGGTTAAGGTGTAAAAATACATATGTAGAAACAAAAATCACATAATCTATGACGTTAACTGTTAAGTTGGATGGTTTGACTAAAGTTGATGATGTGTCTTCTAAGTTTGAGTTTGTAGAAGGCAAGTTAATTCTCGAATTGCTGACTAATTACTGAGTAGAAAATTGCAATAATAGTATTTGAGAAAAAACTGCCAAACGCTTGTAAGGAAAAAGTGGGGAATAGTATATCAGTTTTCTATGACAGTTCGACGATTCACATGTTCAGGCAACGAACTAGGGTTCGATGAAGTTGATTTGATGATTCACGCAACGAACTGACGAAAGACTGAAGTTGATTCGATGATTCATGCATCGAACTAGGGTTCAGGCGACGGCCAAACATTTTCACGCGATGAACTAGGGTTCAGGCGACGAGCTCAGGTCGTGCTAGTCTGTTCGAAGTTCACAGTAACGAGATCGAAGAAGCAAAATCGAGAGAGTAAGGTAGACAATCTAGTTTGTGGAACTGGGGAATCGAAAAAGTGAGGCAGTGAAAAAGCGGGATTCGCATGTGAGTGGGGAATTACCATGTCTGATATGCAAAAGGTAAATGATAATGTTGATAATTGCCAATATCATTCTGTTTTACTTCATTGTATGATTTAATTCGGCATTTCCATACAAGTTCTGCATTTTTTAGTTTTCCATGTTTATTGTGATACGCTGGCAACCAGTTACTATGGGGACCAGTTGCTTTATTTTTTGAATGCATGCCAATACACATGACCCTCTGGTTATTTGGTGTAGCCTCCACATCAATAAATTATTTGCAGCAACACACTCACCCTTTTAAATCACTGCCATTGGTGCTCACCCCTGTTTGCAAAACCTCACCAAGATCTTTGCCAACATATTACCCATTCTTGTCATCAAAATTCATCTAGAGGCCATGACCAACCTGCAGTATTACAATAAAGGATTAATGGGGAATCTGTAATTATCTTAGAACTGAAATATGAGTGACGTGTTTATTTGTAAGCACATGGTGTGCACTAACAAGTTCAGTGGTACTCCATAGCTTTTGTTGCTCTTCTGAAATTTTTTGTCATAAGTAGCAGTAGGTCATGTGTATCAGCAACCAGTATCAATGAATGTGAGGATCATTATGTTACTTAAATTAATAATGCATTTAATATGAAAGAAGTTATGTTCGAGAATTTTACACTTGGATTTTCTCTCCATGCATATGTCTGAGAATAGTATGTGGCCATAATGCATTTTACACTTGGATTTTCTCTCCATGCATGTGTCTGAGAAGTTATGAATGTGAGGATCATTATGTGACCAAAACGGTCAAGTTAATGTACAAATGCTTACTCATTGATTTGCATTGCATGCTTTTCTTGCAGCCAAGCATACTTTTCTTGTAGCCTAGACTTACATCTAAGGTGGTACTCCAAGAGGGCATAGTACATGAGAGGATACACAACACTGTTGATCCACAAACGAGATTTCCCATCCCAAATGAAAGGGAATTGAGAAGGACCAGGGGCTGTTACTCTAGCACAACAATGAAGGATTCAAGATTAATTCAGTTTGATCCCCAACCACTCAGTATTGCTGCGCCATCTGACCTTCCATATCAACCTCCAAGCCTGCAATGGAGAGGACACCCATGTGTGACAACCTCGTAGCTCTTAGCACAGAGAAAGTCACAACTTCGAAGGCACAAAGACAAAGCAAAGAAGCCTACTTAAATGTGTTTGTCGTTGGGTAGATAAATTATTTTGCTTAGTACTGTATAGTTAAATTCAGAGGCACCCATTTTTGCACTTTTGGAGCACTTGTGGTCATTATTTTGGTGTAAATAGGCTTGCTAGCCTTCAGTTTGGTGACCCAATGTATGGGCAGTTTAGGAATATTTTTGGTGTAATGTGCACTCTACCAACTGTTATTACTCATATTGTTAAATATTACATGCTTGGTGTAAAGTGCACAGTTGGAATCCTGTTTGGTTAGTCTCATTTTTCCTATCCTCTGGAATAGTCCGGCCATAAAGAAAATCTGTTTGGTCTGTGCTTGTTGTGATGATTGGTTTTAGGTTACTGCATTACAAATTTTTCCTTAGATTTCATGAATTTGGTAGGGGATGTGTGAATGAGTAAAAGTTTCATGATTTGATTGCAATCCTGTTTAATGCAGTAAAAGTTACTGCTTTTCAAGTGTGAATGCCAACGTGAATAAAGGCCAAGCATTGTAGCAGATAATGCATAATGTTCAGTTCTTTTTTCTTTTTTCCTGTGCTGGCCAATGCTTCTAGTTCAGTGTGATTTACTTCAATCTTTAGCTTCATGCATTGTAGCAGAAAGGCCAAGCATTGTAACATATTGTTCAATCTTTAGCTTCATTCATTGTTCAGTTCTTTTTTCCCATGCTGGCCAATGCTTTTTTCCTGTCCTTCATTTGCTTTCCTTCGTTACATTTTCCTTGGTTGCTTGCCATGGTAATTGTGCTTCAGACTTTGTACCAGCTGCTATGGGTGGCTGGTTAGTTGATATTGGCTAGTTCACATGGTAGCAGAAAGGAAGCTCGGGCAGATGCAAATGAAGGACCTGATAGAGTCATACTATTGTTTACTATATGTACTAATTCCTATTGTATTCTTTCTTTTAAGAAATAAATAAATAAACTAATAGATAAATTTCCAATCTAAATGCAGGATTTATATTGAGAAAATTCAATAAGAAAATTGACTCTTTTCTGTTAAAAATTAAACAAATAAACTAATCCATAAATTTCCAATATAAATGTAGGATTTGCTGAAGCAATACATTTAACAACTTGACAAAGCACAGAAACATTACATTAACTACTTTGCATTAACAATACATTACTTTCATAGTTATTATGTACAAGTTGCTTGTTGAACAATGGATTAACAACTACACTACTTTTTGCTAAAATACAAAATACAACTGAACAATACATCACAAATTCATTACAAAAATTTACCCAATGTTTGATCCCTCACAAAAACAACTAAAATACACATAAACCCTTACAATTTCATTACCACCAACACTACCCAAGTCTCTAACAATATTCCTAATGCAAGTTTCAACTTCCATTGCCCCTTCTTTACTTCACTTTCTTTCACTTCATGTCCAACTTTTAGCTTCATCACCTCACCTTCAAGTGCAACAAGCTCTTTGAACATCTTCGTACATCCTCGCACATGCATTCCCTTTTTGAAACTGCTTGTTCTCCTCATATAACTTGTCTATGTCAGTGAGTAACCTCCATCCGAAATCACAATCGTGCCATTCGAAATACCCACATCCTCCATCCTATAATTTCAGATCTAAACCAACCGTTAAAATTCAATAACCCAACCCATTTGAAATTATTCCACATCTAACAAATCTTACCTTGAAGTAATTCCAACACCCGTAAAACCTCCTTCCTGAGTTTCCTTCTGATCATGACGTTTACCAGGAAGCCAACAAATTGTGATGGCAATACCGAATTGGACCTTCGTAGTGCACCTTGCGACTAGGTCGTCTCAGCAAAACCACCTTCCTTTGTGGTTTCTCGTTTCTCTCCTTTGTCACCGTTGAAGACGATTCCATTGATCTCCCTCTCGATTTTTGTTCCTCACAGCTCATCGCATATGTGCTTGACGCTTTGCTTCTTCTTGGTTGAGTGAGGGCTGGAGACACAACGATGGGCTTGTTCAAGGTTGAATATTTGGGTGATTTAATTGATAGCCCTCCACTGGCCGAGTTCACATTAGGTGCTTAGAATTAGGTGCTTATTAGGTGCTAATACCTCTAATGGTATTAGCATATTTTTTTATTTTTTTAAATTTTTTTATATATTATATTTATTTAGATTTAAATTATATGTTGCTTTCTAAGACTTTTTTGCATTCAGTATCTCAAATTAATTAATTTTCATAATACTAGTGTTACAGACAAATGCAGAACTGGACAATTAATTAATTTGAGATACTGAGTACAAAAAACATCTCAGAAAGCAACATATAATTTATATCTAAACAAATACAATATATAAAAAAATTTTAAAAAATATGTTAATACCTCTAATTAGAGATATTAGCACCTAATAAGTACCTAATTCTAAACACCTAATGTGGATTCCCACTGGCCTCTTTTCATTTACACATGGACAAATAATGCACAATTACTTCCAATATAACGGATGCCAACTCAGTTAAAATATTATGTGACTTTTGCTCCTATTTGTTAACCACAGAGTCACTTTTACCCCTCAAAAAACACTTGTTATTGGACGTTCTTTTGAGAAAAGCACATGTGTATTTTTACACCTTAACCCTTTGATAAATGAAGAGAATCTTAACAGTTGGTCTCAATATGGTTGTAATACCCTAAAATTCTTTCTTATTATAAATGTCATATTTTGACAAATAAAACATATTAGAGATAGGTGAATATGTAGTCTTAAACTTTAGAAGCTTATTGACTATTATTTTAAGTGATTTCTTCTTGAAATTAAATAAGCTAAAGACCAAATATTTTAATTTCTTTTAAGGATCATAAAACATCATAAAAATTATCATAATTAAGCATAGTCTTAATTTAATCATGAGAGACAATTAAAAGACATGGAAGTACTTATTCCAATTAAAGAAAATTATCAACAACTAATGGGCAATTAAATTTACAATAATTAAGATATTTACCTTAATTTTCAAAATTAAATAATAATTAAGTTAAAAAGGCATAATTAAGAATAGATCAACATAATTAAAGAGCCAAACACTATCAAAGGGCCAAGATTAGCATAAAGGGGGTTTCCAATAAGTATAATTAATCTAGTAACCAATCAATAACACTATCTTGGAGATATTAGCCAAGATTAATTTAATCTTCCCTATTTTAATATAAGTGGCGAAAATTCCTTTTGGGAGAGGCAAGATAATTGCACCTATAGTAAATCCTAAAGAGCACATAAGACATGAACAAATATCATCAATAGTAGTATGATTTTTCCAACACAAATTAAAGGCTTGGATTAAATCTAATAAAGCTAATTCCTAAGGCCTTAATTAACCCTCATAAAGTGTAATCCTTGTGTTTTGTGAATCAAATATTAACCAATAAGACTTTTTTCTAAATGATATGAGATAATTAAAACACAAAATTGGAGAGCAAAACAGGGCTCCTATACGGTTCACCTTGGCTTGTAGTAGAAGACTGCAATAGTTTAATATTTAAAAACAAACACATGGGATAAACTTGTGGAAGAAGAATAAAATTGTCAAATAAAATCCAGATATTTTTGGGAACAATGGCACATGGGTTCACATGGTGCATTAATTGAAAAGTTGATTATTGGGGAGGGAGGGAGAGAGGACGGTGGAGTGTGTTGTGAGTATGTGTGTGTGTAAGAGTTGTGAGAGTGTTGTGAGTCTAGTGTAGGGGAGAGAAAATGTGTAATTCATTGAATTGGGAGTTAAAACTATTGGGATAAATTCAGCACACAAGTAAATGAGAATCTCTAAAGAATAAATAGTATCATGAGAAACTGTAATCATAGATCAAATATAAGGATTTATTTTGAACAAACATATTTTAAGCTTGGGATAGATTATCTTCAAAATCTTTTCCCAAACTTTTGTGATTAATCTTAAAATGATTAAAGGGCTAGTAAAGACTTCTAATAAAGTCATATTTTTGAGATTAGAGTATTAAAGAAAAAAAACTTGAATAAACTACAAGAAAACCCTTAATTAATTACATAAAAGAACTTAATCCATGAGATAAGTGGAGAACCAATAAGAAACCTTAATTGGCATTTGTGTGAGACAAATGAAACACAAAAATAATCTGATATTAAGGGGGGAGGACGGTTTGTGTGTGTGTAGAAGAAATAAGTAAGTTTAA
This sequence comes from Acacia crassicarpa, assembly GCA_034222035.1. NCBI lineage: Eukaryota > Viridiplantae > Streptophyta > Magnoliopsida > Fabales > Fabaceae > Acacia > Acacia crassicarpa. The sequence continues at coordinate 38,019,567 of JAWXYG010000011.1, forward strand.
ATCAATCTTAATTTGAAATCCACCAATAGGAAAAATCAAGAGAAATGCTTTTAAAATTAAATTGAAACTTCTTCATTAAGTATGGATCCATAAGTTAACATTAAAACTTCTTAACTAAGTTTAAATCCCATGGCTCCAATTGAAGAAGAGGTAGGTTTGAAAGAATTACCAAAGTGCCATGACCTTTTACTATAAATAGGCACCTTGGGTCTTCATAAAATTCACACCAAACTCAACCAAAGTAGATGAGTTTAAGAGAAGCAAGAGTAGAGAGAAAATCATAGTGGGAAGCAAGAAGGAGGAGGAAGTTCTTCAAGAGGTAAGCAAGCTTTTAGTTTCTAGTCTTTAGCTTTTGTAATTCTTGAAGTTTTAGTTTAAATTCATAGTTAGAAGTAGCTTTGATTCTAATTATGCTAGAGTAATTTTAATATCATGTTTTTATAGTCAAAAATAGTGATATTTCGAAAATTAGATGAGCCACTTGGTATAGCAAAATTTCTAGAAAAATTATGAACAAAGTAACGAAGCTCTGGCGAAAATTCATCAGGTAGAGATTTCTGAAGTCAATGTTAAAAATGTCAATATTTTATGTTGAAAATGGAATTACAAAATTATGGGAAAATTCGTGGTTAAAGTAGACATATAGGGCTTTTCAAATATGTCAAGAACATGTTAAGTTGAGCTCTGTACAGTGAGATAAAAATTCTCATAGATGAGCTACGAATTTTTGTAAAAATTATAGGTGGAGGCTTAAAACTTTAAAACTGGGAATGACTAGTGTAATCTGGGAAAAAGTGAGTATTCTTACTTAAAAATATACATCCTAAGGATTCTGAGAAATTTTACAGATCCCCGTTTAGATTTTTGTAGAATTAATTATGAATTTTTAAAGTTAAGCGGAAAATCTACCCGAAATGCTGAAATCAACGTTTTTCTACGAAAGTTAGGAAATAAATAGAGAAATAAGTCCACCAGGGGTAAAATAGTCATTAGTGGCCAAAAATATCTCTTAGGATGTGATTTGTATGAAAGTAATGCGATATTACTATTATAGGCGATCCGTGAACGCATACCAACCGACATACGTACCGCGATCACCGACTAAGGTACGTACGCGTACTATAACACTAACTCTGATGCTTATTATATGCTTATATGTGATAGATAACTTTGCATCTACTGTGTGCTTTTGAAATACATCTGCTATGTGCTTATGTAATGCTGTGATACATTTGCTGTGTGCTTATGTACTGTTGGGATACATCTACTGTGTGCTTATGTACGGTTGAGATACATCTTTTATGTGCTTATGTATTGATTGTTGCTGAAACACCATGAATATCTGTCATACATATATTGTTATATTTAAGCATGAGGTTAACCGTTACTTAAGGTCCAATGGGCATTAGACCTCAGCTCCTACTATAGCTTCAGGATCCAAAGGAATCAGGACCAAGGACAAGGGTAAGCAGCACCAGTGAGGACCCGACCAAAGAATTTCTTTTTGGTTGTGTGTTAACGACTCTTAAATATTCGGATAACTGTACCGCTGTATAAGCAACCAGATACACCAACAGTGAATATTTATCAGATACTCACTATTTTAAATTGTTCCGATGCTCTACTCTAATCAAATTGTTTTGAAAACACTTCAGAAAATTAGGATGTTACAGTGGTTTTTCTTGTTGTCCAAAAATCAATATTTTTTTAATATTTTCTTTCTAAAAGCTTCCACATGTGGGTTTTTATTTCTTCAATTTAGATATGGTAAAACGAGCAAACTAGTGAGTTATGGGTTAGCTTGCGACAAGTTAAGCCAGAGGAGACATTTTGCCAACCCAAACCTGCTCGCCAACCTACCTCTCTTTTTTCTCAAGAAAAAATTTTAAAATTTTAAAATTAAATCACACAACTTTTAAGACTAAATTCAATTTTTTTTTAATATTTCCATACTTTATGGTTAAATTAACCCCAAAACTTGTAAATATAAATATATAATCTATTCTACAATGATTATTCTATTAATTTACAAATAATAAATTAATAAAGAAAGTGAGAAATTAAACACATGTAATCAAGTTACATTCTACAAAGCTATGTTTTAAATCAAGTATAAAATAATAAATTTTCTTCCTAAAAGTAAAATAAAAAATTTGTAGAAATGAAAAAAAGACACCCAATCATTCGGGCTGGCAAGTGTAGGTCGGAACGGCTTGCTCATTGGCGGGTTGGCAAAATGTTAACCCAAACCTGCTATAATCCCACTGGTTAATAAGTGGGACCCGTTGACCCAACCCATATTATTTTGCTGTTAATCGATACTGCAGCGCTTTACTTAATTATTTTGCTGGCTCGATATTTTGTAAGTTGCCATTATTTGCTGGTATTTTGTAATTAAATGCTATATTATTTGCTGTTCTCTACTTAATTATTTTGCTGCACTTTAAATGCTATATCTTGGTTGGATGCTGCTCATTATTTGTTTTTATGCTATAATTTTTTTTTGAGCTTCTCTATTTTTGAATGCTAGTAAATATGGAGTCATACAAAAAAGTTGAAAAACTAAGAATGTGTTACAGAAGAATAATATATTTGGGTTGCTGGATGGAAAGTTTTTTAAATATTGGGTAAAGGTGCAAAACAATACATACGTTTTATTCTCAGGAGCGCCCAACACCAAATATTTTTTTAGGTTCAGTACTACACATGAACTTTCAAAGTTGGGACAAAAATCACAACACTGTTAAAAGAGCCTAACTCTATTTGTGAGACCCATGTTTTTAAAAAATTAATATATCTAAATTTTCTAATTTCCTTAATTGCCCCTACCCTATTTGCAGAACTTCCAGTTCGTTTCTTCCTTCATTTTCCCAAGTCGACTCCAGATCTGAGCTCTCAAGGCCACAGCTACAATGGTGTGAAGGCCGAAGGAGGAGCAACGGTGGTGGCGTGTGAGGACTCAGTCTCTAGTCTATGTTGTGTTCAACCTTCTTAGCACTGAGGTGTGTGGACGACGAAGGTCCGATTCTCAGCTCTGTGATCTAAATCTCCAAAGGTCTCTCAAAATGCATCTGGTTCGATCTAGACATCATGATTTCTGGTAGTAGAAAACAGCAATGCTGGCTTGACGGAGATTAATCTGGTCTAAAATCGTGGTCTAAGGATAGTGTGCTGGAAGCCAGTTTCATTTTGGTGGTAAAATCAGTATATCAGTGAGAAAAACATTATTATTGGCTAAATTTGGGTGCTGATATGTTAAAATTAGATGATTTAGTTTTGTCCCCATCACTTCACAAACTTATTCTAATTTTATAACTGGTAGGTTCTATATAGGGTTCTGGATGTTTTTTTTTTTGGCTGCCTTTTCTGGATTTGATTAACAAACAAATGTGATACCAACAACTCTAAAGATGTTATTCCTACTTGGTGCTTGCTATTCTGTTGAATGTTGGCTAAAAATTGTGGGCTGCAATATTCTTAGATTGCTAACTTGGCCATAAATCTCTCCTCTCGATGATATAAACATATGAAGCAACATGATTTGTGTCAGAAGCCCTATTAAGTACAAGCATGCATTCAACTTATTATTTTTTGTTTTAATACCAGCATGCGATTGCATTGAAAGAGGACACATGAATGAAAATATGTATCCAAGGTCCCTCTAGTGGTTCAAAGGTTTTTCGGCGAGCTTTGATAGTCTCTCGCTAGCTAGTCTTGATTTGGGATCTGTGTTTCTGATCGATCTGGTGCTTCCGGCGAATCTGGGGTCAGGGGCATCTTGTGAGTGATGTTGGAAGGAAGAGACTGGGGGTATTTTGATCCTTTCAAGTGATAATTAACATCTGTTAGCCTCTTTTAACAATGGTGCCGTGATTTTTGCCCCAACTTTAAAAGTTTATGTGTAGTATTGCACCTGAAAAAAGCATTTAGTATTGAACGTGCTCCCAAAGGTAAAAACATATATATTTTTGCACCTCTACCTTTTTAACTATGTGCTCGGTTGATTTAAGGACCTTCATAGTTTGCGATTTAATTCCCTTTAAAGATAATCTTTTTAATTCAAGGGACTTGGCCCTTTCTTTTGCACCAAGAAAAAAATAAAAAATTAGAAGAAGACTTTTAAAAGCTTTCCATTTTCTAAATACTAATTCAAACACGTTTTAAGGTTTGTATGGGGGTGTGTTTAGATTAGTTTGTAGAAATATATATATATATATATATATATATATATATATATTAAAAAATGTGATTTATAGAAGAATAGATTTTGAATGTAATATATTTTATTAAAAAATCATTATTGGAAGTTGTTCTCCACATCTCATACCAAAACCATGGTTTTCTTGAAAATTTTGATTGTGGAATCCCCAACATATTTTTCCAAGAAAACCATGGGTTCAGTATATAAGTTAGGGCGAACAACTTCTAATGATCACCTTTTTCATAAATCTATGAAAACTTAGGGAAAAGTATGTCTCATTGAAAATATTATTGATGAGAAGAACCTAATAAATTTTTATACCCAGATTGTATCAGTACTTGCAAATTTTGTGCAAATAAAATGTCAACACTCTAATCTATGACATGTTTCGTTCATGGGGAAGATGGGTGAAATGAAGCTCTCAAGGCAACAGAAACCTTAAAAGGAATGAGTCATTTACTTGAACATACAGTAACTGAGTAAACAAGGAACACAAGAAAACAAATAATATTGCTTACTATATTGAGCATTAAAAAATAAGGATGCATTTATAAGAGGTTGTTTGAATAACATCTTGTTTTGAGAATTCAGTGATTGGCGGCTGTATTGGCCTCTTCCTAAGTACTCCCTCCGGTCCTTATTATAAGACTTAGTTGACTTTTTTGGAGGGATTAATGAAGCTAATTAAATCATTTTAAAATGTTTATATTTATATTTTTTTCTTTAAACTAATTAGTTCTCTAACAAAAGTCAACTAGATCTTAGGACCGGAGGTAGTATAATCCTTTTGTGGATCAGAGCATTAATTAATCTTTATATATTTAACTCCAAATATTTAAGGGTAAAGGTGCAAAAATACACATGTGTTTTACCCTTGGAAACGTCCAACACTAAATGCTTTTTTCAGGTGCAATACTACACATGAACTTTTAAAGTTGGGGCAAAAATCACAACACCGTTAAAAGAGGCTAACAAATGTTAATTATCACTTGAAAGTACCAAAGTATCCCCAACCTCTTCCTCCCAACATCGCTCAAGACGCCTCCAACCCCAGATTCATCGGAAACACCAGATCGATCAAAAATTCAGGTCCCAAATCAAGACCGGTGAGAGACCTTCAAAGTTCGCTGGAAAACCTTTGAACCACCAGAGGGACCTTGGATACATATTTTCATTCGTGTGTCCTCTTTCAATGCAATTGCATGCTAGTATTCAAAAAAAAAAAAAAAAAAAAGGTCGAATGCATGCTTGTACTTAACAGGGCTTCTGACACACAACATGCTGCTTAATATGTTTATATCATCAAGTGTAGAGATTTATGGCCAAGTCAGCAATCTAAGAATATTGCAACCCACAATTTTCAGTCAAGATTCAGTAGAATAGCAGACACCAAGTAGGAATAACATCTTAAGGGTTGTTGGATTCATATTGGGTAAAAGTGTAAAAATACACATGTGTTTTACCCTGAAAAGCGACCAATGCCAAATGCAAGGTACAAAAGTACACATTTCAAAATTGGGGCAAAAATATCTTCACTGTTAATGTCTTTTAGTTTTGTGGTGGGGCCACCATATTAAAAAAATAAAAAAAAATGTGAGGATTTTGTAATTTCCCTCACTACTCCTGTGAATATCTCTCACTCTCTTCCTCCTTCACTTCACCTCCACCATTTCCTTCTCAGATGCAAAAGGCAGCAGCGACAACCTCTACTAGAGGTGACAGTGGCGCACTAAACCATGGCTAAGAGGATATTTATTAAACAAGGTATATACTCACTCATTTGCTATATACCTATCCCTTAACCACGCAATGTACTGAACTTCAAAACCTTGAGGATCAAACTTTGTAACTAGAAATTGGAAAACATATTTTTCTTCAGTAACATATTTCTATGCACAAGATTATTAACCACAAAAGTTTACTATTTATAAAAATCCCAACCAAATACAGCTAAACCATGTCGAAGGTTGGCATAATAATTCTTCCGTTTTTACAAAGGAATGGTAGAAAGTGAGTCAGGAAAGGAAAGTCGGTTAACCTTCAAAATTCCCGTCGTTGCAAGGAAGACAAAAAAAAAAACAATATATCTCTTTTATACACATGCACCGTATTTTCATTTTGTTCTTTCCTAATTAGATTTAATGAATTAAACAATATATCTCTTTTATATATATCTATAAAAAATACATCATTATCATTTAGTTCAAGCCTCCCTCAAGCTATTTTATTTTATTTTTTGTTTTGAATTACAACGATTGGTTTTTCAAAACCAGACGTTGAAACTCAAATAACGTCCCCCAATTAATGTCCATGTTAAAAAATGTAGACGTTAAATGTAATACCCTAAAATTCAAAATCATTATAAATATTATATTTTGGCAAATAATGCCTATTAAAAATAGGTGGATATGTGGTCTCATAATTTAGTAACATATTTATGTTAATTGAGGGAATTTATTTGCTTATTTTCCTTGGAATTTAAAGAGGCAAAAATCCAAGTTTATTTTAGGGACCATAAATTGCCCTATGATTATTAAATTAATGCATGGTGCATAAATGACCAAAGTAAACCCAAAAGTTGTGAGAAAATAATTAATCCAATTAAAGAAAATTGCCAACAATTAGTAGATAAGTAAATCTACATTAATCGAATTAACTTCATAAACTTTCATAATTAAATTGATAACATGTGTTAAAGGCAAAATTAAGGATGTATTACCTTAATCAAGAACTAATGGCTAATAAAAGACTAAGATTAGCGTATAAGTAGTTTCCAATGATCATAATTAATCTTAAGACCAATCATATTTTGGCAATTGCACTTAACTATTTTATTAGGGATGCTAACTAAGATTAGATATGGAGGGCTAAGATTAAATTTCATAGAGCTAAATCCAAAGGCCTTAATTAAGCCTCATAAAGCCAAATCCTTATGAAATTGAATTAGCCAATGAGAACCTTTCTTCTAGATATTGTGAGGAAAGTAAAGCACAAAATTGATGAGCAACACAAGGGTTACACGGTTCATGTGTATGGAAGAAGAGGAATTGAATTGTTAATATTAAACAAACACACACATGTTAATTTAAGCATATACAAGCATTTATTGAGGGAGACAAATTGAAGAGATGATCATGTACTTAAGATAAGATGCACATGGGATCATCAATGAAGTGGAAGAGGATAATATACAAGATAAAGTTTGTAATAAAATCTAAGATATTACCTTAATTAACTCCCATGGAGTAATTAAAGTCAAAATAGCCTTGTTGGAGCCATGAGAGCCAAGCCTTCTAAAATAATATCTTGAAAATAATTAGGCCAAAGAGAATGAGATAATATTTGCCCAATAAGCCTTAATTTTTAAATAATTAATTAGACCAATTGGAGCATTTGAATCATTGGATTAATGCCACAAATAAAACCATCCAAGACTTCAACTTGTTGTGCATGTCGACCAACTCTAGCCAAAAGGAAGGAATAGAAGAAATGGGAATTTATCATTGTATATTAGAGTTGAAAAGTCCACATAAGTAGCTCATGCATGGGAAGCTGGAATCAAGGTAAACTTAATTAAATGAATCAGCCCCAAAAATGCTACGGTTCATCTATAAGGAAGAATGGGATGAGATGATAATTTTGGGTTGAAAAGTCAAATAAACACACTAGCCAATTAGAAGTGTCAACTAAGAGATATTTGCTAATGAAATAACATATTAAATGGTGGAGTATGTCGACGGAATAGATGGGGAAGTTTGGAGGAATTTTATTATTAAATAATCAAGGTATAATTAATATAAAAATAGAGCCCAAGAGATAAGGGGGATTAATTGACCATTAATGCATGGAAGGTGATAATGTACTTAGGATAAATAGGGAAGAGGTGTTGTGCATGTGTGTGTGTACAATTGTTGTGAGTGTGTGTGTCTAGTAAGTGAGAGAGAGAAATAAACTTAATTCAATATTAATTTGGAATCCACCAATAAGAATTTAGCATAAATCCTATGTGAATTAAATTAATTCAAGACACAAGATAAATGAGAACCGATCGAAATTAAATCCTATCTAGAAAACCGTGAACTATGTTTCTTAGGTCAGGACATATTACAAACAAGTGAATTTTTGTCCAGAAGTCGGTGTTAGCAGAAGTCATTTCCGTAACCGACGGGGCAAATAACATATCAGATGAAAAGATATTTTGTAAACAAATGGCAGATAAGAAAATTGAGAACCAATGGAAAATAAATCATAACTTGAAATCCTTGAACTAAGTAGAAAACAACTGGACATATTATGAATCAGTGAATTTTTGTCTCGAAGTTGGTGTCACCCGAAGTAATTTCCGTAACCGGCAGCGTCCGGCTTAGAATCTTCGGCAGGTTACGAAATACCCTTAATGGGATCAAAAATTTAGTTAACTCAGATATTTCCAAAGAGGAAGAATAGAACTTCAAGGCTGTGTTCCCGGATTTTTGAGATTTTGCAAAATTACGCGATCAGAACACCGAACAAGGAACTTTATCAGTAAAACCTCATAAAGTGAATAAGTGACATCACCTTGATGACATCATGGATGAGGTAAGAAGGTGAGTTGGATGGTGAGGATTAAGCCATGTGGAAAGGCTCAAATCCAATGGCTAGAATACCATATGATAAAGTCATGAATAGTGCACATTTTTCCCTATAAATAGGCCTTCATCCATTTGGAAATTCTCACACCAAAACTCAAGAGAGAGTTCGAAAATAGAGAGAGGTTTTAGAGAGAAGGAGGAGTCGGGAGGAAATAGCAAGTTCCGGGTAAGTTCTTCGGTCTCTAGTCTTTAGTTTTCGTAGTTGTTTCGATAGTTATAGTAGAAATGCTAGATTAATCTTTAATCTTCCAAGTAAGTTTAAAAATCATGTTTTAGGGATAAATATGATATTTATTTCAAAAATATATTGGAGATGGAGATATGTCAAAATTTTGGAAGATTAGAGTCAAAATAGCGAAGCTCTGACGAAATTTTGCCGGTTAGTCAAACTAGGGGCAAAATGGTAATTTGTACCTAAAATGCCTGTTATGATGTTGATCACTGATAAATGTGATATTATCCCTATAGGATATCTGTGAACTTGTACTGCTATTATACCGCTGTCAAACGTGCTGTTTTCTGTCAGAAGTACCATTTTCCGTCAACGAAGGTACGTTCGCGTACTGTAACACTAACTCTGATGCTTATTGTACACTTGTATGTGGTAGATATGCTCATAGACTGTGACTCTGCTTGAGAATTATTTGAATATATACAGGTTACAGTCTTGGTAATGCCGTTTGAGTTTTCCTAGCGCGCTGAGGACACGATAGGCCATCGTGGCACTGGTGAAGAGTGCAGACTGGATTGATGTGAATATATGTCTATTGAATTGATATGTGGTTATGTTGTACTGTCATGAAATATCTGTCATGCATAACTGTTCATAAGCATGAGGTTAACCGTTACCTGAGGTTCAATGGCCATTAAACCTCAGCTCTTAACATAGCGTCAGGACCAGGAGAACCGAGGACCAAGGAGAAAGGCAGGCAGGCCGCATAGAGACTCGACTGAAGCCATTTCCTGTTTATACAGTCACACTGACGTTAGACGTCTGAAATCAATGCACTCTTACTGTAATCAGCCAGACTTACGGCATTTTGAATGTAAATATCAGTTACTCAATCACTCCGAAGCTCTACTCTGATATATACTGTTTTTGAAAATTGGGATGTTACATTAAAACATAGGTGGTGGCATTGTTGTAATTTTCTCCTTACTTTTAATGTCCATTTTTTTTAAAAAAAATGAATATTAAATGTTGTCATAAAATGATTGTTTTAATAAAAATAGTCATTATATTTTAGACACCATTTATTTTATTTTGATACACAATTTAATTTTATTTTCTGAAAAATTAATGCTACTTACACTACAAAAATTTTCAGATTTTGCTACGGAAAAATTCCGTAGCAAAATCATTTTGCTACGGAAAAATATGGATTTTCCGTAGCAAAATGATTTTGCTACGGAATTTTTCCGTAGCAAAATCCTTTGTCGCAAATTGCGACGGATAAGGAAAATCTGTCGTAATTTGCGACGGAATTTCCTTTCCATAGCAAATTTGCTACGGAAAAATATTCCGTAGCAAATTTGCTACGGAATTTATTCCGTAGCAAATTTGAATTTTGCTACGGAAAAGAATTCCGTAGCAAATTTGCTACGGAATTATATTCCGTAGCAAATTTGCTACGGAATTCTTTTCCGTAGCAAATTTTTTTTTTTAATTATTTTTAATTTATTTATTTTTTTCCTTTTTTATTTTTTTCCTTTTTTATTTTTTTATTTTTTATTTTAATTTTTTTATTTTTCTATAGCAAACTAGAAATTTTGCAAGTTTCCCCATATTTGACTGTTTGCTACAGAAACAATTTCTTAGCAAAACTAATAATTATTTTGAATGTTATTTTTTTTAAATTTTAAAAAATTGAGTACAAAAAGTAGTGATTCATGGATATAATAATAATTATAAGGAGTGCACATTAAGAGTAATCTAACAAATACCAAATACTAAAAAGTAGTCTAACAATGTTACAAAGGGCAAATTCTAAACAGTAGTCTAAACAGGAGCATTGTGATCATCATCATCATCACTAGCATGGTCATCATCACCAGGAGCCGACCCCGAACCCTTGTTCATTAGGGACTTGAGTTGAATCTGCATCTGCCTCATCATCTCCTCTTGCATCCGCCTCATCCGCTCCTCCATCATCTCTCGTTCCTTAGCCATCCGCTCCTCCATCATCTCTCGTTCCTGAATCATCATCTGCCTCATCTTCTCTTGCTCTTCAAGCATCCGCTCCTGTTCCTGAGTCATCTGTGCTGTCAAAGCCTTCATCTTCTTCATCTCATCTGCAAAAACAATATCAAGTACATTTATTATTTGGACTTCATTTGAATGGACAAGAGAATGGAAATTTTCAATATCAAATACGTTTACCTGCAGAAACATCTTCAATGCCGGATGAGGAGTGCTTTGTTGTCTTCAGTCGGCTAGCAGCGGCACCTTATCCAAATACTCTCCCTTTCTTGTCAAATCCACCTGCAGCCTCAATGAACAGACTATCATTATCGCACACAGAGGATGACAGGTCAATCTCACGCTGTGAGTCTCTCTCCTGCGACAGCTTCGTATAATTTTCCTACAAAGACAAAAATACATAACAAATAAGACATGTAAAATGAAATAAATATTGTGGTGCATAAAACAAGTAATAAATGCAATAAATGTCTAACCACTACTGTGTGTGCCCTTGAGTTAATCCATTCCCTCTCATCACTTCCTTCAGACTGCCGGGAATGGGTCCGCTCAAAGGCAGCCCAACCTACCGACTCTGGAGGAACCCCAATCTCTGCCTGCAAACACAAATGATGATCATAGTTGATTACTTCAAAGTACAAAATATTGATTACCTAAATAGAAAATAATGTGTACTCACAAGTTTCAGTCTCCACTCAGTCATCGGAATGGAGCCGCCAACATATGGCGGGCCTTCCATTTTGGCCCTATTTTGCTTATTTTTTGCACTCTTCTCCTGAAACTTTTCATTGGTGGCCCAATTGTCAAATAATTGGTTTGCAGTGTCCTGTGGAAGCCAATCTCGCCTGCCTCTTCCACCATGTCTCAAGTTATAAAGCTTTTGAGACAACCACCGGGCTGCCCTGGCGTTATAGGCCTTTCTCAGAGCTGCATGATGTTCAGGCAACGACATGTGCTTCCTCTGAAAATCAACAACGAACAATTAGTGTGGTAATTTATAAAAGTACTTAATTAAAAACCATAAACAAATAACTTACCATAAACTCATCGAACCAAGCATCTCGATTTTCCGTAGGAATCGCTGTCCAGCTGGTCCAAGCTTGATTGTAGTTACGGAATAATTGGTCCGAGATGAAAGCCATCACCGGATCATGAGGCACAAAGCTAAAGACAAAGGACATCATGCAAATATTATTAGCATACAAACCAATTAGAGAAGGGATTAGTAACATTACTGGTAACTTGGCATGACTTACTACTCGTCGTTAGGACAGATCCAAAGCAGCCCTGTCTCAGGATCTGTTGTGCCCCAGATCGGTGTATTGGAGGAACTACCTTCTTCCTCGACGTGGCTCTGAGGCGACGGGGTGTGCTAAGCAAGGAATGTGAAATATTAAAGATGTTTGTACATAGATGGTTTCATGAAACTAAACATATGTCAATCAATCAGAATTAGGCTAGTAAACCTGTTGTCCCATTTGCTGCGGATCAGTGGGGGTAGAAGGCGACGGCGACGTATACAGCGACGGTGAAGATGCGAAATAACCCGACGGTGACGATGCCATATTAAACGGTGGCACCTCTGGGGCACCGCCCCACCCTCTGCCTACAGAAGGGGCAGATGACGACGCCCTACCACCTCTGATAGGACGGGGCCGGGATCGACCACCGCCACGTCCACTACTTGAAGATCCTCCTTGATGCTCCATCTTTGAACACTTATAGACATTAGGTCAAAGAATAAAAAAAAAACTACAAATATATTTAGGGTTGATTACAGTAGTGAAGTAACAAAGTATGTAGTATAACAGACCGTCAAAAACAAAAAACTAACAAATCTCAACCGGACGATTCCTGTTCATCGACTTCTGCTTGCCCGTCTTCCTCTGAAGTCTCATAGTCGTCGAACTTAGATTCACTGTCAGAGTAAATCAATGCTGCCTCATCGTCTGATTCCTCATCGTCAATTTGTATAGGAATCAATTCTAAATCCGCAGCAGAATCAAAGAGATTGCTTGGTATTTCGTTGTCTTCGATGTTTATGGGCAGTAGATGTTCCACATCAACTTGGAACGGTTCAGCCATACCGTCATTTGAATCCGACTCTTTCGACTTCGGTATGATATTTCGTGCTTTGGTTTTAATAACCCCCCTCCACCCTTGGCGGGATGTGGGATATAATGTATAGTAAACTTGTTCCGCCTGTTGAGCAAGGATGAATGGGTTATAACCAACCGCATATCTCCTTGTCCAGTGGATCTCAATATTTCCATGCTCGTCCATTTTTGTCCCACGCGGACTATTATCAAACCACTCACACTTAAAAAGGGTCACCACATTGTCCCACGGATATTTCAATTGAATTATGTCACGTAACTTCCCGTAGTAGACAGTCTCCACCCCGTCAACTTGGTCACCTCGACAACATACACCGTAATTGCAACATTGTGTACCTGCATCCGTGTCAACAGTTGAAAACCGATACCCATTGATTATATATCTGCTGCATTGAGTAACACTAATTAGAGCTCCATAAGATAAACTCCACGCAACTTCATTGGGATCTTTTCGATGTTTCGCGAAATAGGTTCGAAACCAATTTGGAAACTCAGAGTTCATGAATTGATCAACCTGGGACACCGACATTGAAGGATTTTCTGATCGGACCCAATTAGAAAAGTAACTGCAAAAAGAGATATATATATATATATATATATATATATATATATATATATTGAAGGATTTTCTGATCGGACCCAATTAGAAAAGTAACTGCAAAAAGAGATATATATATATATATATATATATGAAGTTAATACTTTAATACTTATCGTAATAGTAAAACGGAAAAACAAAAATCTTACTTTAAGTACGGGGCAACCTCTTCACAGTTGTTTAGAATGTACCACTCCGCTACTTGCTTATCTCTTCCGTCAAGAGTTGATTTCCAATGTTTTCCCACGACTCGCCTTGGATAATTAAATATTGATTTTTGATCCCTTGTTTTACCGGCATCGTTGCGAGGTACCCTTCTCCATCTTGACATCATTTCAGGGGGATGATAGTATGACGAAAATTTAGCGGCCTCTTCGACTAGATATGCTTCAGCGATAGATCCTTCAACGTGGGTTGGGTTTTTGATCTTCTGCTTAAGTGTGCATAAAAACCTAGAATGGAATATCATAGGGTATTTATAAACTAAAGTACCATGTTTTTCAATTAATAATAGATCGAAAGACATATATATTACCTCTCAAATGGATACATCCATCTATATTGTTGCGGGCCTCCTACCCTTGCTTCGTAAGCCAAGTGAACGGGCAAATGTTCCATTGAGTCAAAAAAGGAAGGAGGAAACACCTTCTCTAACTTGCAAAGCTTTATAGGCATACTCGCCTCCAGAAGCCGTAACTTTTCAACATTAAGCTCTGAAGCACAAATTTCTCTGAAGAACACAGAAAAGTACGTTAGAATAGACCATATTTCCTTCGGTAGTGCTTTGAAGGCCCAAGGCAACAATCTCTGAAAAAAACATGACAATCATGACTCTTCATCCCGAAGAACTTCCCCTCGTGCATGTTGACACATCTTTTCAGGTTTGACGCATAACCGTCCGGGAGTTTCAAATCTTTTACCCATTGCAACAATTCTAAATTCTGCTGTTTGTTTAATGTGTACGGTGCTCTAGGTTTGGAAATCCGTCCCCTGCCATCCTGCACCAAATGCAAAGCAGGCCTTCTGCAAATCTCTTGTATGTCCAGTCTTGCATTGACTGTGTCCTTCGTCCTGCCCTTGGTGTCCATCACGATGTACAGAATATTGTCAAACACATTCCGCTCAATATGCATGACATCGAGGTTGTGTCTTAACAATTGATCTTTCCAATATGGTAGTTCCCAGAAGATGCTGTGTTTGTTCCAATGATGATCAACACCATATCCCTCAGGTTCGCTAGAAGCAGCCCCCTCTTCGACACTTGGAATGTGCTTGACCCTATCCCATATTTCTTGGCCACTTAAACGAAGAGGTTGATCTGCTCGTTCGACAACATTCCGCGTGAAGTCTTTTCTATTTGTCCTGTACGGATGATTGGGGGGTAGGAATCGCCGGTGCCTGTCAAACCAACAGACCTTGTGACTGTGTTGCAAGCTATAACCCATATTCTGTTCAAGACATACCGGGCATGCAAGCTTTCCCGATGTTTGCCAGCCACTCAACATCCCTATGCAAGGAAATCACTTATCGTCCACATTAAGGCAGCACGCATTGTGAAATTCTGACTCAATGATATATCATACGTAAGAACCCTTTCACTCCACAACATCTTCAACTCGTCTATCAAAGGCCTGAGGTACACATCTATCTTCTTTTTTGGGTTGGATGGCCCAGAGATTAACGCGTTCAGGAACAAAAACTCTCTTCTCATGCACATAGAAGGTGGGAGGTTGTACGGTGTCACAATGACAGGCCAACAGGAATAATTCCTGCCGGTTTTATCAAAAGGAGCGAACCCATCCGAACATAGACCAAGACGGACATTACGGGGATCCATAGCAAAGAAAGGATTCGCCTCGTCAAATTTATGCCAAGTTTCAGCATCCGAAGGATGCGTCACAAAGTTTTCATCCCTGTGATGCTCCCGATGCCATCTCATGTGAGCAGCTGTTTGTTCTGATGCATACAATCTCTGAAGTCTGGGCACCAGAGGAAAGTAGTGCATCTTGCTTAACACTCGACGGGTAATTTTCCTTCCTTTCCTCACAACTTCATATCTGTCATGTCCACAGAATCTACAATTGGTCAGCTCAGCATCATCCTTGTAATACAACATACATCCCCTAGGGTAGCAATGAATTTTTTCACATCGAAGCCCAAGCTCTTTCACCTTTTTTTTTGCTTGGTAAAAATCCTTCGGCAAATTACTGTCGTTGGGAACAACCTTGCTTATGATCTGCATCATTTCATAGTAATTCCTCTCACTCATATGGTGATCAGTCTTCAGGCTTAGTGTTGCTAGGGTAGCCGATAGCGATGAATATTCACTATTTTCAAAGTGTTCACAACCTTCCCATAATGGACGTTGAGCTTCTTGAAGCATTTTATAGAACCTATCGGCTTCCGGATGAGGATCCTCTCCCATGTATGATGGTTGAGCATGTGTATCGGTCTCCTCTCCCATGTATGACGACTCAGCATGAGTAACAGGATCGAAATATCGGCCGATTGACGGTCCAGCAGCGTCCATAACCAACAGCTCATATTGATTAAGGTTGTCTCGATGACTACTGTCCCCGTAATAACCACTAGGTGTCGGTGTCTGTCGGACTTCGCCATGATATTCCCAACACTCATAATCCTTCATGAATCCCCTTCTACACAAATGGATTTTGACCTCCTCAAAATCTTCAAATCTTATACACCTACATTTGACACACGGACACATGATCTCCCTACTTGAATTAGTTGAATGTGCCAGAGCAAAATTGATGAACATGGGCAAACCCGCCAAGAATGCTTGAGTTAGTTCTCTTCTCTCAGTTAGGCGATTGTACATCCAACTTCTATCATGGTTGCCTTCCATATTTCCTAGCTAGTTCAGTTACTAACTTAATTAACATCTCAACATGCCACAAATATATAAAAGTGGTCAATTCAACTAGCCACTTTTGCAAACCAATTGTCAATTAATCAAGGAAATGAAAAAACAAACACATGCCACAAATACTTTTATCACACCAAAATCAGAATTGTGATTTCTAAATTCCGGACAAATTCATGCCACTAATGTTATTCATGTACATTTGTTATTAAAAAAGAAATAAAATATCATGTAAAATTCAAAATCTTTAATAATTTTTGTGACCTACAACAGAATAAGTATTTAGTATAAAATTTATCAATTTGCAGATTATTTTAATAAGAAAACCAATGATTTGAAATTTTAAAGTGCAATTGGTTTTTTTTTTCCATGTATACTTTAAATTGGTCATGGTCTATTTTTACCTCATTATATTCTACTTATTATCGCTCTTCAATAATATTTCACTCGCTATCTCTCATGTACTCTCTTAAAGAGACTTTATTAACAAAAATGGATATTTGAACCACTTGATTTTTATACTAGATCCTTGTAATAAGGAATGGAGGTCTAAAAATGAGAAGACTTTTTTTTTTTGGTAATTTGGATGGTCTATAATTAATTTAAACGATCTAAATATTATTTTTCTTAAAACGTCTATATTCTTAAAAAAAATATTTTAATGGGTATAAAACATAAAATAGAGATAACTTTTTAACTTTCTTTTTTGCCAAAAAATTGAATTTTTATCTAAAAATCATCATTTTAAAAAAAATCAAATTAGATCTTTATATCCAAATCATATTTGAAAGGTCAAGACCTGATAAGCTCTCTCTAATGCTTACTGGGAAACTGGTTCCATGTATATTTGACTTAATTTGTTTTTCATTTAATCCGCAAGATATTGACAAGATTGCTTGGAATAATTTTTTTCCAATTTTCATTTTTTACGCAAGGGGTTGTGCTAATTAAAGTATTTCAATCTATACTAAGAGCACACACACACAGAGACAAAAATGATACAAGTATTGAAGAAAACATTCTTAATTTGGTGTTAATTACAACCGTAAAACACATATCATACAGTTAATTGAACAATACTAATAATTTACAAGCACCACACATATACAGGATTTTACAATCACCAAACATATACAGGATTTTCCACAAAATTAAATATCGTAAGAACCCAGTATTGTAAATTAAAGCCTGCAATAACAGTTATGTTCATGAACAAAACTACACAAAATTTACAATCACCAAACATATACAGGATTTTCCACAACAATTTCCCCTGTGGCCTTCACCGAATGCACTAGTACCCAAAATTGATTTGAAAAATCAAAATTAATCATATTAATTTACACCTATATTTATTCACGAGTATTAAGTATGACTAATTTTTTCAATTTCTATCTATACTAATTTACCATAATAAATAATGTGGTAAAAAAGGAAACGAAAGGGAGCTTACCGGAAGGGCAGAGTAGCCGGACGACGGAGAAGAGCACCGGTAAATGGACAACAGCGACTGTGGAGAGGAAAAAAACAGCAAAATTATAAACTATTTCTTCAAGCTTAATTTGTCTCAACTTGTAAGATAGAAACCACATTTAAGCATGAAATAAGATGTTAAATATTCCTGTTTCCTGGTGTCAAGCTACCTTTTCAATCAGTCCAACCATAGGGTATTATGTTAAATTTGTTTATATATATATATATATAAACTCTCTTTGAATTTGTTTAAAAATGTATTATGTCAAGATCCAAATTCTTAAACATGTGTAACTATTTTTTACCGGGTGCAAATATTTTCCAATATATATAACATATCTTTTATTTCACAAATAGTTGAAAATATGCTACAAATAGCTCACAAATTCAAAAGTTACACCCGCTAAAAATATATTCTACTTAATTCTTAAGGAAATTTTAAGTGAATAACTCTTTTAGTTTATTTTTCCAAAAAAGAAAAAAATCATTATGAGGTTTTAAGAAAAGAATATAATAACTAAAGAGTCTCTAAGTAGTATGAATGTATTATCATTTATTTATTTTTTTAATCATTGTGTTATCATTTATTGCATCGAAAGTGAGCACTCGTTATTGTATGCTTCTCCCTATTTTGTTCCAGTTACAAGATTTACATATATGATTTTATTTAAAGATTATTAAGGATTTTTTTTTTTTAGTAAAGTATGTCATGTTCGAACACAAGTCATTTGGAAGAGATTTTTAACTCCAACACCAACATGACACTGGAAAAATGATTATTAAATATTATTTTTTACTCTATTCAACCTCTTCAAGTACAGTATTGAAAAATGCAATTCTGTTCAAAGCATTATGGAAGAACAATATTTAGGTTCTACGAAATTAATTCAAAAACTTTTAACTGTAAACTATAAGACTTTGTGATGATAGAAATAAGACTTCTGTGTTGAGGCAAAAAAAACTTTTCAGTAATTTTTAAATGGAAATTGTGTAGTAATAATAAGACTTCTGGCTTGTTTATGCCCTTTGTCCTTAAAAATTCCCTTCTCATACATTTTTGTTTAATAATTTACTGATGGAGCTCACACCCTTCGACCATATAATTGTTTTAAATATGCAGATTAATTATCTATCTATACATTTATGATGGAACAAAATAGTTTTTATACGAAATCATTTTTTAGTAGGTAAAATTACCAACCAATGCCTCAATGTTGATCCATACAATCTAAATTATAGAATTTTGTTTGTGCCAGAAACGCAAGAGAATATGATTATAAGAAAAAAAAAGTTGTATATAATTCCTAATAATTTGAAAATATGATAATTTTAATTGCAAATCTCATAGGTCCATTCAATAATTTGAAACAAAAATCCCAACCTATTACTATCCATATATACATTTTGTATCTCATCATTCAAATTAAAGAGAATTTTTAAAACCTAATTGTCATTCTCCTATTTAAAAATTCCACAAAATATTATTAGCAATCAGTGGAGATGAGGAAAAAATAAAAAATCCAACCAATCAGTCTAAATAATGTGAAAAAAAAATTAAAAAAACAAGGTACCGCGTTTTGGCCGAGCTGAGGACGCTGGAGAGATAGGTTGAGCTGTGGGTTGAGGCGGACGGAGCTGGGGGTGTGGTAGAGCTGTGGGTGGCGGACGGAGCTGGGGGTGTGGGGAGGTGCCGAGTACGAGCTGTGGGCGTGGGGAGGTGCCGAGGAAGAGCTGAGCTATGGGTGTGGGGACGACGGAGCTGGGGGTGGGAAGATGAGGGCGCGAACGAGCTGGGGGAGGCGGACCAGCGGCAGAGCTGAGGGCGGCGGTAGGGAATCACCGAGCTGAGGGCGGATGGTGTCGTCTATAACGGAGCTGGGGGTGAAAATGAGACATAATGACGGGGTGAGCTGAGGGTTAACCCAGCTTTTTGCGACGTAATGCCAATCTGTCGCAAATTTGCGACGGAATGCCAATCCGTCGCAAATTTGCGACGGATTGGCATTCCGTCGCAAAAAGCACCCATTTTTGCGACGGAAGTATATTTCCGTCGCAAAAAGGAAAAAACTGGCGGCCATTTTGGCTGCCAGTTTGCGACGGAAGCGCATTCCGTCGCAATATTTGCGACGGAAATGTCTATCCGTCGCAAATCCAATGCCTCAAACATTTATTTTACATTTATTTGGACCGGAAATTATTTTCCGTCGCAAATTTACGGCAGAAAATAATTTTTGTCGCAAATTTTCCTATTTTGCGACGGACTTATAAATCCGTCGCAAACTTCATGGATTTTGCTACGGAATAAATTCCGTAGCAAAATCCGTCGCTGATTACCCTTTTTCTAGCAGTGTTACCGTTAGAATAAAAGCTTCAAGATTATATGACCACCATGACTTTATCCCATATTTATAGCTATTTCCTAGTATGTAGCCTAGAATTTCGATAGTTAATAGAATTTCGGCCTACTAAGCTTAAAGCCTTAAATAGTACTTTAAATTTAATTTTTGCAAGATGATGAATTTGAAAGGGAAGATGGAGGTTGAGTGACGTTGGTCCTTTTTTTTTTTTTCTTAATTGGAGGGTATTTTGGTAGTTTCAAATGGTAATAAATGGAAGTTAGTATCTTTTAACGGAGATGGTCTTTTTGCCCAATTTTGAAAGTTCATATGTACTTTTACACCTAAAAAAAACATTTGGTGTTGGGAACATTTCAGGATAAAACATATATGTATTTTTGCACTTTTACCCATTCACATTTGTTAGTTAATCAAATCCAGAAAAGTTGGCCAAAAAAACAAATCCAGAACCCTATATAGAACCTACTAGTCATAAAATTAGAATAAGTTTGTGAAATGATGGGGATAAAACTGAATCATCTAATTTTAAATCTTAGCCAATAATCATGTTTTTCTCATGACATACTGATATTTCTGCCAAGGTAATGCAATCTTAAGTAATTTAGTCACTTCCAGTACTATTCAGTTAACTAACTAATGGCTATGACATACTAATGAAGTAACAAAAGCATATGTCCTATCCTTATTCATTTGTTTTTGATAAATTCCTTATTCATTTGTTGATGATAGGTTCATGTTTTGCCATCATTCAAGCGTACAAGATAACATAGCAAAAATTAATACATACAATGCGTATTATCATTGGGGAAAGGCATGATAAAAGCATGAATTAGTTGGTGTTCATTTTTTGTTTTTGTCCATTTATGTTACTCCCCCTGGTCCCATAAATGTTATTTCTTCTTTAGGATTGGTCCCCTTCTTTTCACTACACTCGTTTTAGACTTCAATTTCTTTTTCTTTTTAATCAAAAAGGGTGAAAGGAGAACAGAAGAAAAGGATATGAACAACTACATTACTAATAATCATCTAAATACTTAGCATCTTCTACTCATTGCACAACCACTCTAAGAGTCTTTGCATAAATCATCCTTTCTTTTTGGCTTACATGTTGACTTTAGACTTTTGTTTTTCTAAATTATGTCTCCATTGACATTATGTTAATAATATAAACTTAACGTGACATCTAATACCTAAACTTTATCATTAACATAGTTGATGGAAGCTTGATTTTGTCAATAATGGCAGCTGGAACATTAACAATACTACCAATGTTAATTTTCAGGTAACAAGAATATGCAAAACAATAGGAAAATGAAAGATGAAGATAGAGATAGGAAGCCAAATGTGTCTGAGTACACATTGTCCACAAAAGCGTATTTCAAGGAAAAGAAGAAGAATGAAGTGATGAAGCTGTTGGCTAACGAGAGTGAGCCTCTAAAGAAGCATGGAATGCATTAAAAGATGAGGAGAAGGAAAAATATAGGATGAGAGGCTAGAAATTAAGTAGGGGACAAGGGACAAAATATGTTGTCCCTTTCCACACTCGTTGTGCCCCAAATCAATTTATGAAAGTGTGCGAACATATTAAAAATAGACCAGATAGGAAGGAGAGGCTGGAGAAGATAAGATTGGTTAATATATGTTGCGCACAAATTCCTCGGCATTTATGTCATCGATTTATGGTTGCTTTTGACCCCCCAACCAAGAATGTCTCCATTAGAGGGAAGTTACTTCATATAATCCTTAAAGATATGAAAGAAATGATGGGATTACCATGTGATGTGGGGAGATTGAAAGAAATGTCAAGAAGGAAGATAAATCATTTAAGGAATTGAAGAGAGTGTATGGGTCAATCCCATACAAGATGATAGCAGCTGGCTAATTGAAAGCAAGGTGGATGCAGATTTTCAAATCCTTTTTATTGTTTATGCATTGGGAACCCTCTTGTGTCTTGATGCGAGCATTAAAGTCAGTGATGGACTTTCAAAGGTCATTGTGGCAACAAAAGAAGCTTTTAGGTAGTATGATTAGAGCACCTTTGTTTTTAATGAACTTTCTAATTCAATTGAAGAGTACAAGAAAACATTAAGGAAAGGGAAAGTTTGCAGTCGAATAAATATAGGAGGTTGTATCTATTTTTTGACGGTAAGTGTAGCTGTATTTTAATCATTTTCATGTTAGTTAATTGGTCATTGTATTATGCGTGGTAAATTGCAACAGTACAAGTTGTCATTTACTACTGATATGTTTTTATTGTCTTCTTATGCTGATTTATTGCTTGTAACATTTTCCTTTGGGCCCACTACAAGCCTCTGCAGTCAAGGATGTGATTACATATTGGGATGACACTAAGGTGAAGAGTAGAGTGCAGATTGAGTAATTTTGAAACTTGTGTATTGATTGTCCCAAAATACACAGAAGGCAATGACAACAAAAGTCATTTTAACAACATGAAATATTATTTTAACCACGAGTTTTTGAGTAATTTTGAAATTTGTGTATTGATTGTTCCAAAATGCAAGGAAGGCAATGACAACAACAAAAACCATTTTGACAACATGAACTATTTTGACAACGAGTTTTTGAATAATTTTGAAACTTGTGTATTGATTATCCCAAAATGCATATAAGGCAATGACAACAGCAAAAGTCATTTTGACAACATCAAATACTATTTTGACGAGGAGTTTTTGAGTAATTTTGAAAGTTGCTATTTTGACAACGATTTTTTGGTAGACGGAGTAATTGTGTATTGATTGTCCCAAAATGCATAGAAGGCAATGACAACAGCAAAAGTCATTTTGACAACATGAAATGTTATTTTGATAATGAGTTTCTGATAAACGGAGTAATTGTGTATTGATTGTCCCAAAATGCACAGAAGGCAATGACAACATCAAAAGCCATTTTGACAACAAGTTTTTGATAGGTATTTTGACAACATCATTAGCCTATTTTGACAACATCAACAGAGAATTTTGACAGCCGTATCAACCTAGTTTTTAAGAAGTGAATATCATATCAAAATATTAAGTTCTATGACTAAATGACTTGCACCTACTCATTTAACTTAATATCATATCATTCCAAAATATCATATATAGTTTCATGTCCATGTGTATGCTATAATTACAACTTCTTTTCCACCCATCAAAATACAAAAAGGTGCTAAAAAAAAGTCTCTAATACTAGGTATATATAGATAGAATGACTAAAAACTTAACTATCAAAAGCATGTGCAACATGTTTTCAGCTGGGATTTGGATTCTTGCATGTTTTCCCTATATGTCCAGCCTCATGGCATCTCCCACAATGATAAAGCTTCTTGTTTTGAAATTGAGATTCCCTTCGTTTTCCTTTTGATCTTCCTGGTAGCCTTGTAGTAATGAGGGGGGTCCAAGAATGTCTGTGTTAGCATATGTGTCATTGTCGGAGCATCAGCACCTAGACAATCATGTGTTGCAACTGGCCTCATGCTATTTTCATATATTTTCTCTTAGACAAAAACTTTAAAGCAATCTTCAACAAATTTGTAAACATTATCATTAAGTAGCTTTATGGTTGCACATCAATGTACGCAATGAAGTCCACTCATTTGCCATGCCAAACATGTGCATTTTTTTGCACTAAGATCTCCATGACATAAATTAGGCCATCACCACATGTAGTTTGCATTGAAAACTAATAGTCTCTATAATATTGTGCATTGCATATTTTAAGCATATTTAACTTGTTACAACAATTTTTGTTCAATATTGGGTCCAACACCATTTTCCAATTCGCCAAACCCATTTTGCTTGCAAGCAACTTTCATGTCAATTTCTCTCTATGCTCTTGTACACAATGACGGTGTGCTTCCTCTCTTTCAACATCCATGCATTAAAGGACTTAGCGAGATTAATTAGTGGCTATTTATCCCACCTCTTGAAAGGAAACTTGCTAACAGCCCATCGGTATACATCCCATTTGTCTCCACCCATTATGCCAATTGACTATTAAATAATTTTAATTTTCCTTTTGCATTAGTATAGTCCTCATCATCGAGCCTTGCATAAGCAATTGCATCAAGAAGCTTAAGTGCAATCTCCTTACTATTCCCTGATGTTCGTGTCACACCTCTATTGATTTTCAAGAACTCTATACTATAATTTTCCTTCACATGCCGGTAGCAAAATGCATGTATCTCACCGCCAAATATTTCTTGTATAGCACCAATAATGGCATTATTTTGATTTGACACAATTGTTATCCGCATTCATCCTGTTATTTCTTTCACATTCCATAGAAACCAAACCCATTCATTATATGTCTCACCGCTAACAATGGCATATGCTAAGAAAAACATTTCATTGTTTGCATCATATGCATAAGCTGATAACATTGCTCCCCTGTAAGGGCCACTACATCTATATAAAATATGGGTCGACAACCATCTAAAAAACCTTTGATCGAGCAACCATAAGCAATAAATAGCCTCTCAAATCTATTGTTAGATGAGCCTTCCCATTTTGCAACTGTGCTAAGATCACTTTCAATAAGTCTTTCACATATCCAAGGAATTTCCTTGTAAGAGTCTTCTACTCGACCGTGTATATCCTTCAATGCTCTTTCTTTGGCCCTATATGTTTGGGGATAGTTCACTCGCACCCCATACTCTCCATACAAGTCTAAATGAATTTCGTTAGCAGTCTTATCGATATTGCTCCTTAAACCATCCAATGCAATCGAGGATGTTAAGGTGGACCAAGGTGGATGAGAAACAATTAGATTGTCCTACACTTGGTGAATGCGTGCACTTCTATATGTTTTGATTGTTAGAAACTCGGTATCTTGATGTTCTCCCAATGAATATGCACCCATGTATCAAGGACAACCATCAACTTTGCACTTCACAATTACCTTTTGTTTATTGTTCTTCACAAAATGGTATGAAAACTTGTGTGCAATGTTATATTTGTATAATGTTTGACGAAGGGTCAAAGCATTGAGAAAAATCTGTCCATGTTCAATAATCAAATCCTTCCATTCGGTATGATTCATTTCCGGTGTTGGTGTTGGCACAATTTGAGTACAACATGTCAAAGACGGAAACTCTTCACTTTCATTTAACAAAGGAGGTGGAGACACAGTTATAGTATTAGTAATGACAATATATGAGCCCTCATTCAACACTTATACAGCAACAAATTAACTTTGTTATGCCAACTAAACTTACACTTCTTCTTCCTCTTCCATTTCAACATTCATTGGTGGTTGTATATTGTCATTTTTCCCTTTCTCTTCAATATAAACATGACCATATTCTTCATTAAACTTTATTAAATGATCCACCCCTTCATTGTCTACAAGATCCACAAATCTGGATGTATCAAAACTAACTTTGAATTTCACACAAATGTCATTACTTTCTTTTCCAATTATAGATGATATGATTTTTCACAACTCGTTGTAACATCCCAATTTTCGAAAGCGTTTTCACAATAGTTTGATCAGAGTTTCAAAATGATTTAATCAGAGTAGAGCATCGGAATGATTTCAACGAGTGAGTATCTAATATATATTCCCTGCCTGTTGAGTCTGGCTACTTATACATACAGTGGTGCAACTATCTGAATACAGTATGTACATAAATGGGAAAATCCTCCGCTCGTGACCTCACGCATGCTGCCTATCCTTGCTCTTGGTCCTAGCTCCTTCAGTCCCTGAAGCTATGGTAAGGGCTAAGGTTCAATTCCCATTGAACCTCAGGTAACGGTTAACCTCATGCTTATGTACAGTTATGTATGACAGATATTTATGATAAAAACAACAATATTTATATTCAATATTCATTTCTCAAAAATAGAAACATAACCATCATATATCCGTATTATTCCATTCTCATCACATATTCATATCAAACCAGTCTGCACTCTTCACCATGCCACGATGGCCTATCGTGTCCTCAGCGCGCTAGGAAAACTCAAACGGCATTACCAAGACTGTAACCCGTATATAGCTGTATATATATCTTCAAATAATTTTTAAAGCAGAGTCACAGTCTATGAGCATATCTACCACATACAAGTGTACAATAAGCATCAGAGTTAGTGTTACAGTACGCGTCCGTACCTTCGTTGACGGAAAATGGTACTTTTGACAGCGGTACGACAGCAGTTCGTGATTACAGATATCCTATAGGGATAATATCACATTTATCAGTGATCAACATCATAACAGGCATTTCAAGTACAAATTACCATTTTGCCCCTAGTTTGACTAACCGGCGAAATTTCGCCAGAGCTTCGCTATTTTGACTCTAATCTTCCAAAATTTTGACATATCTCCATCTCCAATATATTTTTGAAATAAATATCATATTTATCCCTAAAACATGATTTCTAAACTTACTTGGAAGATTAAAGATTAATCTAGCATTTCTACTATAACTATCAAAATAACTACGAAAACTAAAGACTAGAGACCGAAGAACTTACCTGGAACTTGCTATTTTCTCCAGACTCCTCCTTCTCTCTAAAACCTCTCTCTAAGTGGCTCTAGGAATTGTGAAGAATGAAGTGAAGAGGGGTTGCCTATTTATAGGGAATTTGGATAGATCTCAACCCTTGGATCAACTTTTGTATCAAGGGCTAAGATGATGAAGATGTGGCCTTCTCTCTACCACACAAGTGTCCCCTTCTCTCTACCACACAAGTGTCCCCT
Organism: Acacia crassicarpa; assembly: GCA_034222035.1. Taxonomy (NCBI): domain Eukaryota; kingdom Viridiplantae; phylum Streptophyta; class Magnoliopsida; order Fabales; family Fabaceae; genus Acacia; species Acacia crassicarpa. The sequence goes on from JAWXYG010000011.1 coordinate 38,046,730, forward strand.
TATGTCATCAAGATGATGTCATCCAGGTGATGTTACTCATTCACTTTATGAGTTTTTACCGATAAAGTTCCCTATTCGGTGTTCTGGTCGCGTAATTTTGCAAAATCTCAAAAATCCGGGAACACAGCCTTGAAGTTCTATTCTTCCTCTTTGGAAATATCTGAGTTAACTAAATTTTTGATCCCATTAAGGGTATTTCGTAACCTGCCTAAGATTCTAAGCCGAACGCTGTCGGTTACGGAAATTACTTCGGGTGACACCAACTTCGAGACAAAAATTCACTGATTCATAATATGTCCAGTTGTTTTCTACTTAGTTCAAGGATTTCAAGTTATGATTTATTTTCTATTGGTTCTCACTTTTCTTATCTGCCCTTTGTTTAAAATATCATGATATTATTTTTGAAAAACCCACAACCCCTTTCACACTCAATTTTCGGTTTTCTCTTTTCTGCACCTTGCTCAACAAGTTGCTTCTTGAGTCTTCCAACTTGTTCACCAAGTTTCACCATCCAGTCTCCAAGTAACTTGTTCACCAAGTTTCACAACTCGGTCTCCAATTAACTTGTTCACCAAGCTTCACAACTCGGTCTCCGAGTAACTTGTTCACCAAGTTTCACAACTCGGTCTCCAAGTAACTGGTTCACCAGGTAACCTCGTCCGCCCAGTAACTTGTCCGCCAAGTAACCTCGTCCGCCCAGTAACCTCGTCCGCCCAGTAACCTCGTCCACCAAGTAACCTCGTCCGCCCAGTAACTTGTCCACCAAGTAACCTCGTCCGCCAAGTAACCTCGTCCGCCCAGTAACTTGTCCGCCAAATAACATCGTCCGCCAAGTAACCTCTCCACCATGTAACTTGTCCGCCAAGTAACCTCTCCGCCAAGTAACTTGTCCGCCAAGTAACCTCTCCGCCAAGTAACTTGCTCGCCAAGTAACTTGCTCCCCAAGTAACCTTGCTCGCCAAGTAACTTGCTCGCCAAGTAACTTGCTCTCCAAGTTTCCCCGACTTGCTCTCCAAGTTTTCCTGACTTGCTCTCCAAGTTTTCCTGACCTGCTTTCCAAGTTTTCCCCGACTTGCTTTCCAGGTTTCCTAACTTGTTCTCTAAGTCAACCAAAAATCACCCCCTACCTTCTTCCTTTCTTTTTGTTCATTTTATGCTTTAATATGGTGATTTTTGGGTATTTTATGATCCCAAAATAAAAATCGAGAATTTAGATTTTGATTACCTTAATTCTTAGAGAAAATTCCCTAAATTAACATAAATATGTTACTAAATTTTGAGACCATATATTCACCGATTTTGAATAGATATTATTTATCAAAATATAATATTTATGATGAATATGAATTTTGGGGTATTACACTCGTCATAGGTTGTGCCTTCCTTTATGCATCTTGTTCTTACCAAACCACCAACATATTGACTTTCACCTCCCCACCATTTAAAAACTGCCCCCAAACATGAAAATAATAGAATAGTTTTTCCCCTGAAGTACTGCCATTTTTTAGGACAATTTGCAACAAGACAATTGTATTAACAACTACAAAAGCCATATTAACAACATCAACGGCACATATTAATAATAAGTCTTTTTTTTATCTCATATCAAAAATTTTAGCAAAAGAAACCATTACCAATAAAAACAAAGCAATCCCTCTGTTACCTTCCCAAAAAATAGAGCACAATGTTATTAACCCTACCCAATAATAATGAAACCCCAACTTCAATGATCAAGATAATATCTTTAGTAAAATCTTAGCATTATTTTCTTAGGTACCAGCATATAGTCCACTTATGAGCCCAAGCTTCAACCTTTCACCAACCCTTCACTCTCTAAATGCAACAAATGTAAGTGGAGCTAAATACCCAAGAGGGGGGTGAAATGGGTATTCTTAAAATTTTTTGGCAAAAGCTCTGTTTTGAAACAATAAAAATAGAGATGAACAAAGTAAGGGAAAGAATAGCTGGATACAGAGATTTATACTGGTTCGGCCCTAACAACTTGACCTACATCCAGTCCCCAGACTCCCTGGGATTTCCACTATATCAAAGATTACACACTCTGCACTCAAGAAGTAGTTCTCTCTCTAGAACTCACTCCTCCTTACAAGTTGTAATCAATGAACTCCCAAATCACCAAGTCCCCTTGACTTGTGATTCTTTACAATAAATGATATTTAGAAAGAAACTCTCTCTAAGAGCAGATATTGATAAACACTGAAGCTCTTTGTATCAGAAGATACTATACAAGTGAAAACTAAAGAAAATAAATGTAGACTTGAATGCAATTCGTTTTCTGTAGTTGTGGTTGTTGAGAAGACTTGAATGCAACTATATTTGTACTCAGGAAGCATTAAATGACCGTTTCATCTTCAATCTAGCCGTTGGAAGAACTTTGCAGAGGTTAGCAAGTGGTTTAAACCTTCTTCTCTCTCTAATCTCCACTTAATCCAGCTGTCCAAGTGTTCAGAGTTGACTTCCTCTGATTAATCCGTTAGAGAAGCAGTTGCTTGTTGTAGAAATCATTCTTAAATGCTTTGCAACCGTGTGTAGATGAATTAGCCAAAAAGGTGCAACTTTCTGCGCATAGCATTTAATGACCTGAACTACTTTTTACTTTTTACTTTAACCCTTCAATAAACATTCTTTAAATTATCTGAAATTCACTAACAAAGTTATTAAACATAGCTAGGAATATCAGACAATAATATAGGAAAGTATTAAGATCAAACAAGAATGTTTTCCAAAATCGTCAGATTTGAATTTCTGAATCAGCACTGTGAACTCGAGCTTAGTTCTTGTGAACTCGAGTTTGGAGCTTCAGTTTGTAAAAGCGTTTCAAGTTCAAAACATATAAACTGGAGGTTTGAAATCAAAACCTGAGGTTTTCAATACATTGAAAAGTCACATTGCTCTCGGGTTGATTTGAACTTGAGTTTGCAAATCTGAACTCGAGGTTCCTTCATCCAGAGAGGAATGTCGCGATTTTGAGTTCTGAAGAGTTTATGATTAATAGGCAAACTCGACTCTATTAGTAGACAGGCTCGAATTTGACACTGTTCAAGTCAAAACATAGCTTTAGCTTTCAAAAGACAAACCTAAGGTTTCCAATGCAAACTCTAGAGTTTTCTCAAGTTGAAAAGTTCATTACTCTCTATAAGGTTTGAACTCGAGTTTACAATGTTAGGCTCGAGTTTTTTCAACTTTGAAAAATTTTGAATGTTTTTGGCCTTAAGTAAACTGGAGGTTTGTGAAATGAGTCTCAAGTTTACTTTGGTTGAAAAACTTTGAAAGCTCTCGGTCAAGTGTAAACTCGAGTTTGCAAAGATGAACTAGAGTTTACATGTTTTGTAAACTTTTGAGATTTTTCAAACTGGGAAAACTTTACTTAGAATGAAACAGTGTAGAGTTTGTGAAAATCTCTTAATTTGAAAAATTATTCCCGCCAGAGGTAAACTCGAGCTTGTCATAATAGGCTCGAGTTTACAAGTTATGTAAACTATTAAAGATTTTCTCTGAAGGTTGCAAACTTGAGGTTTGAAGGAGGAGGTGTCGAGTTTAAAAATGTTTTTAAGTCAAAAGCCTCTCTACCTCTGGCAAACTCGAGGTTGCCAATGTAACCTCGAGTTCACACAAAGATTTTGAAAACTTTAGAAAACTCTTAAGTTCAAACTTTTGGTTCAGTCTCGAGTTTGAGGATTAAACTGGCGAGTTTACACCTTCTGTCAATGGCAAACTCGAGGTTGCAAATGATAGGCTCGAGTTTGTCGTAGACAGAGTGTTTTTGTTTGAAATTGCCGAGTTTTAATCCACTCTTATGTTGATCAAAAACATCTCCACATTGTTTACAATTGTTAGTAATCATCAAAACACATAGGGAACTAACAACAAACATACATCGAGGGGAAAAAAATTATTCAACGAATATAGAATAGATGAAAGTTGCAAAATCTAAGCTTTGCCCAGGATATGAAAATGTCACATACTTATCTTTAACATTGGAGAATCAATCGACCGCCGTGCTTACCATGATTTCTCTGTTTTTTTCCTTCCTGACTAATGAAAACAAACACATACACACACACCATCTCCTGCTTTCGTTTTATATTCACTTTGGGCAACAAAGTCATTTCCCAAAATGACTTAATCACAAAAAGTCCTTGGGGATTTTTTTTGAGACTTTTTTGATATGTGATTTTGGGTTGGGACCTTTTTGTGGTTTTGTATTTACCTTGGGGCCTCACTGTGATTTTCCCAAATATATATATATATATATATATATATATATATATATATATATATATATATATATATATATATGGTTCTATTGAGCTTAGGGGACTATTAAAATATTTTCCTTTGAATTTATGAATCTTTGTATTGGTGATTCTTATTTAAGTAGTACGAACATGTTAAAGGATTATGCCATCATTTTTCTTCTTCCTTTTTTCAGTTATCATCATTTTTATTCTACTACTCTCTTTTCTCCTATTTATGAGGTCCTATTCATTGATTTTTAAATAAAAAATAAATTTAATGAACAATTTAAAACAAATCTCCAAAAAAATTCCCTTGTCTCTCTATAATGACATTTTTATCCTCTCTACCCACAATGAGCTAACTAATTAATCAAATACTACCTTCAGTCTTGAATATAAGACCTAGTTGACTTTTTTTTTTTGAGAAATTAATAAATCTAATAAGTTACTTAATCTTCATATATTGTGTATAACTAATTAAATTATATATCATTTTATAAGTCAGACAAAATAATTAGTTTTGAGAAAAATGATAAATATAAATACTTTAAAGTAATTTAATTAGCTTCCTGGATCTTTCCATAAAAAGTTAACTGAGTCTTATATTTAAGACTGGAGATAGTCTATTAATTTTGAAAAGTTGTAAACATTCCGAACATTTAACTAACTTTAACTAATTTCTTTAATCTAAAGAAAATATTTAATGGGAATTTATGAAAAGGACTTGAGGGTGCATGACAAAGTAATCATCATTTCTTGAACGACCCCTTCTTGCTATAATTGATTTAAGATTAGCTCATGAATGAATCATTCCTGAAAATGTATTTTCTTAACTATGGTTTCAAAGTGTGTCACTAGTTTTTAACGTATCAAAAACATAAGTCTAACTTTTTCTTTCATTTTTTCAATCATGGAAAGGACTTTTTTACCTACCAAACATACCACTAATTAATTTATCTATTTTGCCTTATGTGCGTTGTGACGATTAAAATGGACAATTTTGGGCCTGGAGGTGAAAAGCAGTCGTGAGTTAATTAGCAGGATTTGGAATGATGAAGATCAAAGAAAATCGAGAAACGTCAATGTTAATAGTTTTTTTTTTCTTTTTTGTCATTAATATAAACCACCAAATTAAATTTATTATATTAATATGCAGTTTTAGCCCTAATTTATTACTATCATGTAAATTGTCATTTTCTTGGACTTCTTATTAAGATATATATCTTAAATAGGGTTAAAGTTGGAATGTTATTATATTTTAAGATAGAGTTAATAAAATTTAACATTTTTTCTTTGTTCCGGTGACTAGCAGGTCGTTAGCTGAGATGATAAGCAATTTCATCTTGTAAGAAGGGTAATACAGGTTCAAATCTCAAAAAACGCATTTGTTGGGAAGTCTGTAACCTTAACGCTCACATCTCGATGGAGATTAGTCTTAAATCTAAAATAAATAAAGCACGTTATTAGTTTATGCCTCCAAAAAAATGTTAGAAAGTGCCTTATAAATATAAATAGAAATAGAGGGATAATGCCGAATAGATTACAATTCAAACTTGGGTTCACATAATTATAAGTAGTTTTATTGAAGAGGGAACAAACACACATATGTATTTGGCTTGTACAAGAAACCAAATTATGAAAAATATCCAAACTGAGACCAACCAAAAATATAAACCTGCATCCATTATAAGTATTACTTATTATAATATAGCAGGTGATCATTGGAGCTGCATAAACAAAACGAGAGAAATCAATGTGAAGTGGATAAGTATTTGAGGATGCCCGGAGCTGGATACACAGTGATAGTACGTTTAGCTGTTGTTGTACCAAAACTGCTTCTGAAGATAAGCAATAATTTTCTCTTCAACTTTGAACGCCTTGGTGAGAACCTCAGGAGAGATAGGAGGAGTCGATCCAAACACGGCATTAGCAATAGTGATAACTCCCGGATTTTGACTGCTGAGACCAGCGATCGCTAGGGCATTTTCATGCCCGACATTGAGTTGAAAGTGAATCAAACCGATCGGGAACACAAACACGTCTCCTTTATTGAGTATTTTAGTGAAGAGGCGATTATTATCTTGATTGGAACTCACAAATCCGACCAAAAGCTCACCCTCGATGACGATCAAGATCTCGGTGCCACGAGGGTGGGTGTGGGGAGGATTGAGGCCACCGGCAGCGAAATCAATGCGAGCGAGGGAGATGCCAAGAGTGTTGAGCCCTAATATTTCGTTCACAGTGACTGGAGTCACTTTGGAGCCCAATGGGTTGGCTGTGTTGCCAGGATTTACGTGGAAAAAGAAGTCTTCAGCCTTTGCTAGCTTGGGGTCTTTGCAAAATTTCCCATTCACGAACACTAGATCACATGGATATAATCGAGTAGTTAATTAGTAATCAATCAATATGAACATCCTAAAATAAAATACAAACACAGACACAAACGAATGAATCCTATATATTGTAATGATAAATAAGAAAAATTAATCTTAAAATCAAGATAGTTTCACCGGATTCTTAGTCGGGTTGTTCTTTTTTTTTTTTAGGTACTTATAATAAGGGAAAGAAGTTACAGGACTTGATTCAACATCATGTGAAATAATAGGGTTGCATATAAATCCCCCATTTTACATTTATTGTCCAAGGGTAACTGAAATTTGTTTAAGGATCAAGGTACAACTTATCTTCCATGTGTGTAACTCTTATTCAGTTGTGTGCATATCTATATTTCAACCAAGTACAAAACAAAAAACACCAGCACATAGTTAAGATATGTTGCACACAACTAAAAAAGAGTTGCACCCAGGTAAGAACCTAACCTGGATCCATAGAGATATATATACGTGTGTGGGTGTGTGTTATATCATGTAGGTGGGCACGTACCTCCATTTTTGGTATCATTTATAGCAACACAAAAGTCTTGGAGAGGGCTAGGGTCATAGGCAGAAGCGAAGGAGAAAGCCAAAGCCAAGAAGGCAACGAGAGAGCACACCACTATTGACCATTTCATGTTTCTCTCTCAGTAATAATTCTTCTCTCTCTAAATTGTGTGTCGTGTTGTGTGTTTATGACAACATTATGCATGAGTTATTTATAGCCCGAAGGAGCAGCCGACATTATTGAATTGGTAATAAGTATTAGGTTTTAATTAATTAAAAAAACCAAACTCTTTAACCACTACTACACCTACCCAGGCCCCTCATTTTCTTTCAAATGATGAGACTTTTCGTTTCTATTGCGTAAACGTCAGAGTGTATATGATGTTTCAATACTCAGCATCATCAGCACAGTACTCACTTCCTCTACTACCTGCTTTTTATTTTATTATTTATAATTATAATATAGTACCTCTATAGTACAACATTCTTTGGTTGCTCGGGGAACTTTTTTCCCCCTTCTTCGCAACACTCTAATATACTATGATAAAGAATAATTGAATTTATTATTTATTCCCTCCTTTTCTGAATTTTATGGATTTATCTACCTATATTGTAACACCATAAATTGCATACCACTTGCTGTGCTCGCTGACACGTAGTATCTAGAAATATGCTGTTACAAGTCAGACTAATGCAGAACGGACAACATGCACCTACGTTTGGACAATGAGTAACTGATATAAAATGCCTAGGTATAAGCTGGAATATCAAAAATCCTGAAGCAATATAATATTCATGTAATACAATTATCCAGAACTTGTATAATTAAAATTCCAACATAATAACTATACAATCTTAAACCAAGCCTTAATTAGACTTGTGGCTTGGAACCCAATATATTTTTGCTAAGCCGGTGTTTTAAGTCTAGTGGAAGTCTCCCCGCCTTTTACAGTGACTTATGACTGAACCATATAGACCAATCCTTTCTTAGTTTACGCACCAAATGGTTTAAAACAACTCTATCGAATTCATGTCAGAAACTAATCCCTATTGACCTTCTTCAGACTCTTGTCTCAACCAGTGCCTCTTTACAGCTTCGTCCATCGATGCCTCTTCCCGACTCCATCCACACCATCTTTTTAGATCCTGGTTCCTTTCCTGAACCTTTAGTCAAGTCTGAGATTCAAAACCTCATGCTCAAGTAATAACAGTACATATGACAGATATTCATTACATTTCAACATCAATTATATATAGTACACAGCAGATATAAGGTTACAATAATACATAGCACACAATAAATATAATGTTAACAGCACAACAACACATACCACACAACAAATGTAATGTTCGCAATGTTTGAACTCACCAGTGCCACACCTCCACGTGTCCTCAGCGCTAGGAAAACAACCTTACGGTATTATCATGTTTATAACCCATATAAGACTGAATGTATATAAACAGGTAACCTAATTCTAAGTCTTGGCCACGGTACATAACCCAAGACCTAGTCTTGTTCATGACTCTATGAATCATTCTATCACATATAAAGATACAAGACATATCAGAGTTAAAGTTATAGTACGTGTCCATACCTTTTACCGCGTAATTGCCAAAACGCCCGACCTTTTGAATCTGATTCCGGACTTCCTAGATATCCTATAATCTTACCGTTAAATTATTTCCTTTTCCATGATATTATAATTAATATCATGTTTCCTAGAATAATATCAAAATGGATATCTTCTCCTATTTTGACATTTCTACCCTTGGTGGATTTACTATTCCATTTTTACCCTTACTTTTTATTAAAAACACAATTTCCAGCATTTTGCCTAGATTTTTAACTAAATTTGAAAAATCATAATTAATTCTACAAAAATCTTTTTTGAGTGCTTCAAAATTCCTTATGACGTTTGACATGTCTATTTTCAAAGACAATATTCCCAGAAGCCATAACATCACGAATCATTCCCAGGTTTAACGTTTTTAAACACTGTTCAGTTTATATCTCCAGAAATATGCCCTAACTTCAAAAATATATAACTCCTTGTGTAAAATTCAAAACATTACATATTTTATATATTTAGAAAGCCTTAGATGTCTAATTTATTCCTGTAAAATATCATGATTTTTGGACTTCATTTGATGCATAAAATAATGGCTTTAACGTTTGCTGCCAACACCACATTTAAAACTGAAAATTCTACAATTTTCACAATCTTGTTCCACTAATTCTAAAAATTATTTTCCAACATCTTTTTACCTCATTCAGTATTATTTTCAATGCAAGGAGGTCTAAAAACAAGTATAGGAATTTTCCTCCTAATTTTCTAAATTAAACTACAATTTTACTAAGAACTAAGAAGTTAGAACGCAAGAATTTACCTCTTGAAGTTCTTACTCCTTCTTCTTCTTGCTCCTATTTTTGCCTTCCTCTCTATCTCAATCAATTTGAATTGGGTTTTGGTGTGAAGAAAATGAAAAGGGGAGCCCTCTATTTATAAGGAAATTTCAAGCCTAAGTGGACCCCACCATGTGCACCTCTTCTTTAATCTCAACCATTGGATCTAATTTATTTTACAAGACTTAATCCTCCCCCTCCACCTATGCTAGAGGACTTTTGAGGCTTTGTGATGTCATTCTTGTGATGTCATCGATCAAGGCGTGTCCATATCCTATTGGTTTGTTAGTCAATCATGGTCATTAGTGCTTTATTAATTAAGCTTTATGCACTCTAATCTTTACTTATTTCCATTGTCTTTTATCAAGTTGAAGGCATATGCTACTAATCTTTATTTAGTGCAAGCTTAATTGCCAATTGGCATCCGCTAATTTGTTCTAATTTAATTAAGTGTCTTCATAACATTTTCTTATCTCTTTCAGTTAGCTATCTTTGTGGTATTTATATCACATTAAATAGCCCTTATATGTAGTCTCATAATTTAATATTGGTTAATTAATTATAAAGTGATAAGATTGTAATCAATAGATTAAAATTCTTTGAGACACATATTTACCTTTGTATTTTGCTAATTATTTGTCAAAATACAATATTTATAAGAATTATGAAAATTTGGGGTTTACATATATCCCGTACTACAAGTAACCCTTGGTTTGCCAGAATGTAGGCCTATCTCCGGATAATCTCTTTTCTAAATTTAACAGCAAGTAAAGAGTAATTTGTTTTTGTTCTAAATTGAGAATAACATTTCAATCCACATGCTCGTCTAAATTTACATTTTTTTTTTCTAAACTCTCTTTACTGATTTCTCATCTCAAGAGGTTTTTCATCACCCAATACAAATGATTAAAATGAGTATTTTATGGAAACCAACACACAATTTGTTTTTTACAAATTTTTTAGGAAGAATCTTGTATAAAGACGGTTAAATTATCCAAATTTTAATTTGGACTACTAAACTTGACTAATTATTACTCAGGTTATGCCACACAATTAGGGATTTAGAATTTGGACCAAATTACCTTTATATCCCTTAATTATTAGGGAAAAAAAGTAAAATTGGGGATATAATATTATTGTTTATGGGCTACATAAGAACCCTAATAACAATAAATTCAGTAAAGGATTAACTTTTCTAATGTTAAATCCTACCTTTCGTTGCGATAACATTAGAACCAACTACGTAAGAACACTATATAATAATGTTCTTGTGATTAACTTTTCGCTGGGATGAAATAGTCATTTGCTGCTCCCTTGTTTTTCTTTTAATGACAGAAAATTTACATAAAGAAAGGTTAGGGCCTAGGAATATTTTGCGTGATACTTTTACATATTCCCCGAACTCTTGTAGCAATTCTGTCTGTTTATGCTGCAGAACAAGAAAGGTTTGTGAATTTTTAAGACCGTACTCTCTTCCTCAACCACCATTGTTATCTGCTTCTCCATCTCCACCATAGCCAAAAAGCTTTCACTAGGGCTAATCTCTCTGAGGCGTTATCTTTTCTTTGGACTATGGGTTAGAGTATTATTGGAAAGTAACCAATATTTAAATATTCTAGATTGGGTCGTTAACACAATTTAAGATTTGTTGAGTTTACTAGTTTTATATATATAGGATTTTCCAATTTCAACCATCTTTATATATATATATATATGGGAAAAACATTTCTCATGTTGTAGGAGAAATGTTTTCTCATGCCACACACACATAAAATAGTGGGACCCGCATATATATATATAATTATTATATATATATGCGGGTCCCACCATTTTATGTGTGTGTAGAAATCTTCTTTCTCTCATGCAACATGAGAAAAGTAAACCCCTATATATATATATATATATATATATATATATATATATATATATATATATATGAGATTCTCCCAATTTTTTACTTAACAATTTTTTTTAAAGATATGCAAATTAGTTATATAAATCAAACGTTAGTATTACGAGTTAATCAATTCGGACCAATTATATTTGTAGTCGTTTTTTTTAACCATATTATATTCTTAGTCGTTGGAACTTTATATAAAGCAATTATATTCTTCGTCCAGGGGTACGTAGTCAAGACTCAAGAGTAGTTGGAAGGCTGGAAAAAATAAATATTTAAAAAAATAGTGGTTACCCTTGACGACTTTAAAATTATCAGTAATAGGGATGTATATATATGGGTATGAATCTGAGTGATCTTGGAATATTCTCAAGAATAAGTTCAGTTTCATATTATCCATTTATGTGGTAGGTTTTAAGATATAATATGTGTAATGCTACTTATTCCATCCGATTTTTTTTATAAGATCCAAATAACTTAATTACGTACTTTAAAAAATATTTACGTTAAAATTAGTTAAAGTAATAAATATGTAAAAAAAATGTATTTTAAATATACCATCATTTATAGGGGGTTAGTCAGATGGAGCAATTGTGAGAAAATATAGGAAAGATTGGGGAAAGATAATACAAGAGAGTATATTGACTATGGTCTAGGGGTAAAATTAGTGAAAAAAAATGGATTTAATACTGAAACATTCCCAAACAATATCTTATAAAATGGACTGGTCCAATTTATAATTTTGGATTTTATAAAAAAGGCTGGAGGTTTTTTTTTTTTTTTAGCTAGGAGTAGGGAGAATATATTGCTAACAAAGTGAGATCCAAGCCTTTTACATGAAAATAAAAATTGAAAGTGGTGGTGTTGTTAAGAAAAAAAAGTTTTTTTGGATACATGTGAGGGGAAAGGGGAGGGGCGACGGGATCGGGATCGAATCCGCATACATGGGGAAGGCCAGCTCTAGGAGCTGGCATGGAAACCATTGCACTACTAAGTGCAACCCCAAGAAAAAAAAAAGTTGTTGTAATAAAAAATATATAAGCCTTTCCTTTGGCCCATTTTATAAGGTATTTGTAGCCTTTCTATCAAAATTAATTAATGTTGTTAACTTATCATCAATTTTGTTTGAAAATAAAATTAATAATTAAGCTACTATTTCCACCTAATACTGTTTGGTTATCAAGTGTTGCATAAAGTATAGTAAATATTTTCTCAAGTAGTGTCATCCCTCGTAAAAGTATTTTATTAAAAAGACCGAAGGTGGTGCTTTTTATTATATACTTTTTTTAAATAAAAAAGAGGGCCATAATTCAACTTCATTATAGCAAATTCCCAATTTGCTACCATGAAGAGTAATCAACTTGCTATAATTCAGTTGAATTATAATGAGATGTTGCCAATTTCAAAAAGGCAGTTATGATGTTGGTTTTAATACTAGGACGTCGTTAATTTTGTTTTTGTTGGCTGAGCTGGAAAAAAAAAAAAAAAAAGACTTGTGACCAGTAATTTTGGTGAAAATGATAGTTTTGAATTTGCAATGATCACAAATTTGTCAACTTGAAGATGATAGATTGTGAAAATTGTCACACCCTAATTTATAGCACCTTCACTCTGAATTGTATTCTTTGAGGGTTCCCATTTCATGCTCAACGAATCAATATGCAAGTACTACTCATCCATTGGACACAATATTTTGATAAATGAAAAGAATCTTAACAGCTGACCTCAATGTGGTTTTTCTGTTATTTTTTAAAATATTTTCTTTCTTAAAGCTTGCATATGTGGGTTTTTATTTCTTCAAATTAGATATGGTATAACGAGACAACCAGTGAGTCATGGGTTAGCTTGCGACAGGTTAAGCTAGAGAAGCCCGCCTTAAGCTAAGACACATTGACATTTTGTCTACCCAAACCTCCTCGCTAACATACCTCTCTTTTTTTCTTTTTTTTTAGAAAAATATTTTTTAATTTTTTTAAAAATTAAATTACAAAATTTTATAGACTAAATTCAAAGTTTTTTTTATATGTCCATGTTTTATGGTTAAATTAACCTCAAAACTTGTAAATATAAATATATAATCTATTCTACAATGATTATTCTATTAATTTGTAAATAATAAATTAATAACGAAAGTGAGAAATTAAACAGATGTAATCAAGTTATGTACAACAGAGCTATATTAAAAAAGAGGGGGGGGGGGGGGGGGGGGGGGGAAGACACCCTATCATTCGGGCTAGCAAGTGGAGGTCGGAACGGTGGAACATGTTTCCTTGCCTAAAGATCGGTAGGGGATGCAAATCCTATCTGGATAATCCAGATTTTTTTTTTTTTACTTTCTATTTTTTAAAAAAAAATTTAATGGGTAGAAAATCTCATATAATAAAGATAATCTCTTAACTAATATATTTTCAAAAAAATAATTTTTTTATTTAAAAATCATCAAATTAAAATATATATATATATATATATATATATATATGGACTATCTAGATCCCATATGGACAATCCAGATGGGAGATCTGTGCCCCCTACCTACCCTTAGATAGGCTGGAAAACTCGTTCCTCGAAACGGCTTGCACATTGGCTGGTTGGCAAAATGTTAACCCAAACGTACTATAATCCCACTGGTTAATGAGTGGAACCCGCGGACCCATCCCATTTTATTTTGCTGTTAATCGAAACTGCAGTGCTTTACTTAATTATGCTGGCTCGATATTTTGTAAGTTGCCATAATTTGCTGGTATTTTTCTTGGTTAGATACTGCTCGTTATTTTTTTTTATGCTATCCTTTTTTGTGCTTCTCTATTTTTGAATGCTAGTAAATATGGAGACCATTGTTTATCTTTCTTTTTTTTGTTAATGCGAAAAAGTGGAAAAAATAAGAATGTGTTACGGAAGAATGATATATTTGGGTTGCTGGATGGAAGGTTTTTTTAAAATATATATATATATATATTTGGAGGTAAATATATAAAAGATTAATTAATGCTCTGATCCACAAAAGGGTTATGTACTTAGGAAGAGGCCAATGCAGCAGCCAATCACAGAATTCTCAAAATAAGATGTTATTCAAACAAACTCTTATATATTTATGAGAAAAACACTTCTTATGTTGTAAGAGAAGTGTTTTCTCATGTCATACACACATAAAATGGTGAGACCCACATATATATATATATATAATTAGCATTATATATATGTATAGGTCCCACTATTTTATATGTGTATAGGAATTTTCTTCTTCTCATGCAACATGAACAGTTTAAACCCTTTTATTTATTCATATTGTTCAATGCTCGATATTAAATGCATCCGTAATTTAATTCAAGTATGGTCTATCTACAGCCACTGTTTTCTTGTCGATCTTCCTAGTTTACTCAGTTACTGTTTGTTCAAGTAAATGACTCATTCCTTTTAAGGCTTCTGTTTTGTTAAGAGCTTCATTTCACCCATCTTCCCCATGAACGAAACATCTGGTAAAAGTTCTGATATTGAAAATTTTATTGATGAGCGTGACATAAATCAGAGTATTGAAATTTTATTTGCACAAAGTTTGCAAATTGCAAGTATAATCTTTTTTACCCAAATATATTACTTTTACAATCAGAGTATTAATATCCATTGAGCAACACTTGCATATTGATTCGTTGAGCATGAAATGAAAACCCTCAAAGGATAACAATTCGGTGTGAAGGTGCTATAAATTAGGGCGTGACTGTAACATCCATTCATAATTATCATTTAAATAATTATTTTATACCAAAACATATTTAAGTCTAGCCAAAATAAATTATTCCACGATAAACATATATGAAAAGGCTCGGTTCATAATACAAATTCAAGTATGCATTGAAATAATCAAATTATGCCATGTACCAAAAAGGCTCTAAAATTCGGTAATATATATTAAACTATGCTCATTGATCTAACAAAATAAGACATACAAGATTTGATTACTTAGATCAAGTCTCGGATGCCTTCCCCTTAATTTTACTGCCTAAATTCTCACTAGAAAAAAAAAAAGCAATTAATGACGGGGTGAGTCACAAGCACCAAGTAACCATATATCTAATTTAATAAGTATACAGGAAATGATTACAAGATAGTTAAAAGAGCCAAATACACCTTTGTATAATAATAAGTCTAAGTAGTTTTTCAATCTATTTAATAATTCAAAATTATTCAATATGCATGTAACCCCCTCATTCATCCTTATAACCTCCTTATAATCGTTGACAAAACCCATGTGCTATAACATAATAGGTTTAATCTCTTTGATAAGATTGCACCAAGCTCACCAATAATGAGGTATAGCTCGGCCAAAGGCTACAGAACTCATATTGAACTATAGGTTCCCTTTCTTTCTAATAGAGAAAGGTGGTATACTGTCCCAAGGATTGACCCTTATCCTGGCCAAAGGAAAATAATGATACCAAAAGCCTGAAAATGTCAAAGTCATCCATTGCGCGCTCAGTGATGGCTATACCACACGATATAAAATCAATCTCCTACCATCACATCTCATCTCAATCTAATACACCTCAATATGCAATGCAATATCACAATTTCAACAGCAACAATTTATACTTATATTCAATATTCAATACCATACATAATCTTTCATAATTACCAATATAACAATTTAATTATAATAGTATAAACAATTTATGCCACTTAACTAAAAAGTTTACCCTCAAACATATATATTTTTTTTATAGGTAACACACTATAACATATTCATATCATTCACATATATGAACATATGCTTATAATCACCTCAACACGCATACAAGATAAATTGGAAAGTGGGTACCTCAAATTCTTATGACACAAAAATTAGGCATGAGAGAAATCAAGTCAACTCTAATATATATATATATATATACACACACACGTTAATAGAATTAACACAAAAACAACCTCTAATACAATAATAAATAAAATTATTATCTCACGTTAATTTCTTAGAAAAATGACAATTTAACTATTTCTCAAATCATTATTACAATCTCATTTTCTTCCTTCATAAATTATTTCTCACTAATTATGATCATCAAAATATCACCATATCCTCAATTTTTCAACCCAATACTAACTTTTATAAGTATAACCCAATTTATTAAGCAATCTCCAAACCTCCATATAATCAAATCATATTAAACTTTAATTTAAATTTCAAATCCTAACTCATAATTTTATACAGTTCAAAACTTAACAAAACTAAACCGCTTAAACCAACAACAATACTTTTTTTAATTCAAACAAATGCCTTAAACCTTATTTAATTAATAGAAATATCCTTAATAGACATAAATCATAAACTCCTTTAAATAGAAAATTAAAGGTAAATCCCCACAACAATCAATTAACAAATCTAAAACAATTAAAGTTATTTATTAATCATACTCTACATATATAAAATAATCAATTATCAAAACTCAAAACTTACTCAAATTCTAACCTCAAAATTTTCACTAATCAATACTATATTGCCCTCAGTAAAAAGAGAAAATGTGTAGAACAACTTTCTTGAAAAAAGTTTGTTGAAAAGAAATTAATTTAATTACCTAAATATTCTTATAAAATAAATAACTTACCTTAAGAAAAAATGAATTAGGCTCTCTCTTCTTCTCTCTCTCCCTATCTTGTCCTCTCTCTCTCACACATACGTGCTCTCCTGCTGTCTCTCTCTCTCCCAATCTCACACTCACACACTTACACTATTTTCACACACACACATATAGGGGAGGGAGAGACGGTTGGGGAATGAAATTTTTTGTACTATGAGGTGAACTGCCATTTTCTTGGACTTTATATATATATATATAGGGTTAAAGTTGAAATGTTATTATATTTTAAGATAGAGTTAATAAAATTTAAATTTTTTTTTTGTTCCGGTGATTAACAAGTCGTTGGCTAAAATGATAAGAGGTTTCATCCTGTAAGCAAGAAAGGTAATACAATTTCGAAAAACGCATTTGTTGGAAAACCTGTAACCTTAACGCTCGCATCTCGATGGAGATTAGTCTTAAGTCTAAAATAAATAAAGCAAATTATGAGTTTATACCCCAAAAAAATTGTTCAGAGTTCCTTAAATAGAGGAATACTTTATACCAGAAAATGAAAAAAGAAATAGAGGAATCCTACTGAATAGATTACAAGTCACACTTTGGGTTCACATAACTATAAGTAGTTTTATTGAAATGGGAACAAACACAAATATGTATTTGGCTTCTACAAGAAACCAAATTATGAGAATATCCAAACTGAGACCAACCATAAATATAAACCTGCATCCATCTTAATTATTACTTATTATAATATAGCAGGTGATCATTGGAGCTGCATAAACAAAACGAGAGAAATCAATGTGAAGTGGATAAGTATTTGAGGATGCCCGGAGCTGGATACACAGTGATAGTACGTTTAGCTGTTGTTGTACCAAAACTGCTTTTGAAGATAAGCAATAATTTTCTCGTCAACTTTGAACGCCTTAGTGAGAACCTCGGGAGAGATAGGAGGAGTGGATCCAAACACGGCATTAGCAATAGTGATGACTCCCGGATTTTGACTGCTGAGACCAGCGATCGCTAGGGCATTTTCATGCCCGACATTGAGTTGGAAGTGAATCAAACCGATCGGGAACACAAACACGTCTCCTTTATTGAGTATTTTAGTGAAGAGGCGATTATTATCTTGATTGGAACTCACAAATCCGACCAAAAGCTCACCCTCGATGACGATCAAGATCTCGGTGCCACGAGGGTGGGTGTGGGGAGGATTGAGGCCACCGGCAGCAAAATCAATGCGAGCGAGGGAGATGCCAAGAGTGTTGAGCCCTAATATTTCGTTCACAGTGACTGGAGTCACTTTGGAGCCCAATGGGTTGGCTGTGTTGCCAGGATTTACGTGGAAAAAGAAGTCTTCAGCCTTTGCTAGCTTGGGGTCTTTGCAAAATTTCCCATTCACGAACACTAGATCACATGGATATAGAGTAGTTAATTAGTAATCAATCAATATGAACATCCTAAAAAAATACACACACAGACACAAACGAATGAATCCTATATATAGTAACGATGAACAGGAAATATTAATCTTAAAATCGAGGTAGCTCGTCCCACCTGATATTTAGTCGGGTTGTTCTATTTTTTTTTTTATTAGGTACTTAGAGTAAGGGAAAGAAGTTACAGGGACTTGATTCAAAATCATGTGAAATTATAGGGCCTTGAATATAAATCCCCCATTTTAAATTTATTGTCCAAGTGCACCTTTTGTTTAAGGATCCCGGTACAACTTGTCTACAATGTGTGCAACTCTTATTCAGTTGTGTGCATAGCTATATTTTAACTAGGTGCAAACCAAAAAACACTAGCATGTAGCTAAAATATGTTGTACACAACTACTGAAAAAGAGTTGCACCCACTCAAGAACTTGGATCCTTAGAGATACTTGACACTAAATATTGCAATGAGAGACTTTTTAGTATACTCTAATCAAATGTGTGTGTTATATCATGTAGGTGGACACGTACCTCCATTTTTGGTATCATTTATAGCAACACAAAAGTCTTGGAGAGGACTAGGGTCATAGGCAGAAGCGAAGGAGAAAGCCAAAGCCAAAAAGGCAACGAGAGAGCACAACACTATTGAGCCTTTCATGTTTCTCTCTCAATAATAATTCTTATCTCTCTTTAAATTGTGTGTTGTGTTGTGTGTTTATGACAACATTATGCATGAGTTATTTATAGCCGGAAGGATCAGCCGGCATTATTGAATTGGTAATAAATATTAGGTTTTTAATTAATTAATTAAAAACCGTACTCTTTAACCACTACTACACCTACCCAGGCCCCTACTTTAAAAACAATGATGAGACTTTTCGTTTCTCTTGCGTAAACGTCAGAGTAATTGCGACGATGTTTCAATACTCAGCATCATCAGCACAGTACTCACTTCCTCCACTACCTGCTCTGTATTTTATTATTTATAATTATAATAAAGTACCTCTATAGTATAACTAATTATATGGGGAATAACGAATGGGAGGGATATTGATTAATTGAATTTGTTGAGATCAAGTCGTTAGTAATTTTGAGATTTTATCCATATACCATCTTCTTCAATTCACAACATTCTTTGGTTGCTTGTAGAACTTTCTTCCCCCTTCTTCGCAACACCCTAATATACTTGATAAAGAATAATTGAATTTATTATTTATTCCGTCCTTTCCTTTTTTTTTTTTTTTTATCTACCGACATCCGGCACTACAAGCAACCTTTGGTAATTTATAATTTTTTTTTTCTACACTCTCTATTGATTGCTCATATCAAGAGGGCTTTTCATCATCTAATGCAAATGATTAAAATGACTATTTTACGGAAACTAACACAATTTTTTACAAATTATTAACTTAACTATTTTTTTTCTAAGATATGAAAATTACTTATAAAAATCAAACTTTTAGAATAAAAAAAAGTAGGCTAAAGTTTACATTTGATCCTTTATGTTTGCCTCTAGTATCATTTTAGTCCCTTAAGTTTGCAAAGTTCACGTTTGGTCCTTTAATGTTAACACCGTTAGTTTGACTTAACAGAAAATATTGACTCAACAATTTTAAATGATGACTGTGCAATTAAATGTTGACCAAACAAGTTTATATGTTAGCATTTTAATAAATTAATATTTTAAATTCTATTAATTGAAAAATATTTAATCTTCATAGACTGTTTGAGGGTTTTTCATAGTTTGTGAAGATTAAATATATATTTTTTGGTCGAAGAAGATTAAATATTTTTCAATTAATAGGATTTAAAATATTAAATTATTAAAATACTAACATATAAGCATATTTCATCAGTATCTAGTTGCATAGTTATCGCTTAAAATTGTTTAGTTAGTATTTTCCGATATGTCAGACTAACGGTGTTAATATTAAGGAACCAAATGTGTACTTTACAAACTTAAGGGACTAAAATGATACCAAAGCCAAATATAAAGGACCTAACGTATATTTTAGCCAAGAAAGTAAGAGTATTATCCAGTCTTAACAACACTTTAAGCCTCTAGTCTTCGACAGCATTATTAGTTACTAAGAGGTACTTAATTCGGACTAATTCTATTCTTAGTCATTGGAACTTTATATAAAGGAATTATATTCTTCTTTCAGGGGTACGTAGTCAAGAGTAGTTGGAAGGCTGGAACAAATATTATTTTTTATTTAACTTAAAAAAAGAGTGGTTAACCTTGACGACTTTGAAATTTTCAATAATAGGGATGCACATATATGGGTATGAATCTGAGTGATCTTGGGATATTCTCAAGAACAAGTTCAGTTTGTTATTATCCATTTATGTGTTAGGTTTCTATTTGCAACCCCGGCTCCATGTTCGTTGTACTTTTTTATATATAATGTGTGTAATGCCAATTATCCCGTCCGATCCTTTTTATAATATCTAAATAATTGAATTACATATAAAAATATATTTACGTTAAAATTAGTTAAAGTAATAAATATGTAAGAAATATTTTTAATATAATATATTTAAACATAATAATAATATTTATTTTAAGTAAAATAATATTTATTTAAATATATTTAATTTTCCGGGCAGGGCCAAATAAGTAGGGCGGGACCCCCTGCCCGATGCCCGGACCTGCCCAATTATTGGCCTAGTCCAAAACTGCCTAAATATTTTTGGCCCACCTTTTTGGGACCAGACTGGGCAAGTTTTTGCCTGGCTTGGGCAGGCGTACCAAACATCTAGGTATCATGCTCATCCCTAGTTAGTGAGATGGAGAAATAGTGAGAAAATAGATTAAAGATTGTATGGGAAAAAGATAATACGAAAGAGTATATTGACTTAGGAGTAAAATTAGTATAAAATGCATTTAATACTGAAAACTATATCTTATAATTAAAAAGGACTAGTCCAATTTAAAAATTTGGATTTTATAAAAAAGGCTGGAGGTAGTACACGCTAGCGAGGAGTAGGGACAATATATTGCTAACATAGTGAGATCCAATCCTTTTACATGAAAATGAAAACTAAAAGTGATATTGTTTTAAGAAAAACAAAAGTTGTTGTAATAAAATAAATAAATAAATTAGCATTTGATTTGGTCCATTTTATAAAGCATTTTTAGCCTTTCCATCAAAATTAATGAATGTTGTTAACTTATCATCACTTTTGTTTGGAAATAAAATTAATAATTAAGCAGTTTTCCAAAGTTAATTAGGCTGTTTTCCACCAAATATTGTGTGGTTATCATGTTTTTCATAAAGTATAGTAAATATTTTCTCAAGTAGTGTCATCCCTCGTAAAGGTATTTTATTGAAAAGACTACTTTTTATTATATACTTAAAAAAAAAGACACGGGGCTATAATTCAACATCATTATAGCAAATTCCCAATTTGCTACCATGAAGTGATCAACTTGCTATAATTCAGTTGAATTTTAGTTTTACTAATAGGACGTTGTTAATTTTGGTCAACCTTGTGACTAGTAATTTGGTGAAAATGATAGTTTTGAATTTGCAATCACAAATTTGTCAATTTGAAAATGATGATTCTGAAAATTGTCACACCTTAATTTATAGCTCCTTCACTCCGAATTGATATCCTTTGAGGGTTCCCATTTCATGTGCAATGAATCAATATGTAAGTGCTGCTCATCCATTGAACACAATATTTTTTATAAATGAAGATAATCTTAACAACTTGATCTCGATGTGATTTTTCTTTTTGGCCAAAAACCTTTTTTTTTTTGGAATATTTTCTTTCTAAAAGCTTGTACATGTGGGTTTTTATTTTTTTTCTAAAGCTAAGGCACGCTGGCATTTTGCCAACCCATCTTTTTTTTTTTCAGACAAATATTTTTAAATTATTTTTAATATTTTCAATTTTTATTTTTAAAATTAAATTACAAACGTTTATAGATTAAATTAAATATACTTTTTTGTATTTCCACACTTTATGGTTAAATTAACCTCAAAATTTGTAAATATAAATATGTAATTTATTCTACAATGATTATTCTATTAATTTACAAATAACAAATTAATAAAGAAAGTGCGAAATTAAACATGTGTAATCATGTTACAAACAACAAAGCTATGTTTAAATTCAGGCGGGCAAGTGGAGGTCGGAACGGCTGGTCATTGCCGGGGTGGCAAAACGTTAACCCAAGCCCATATTATTTTGCTGTTAATCGAAAGTGCAGTGTTTTGCTTAATTATTTTGCTGGCTCGATATTTTGTAAGTTGCCATTATTTGCTGTTCTCTGCTCATATTATTTTTTAATGCCAGTAAATATGGAGAGCATTGTTTATCTTTTTTTTTTAATACGACAAAGTTGAAAAAATAATAATGTGTTATGGAAGAATGATATATTTGGGTTGCTGGATGGAAGGTTTATATATATATATATATATATATATATATATATATATATTTGGAGTTAAATATATAAAAGATTAATTAATGCTCTGATCCACAAAAGGGTTATACTTAATTAGGAAGAGGCCAATGCAGCAGCCAATCACTGAATTCTCAAAATAAGACGTTATTCAAACAAACTCTTATATATTTATTCATATTATTCAATGCTTAATATTAAATGCATCCCTAATTTAATTCAAGTATGGTCTATCTACAGCCACTGTTTTCTTGTCGATCTTCCTTGTTTACTCAGTTACTGTTTGTTCAAGTAAATGACTCATTCCTTTTAAGGCTTCTGTTTTCTTAAGAGCTTCATTTCACCCATCTTCCCCGTGAACGAAACATCTGGTAAAAGTTCTGATATTGAAAGTTTTATTGATGAGCGTGACATAAATCAGAGTATTGAAATTTTATTTGCACAAAATTTGCAAGCATAAACTTTTATACCCAAATTAATTACTTTTACAATCAGAGTATTAACATAAATCCGAATGATTTAGTGTCTTTTTTTCTTTTCTACAAAATTTTTATTTTACTTTTAGGAAGAAATTTTATTATTTTATACTTAATTTAAACATAGGTCTGTTGTATGTAACTTGATTATATGTGTTTAATTTCTCACTTTCTTTATTAATTTATTATTTGTAAATTAATAGAATAATCATTGTACAATAGATTATGTATTTATATTAATTTAAACATAGCTCTGTTGTATGTAACTTGTGTACATGTGTTTAATTTCTCGCTTTCGTTATTAATTTATTATTTGTAAATTAATAGAATAATCATTGTACAATAAATTATATATTTATATTTACAAGTTTTGAGGTTGATTTAACCATAAAGTAGGGGGGAATTGAATTTAGTCTATAAACGTTTCTAATTTAATTTGAAATTTTTTTAAAAAAACTAAAAATATTAAAAAATAATTTAGAAATATTTTTCTCTTAAAAAAGGTAGGTTGGTGAGCGGGTTTAATGCCAACGTGCCTGAGCTTAAGCCAGGCTTCTCTAGTCTAACCTATCACAAGCTAACCCAAAATTCACTAGTTGGCTCATTTTACCACATATAATTTGAAGAAATAAACACCAATATATAACACCTCAAATTCCATACTTCAAATTGTGTCTGGTAACACTTAGTTTTAGGAAAATCGACAGATCTTGAGGTGTTACAACTCCAAGTAATACGGAACGGAGAGCATGCGCTTACTTTTAGAGAATGAGTAATTGATATAAAATGCCCAAACATAGGCTGATATTAAAAATTTCCTGAAGGAATTAATATTCATGTGATACAATAATACAAGACTTGTATAATTACAACTCTTGAATAGTAACTATACACCTTTAGACCAAGCCTTAACTAGACTTGAAGCAATGAACCCAACTTAATTAATCAAACGTATTGGCCAGGTAGGTGTCTAGTGGAAGTCTCCCCGTCTTTCACGACGACTTATTGACTGAACCACATAAACTAACTTTGTCTAGACACCAATTGGTTTGAAGTAACCTCATCAGATTCATGCCAGAAACTAGTCTCTTATCTCGACCGGTGCCTCTTAACGGCTCCATCCATTGGTGCCTCTTCACAGCTCCATCTACTGTTGCCTTTTTACGACTCTGTCCACGTCATCTTCTTAGATCTTGGTTCCTTTCCTAAACCTTTAGTCAAGGATGAGATTCAATCGAATTGAATCTCAGGTAACAGTTAACCTCTATAGTAGATATAACAATATATGACAGATATTCATTACATATCAGCATCAACCATACATAGCACATAGCAGATGTAAGGTTACAACAATACATAACACACAACAGATATAATGTTAACAGCACAACAATACATAGCACACAACAAATGTAATGTTTGCAACATTTGCACTAACCAGTGCCACCATAGTTCCTCATGTCCTCAGCGCTAAGAAAACAACACTACAGCATTATCAAGATTATAACCCGCATAAAGCTGAATGTATATAAACAGGTGATCTAAGCCCCATAAACTTAGTCACAGTGCATGACCCAAGACCTAGTCTTGTCCATCATTTCATGTATCTTTCACCATGTATAATCATACAAATAGGTGATTAAAGTTACTAGTATGCAAACGTATCTTTCACCATGTAGTTACCAAAATGCCCAACCTTTTGAATCTGACGACTCCGGACTTCCCGGATATCCTATACATTATCGTCGGATTATCTCCTTTTCCATGATATTATAATTAATATCATATCTCCTAGAATAATATCAAAAAGAATATTTTCACCTATTTTGACATTTCTACCCTTGGTGGATTTGTTATTACTATTTTGCCCTTACATTTTCTTAAAAACGCAATGCTGGATTTTCTAGGCAAATTTTTCAGCAACTTTGAGAAATCATAATTAATTCTAGAAAAATTGAAATGAGGTGATGCAAAGTTCCTCATGAGTCATGACCCTTGACATGTCTATTTTCAAGGAAAAATATTCCCAGAAGCTAGAACATCAAGAATCATTCCCAGTTTAATATTTTATCAACGTTGTCCAGTTTTAATCCCTGAAAAATGGTTTAACTTCAACAAATTGTATCTCCTTGTGTAGAACTCAAAACGATACACATTTTATATATTTGGAAAGCCCTACATGCATAATTTATTTATGTAAAATTTCATGATTAAATGACTCCATCTCATACATAAAATAATAGCCTCTTTTTCGTTGGCTGCACAAAGCTTTAAAACCGAAAATCCTACAATTTTCACAATATTGATCCATTGCTTCCCAAAAATTATTCCCTACTATGTTTTTACCTCATTAGGCATTTTTCAATGCAAGGAGACCTAAAAACAAGAGTAGGAATTTATTCTCTATTTTTCTAGATTAAACTAACATTTATACTAAGAACCACAAAACTAAAGACTAAAGCTAAAACTTAAGAACCTTACCTCTTGAAGATCTTATTCCTTCCTTCTTCTTGCTCCAAGAACTTCACTCTTCTCTTAAACTCAATCAATTTGGTATGAGTTTGGTGTGAAGAATTGTGAAGGGAGGAGCTCTCTATTTATAGGAAAAATCCAAAGACCACAATCATTGGATCATTTTCCTTTATCAAGGGTTCATGTGCATTGGTTTTTGATGAAGACAAAAATTATGGATTAAAGATCCTCATTGGCTAATATTAATTACATAGGATTTAGCTCATTTAATGCAATAGACCCTCTCTCTCTCTCCCTCCCTCCCTCCCTCTCTCATGCGTCATTTTTTCTTGACTAAAGGGGCTGAATATTTGATCCCAAGTAGCATTCAATTGAAGTGTTTAAATGCCCCCTTTTCTCTCTCCTTATCCTCTTCCATTTCTTTAATTGCCTTATCCTATCCTCTTCCAAATTGTCCCCTTATCCCATGCGCCTTTATCCCAAGTGTGTTATTATAATATCTTGATTAAAGAACAATAAAATCCTTCTTCTTCATCAAGCCAAAACCATCCCCTCCTCTCTTCTCTTTAGCTCTAGGATTGTGTTTCTTTTGTCTCTAATAGCTAGTGTTTAAAGCTTCCCATTGGCTCATCCAAACTCACATGGATTTAGATTATTTGTGTAGTTAATTAGAACCCTTAGATTTCACTTTATTAAATTTAATCTTAGCCTTCCATTTGTGTTAGGAAAATCCTACAACTATTTGAAGACTTTTATTTCAAATCACATGTGCTCTTATAAGGATTATTAAACAATTTTCTTTATTTAACTTAAGTGTTTTCATAACATTTTCTTGCTTCTATTGGTTTATAATATAACCATCCTTTTAATGTGTTAATTATATCCCATTTTATTGTACTAAATATATAGTCTCCAATCCAACCATTTGTCCACTAATTTGCTAGTGAAATTTGGATAAAATTATAATCATTAGATTATAATTATTTGAGACACATATTCACCTTTGTATTTTAGTAATTATTTTCCAAAATACAATATTTATAAGAGTTATGAGAATTAGGGTATTACACAATATGTGCAAGCTTTTAGAAAGGAAATATGCCAAAAAAAAAAAACAGTTTTTTGGCCAACAAGAAAAACCACATTGACACCAACAGTTAAGATTCTCTTCATTTATCAAAATATTGTGTTCAATTGATGAGCTGCACTTGCATATTGATTCGTTGAGTATGGAATGAGAACCCTTAAAGGATATCAATTCGGTGTGAAGGTGCTACAAATCAGGGTGTGACTGTAACATCCATTAATAATTATCATTTAAATATTTATTTTATACTGAAACATATTTAAGTTTGTCCAAAATAAGTTATTGTTGGAATTTTAGGATAAAATTGTAACACCCCAATTTTCAAAAGTGGAATTTTCTTTTTTTTTTTTCATCAGAGTAGAACATCGGAGCAAGTAAAAGAGTGAGTAACTGATATATCATTAATTGTGGCGTATTCATCTGTTCATAGTGTACAGTACATTTGTCATAACGATACAAGTCTAGAAGTAGGATCCTCAGTCGGGTCTTTACGCGTGCTATTTACTCTGCTTATTCCTGTCTTCGGTCCACGGTTCTTCGGACCCTGAAGCTATGGTAAGAGCTGAGATTCAATACCCATTGAACCTCAGGTAACGGTTAACCTCATGCTTATGTAACAGTTATGTATGACAGACATCCATGACAATACAGCAATAATCACATCTCAGAGATAATAACAAACACAGTCTCCACATATTCATGTTAATCCAGTCTGCACTATTCACCAGTGCCACGATATGGCCTATCGTGTCCTCAGCGCTAGGAAAACTCAGCAGCATTATCATGACTATAACCCGTATAAAGCTGTATGTGTATGAATAATTTTTAAAACAGAGTCACATTATGTGAACATATCTATCACATACAAGTGTACAATAAGCATCAGAGTTAGTGTTACAGTACGCGTCCGTACCTTCGTTGGTGATACTGGTACGTTTTGTGCGTCAGACTATGATCACGTTTATCCTATAATGGTAACATCGCATTTATTAATTCACAAATAATATCCTAATAGATGTCTTAGTCACTAATGACCATTTTACCCCTAGTGGAATTATTTTTCACTTTATTTTCCTTAATTTTCGGAAAAAAACGCTGGTTACAGCATTTAGGGTAGATTTTTCGCCTAACTTTAAAAAATCATACCTAATTCTAGAAAAATCGAAATGAAGATCCGTAAAATTCCCCAGACTCCTTAGGATGTCTATTTTTGAGAAAAAATACTAAGATTTGCCCAGAACTTAAGAACAATTCCCAGTTTTCACATGTTCATATCCTGCCCTGAAAAATTCCAGAATTTCGTAGCCTAACTTTGAGAATTTTTATCTCACTGTACAAAACTCATTTTAACATGTTCTTGGCAGATTTTAAAATCCCTACATGTCTACTTTAACCATGAATTTTTTCAGAATTGTTCAACCACGTTTTCAACATAAATTATTGGCATTTTCATCACTGATTCAGAAATTACTTAACCGATGAAATTTCGCCAGAACTTCGTTACTTTGATGTTTCTCTTCCAAAAAGTTTGCTAGAACACCTCCTTCATCAATTTTTCGAAATAAATCTGATTTTAACCATAAAAACATGAAAATAAAACTACTCTTGAAGATTTAAGATCAATGCATAAATTAACTATGAATTTAAAAACTAAACTCAAGAACTATAAAAACTAAAGACTAGAACTTAAGAACTAGAGAACTTACCCTTGAAGCTCTTCTTCCCTCTTGCTTCTCACTAGCTCTCACTTCTCTCTACTCTTTGTAGAATGGTTTTTGGTCTGAAGAATTGAAGAGGAGAAGCCTTCTATTTATAGGCTCCATCCAACTTCTTCAACAAGCTATCCTTCTTCCTCTCTTGCACACACACACACACACACACAAACCGTCCCCCCTTCCCCCTCTCTCTCCTTATCCTCTTCCACCTTATCCTCTTCCATTCTATCCTCTTCCACCTTATCCTCTTCCATTCTATCCTCTTCCATTCTATCCTCTTCCCATTTGTCCCCTAATTAAATGCTTGCATGTGCTTACTTTAACATGTGAGTTTTGATTAATATTAACAATTGATCTCTTCTCCAAGAAGCAAAGCTTTGAACCGTGTATACCCCCCTCCCCCATGAAATCTTGTGCTGTTTTTCATTCATCTCACACAATACACAACTTAGCTTTCATTGGCTCTTAAATTTTCACAAGGATTACACTTTATGAAATTAAATTAAAGCTTTAGGATTTAACTTTACTAGATTTAATCCAAACCTTTAATTTGTGTTAATCTCTTATTGGTCCAATTAATTTCATGAGGATTAAGAATATTTTCTTGATTTATCATTGGCCAATTTAATTTCACAAGGATTTGACTTTGTGAGGCTTAATTAAGGCTTTTGGATTTAGCTTTATCAAATTTAATCTTAGCCTTCCATATCTAATCTTAATTAGCATCCCTAATAAAGTAGTTAAGTGTAATTGTCAAAATATGATTGGTTCTAAGATTAATTATGATCATTAGAAACTACTTATAAGCTAATCTTAGTCCTTTATTAGCCATTGGTTCTTAATTAAGGTCATATATCCCTAATTACGCCTTTAACACATGTTATCAAATTAATTATGAAAGTTTATGAAATTAATTCAATTAATGTAGATTTAATTATCTACTAATTGTTGGCAATTTTCTTTAATTGGATTAATTATTTTCTCACAACTTTTGGGTTTAGTTTGGTCATTTATGCACCATGCATTATTTTAATAATCATAGGGTAACATATGGTCCCTAAAATAAAATTGGATTTTTGCCTCTTTAAATTCCAAGGAAAAGAAACAAATAAATTAATAAAATTAGAGACAACATACTTTCCTATTTTAAATAGGTATTATTTGGCAAAATTATAATATTCAAGAGACATATGAATTTTGGGGTATTATTCCATTATTTTAATTAGTGCAAATTTAATTGCCTCCTAATTGTGATTAATTCCCTTTAATTAATTCAAGTGGTTTCATAACACCACCTTGATTATCTATATACTTTTGTATATTTTTATCTTATTTATTGTTTAATCCCTTGTTTCTTAATTATTCACAAATTTCACCCCTTAGAGAAAGTAGGGAGGATTAAATTATTCTTTGGCTATTTGTTTTGAACAAGGTTTTTCTAAATATTATTAGACTTATAATATTAATTATGATCATTAAGAATTTACTTAATACTAATATTGAACCCTTATTGGTTCTTGATTTTTAGTTAAATCAAAATATCCTAATTGATGATTTTTAATTGCCTCAGGTATTTTATAACATTTTATGGCTCTTTACGATTAAATATGAACTATGTTGTAATATGATAATTTTAGGGTATTACAAAAATCTCATGGGTTATGAATAAGAAAGAGGATGGAAAATAAGAGGAAAAAGTAAGAAGGAATGTGTGTGTGAGAGAATAGTCTCACATTGCTTTGTTGGAGGGTATATAAGCCCCAACTTGGCTCCTACTAATTGGGCCTTTGGGCCAACCCACTTTTGTGGAGGGGTGAAGACTTAGGTGACCCTTGGTCCACCACACACACACGTACGCTGCCGCCGTCCGTCTGGCCGGCTCGATCGGTCGCATGCGCCGCCTGCCCAACCCGCGCGTGTGAAATAAAAATTTTAAATTTTTATTAAATTAATTTTTGGATTAAAAACAATTTTTTATCAAATTATTTTTTTGAATTTCCGAACATTAAAATAATCCAGTTGCGCCTCTCCGAGTTTTCCAACCAGCGGCTGCGTATTGCAATCCGTTCGGATCGTTCGCTCCGTTCTAGTGCGTATGTTCGTGAGACGCACCAGTTCGCCGTGAACAAAAACGGGTCGCCTCTGTTCATTCCATTCTGGTGTGTCTGTTCGCACAACGCACCAGTTCGCAGCAACAGGCGAGTCCATCTAATCGTGTTTTTTCAGAGTCTATAAACAGGGCACCCTAGTCACAGATTTAGATATGTTTTTCTACATACTCTTTCTCTGTATTCTGCATATACATTCTGTGCGTTCCGAAAGCAAACTCGTTGGATTCGCTTGGGCTTCAGACAGACAGAGCCATCTTTCTGGAGACGAATAATCCACTCTATCCTGGGAGGCAATTGCTTAGAAAACCTTCGGCATCCATATTGAGGGAGCAAAATTGTCTTAAGGACACAACGAAAGTTGGGCCCAGATTTCTACATTTTTCATTCGAAATACGACAGTCTTGTGAGTTCATTTTATAGTTTTTCATATTATACAAACTTATTATATGTTCTCTGTATGTTCTATTTAATTAACACAGATTCTTGTTATGATATTCTGTTTACTGTATATTCAATTTCTACCTATTCAATACATTAGAAACAACAATCTTAAGAAAATTTTTGTGATTGAAATCATTTTACATTAATTTATATCTTTGTTGATTTCATACGTTGGTAGTGATATTGAATTGAATCTGCATTTAGTTTTTGTGAATATTATTATTATATTGTTTTGGATTAATTTGTGTGATTAAATCAGAGTTTATGTTTTAACAACAGAAATGGCAAGTACAAGTACCAATCTGATTAACCCAAGTAGTTCTGCTCCAGTGCATGGTGAAAAACCAAAAAAGTTCAATGGGAATGATTTTAAAAGATGGCAACAGAAAATGTTTTTCTATTTAACCACATTGAACTTGGCACGGTTTCTCACTGAAGATGCTCCAAAATTGGAAGAAGGACAACAGGCTAACAAGGAAAAGGTTGCTGCGATAGATGCTTGGAAGCATTCTGATTTCCTTTGTAGAAACTACATTCTCAATGGTCTAGACAATACACTGTATACTGTATATAGTGCTTTGGATACAACCAAAGCATTATGGGAGAGTCTGGACAACAAGTACAAAACTGAAGATGCTGGCTTGAAGAAATTTATTGTTGGCAAATTTTTGGACTTCAAGATGCTTGATTCTAAATCTATGGTGAGTCAAGTTGAAGAACTTCAATTGATTGTGCATGAGATTCATGCTGAAGGGATGTCTCTTAGCGAGTCTTTTCAAGTTGCTGCATTTATTGAAAAATTGCCACCATCTTGGAAGGACTTCAAGAATTACCTCAAGCACAAGCGTAAGGAGATGTCACTTGAAGACTTGATTGTAAGATTGAGAATAGAAGAAGACAACAAGATTTCTGAAAAGAAACTTGGCAGCAACCCCATAGTTTCGAAGGCCAACATTGTGAAAGATGGTACGAAGCCCAAGAAACGCAAGCGCTCTAATGAGGGATCATTCAAACAAGGCCATAACAGAGGCCCTAGCAAAGGCCAGAAATTCAGAGGAAAGTGTTATAATTGCGGGAAGCCTGGCCACCATGCTAAGGAGTGCAAGAAGCCAAAGAATCTCAAGAAGAAGAACACTGAAGCCAATATGATTGACAATACCACTGATATGATGGATAGTATGAGTCTTTCAGCAGTTGTAATGCAATGTAACTTAGTTGAAAATACCAAGGAGTGGTGGGTGGACACTGGTGCCATCAGGCATGTATGTGCAAACAAATGGATGTTTTCTTCTTACACTCCTGCGAAGCAAGATGAACAACTGTATATGGGAAATTCTTCTACTTCAAAGGTTGAAGGTTCTGGGAAAGTGGTTTTGAAGATGACTTCTGGAAAAGTCGTGACACTTAATGATGTGCTTCATGTGCCTGATATTCGCAAGAATCTGATTTCTGGATCCCTCTTAAGCAAGAATGGTTTTAAGCTTGTATTTGTATTTGATAAGTTTATACTTTCTAGGAATGATATGTATGTTTGGAAAAGGTTACCTTAGTAAGGGCCTTTTCAAAGTTAATGTAATGACTATCATCAATAACGGTGCTATTAATAATAATATTGCTTCTATCTATATGCTTGAATCCTATAATTTATGGCATCAAAGATTAGGACATGTTAATTATAAATCAATTAAAAATTTAATTCATTTAGATTTATTGCCTAAAGTTGATTGTTCAAATAAAGATAAATGTCAAGTATGCATTGAATCAAAATTTTCTAAGTTACCTTTTCCTTCTATTGAAAGATCAACTGAGTTGTTAGATTTAATACATACTGATATGTGATATGAAATCTGTACCATCTAGGGGTAATAAGAATTATTTCATTACATTTATTGATTATTGCAGTAGATATTGTTATGTGTATTTGCTTAATAGTAAAGATGAGGCTATTATTGCTTTTAAACAATATAAAATTTAAGTTGAAAATCAACTTAACAAGAAAATTAAAATAGTCAGGAGTGATCGTGGGGGAGAATATGATGGCCCCTTCGAAGAATTCTGTATAGAATCTGGTATTATACACCAGACTACTACTCCTTATGCTCCTCAATCAAATGGGATTGCAGAAAGGAAAAATCGGACATTAAAAGAAATGATGAATGCATTATTAATTGAGTCCGGTTTACCACAAAATATGTGGGGAGAAGCCATTTTGACGGCTAACTTTCTAATCAACAGAGTGCCTCATAAAACGATAAAAAACATAGCATACGAAATATGGAAAGGAAAGAAACCTTCCTTGAATTATTTGAAAGTGTGGGGGTGTTTGGCAAAGGTTGAGATTCCCAAATCTAAACGGTTAAGAATCGGACCTAAGACAGTAGACTGTGTGTTTATTGGCTATGCTCATAATAGTAGTGCATATCGTTTCCTAGTTTATAAGTCCGATGTATCAGATATCCATGTGAACACGGTTATTGAGTAAAGGAATGCTAGGTTCTTTGAAAACATATTTCCGTACAATAAAAATAATGATAACAACAACACAATGATATCTCAGGATACTGAGACTAATGATAATCTTGGAGAGGAGGAACCTAGACGGAGTACTAGGCGAGGACTTCAACATCTTTTAGGCCTGATTTTCTAACTTATTTGTTGGAAAATGAGCCTCGAACTTATGAAGAGGCTATGGGTTCTCCTGAAGCACCATTCTGGGAAGAGGCTATCAATAGTGAAGTTGAATCCATTATGTCAAACCACACTTGGGAATTAGTTGACCTTCCTCTTGGAAATAAACCCCTAGGAACTAAGTGGGTCTTCAAAAAGAAGATGAAAGTAGATGGCACTATCGATAAGTATAAAGCTAGGCTGGTAGTAAAAGGCTACAGACAACGCGAAGGCCTAAACTACTTTGATACCTATTCACCTATTACAAGAATTACATCCATTCGGATGTTAATCACGTTAGCGGCATTGAATGGATTGGAGTTACATCGAATGGATGTAAAGACAGCCTTCTTGAATGGTGAATTAGAGGAAGAAATTTATCTAGAACAACCTGAGGGATTTGTTGTCTCAGGACAAGAATGGAAAGTTTGTCGTTTAATAAAGTCCCTTTATGGACTTAAACAAGCCCCAAAACAATGGCATGCGAAATTTGATGAAGTTATGTTATCAAATGGCTTTAGTATTAATGAATGTGACAAGTGTGTATACATTCAAAATACTGAAAATGGGTTTGCCATAGTATGTTTTTATGTAGATGACATGTTGATAACGGGTAGTAATAATCAAATGATTAAAGCTACTAAGTGATTGATTACCAGTAAGTTCGACATGAAAGATATGGGTCTAGCAGATGTTATTTTAGGAATTAAAATCGATAGAACATCTGGAGGGTTAGCTTTATCACAAACACACTATATTTCTAAAATTCTTGAGAAATTCAAGAGTTTAAACATAGCTCCTGTGTCGACCCCTATAGAAACTAGTCTTCGAATGTTAAAAAATACTGGTGAAGCTGTTAAACAAAAGGAATATGCTCAAGTGCTAGGCAGTCTTATTTATGTTATAAACTGCACTAGACCTGATATTGCCTATGCAGTAAGCATGCTGAGTCGCTTTAAAAGTAATCCAAATGAGTTTTATTGGAAAGCTATGATAAGAGTTTTGGGTTACTTAAAGGAAACTCAAAACTTTGCTTTGCATTATGAGAAGTACCCTGCAGTACTAGAAGGGTATTGTGATGCAAATTGGATCACCAGCTCTAATGACACAAGATCCACAAGTGGATATGTATTCACCCTTGGTGGGGGTGTTGTGTCTTGGAAGTCATCTAAGCAGACTTGCATTGCAAGATCAACTATGGAAGTAAAATTCATTGCATTAGATAAAGCTGGTGAGGAAGCTGAGTGGCTTCGTAATTTTCTTGAAGACATTCCTAGTTGGTCAAAGCCGGTACCAACAGTGTGTATACACTGTGATAGTCAAGCAGCTATTGATAGAGCCAAGAATGTCATGTACAACGGCAATTCTAGACATATACGTCGTAGACATGATACCGTTAGACAATTACTTTCAAATGGAATCATCTCAATTGATTATGTGAAATTAAAAGAGAATATAGCGGATCCATTGACTAAAGGGATTCCTAGAAAGTTAGTTAGAAAATTGTCCAAAGGAATGGGTTTAAGGCCGATACATTGTTGATTATCGCGGTAACTCTACCTACTAGAGTGGAGATCCCACGAACTAAGTTCAAAGAGACAACTAAGTCTTAATCGACTATTAACACTGTGGAGTTTTTTAACTCATACTCATTCCTAGACAAGACAGTGCATATATATAAGGATAAGCGTTTAAGCTTTTAATGGTTTCTTAATCTGATGTGTTCAGATTATGTACGTTGACTTATATCACAAGGAATCATATATGAGTGTGAAGTGCGGGCCGCTTCTATGAGAATTTAAAACGGCCGATTCTCTAGAACACTCACAGAACCAAGCGGTGTCCAAGGCCAAAAATGAGAACCAACGATACTAGAGAAGCAACTGTGTGACTCCGATTGTCTTGGTATACACTAAAAGGTCGACAGTTCAAGACAGCGCTTCCACTAATTGACCAGTATATCCGATAGGTTTTTCACTAGAGAAGGTTCAAAGATAACCCTTACCTTTCTCGATGCAGTTGTTTCTCATAGAGGAACCGCACTTTGCATACATGATCATTTGCATTTGGTCATGATGGACTAACTTCTTATCCATGTGGGGGATTGTTGGAATTTTAGGATAAAATCCCATGGGTTACGAATAAGAAGGAGGATGGAAAAGAAGAGGAAAAAGTAAGAAGGAATGTGTGTGTAAGAGAATAGTCCCACATTGCTTAGTTAGAGAGAAGTTGGAGAGCATATAAGCCCCAACTTAGCTCCTACTAATTGGGCCCTTGGGCCAACCCACTTTTGTGGAGGGGTGAGGACTTAGGTGATCCTTGGTCCACCACACACAAGCGCGCGCCGCCGCCGTCTGTCTGGCCGGCTCGGTTAGGTCAGTCGCGCACGCTGCCCGCCCAGTCTGGTCCGCGCGTATAAAATAAAAATTTTAATTTTTTATTAAATTAATTTTTGGATTGAAAAATAATTTTTTATTAAATTATTTTTTTGAATTTCCGAACGTTAAAATAATCCAGTTGTGCCTCTCCGAGTTTTCCAACCAGCGGCTGCGTATTGCGATCCGTTCAGATCGTTCGCTCCATTCTAGTGCGTCTATTCGTGAGACGCACCAGTTCGCCATGAACAGACGCGGATCGCCTCTGTTCGTTCCATTCTGGTGCGTTTGTTCACACAACGCACCAGTTCACAACAACAAACGAGTCCATCTAATCGTGTTTTTTCAAAGTCTATAAATAGGGCGCCCTAGTCACAGATTTAGATACATTATTTTTACATACTCTTTCTCTCTCTCTCTTTGCATTCTGCATATACATTCTGTGTGTTCCGAAAGCAGACTCGTTGAATTCGCTTGGGCTTCAGATAGATAGAGCCATCTTTCTGGAGACGAATAATCCGCTCTATCCTGGGAGGCAATTGCTAAGAAAACGTTCGACATCCATATTGAGGGAGCAAAATTGTCTTAAGGACACAACGAAAGTTGGGCCTAGATTTCTGCATTGTTCATTCAAAATACGGTAGTCTTGTGAGTTCGTTTTATAGTTTTTCATATTATACAGACTTATTATATGTTCTCTGTATGTTCTATTTAATTAATACGATTCTTGTTATGATATTCTGTTTACTGTATATTCAATTTCTACCTACTCAATACATTAGAAACAACAGTTATTCCACGACAAACATGTATGAAAAGGCTCTGTTCATAATACAAATTCTAGAATGGATCAGAATAATCAAATTATGCAATGTACCAAAAAGGCCTTAAAGTTCGGCAATATATATTAGACTATGCTTAGTGACAAAATAAAACATACAAGATTTGATTACTCAAATCAAGTCTCGGATGACTTCCCCTTAGTTTTATCGCTTGAATTCTCACCTAAAAAAAAAATAAACAATGACCGTGTGAGTCACAAGCACCTAGTAACCACATATTCAATTTAAC
The DNA here is from genome assembly GCA_034222035.1 of Acacia crassicarpa. Lineage (NCBI taxonomy): Eukaryota > Viridiplantae > Streptophyta > Magnoliopsida > Fabales > Fabaceae > Acacia > Acacia crassicarpa. Next base: position 38,084,001 of record JAWXYG010000011.1, read on the forward strand.
AAGTATACAAGAAATGATTACAAGATAGTTAAAAGGCCCATGTACACCTTTGTATGATAATAAGTCTAAGTAGTTTTCCAATCCATTTAATAATTCAAAATTATTCAATATGCATGGAAGTCCCTCATTCATCCTTATAACCTCATTCTAATCGCCGACAGAACCCATAGGCTATAACATAACAAGTTTAATCTCTTTGACAAGATTGCACCAAACTCATCAATGATGAGGTGTAGCCCGGCCAAAGGCTACAAAACTCATATTGGACCATAAGTTCCCTTTCTTTCGAATAAAGAAAGGTGTCACTGTCTTAAGAGTTGAACTTATCCTGACCAAAGGAAAAGGATGATACCAAAGGCCTGAAAATGTCAAAGTCATCTACTGCATGCTCAATGGTGACTATACCATATGATATAAAATCAATATCCTACCATCACATCTCATCTCAATCCAATACATGCACCTCAATATGCAATGTAATATCACAATTTCAACATCAACAATTTATACTTATATTCAATATTCAAAACCTTAAATAATAATAATAATAATCAATCAATCAATCAATTAGGCTCTCTCTTCTTCTTCTTCTTTCCCCCCCTCCCCCAAAAATCTTACACTCACACTATTTTCACACACATATAAGGGAGGGAGAGGCGGTTGGGGAATGATTTTTTTTTTTTAATGTATGTTTCCCCTCCCCCACGCACAATGGCAAAATGTTGCCACCTCACCCAATTCGATGTCAGTATACCTGCCACAAGATATATATATACACACACTTTTTTTTGTATTTTTTTATATTTTATTTTAAGGATAATACAGTGACAATTTTCACAATCATCATTTTCAAGCCGACAAATTCAAAAGTATCCTTGTCACCAAAATTAGTAGTCACAAGAAGTTTTTTTTTTTAGTTTCAGCTCAGCCAACAAAAACACAATTCAGAACTTCCTAGTAGTAAACCTAAAATCACAACTGCCCTTTTGAAATTGGCAACTTTTCATTATAATCCAACTCAATTATAGCAAGTTGATCACATCATGGTAGCAAATTGGGAATTTGCTATGATGAAGTTGAATTATAGCCCTTAAAAAAAAAATAGTCGTACATAATAAAAAGTACCACCTTCAGTCTTTTTAATAAAATACTTTTAGGAGGGATGGAACTTGAGAAAATATTTACTATACTTTATGCAAAACATGATGACCATACAATATTAGGTGGAAACAGCTTAACTAACTTTGGAATAATTATTACTTTTATTTTCAAACAAAATTGATGATAATAAGTTAACAACATTCATTAATTTCGATAGAAAGGCTAAAAATGCCTTATAAAATGGATCAAAGGGAATGCTTATATATATTTTTGTTTACAACAACTTTTGTTTTTCTTGAAACAATATCACTTTCAATTTTCATATTCATATAAAACGATCGATTGGATCTCACTCCTAGGCCCTAGCTAGTGTGTACTACCTCCATCCTTTTTTTATAAAATCCAAATTTTTGAGTTGGACCACTCTTTTTTATAAGATATAGTTTGGGGTTGTTTCAGTATCAAATGCATTTTATACAATCTTTCATCTATCTTCTCACTATTTCTTCATCTCAAAATGACCCTCTATAAATGAGGGCATATTTTTTAAAAAATACATTTCTTATATATTTATTACTTCATCTAATTTTAACGTAAATAATTTTTTAAACTACTTAATTCAATTATTTACATATTAGAAAAAGAATCGGACAAAATAATTAGCATTACACATATTAGATCTAAAAAAAGTACAACGACCATGGAGCAGGAGTTGCAATTAAAAACCTACCACATAAATGGATAATAACAAACTGAACTTATTCTTGAGAATAGTCCAAGATCACTCATATATACATCCCTATCATTGAAAATTTTAAAGTCGTTAAGGTTAAACACTCTTTTTTCAAATAAAATAAAATAAAATAAGAATTAGTTCCAGCCTTCCAACTACCCTTGACTAGTACCCCTGGAAGAAGAATATAATTGCTTTATATAAAGTTCCAATGACTAAGAATAGAATTGGTCCGAATTAAGTACTTCTTAATAACTAATAATGCTGTCGAAGCCTAGAAGCTTAAAGTGTTGTTAAGAATGAATAATACTCTTACTTTCTTTTATCCTAAAAGTTTAATTTATATAACTAATTTTCATATCTTAAAAAAGAATAGCTAAGTTAATAATTTGTAAAAAAAATAAATAAATAATTGTATGTTGGTTTCTATAAAATACTCATTTTAATCATTTGCATTAGATGATGTAAAACCCTCTTGATATGAGCAATCAATAGAGAGAGTTTAGGAAAAAAAATTATAAACTTAGAAGAGCAGGTGAATTGAAATGTTATTCTAAATCTATAACAAAAACAAATCCCTCTCTACTATAGCTTTTAAATTTAGAAAAGATATTACTTGGAGATAGGGAGATTCCCCATCATAGGCCTACATTCCAGCAAACCAAAGGTTGGAAGATCCAAAAAATTTAGGAAAGAATGTAGTGAAGAAGCTGGCATATGGATGAAATCTCCAAATTACTAACTACCGACTCGATCTCAACAAATTCCATTAATTAATATCCCTCCGATTCGTTGATCCCCAATTAATTACTTACTCTATAAAGAGGTACTATATTACAAATATAAATAATAAAATAAAGAGCAGGTAGTATAGCAAGTGGGTATTGTGCTGAATGATGCTGAGTACTGAAACATACACTACTATTATTCTGACGTTTACGCAGAGAAACCAAAAATCTCTTCATTTGAAAAAAAAGGAGGGGCCTGGGTAGGTGTAGTAGTGGTTAAAGAGTATATGGTTTTTAATTAGCTAATTAAAACCTAATATTTATTACCAATTCAATAATGCCGGCTGCCCCTTCGGGCTATAAATAACTCATGGATAATGTTGTCATAAACACACAACATAAAACACAAAATTTAGAGAGAGAAGAATTATTATTGAGTGAGAAACATGAAAGGCTCAGTAGTGGTGTGCTCTCTCGTTGCCTTCTTGGCTTTGGCTTTCTCCTTCGCTTCTGCCTATGACCCTAGCCCTCTCCAAGACTTTTGTGTTGCTATAAATGATACCAAAAATGGAGGTACGTGTCCACCTACATGATATAACACACACATTTGATTAGAGTATACTAAAAGGTCTCTCATTGCAATATTTAGTGTCCAAGTATCGCTAAGGATCCAAGTTCTTGAGTGGGTGCAACTCTTTTTCAGTTGTGTACTACATATTTTAGCTACTTGCTAGTGTTTTTTGTTTTGCACCTAGTTAAAATATAGCTATGCACACAACTGAATAAGAGTTGCACACACTGTATCCTTAAACAAAAGGTGAACTTGGACAATAAATTTAAAATGGGGGATTTATATTCAAGGCCCTATAATTTCACATGATTTTGAATCAAGTCCCTGTAACTTCTTTCCTTACTACAAGTACCTAATAAAAAAAAGTAGAACAACCCGACTAAATATCAGGTGGAACGAGCTACCTCGATTTTAAGATTAATATTTCCTGTTCATCGTTACTATATATAGGATTCATTCGTTTGTATCTGTGTGTGTATTTTCTTAGGATGTTCATATTGATTGATTACTAAGTAACTACTCTATATCCATGTGATCTAGTGTTCGTGAATGGGAAATTTTGCAAAGACCCCAAGCTAGCAAAGGCTGAAGATTTCTTTTTCCACGTAAATCCTGGCAACACAGCCAACCCATTAGGCTCCAAAGTGACTCCAGTCACTGTGAACGAAATATTAGGGCTCAACACTCTTGGCATCTCCCTCGCTCGCATTGATTTTGCTGCCGGTGGCCTCAATCCTCCCCACACCCACCCTCGTGGCACCGAAATCTTGATCGTCATTGAGGGTGAGCTTATGGTCGGATTTGTGAGTTCCAATCAAGATAATAATCGCCTCTTCACTAAAGTACTCAATAAAGGAGACGTGTTTGTGTTCCCGATCGGTTTGATTCACTTCCAACTCAACGTCGGACATCAAAATGCCCTAGCGATTGCTGGTCTTAGCAGTCAGAATCCGGGAGTCATCACTATTGCTAATGCCGTGTTTGGATCCACTCCCCCTATCTCTCCTGAGGTTCTCACTAAGGCGTTCAAAGTTGACAAGAACATTATTACTTATCTTCAAAAGCAGTTTTGGTACAACAACAGCTAAACGTACTTTGACTATATATCCAGCACCGTGCATCCTCAAATAACTATCCACTTCCTCGTTTTGTTTATGCAGCTCCAATGAGCACCTGCTATATTATAATAAGTAAATAATTAAGATGCATGCAGGTTTATATTTTTGGTTGGTGTCAGTTTAATTTGGATATTTTTCATAATGTGGTTTCTTGTACAAGCCAAATACATATGTGTGTTTGTTCCCACTTCAATAAAACTACTCATAGTTATGTGAACCCAAAGTTGGACTTTAATGTATTCAGTGTTATTCCCCTAAACTCAGAACATGCTCAAGTTAGTTTAGACTTAAGAGTACTCTCGGTCTCCAAACAATTACGGTTTTTCTAGATTTGAACTCATATTATCATCTTAAACAACGGCTTGTTAGTCACCAAAACAAAGAAAAATATTAAATTTTATTAACTTTATGTTATAATATCATAACATTCCAACTTTAAGCCTGTTTAAGATGTATCTTTTAATATGAAGTCCAAGGAAACGACAAATACATAATAATATATAAAGTAGGGCTAAAACTGCATATTAACTTAATAAATTTAATGTGGTGGTTTATATTAAGGACAAATAAAATACTCTCTGCCAACGCCTTAGTAGCACAGTGGCATGGGAGCCAGTATTAACTAGCCTTCCTCCCCCATGTCCAGGATTCGAACCCTGCCCCCTCCCCTACCATGATGTATCCAAAAAAAAAAAAATTACTTTCTGCCCCATAAATCGGGCCAATGAGTATTTCCAGATACATCACGCTCAAAAAAAAAAAAAATCCATATCGTCTTTTTTCTTTCTTTCTTTCTTTTCCAATTCAAATAAGACACATCAAGTCAAGAGGAGTAAAGTAAATCGATTGCTATACATAATTAACAGTGAATGACTTACGAATTCAATTCGATTACGATTTGGTTTGATAATTACGATCGATGAAAAGAGAAGATCATAACGCTCACGTTTGATTTTCTTTGATCTTCATCATTCAAAATCCTAATAACTTACTACTGCTTCTCACCTTCAACCCAAAATTGTCCATTTTAATCGTCACAATGCACAAAAGGTAAAATAGACTAACCACTACAAATGACGAATGAAACCCTACCTCGTCCAAAGTGAAACTTTGTGGCAGTTCTATAAACCTCTACAAATGTGCAAGACTGTTTTACTTCTATAGTGGTTTCTATGAGTAACCGCTACAAATGTGCAACTTTTGCATTTTGTAGCGATTTTTGTTAAAATATGATAGATTTTCTATATTTATATATTGTAATCGTAAGATTCTTTCGGTTATTCACTCATACACGTTTCACATAGCTATAGGATTAGTTACGATTGTGTATCTGTTGTGATTCTGTAATATTTCTCTAGAATGTGGTATTCAGTGAATATATTTACATACATGAGCCAAAAGATTTCCCTACGCCTTCAATCATCTTCTTCATTGCATATTCTCTCCATTTTCCTCACTTGGTATCAAAGCAATTATGTCAACTTCGTCGTCTTCCATTGACTCTAGCGGTCCCTCTAATGTTCGAATTTGCTCCCTCTTCAGTTCATCCAGCTAGACTACTACGATCAAGTTAGATTGCACCAACTTCCTAGTCTGGAAATCTATTATTCTTCCCCTTATCAAAGGCAATCGTCTTAAACGCCATATTAATGGCACAACACGTGCTTTGCCAAATATTATTTTTGGCAAAACTAGAAACAGAGCAAACCCATATTGGTCTGAATGGCTCTTTGTCAACCCCTTGCTCGTCAGATGGTGAAAGAACACAATTACCCAAGATGTTGGGGCCTAGCTTCTCCACTGCCAAACAACCGAAGCACTCTAGAATGGTGCAAGAGATCTAACATGTGCTTCCATAAAGGCTCATGTAATGACCTTAAAGAATGAGTTGCATAATACTAGGAAAAATCATCAAAAATGGATGACTACCTGAAACAGATGAAAAATCCCTCAGACGAACTTGCTCTTGCTGGCTCACCAATAGCAATGGATGATCTGATCCTAACACTCTCAACTGTCTTGATGCGGACTATAATGCGATTGTGGTAACACTTGTGGACCAACTTGATGTAACTTGGTTTCAAGCTCAAGCAGTTCTTCTTTTATTTGAAACAAGACTCAATAACCTGACTCATTTTGCAAATCTGACTATTTAGCCATATGTTAATAACCTTCAACGAAGTGATGACAATCACTAATCTAGTAACAATCGCGGTTGGAGGAACAATTTCGGAAATCCAAGAAATAGAGGAGGACATTACAGAGGCAGATGGCATGGCGAACAACCATTTTGTATCAATTGTCAGCGACCTGGTCATATGGTGGCCACTTGTTACTATCACAATGATCATGTCAACTATCACTCAAGTTATCCTTCTCAAGCCTATTATGCTAGCTCATTATACTCAGTGGCAAACCCATCGTGGTACATAGATAGTGGTGCCAATTACCATGTCACTCCTCACTCTAAGCAGTTCAAAGATATCGTCCTAGCTGGTAAGTCTCATATTACTACTTGCACCAGTGAACAGAGACCAATCTTAGGTATTGGTTCAGTTGCTATACCTTGTAATAAATCTAAACTTCTTCTTAAATACATTCTATATGTTCCTTCGACAACTAAGAGCTTGATGAGTGTCAATCGTTTAATCTGAGATAATTATGTCTTTGTGAACTTTACTGACAAAAGTTGAGATGTAAAGGATTCGTTGACAGGAAGAATACTATTGTAGGAAGCTCAAGAGCAAGGCATGTATCCAATGAAGAAGGGAAGAAAGCTTGGTAGTAATCCATTGGTGTTAGTGGTAGAGCGTAATGATAGTCAACTTGAATTCGTTAACATCACGCTTTGGGTCATCCGAGCACCAAAGTACTGAAACATGTTTTAAACAAATGTAATAAAGGGGCTTCCAATGTTCTTATCTGTGACAATTTTGTATGCGAGGCTTGCCAATTAGGAAATCTAACATGCTTCCATGTCCAATCTCTATTTCACATTCTTCTTTACCACTAAGATAGCCAATAAGATCTAGACTAAAGAGCTTCAACTTCTATGGTGTAGAGGAAAAAAGAAGCCCCGATTGAAACTAGAACTCGACTGTCGCAAGGAAGCTTCAAGTAACACCAGGGACCTGACCGTCGATTCCTAAATAGATCTCTGAATGAAACCAGGACTCGACTATGACTGATGATGATGAGAACTAAGAAATGTCATGGGAACCCACGTCTGATGATGACTGGAATAGAGGAATGCCATGGGAATGCAAGTCTGATGGTGACAGGAACGGTGGAACGTCACAAGAACTTCAAGTTTGATGATGATTGAACGGAAGAGTGCTAATTATTTCTCTAGACATGGAGAGGAGACCAATAAATGTTGGGTGCAATGACGGTGGATCGCACAACTAGATTCGAGCTTTTAGACTAACAGACGTTGGGGTGAGATGATGATAGATCGCATAACTGGATTCAAGCTTTTCAATGCATAACTTGGACTGGATGTGAAAATATAATACCCTAAAAATCATATTTAACATAACCACTATATTTTGATAAATGATACCTATTAAAATAAGTAAATATGTGGTCTCAAAGATATTATAGCTTATCTAATTTAAATTATAAAATTTTCTCCTAGAATTAAATAAACCAAAAAGACTCAAATATTCTAATTTCATTTAGGGATCATAAAATACCCTATAATTTTCATATTAAAGCATAGTTCATATTTAATTATAAAGAGTCATAAAATGTTATGAAAATATCTAAACCAATTAGAGAAAAATTACCAACAATTAAAGGGCAATTAAATTTACATTGATTAAAATAATTGCATAAATTTCCAAAATTAATGTAGTGGCAATTATTAATCAACAATTTAGAATATTTTGGCTTAATTTAGCATTAAGGACCAATAAGGGTTCAATAATAGTAACAAATGAGTTTCTAAAAATCATAATTGATTTAATAATCAATCATGCACCTAAAATTAAGCATAATAACAACTAAAACACTATATTGGGGATTTTAACTTGAATCAAAATATTCACATTTAGTTTTTATATTGTCAAAAATAAACCATAAAAGGGTGTGAAAATGCTTAAATTGATTATGGAACATTACAAACAATTAGTGGATGATTAAGTTACAATAAATTAAGGCAATAATATTAAAGTTCTTAATTAACTAGGTAGCATGTATAAAACCATCAATTAGGGTGTTTTACCTCAATTAAAGGGCCAATAATGTAGCTCCAAAAAGTTACCTAAGCAATTAAATAAAACACAAAACAAATAAAAAAGAAAAAGATGAAGGGGGCGTATGATTTGGAGTTTTGGGGAGCAAGGAGACTTTTCAACACATGCTAGAACTTGTTGGAGAAGTAGGAAGCTTCCAACCCTTCTTGAACCAGTTTCACTACTTCTTGAACAAGTTGCAAGCCTTGGTGTGCAAGGAAAAAAAGATGAAGGGGAAGAGAGGGGGGCTGATTCAAGCAACCTTGGAGAGGAAGGAAGAATTTTTTAGAAGGGTCAACAACTTGGTGAACAAGTTGGAAGACTTATGAAGTTAGAATTTCCTATAAATAGGTACCTTGCCTCTTCATAAAACTCACACCAAAGCAAGCAATAGAAATCTGAAAGTAGAGCCAGCGCCTTAGTAGCGCAGTGGCATGGGAGTTTGGCTCCCTTCCTCAATGTCCAGGGTTCGAATCCTGCCCCCTCCTTTACTATGTGTATCAAAAAAAAAAAAAGAAATCTGAAAGTAGAGAGAAGTGAGGTTGAGTGGGAGTAGCTTGAAGGAGTTCAAGCATTTGGTAAGCAAGTTCTTTAGTTTTAAGTTTTTAAATTCATAGATAGATATGTTTTAATCTTAAAAATGCTAGAGTAGTTTAATTTTCATGTTTTTATGGTTAAAAATAGGTTTATTTCGAAAAAATGATGAAGGAAGGGTTAGAGCAAAATTTCTGGAAGAAAAACACCGAAGTAACGAAGTTCTAGCGAAATTTGTCGGGTAGGTGATTTCTGAAGTCAGTAGTAGAAACGCCATAATTTTATGTTGAAGATGATGTTAATTAATTCTGAAATTTTTCATGGTTAAAGTAGACATATAGAACTTTCCAAATATACCTAGAGTGTGTCATTTTGAATTTTGTACAAAGAGATAAAAATTCTTGAAGAAAGGCTATGTTTTCTGGGTAAATTTCTGGGCATCGTGTGAAAACCTGGAAACTGGGAGCTGTTCTTAATTTCTGGGTAAAATCTGATATTTTTCTCAAAAATATACATCCTAAGGAGTCCGGGGAATTTTACGGATCCTCGTTTCGATTTTTTTAGAATTAGTTATGATTTTTCAAAGTTAGGTGAAAATCAGCCCAAATGCTGTTAAACAGCGTTTTTTCCGAAATTAAAGGAAAAATAATTGAAAAATAAATACATCAAGGGTAAAATAGTCATTTGTGGCTAGGATATTTATTAGGATATTGATTGTGAATTAATAAATGCGATATTACCCTCATAGGATATTTGTGATCGCTTTCCGACCGACAACGTGTTGTATTCGTCAACGAAGGTACGGACACGTATTGTAACACTAACTCTGATGCTTATTGTACTTTTATATGTGATAGATATATTCATAGATTAAGACTCTGTCTTAAACTTTTTCATATACATTCAGCTATACACGGGTTATGGTCTTAATAATACCGTTGAGTTTTCCTAGCTCTGAGGACACGGATGTACACCGTGGCACTGGTGAATAGTGCAGACTGGGGATAACGGACATATTGCAGTGGCTGTGTACCATTATCCAGACGAATCTGTTATGTGTTTTTATATTGATTATTGCTGTAATGTCATAAATATCTGTCATACATAACTGTTACATAAACTTGAGGTTAACCGTTACCTGAGGTTCAATGAGTATTGAACCTCAACTCTTATCATAGCTTCAAGGTCCGGGGAACCGAAGACCGAAGACAAGAGTAAGCAGAGTAAACAGCACGCATAGAGACCCGACTGAAGATCCTACTTTTAGACTTGTACGGTTGTAACATTACTCAGATAAATGTACTGTACATTATGAACAGACAGATACGCCACAGTTAATGGTATATCAGTTACTCACTCTTTTACTTGCTCCGATACTCTACTCTGATGAAAAAAACAAATTTATTCCGCTTTTAAAAATTGGGGTGTTACAGAAAAGATCAGAACTTGACATGGTAGTGTCCTACAACGAACACGATCAGATAATAAACCATGTACTGAAGGATCAAACATGTATGATTAGTGAGCTGTGTAAGGGTCAACGTTTGAATGGTCGTGAACTTTGAAGAGGTCGACTTTGTTGGTAGTTGATGATACTGACAAGGATGGACTAACCTGTATGTGATGATAAGGATGGGTTTTAATTGTTGGGTTAGTCAAGGTGTTTTTTTTTTTTTTCCTTTCAGGTAAAAGAATTTTAGGAAAGGGGTTAGGCTCACCTACAGTCCAAGGGTAGGCGCTTGGAGCCCAGTACTGAGCTCCAAACGCCCTACCCTTGGACTGTGGGTGAGTCCAAACCCTTTCCTAAAATTCTTTTACCTAAAAAATTTTACTAACCCACGAGTGATTGTTTGTTCTAGTGGAAGTAGCTAATCTCTAACAACGTAACGAACTAAGTTTTAAATTATGGTTCAGAGATGTACCCACATTTATTGTGTGATAGTACCTCAAACATGATCGAACAGACTGATATTTAATGTCCAACAGTACCTTAAACAATATCAAACAGGTCGAATTGCATCCAATAGAAGCATATAAATGAGAGGTTGAGTGTCAAAATTAAGAAAATTCATCAAGTTAGCTATTATTTAAAATATATATATATGTGTTGACTTGCGCAAAAAAATACCCCTTATAATCATTTGTGTCAATTATTTGGAACCACTGGCTTGATAAAAATCCACATTAACATGTGCAATTGATAATAAAGTTCACCGAAAAAAAAAAGTATAAATTTGACCGATACACTGAATTGAGGTCTTATAAATTAGAGTCAAAAGCAAACTCCTCTAATAACTCCTATATTTAGGGCCGAAATTAGTACTCTCTCCGGTCTTAATTTTAGAAACATATTTGTAATTAATCTTGGTCCTAATTATAGGATCAAATTTTAATTCTTACCAATTTCTTCCTGAAATACCCCAATATTTAACAAGGCTAATACTTTCTTTGTTGTAATTCATGGCTATTAGCTCCTCCAAAATAACTCTGGTTGCCTACAATGAAACTGGGCCTCATGTTAGGCCTCTTTGGATATTATGCTCATTTTTAAGAAAACGAGCTTATGCAGAGGTCCATTGAAAGCAATGCAACAGATGAGACTGGGCCTCGTGTTTTGTCATTTTAAGTTTTAACCAATGGTAACCAGCACTACTAGTAGTGTAGCGGTATTTGGAGCTAGACTCCTCGCCCCTTGTCCGGGTTCGATCTCCCCTCCCCCCTCCCCTATCGCCTATACACAAAAAAAAAAAAGTATTTTATAAAGATAAATATAATTAACTAATTTAACTACTATCCTTAATTTCTTTAAAATCTGATAAATAACTCCTATAATTAGGACTCAAATTCTAATTTACTCTACTCACGATATTAGATTGACTCTTCATGTATACACTCACACATTATTATATATCGTTTGTTGTCTCTTGTGAGAACCGTGAAAGCGAGAAAGAAGAAACAAGGAACAGTCATGCAAACCCATAATTAAGTAGCTTCTCTTAATAAACTAATCGCAGTAATTAATATATATATATACAGACGCACAGACACACAAAAATTCGTATGAATCTCTTTACAAACATGCTGGCATGATATCTTGCTCATGTTATATGTGCCTCGCACGTCGTCATTTTTTTTCCCCCAATTAAATTTTTATTCCAAAGTCGCACGTAGTTGCCTCTGCACAGTTTCAATAAAATAATCACAATCCCAAAGTCCTCCAACACTCTATATATATCACAGACAACAAAGTGACCAATCAGTCTTGTATTGATCAATCCATTTGGCTTGTCCGTCGATCGGTGCCGGTGAGTTTATCATCACCATGTCATCTTCTTTTACCTTCTTCCTCTTGCTTCTTCTTCTTTTGGCCTTTTCTTCTGCAAGCTCTGCTGATAACTACGCTCATAATATTAATAACGGTGGTGAAGATAAGAAATACAGTTCATCGTCGCCTGATGAAGGTGGTGATGGTGATGTTTTCAGACTGGAGGCACCGAATTTGGATGAAACCACTTTGGATAACCTCCTATCATTTGGTCACTATCGCAAAACTTGTGCACAGTTTGAATCCATTGTGCACCGAAAAGTGAATGAATGGCTTAACAAGGATCGTACACTTGGCGCCAGTCTCATGAGGTTGCACTTCCATGATTGCGTTGTGAGGGTAAGATTATAATTACCTTTTTATCCCTTCATATTGGATCACAAGCTTTCCGTCAACTCTGTTTATAATATGATTTACATAAATTTCATAAAAGTAAATAAATAAATAAATAATTGGTCAAAGGAATATATATATATACATATATATAGAGTTCCATTTAAAAATATTTTATATTTCCAATTCCATCATTTGAACACATTTAATTAAATAACGTGAACGTTTATGTATAACTCATCGTCCCATTATTGTTCACAAATAATGATTCTCAATTGATATCTTGTTCTTAATTTTTCTTTTAATGAATACGAAATAAAATTTATATTAAATTAGAGCTATTATGAAATTATTGACATCTTTTTTTTTTTCAAAAAATTATTGACATCTTTGATCTTTCAATTTTGGAAAGCTATTATTCATACATCTTTCAAAAATGAAAAGTAAGTATCAACAATCAGGTTGCTATAAGTACTAGCTTTCATCAAATAAGTAATTAGGGATTTAATTATTTTCCCTTTTGTGTGAATCAAACCCAATTTATTAGTCTCTCATATGGTAGAGATACTCTTGATCTAACCCCAAAAAAAAAAAACACACACACACATTTTTCAGTTTTTTCCTTTTGTTCTTTTGACGTATTCTAGTTTGGATGAATTATAAAAGTCTTCCCTTTATATTCAAAAACTACAAAAATCTTTTTTCTAAAATTAAATATTGAATTTCTTTCATATTTCTGGAATTTTTCAATACCCAACCAACAGAAATGAAAATGAAATATCTCACGGGTTTCAAAAATTAATTAAAAACATGCATATGCTCATTAAATTATTCCTAAAAACATAAAATGCAATTTAATACAAGAAAATTATTTCAAATCATAATATTATTCATCAGCCATCAGTTTTCCCTAACAAATTAACGTATAGTAGATAAATAATAATAATAATTATTATTATTATTATTACCGTTTTATGTAAGTTTTATAATTATGGTTTGGTTTCTAAAGACGTGATACCCACACACATGAACGTGCAGGGATGTGATGCCTCAATTCTCTTGAACCATGAAACGAGTGAGAGAAGAGCAAATGCGAGCAAAACATTGAGAGGATTTGAAGTGATAGACGACATCAAGACGGAGCTGGAGAAGCAATGTCCCACAACGGTGTCGTGTGCTGACATTTTGACCACTGCAACAAGAGACGCCACCGTTGCTTTGGGCGGCCCATATTGGGATGTGCCCTATGGCCGGAAAGATGGTCGGATTTCAATCGCCGACGAGACTGAGAAGGTTCCCGTGGGTTATGAAGACATTACTTCTTTGCTTGAATTGTTCCAATCCAAGGGTTTGAATGTGCTTGACTTGGTCATTCTCTCAGGTAATTAAGTGCATGCCCAAAAGAGTTATTACTTCTGATGTAAAATATAGGAGTTAGATAATTAGTTTTTTAAAAAATAAAAAAAAATAAACTACCAGATTAATTATTTGTATAAAATATATGTTGCTTTTCCTAAAGAACACCCTTTCAATCATTTAAATTGAAAAATACTCCCTCTTATCTTTAATATATAACACATATTTACCTAATTTTGTTAGATTAAGGAAGTTAATTAATTTAATTAGTTAATATAACTTGTATTTTTTAAAATACCGTAGTCATCTTTCTTTAATTCACTCATTCACTCTCCTCCTTAATTATTATTGAGAAATAATAAAAATATGTTTTATATTTAAAAACAAGATCAATTCCTTAAATATTTCTTGTATTAAGCACCGAAAGGAGTACTATCTGTTTGGTTTTATTAAATTACACAAAACTTGCACAAACTTCCTTTAATTTAAAAGAAGGAAAAAATTATCAATATCAATAATAATACATTCATAAGCCACCTTTATTTTTTTTTTTTTTTTTGAAATTACATACACACATCTATGTAAAGACTTTTATGTTTTTTCAATAAATTTTAATTGAGATTTTCAATTTAAAAAATGTATTATGATTAGAAAATTGTGTAATTTTGGCATAATTAATAAGAAGTATTTATTGATCTTTTTAATTTTAAAAAAAAACAAGAAGAAAAGGAAACAAATTAAGATCTCCCTAATTTTGCAGTCACGTTGACCATGCATGTGGCTTTTTGTGCTCATATCAGGAGCTCATACTATTGGAAGAGCATCTTGTGGTTCCATTCAAGATAGGATCTTCAACTACAAAGGAACTGGAAAACCAGACCCATCCATAGATCCAAAGTACCTTGACTTCTTACAAAGAAAGTGTCGATGGGCATCAGAATATGTTCATCTTGATGCTACAACACCCACAAAATTTGACCCTATTTATTACCTTAATCTCCACAAGAACCTGGCTCTCTTGTCCACTGATCAATTGTTGTACTCTGATTCAAGAACCTCGCCCCTTGTTTCGGCTTTTTTCAGATCAACCTCCTCTCTTTTTAACCACCAGTTTGCCGTCTCCATGGCCAAGCTTGGCAATGTTGGTGTGCTTACTGGTGATCATGATGAAGGAGAAATCAGAACCAACTGTAATTCTGTCAATGGTGCTTATTGATTTGATTTTGTTTTTACGTTCTTATATATGTTTCATGTTTTTCTCTGTTTGATTCCTATAGTTAGATTTGTATTGGATCAGTTCCTGTTTTTCAAATACTCTCTCCTTTGGTGCACTCTAAATATGAAATTATTATTGCGTCAAGTTAATTACTTCAAGAAATCAATTGAAAGATAATTATTTGGCCCTCACATAGTTTGAACTTACATTTAATAATAATGAAGCACTCAAAGTTAGACCATGAATAAGTGTAAACTGACAAAAATTGCAAATGGCAATAGGAAAAAAGAAGAGAAAGATAGAAAAAATAGCCTGTTTAGCTCACGAAGGTGTTTGGGGTGGCTTTTTGCTATGGGGCTTCTAAAAAAAATGCACATTAAAGCAAAAGCTAGAGAGGAGAGCATCTGGCCCGGACATTTTTGTTTTTTTTATTATGTATATATATACATTGGGGTACCGGTACTACTAGTAGTGCAGTGGTATTAGGAGTAGTCTCCCCACCTCCTTGTACTGGATTCGATCCCCCCCATCCCCTATCGCCTATATATCAAAAAATATATATACATTGGGGTGTTTGCGATAGACACATGTGACGCTGAGCGTAAGCCTGCCACAAGTAATTTTTTTTATTTTAATTCCTTTCTTTTCTTTTCCTTTTTTTCTCTTAACAATTTCTATCATTTAAATTTTTGTTCAAATTAAAATTAAAATTAAAATTTTACCTTCAATTATTACAATATATATAACTAATGTAAATGTAGTATTTAACATGATTCATGCCCTATTCAATAATTTTTCATTTCAACTCCCTTTTCAAATAATAATTCAAACAGTTTTCAGTTTGGGGGAAAAAAAACACTTCTGCCACCATCAATCCAAACACAAATCACATTTACAACTTAACTTTTTTTTTTTCTATTGAGCTTCTATAAAAGTCAAATAAAAAATAAATTACTGCTCATACCGCTAAGCCAAACATACTCATTATAACCCAATGAGCTAGATATCACGAGAATCTTCATGTGCCGTGAGGGGGGCGTGCTTTTATTGTGTTGTTGAGCTAATTGGTTGTGTGGTGGCCGGTTCAAGGCGTTAATGAAGGGAATATATACCATCAGGTGGTGTTGGCACGGCTTCCTCTTTCTTCATTGCCATATATTTCACTGGCGAACCAGCTTCGATGCTCCCTTGTTGGTATTTTTTTTTCGTATAAAAAATTAAAGTGAGTTGAGTCTCATGACTCACTAAAGCAATGAGATACCTCTGGGTTCAAAAAGCGTTTATAGATGTATTTACAGATCACCCACCAATAAAACTCTCATATTGTTAACGAGATTTAAACTCATGACCTTATGAGCTATAAGCCAACTCATTACCAATTATGTTTGCTGGTCATTGTTGGTGGTGGTGTTTTTTTTTTTTTTTTTTGCTAAAAAAAATTAGGAAAGGGGTTGGATTCACACACAATCCAAGAGTAGGAAAAAATCTTCATTCCTTCTAGATCATATCAATGTTGGGCACGTTCAGGCGTTAACCTAGGCATTTAGGAGCTAGGATGTCCCCCAATGTCTTGACCAACTCTAAAATTGAACCCCCTCCCTTTGGTGAGAGTGTCCAATCCATTTGCCAGTTGAACCTAAAGACGAACTATTGTTGGTGGTGTTTTTGCTTTTATGGATTTTCTCATATGGCTGCTCTTCAACAATCATTCTTGATTGTTCTTGGGCCTATAAGAGGCATAATGGGCCCATTTAGGGTGGTTTCTTTTACAATGGCAATAATGTCGGTGACATGATTTTCTACATGCAGATTTCAACGGAAAATGTGGTGGGAATTTTTCCAGCAATTACTTCCTTAGCCTTGTTGTTAGAGTTAGGGTTATATTTCTGGGCTATTAATGTTAATTATCCCTTTCTATTAAGCCAATAGTATTAAAGGCCCTTTTGCATGGACTTTTTTGAGGAAAAAAAACACACTTTTTTAATGTAAAAATATATTTTTTTTTATTAATTTTTGTGTTTAAATGATATTTTTTAAAAAAAAGTGAAAGTCAAAAAAAAAAACTAAAGTATTACTTTAAAAAAAAATCCTCATATATAGATGAATTCTAGAACTTCTCATTTATTTCTCCTCTTTTTTGTGCTTTTTCATTGTTCTTCATTATTCACACACTATTCACAAAAAGACACACATACAAACATACATATTATACATATTCATATTATGGGATTTTGTTGAAAAGGCCGAATGAAAAAAGAGACAAAACAAGTTTGAAAATTTCTCGCTCAGCTTTAATGAATGTTCTACTATCATCAAGAACAAGTTTGTGCTTCCCCGTGCGTTGCACGGGATGAAAATATTTCACAAATCACTTAAATATGTTTTGTTATCTAAGTGATACAATTTTACCTTTAGGGGGGGAAAAAACGTTGAATCTGTCCTGATGTGGTTTTCTGGCTTTGTATCTATTGATGTGGTTTTCTTAAACTCTGCTTCTGTCATATATTTTACCATTTCATAATATGTAGTCAATCTTCTTTTAAGGTTTATTATGTCTTTTAAGTCTACATTTTGTTTTTGGAGAGTAATAAGCAATCAGAGTAAGAAGAATGATATATATTAATAATAGAAATCATATCTATAAAAGAAGAGTAAACATATTTTGAGCATCAATATGCTCCACAATCCTTTGATTATGTATTGGCTAATTATAAAATATATCAATATTAAAATATGATTTTTGGGGCACGGCCAAATTTTGAGTTTTTATGCGCCCTTCTTAAAAAGTTTGATTATGTACTGATACGAAAAGTTTTTGTTCAGCAATTACTTGTCCTGCTTGTGCATTGTCTTCTCTCTTGGCACCTATAAAACAGGTTCTTTGTCTGAAATGCTTTTGAGAGGTTCAAGTAAGACATCGTATCTTTCTTTTCCTCATTCTTTCCTAATATTTATCATTTCAAATTCTCATGTATGATAATGCATAATCATGTTTGCGAAGAAGTAAGAAATCAAAGTATCTTGGCCCTTTGTTATAAATTGAGTCAAAAATAAATTTATTAGAAAATTTCTGGTAAACCATTGATTCATCTAGCATTAAAATATATGATTCACTTATAAGTTTACTGGAATAAAAATTGTTGTGTTCAAAAATTAATAAAAACCAATGTCTCATTCACTAAGGATTTATAATACATGTATTAAGTACTCAATATGATCAAGCCTACCCTACATTTGTATTAGAAATGATACTTTTCAACATGTGAGAATAATAGCTTTAGTTGATTGTTGACGTCTGTTCTCATAATACACACACTATAAACCTCCTTTAATACTTTATGGCCATCAGACACCATAAACTTAAACTGCCTTGCACTGAATAAAAACAAAACCACCATACAAAGAGAAAAGTAATGATTCACCATAAGTAATAAGAGGTACTACCAGAAACATTACAAGGCATGTTCAACGTCATCTAAGACAAATGCTTAATTATCATGTCCACAGTTAACATTTCCATGTATACAGCTACATGGACCAAAGCAACAACAAAATATTGTTGACTGATTAAATCATAATGTTTGTCACACTTGGGTACAGAACATAGTTGTGTACAGAACTACATGACAACACTTTCTCAAAAGAAGGAAATAAAAGAGCCATCTATCCACATGTAATACAGACTAACTACTTCTCTTGCTTTATCACTTTTGAGACTCTTTCCTCAACAGAACCAGTAGAAGGCACATGAGAAGTAGTTGTTAAGTCATCCAGAATGATAACATTTCTCTTGTTACTTATCCTTCTTTTCCCCTTAATAGGAGCAGGGGTGGCATGTTGAGAAAGGTCAGATACGGAGCTATCTTCATGAGGTGTTATGAGTGGAGTAACACCTTCAGTCACAGGATTCACAAATATATTATGAGCAACGTTTTGAGCATCAACACGCTCCACAATTCCCTTCAGACAACCATAAATGTAAATGTTAGAAAAATATTTAAATTCTTTACCATTGGGAAAAATACGTATTTGATAAAGACATAACACAAGTAGTTGAGAAGTGAAGAACCTATGCATTTGCTTCATTGAACTGGTTAAAAAGATCTTCACATATGGTGTATTGGCTAACACTGATGCTAGAAGTGGGATGCTTCTTGTTGTAGTCATTTAACTTCAATTTCAGCAGAACATTCTTTCCAACTGGATGGTCTAACTCATCAGGAAAGTTATCATCCTGTTAATAACAAATGGACCAAATTAGCTATTACATTTAATGATGTAGTTTATGATATTTGATGATACTAAAGATGGTATTTAAAATGATCATGACATTAAATAATCCTAGCTGTTACTATTTGTTCACTTGAAAATAAACTGTAGGATGCAAGAATACAAAGATTTGTCGGAAGTGGTAACCTCTTTTAGTAAATGAATCAGTTCAGATGCTGTCTTCTTAACCAACTGAACAGCAAGTTTATCCCAAAAAATGACACAAGCTGACCCAGTTTTGTCTTTGACAAGATAATGAATCCTCATCCTATCACACATAAACTAAGTTAGAATTTCATGCGAGTAAGGTAATAACTAAACAATTGCCAGATAGAAATAGACTCTTTTACTTTGGTTCAATTTTCTCTGGTATTTTCTTGCAGAGGGGACAAATTGATGAAGGATTATCTAAGTCGGCCTTTGACCCACACTTTGAGCATTCGTCATAGTTCTAGCCGTGTCTTGTTTCAAGCTTATGAATTTGACAGTTTATTACAAATGAATTTCCCTGTAAGACATGGTGAAACCCCAAATGATCAATTATACTTGAATTCTAATTGGGGAAAAAAAAAACTAATTGATGAAAAATAACATACAATTGATTGTTCAGGTATTTGAGAGATGGTGACTTTGGTCTAGTTGTGTAAAGAAGCCCCATTCAAATGCTGGCTTAGTTGTGAAGCAATAGGTTGAGAGAGTGCAACCATGACAAGGGATTTTTCATCCTTTGCACTACATAAATACCTTTCTATGAGTGAATGGAAAGATAAATATAAATGAAAAATGAAAAAAATAACAAATACCTTTGTATCAAATTTTTAACCTCTATGATAGAAGGGTTAAATAATGCCCTAGTAGCATTGAATGAGCTACATACTTGTGGAGTACCTGTAATGAAGTGTAATGAAGCTTAGTTTAATTGATGTAATATGATGTGCTTGTAACTATGAAGTAATGAATTGCTCAGTATTACCATCTTCAGAAAATCCAACTCTTGCTAACCTTAATAAAACCACAACTAGACTTTCAATATTCTGGAGGTAAGCCATATAGGCATCTGAAGCACAGTTATCAAATAACGTGCACTCCACTTCATTGTTCCTGAAATTTGCAATCATTACTTACTATGAATATGAATATAAGAAAACATGTCATTGGGTAAATCTATTAAATGTATTGATATTTGCATTAGTCGAAGTCAGCCGGCAATAGACGTAGCCTATTTTTCGTCTCATTCCCTCGGCAGAACTCATCCAATGTGCCAACATCCTTCACAAAAGCCAGCACATCTGCCAGCAAACGCAATGAAGAAGTAAAAATAGTCATGAACATTGCTATGTCATAAAGAGATCAATAAAACATATAAAACACCTTGAATATTCAATACCAAGAAAAATACACAAATCACAACTTGGTATCAATCAATAACAAACAACTAAAAGAAAAAACACAAAGTCATTAAATGGGCGAATGGGAGAAATAGACGGCCGACTTGGGAAGGTTCTGGCGGTGGCGATTAGAGATCTGGAAAGAGATCCACCACGCAGAGTTGCTTTAATGGTAGGGATTTTGCGGAAAAAAATCTAAAACTAAAGAGAATGAAGGAAATTTCACAATTATTGAAGAAATTTCACCATTGAAAGAGAAAATATTCTCTGAACTTGAAAAAAAAAACAACAAAAAAACATGTGACGAAACAAATCTGTCAAAAAAATATTCACGTGTTATTCATGTGACGGAACAAAGCTGCTTTAACAACCAGTATGCTCATCAAATCTGATCTTTTGGAAAGAATAATAGCGAGAAGATGAATGGGCTCTGTTTGAACATGAATGCCGAAACAAAAATACAGAGGACGAATGGTTTGAGATCGGAATCACAGCAGATCCGGTGGACGAATGGTTTGAGACTGGAATCATAGCAGATCTGGTGGAGAGCCCACGTGAGACAGAGAAAAAATGAGCTTAGAAAAGCCGGAAGGTCTAACTCATAAGACTTGGTAACGATTCACTCTAGACATATATGAAAATTAAAATAACAAATGGTTACCATTCTCGGCGAGTTCAGAGAGAAGATGAGCAGTGCGCTTGGTCGCGAGGCAATCCAACTGAGACGATAATAAGCTGGAGTTGAGAATATTGACTTGGGCAACAACTTGGTGACACTGTTGAGGTTCAGGAGATCCTTCTTCCACAATCCTTGTGCTTCAGAAAATAAGAAAAGGAAATGGTGGTAAACAGGAAAGAAATCCAAGAATCTGTGATACAAGGAATGGTTTGGAAAAAATAACAATGGAGCCATGAGAGAGAGAAAGAGTAGCAGGCAGGCGATGTGAAAGAGAAGTAAGCATGAGAGAAGGAAAGAGTAGCAGGCAGGCAGAGGGAAAGAGAAGTAAGCGTGAGAGAGAGAGGAAAAATGACAGGAAGCTAGGATGAGAGAGAGGAAAAAGTAGTCAGGAAAAGTGTCCCTTGAAGGAGCGGATTGGTGGAGCCGATTTCTAAATATTATAGTGACAAAAAATAACGATGGCTTAGCTACAGTAAAATGTGAGAGGAGCCACTACTAAGCCATTTGAGAGTCAGCTTGGGGATCACATTTTATATATATATTGATTGCTCGGACCGTGTTTCTCTACCTATTGTTTAGATAGGTAGGGGGAGTTTGGCCTTCTAAGATCATCCAGATCTTATTTGGACGGTTCAGATTTAATTTTTTTACCTTTCATTTTTTATTTAAAAAAATATTTTAAAGGGTAGAAAATCTGAAATAAAACTAATATCTTAATTAATATTTTTTTAAAAATAATTTTTTCATTTAAAATTACATGATAAAAAAATAAAATCTAGACGACCCACAGAAGCTGGGCGCCTCCTTTTCATCTAAAGGATAGGTAGGGAAACGCGGTCTAAATTTCTCAAACCTCTTTCTAGGTCCACAATAAGCTTAACACAACTTTTTCCTCACTAACTTCTTGGAGCATCTCTCATCCTTGGGTTCAATTGTTAAAAGGGTCGGTGACTCTCACCAAAAAGAGGGGATTCGATCCTGGACTTGATCAAAGCGCTTTGGGAGACATCCTAACTCCTGGGTGCCTAGGTAAACAGTTGGGAGTAATAGACTGCTCGCCGTACTCAACATTAGTATAACCTAAGAAAAAAAAAAGATTTCGCCCTCCCCTTGAATTGTGGGTGAACTCAACCTCTTTCTTAAAATTTATA
This sequence comes from Acacia crassicarpa, assembly GCA_034222035.1. Taxonomy (NCBI): domain Eukaryota; kingdom Viridiplantae; phylum Streptophyta; class Magnoliopsida; order Fabales; family Fabaceae; genus Acacia; species Acacia crassicarpa. The sequence goes on from JAWXYG010000011.1 coordinate 38,106,738, forward strand.
TATATATATATAGGGGTTTATTTTTCTCATATGGCAGGAGAGAAACAAGATTCCTACACATACATAAAATGGTGGGACCCACATATATATATAGTGCTAATTATATATATGTGAGTCCCACCATTTTATGTGTGTATGGCATGAGAAAACATTTCTCCTAGAAATGTTTTTCCAATATATATATATAAAGCTAACTTCTTGGAGCAAAAATTACATGAGCTGTGTTGGCTGAGCACCCTCCTAATTAAAATGGAGAAAATTCCTCTATGATCGTCAGGCCAGTTATTTGGCTCAACGTTCCAAGATTAAATGAATACTCCTTATTTTCATACTTTGGTCAATAAGACAACTGCTTCCAACCATATTCAGAACCTCCGATGATCAGGACAATTGGAATATTCCATAAGAATTTCACTAGAAATAAAGTCATTTTGAGGGATCCTTTTAAAATTATTACTACCTCCGCTTCTAATTATAAGAGTTAGTTAACTTTCTTTGAAAAGATTAAGGAAGCTAAATAAGTTAATTAATCATTTCATATGTTAAATATTCTTAGATTATATATTAGTTTATTAGTCAAACTAATAAGTTTGAAGAAAGAAAATAAAAATAAAAATACTTTCAAATAATTTAATTAGCTTCCTTAATCTCTCCAAAAAAAGTCAACTAGCTCTTATTATTAGAACCGAAGGGAATATATGTTACTAGTCCTTACATGTATTTCTTTTATGGAGAAATGGAACTTGATTGTAATTAGGTGATTTTATGGGGCAACCTTTTTCTAGGAAACTTCGGAGGAATTCTTCCTCTCTCTTTTTTTTCTTTTCTTCCAAAAAAATAAATATGCGCGTTCCCCTTATCACCCTCTCCTTGTAAATACACATGTCCGTGTCTAATGGTTTTTCTTTTAATTTAATTAAAGGTAAGCAGAGAAAATCGTTGATTTTACAGGTGTCAAAAACGCCCCAATCAAGCACATGCGTGAGATATATGAAACAGAAAATTAAGCAATTTTCCTGTTTTTCTTATACCAAATCTACTTTAATCAAAGATACACCATAATTATGCTCTGAAAATACCTTATTCAACGTTATTGTTTCTATAATTCTATTTAAAATCAACTTCAATATAGACATTTTTCCTCATATTTCGTAAGAACTTTAGACAATTTATGTTAGAGTGAAAATTGAAAACTCTGAATTTATCCATTTCATTTTTTATCTTTAGTTTTTTTTTTTCACTTTATATTTATACGTTAAATTATTGGGTTAAGTACAAATCTGTCCTAGAAGTACACGTTTAGGAGTAATTTTGTCCTGAAAATTTCTTTTGGCTCAATATAACCCTAAAAGTTAAAAAACGTAACAATGTTACCTTTTTATGTTAAAAAATAACGATCAATATTACTTTTTTTTAATCTTTAACGTTTGTTTTTTAACGAAAAATTACAAAATTACTACGTTTCTAGACTTCCTATGTTACATTGAGCAAAAAAAATCACTTCAAGAATAAAATTGCTCCTAAGCGTATACTTCTAAAGCAAATTTGTTATTTAACCATAAATTATTTAAAATAGAACAAAATTCATGGAGGATAAATTTAATTTTAATTATTTGAAAATATTTAGACATGGAATAGTAAAGAATAAAATTAGCAAGAAAATTAAAGAACAAAAAATGGAATTAAAAATTAAAACAAAATAAATAAAAACCATTATTTTAACGAAAAGAAAAAGAATTAAAGAATAAAACAATTTCATTTTCTTTACAAATCATATTAGATGGAGGGCTTAATATCACAGTTCAAAAACATCCCTCAATCAAGCATCAATCACACGCCATTACACATTCTTCTTCTACGAAATACCCTAATTTGATTCTTCAAATAATTCTAAATCTAAATTCTAAAACCTCCAACCACACTATATAGGCCCTCCCCACAAAACAACTATATACAAACGAAATACTTAAAACAGATATATATACACTTTCCCTTCTCTTTCGCCACCACCACCTCCTTCTTCTCTCTGTTCACAGAGAAAAAGGGGAAGATTCAGAAGAAGAAGCTCTATATGCAACAATGGCGAAAGAGAAGAAACTGTTTATTGGTGTATTAGCCAACTACACAGCTGAGCTCAAGCTTCTTCTTACAACTCTCCTTGTTCTTTGTTCTATCGCTACCATTCTTCAGTTCATTCCTTCTCGCTTCACCATCTCTGCTTCTGATCTCCGTGTTTGCATCTCACGCGTTTCCCAACCTCTAGGCCCACCTTCTTCTTCTTCTAGTGAATCCTCTGAATCTACCCAGTTATCTAAATTGCTTTCTGTACCACCGTCTCCGCCACCGCCTTCACCGTCACCGTCGCCGACACAGCCGGCCTCTGACGGTGGAATCCTCAAGAGGGATTTCTATCCTTATGGTTCTGCAGCTTACAACTTCATCACCATGGGTGCTTACAGGGGAGGTCTGAACACATTTGCCATTGTAGGTCTCTCTTCCAAGCCTCTCCATGTCTACAGCAAGCCAACCTACGAGTGTGAGTGGGCCCCGAGTGGGAACACTACCGCAAAACCCATAACCACCGTCGGGTACAAGATGCTTCCAGATTGGGGCTACGGCCACGTCTACACGGTGGTGATTGTGAACTGTACATTCTCGGAGCCCGTCAATGCTGACAACTCGGGCGGGAAATTGGTCCTCTACGCCTCCACATCCGGCGGTGGCGACGTCAAGTTTAACCTCACCGATAGAATGGAGGTCCTCACGGAGTCGCCGGGAAGTCTAGACGTCTCTATTTTCACCTCGCCGCCCAAGTACGACTACTTGTACTGTGGATCGTCACTGTACGGGAACCTGAACCCTCAGAGAGTTCGAGAATGGATCGCTTACCATGTGAGGCTCTTCGGACGGAGATCCCACTTTGTGATCCACGATGCGGGTGGGGTCCATGAACAAGTGCTTGAGGTTTTGAAGCCATGGATGGAGCTTGGGTATGTGACGTTGCAGGATATTAGGGATCAAGAGAGATTTGATGGGTATTATCACAATCAATTCATGGTGGTGAACGATTGCTTACATCGATACAAGTTTATGGCCAAGTGGATGTTCTTCTTTGATGTTGATGAGTTCATTTATGTGCCACCTAAAAACACAATCAAAACTGTTCTCGATTCGCTTTCTGAGTATTCTCAATTAACCTTTGAACAGATGCCCATGAGCAGTAAGATTTGCCTCTCTGAAGATTACGGCAAAACCTACAGGTAACTTTCAGAATCCTTCATTCTCTCTGTCTCTGATCTATGTATTATTACTGATTGCCATTGATAATCTGATATCTCTTCTCACTGCTATGAATTGAACGGAATTTTGTGTGTTGAATTGATCAAACAAGTTGAATTTGAAATTTACAACTGATCTTGATGGGGTTACGGTTATGTTTATGCCCAAAATAGATGTTTCTTCTCTTTGTTGAATCTTAAGGTCTTGGACAATCAATAATGGGCATTTGGCCGAATAATTCATTGGGGAAATCAGATGAGTGTTGTCACTGGTTATTGATGATAATTGACTTGTTTTTTCAAAGAGATAGCAGAGGACAGAGAAGAAGATGATTGAAGTATTTGGAACTATTTGCCTCATTCCTGTGTCATGTGTTAATCCTCCTAACGCGCATTGACATGTGGTTTGTGCTAAATTTTAGGATTAAATAATTGTTTCAACGTGATGTGTTTCTTATTCATATGTGCTGGACCGTGTTTTTTGGTAAAACATAACACTCTGTTCTTTGCTTGGTCAATTATCTGAACTGCTATAGGTTGCTGAAAGTTCTCAACCAAAAAATCACCAATATTGTCTTCTTGAGTAAGATGGATTCAGGATAAATTTTCAAAATGACTTTGATTATAGTTATTGAAAAAGAAAAAGGAAACAAAATGTTTCTTTTAGGCATATGAAAGTCTTGGTGAGTTAGGTTTTGAGTCAAGCATGTTTATTTAGGCTTCACACCTTAGTGCTAAATGCTTATTTAGAAATATTTACACGTAATCTATTGACGAGATCCTCTTCATATTGAAACATGTTCTTATTAACTAGCTGACTGTTTAGGAGAACTTGTATATTACTACTCATTAAGGCGTTAACCAAATCTTCATAATGGTAGTACTTGCACATTACTCATTAAAACAATTTCATATTGTTGGAGTCGTAATCTGATTTAGTAATGAACCATTCAAAATTGACATTTCATTCTAAGATTAAGACAGTACCAATGTACACGAATCAGTATTCAATATAACTGATGTTTAGGTATGCTTCCCATTAAGTATATATCTATATATATGTATGTTTTTAGTTTATGGGGATGCATTTAAAAAGGTTAACATCACCACAATAACAGTTACATATCTATCTGGCAACTAGTGGTGGTGGTGGTTCGATATTTTATTCGTGGGGTCACATGATGAAAACAGAGTTTTCAAAGTTGTTGGTGTGAGCTGTCGAATGTATTATTGCATTTTACAGATTGTTTGATTATAACATCTACCACATGTTGGGAATTTAAATGTTCTTTGTAAATTTTTTAAGGGTAATAGAGAAATATAGGAATCTACCTTAGGTTAGGATGAGAGTTAGATCACCCATATCCTATCTTTAGATCTGTTTTTTTTTTTTTTTGGGGGGGGGGGGGGGTGTTTAGCTCTGTTTCTATTTTTAGAGTGGTTTATTTTATTTTATTTTTTTCTTGTTTAAAATTTATGTGTGTTGCCTAAAGTTGCAGCTATTTTAATATTCTGAAAAATCTATGGCTTAAAATTTATGTGTGTTGCCTAAAACAAAGGGTTTTCAAAAATCAATTTTAAACCATAGATTTTTTTCCCCTTTAAAATTTTTTTGCCCATAAAAAAAATATTCCATTGGGTCCTAAATATAGGATTTTAATAATCAAGAAAATTATTTAAACTTATTGTTTGTAATAAACTGTGTTTATTTTCCAAAAATACCCTTTTACCACCCATATTGATAGAATGATAGATGAAAACTTTCTCTAGGGGATGGCTGGAAGGAAAAATCATGAACTTAAAAGAAATATTGAATTGAAATTTTATATTTGAAACCAAAACAAACGTTCCAACTTGTTCTTATATTTAGTAAATCGATTGAGTATGAAAAATTCCTTTTGAGCTGCTGTGTGTTTTTGGGCATTGAAATGCATGGAATCTCTGTTATAACAACAGTGAATGAATTTGAACAAATAATGCAGGAAGTGGGGATTTGAGAAACTGGTGTACAAAGACGTGAAGAGAGGAATAAGGAGGGATAGAAAATACGCAGTACAACCACGTAATGTGTACGCAACAGGGGTTCACATGTCACAGAACTTAGTGGGAAAAACAACACACAAAACAGAAGGAAGGATCAAATACTATCACTATCATGGAACCATAGCTGCCAGAAGAGAAACCTGCAAGATGCTTGAGAATTCTACTCAGCAGCTCTACGTTGAGAAGATCCCTTATGTGTTGGACACCACCATGAGAGATATTGCTGGTGTTATTAAGAAGTTTGAGCTCACCATGATCGGTTCCAGGTTACAGAATGTTCATCAATGAGGATTATTATGACTTATGATTCTCACTCACATTTTTCTTTCTTATTTTCCTCTTTTTTTTTTTTGGTATAAATATATTATTTGACTTTGTTATGTTGTAGAGTAGGATTTTTTTTTTTTTGAATTTTTCTGTATGTAGTTTTTTTTTTTTTAATAGATAACAGATGGGGATAATATATACTGTATTGTTTCATTTATTATGATAATTCTTTTGTTTTAATCTAATTAATTACTTATATATCAAATGTGTCCTGTAATTTTTTTTAATTGAGATATTTTTTGTCCTGTTGGAAATATATAACAAAAATGAAAGATATGTATATAGTGGAAAGATTCAATATGATTGTTTCTTGATAAAATTTTATTTTACAAATCAAATTACTTCCTTTGCTATATACTCTCTTAATATCAAATTGATTTTTTTGGAAAAATTAAGGAAATTTATTAAATTATTATAGAGTATTTTTATTTTTATTCTTAAAACTAATTAGTTTGACTAAAAAACTAATCTATAATCTTAAGACACAACATATAATATGATTAAATAATTTATTTAACTTCTTTAATCTTCCTAAAAATACCTACTTGTAGATTTGATTTTAAGTATAAAATATCAATTGATTTTATGTTTTAGATTTATAATTTTTTTCCAGAAAATATTTATATTGACCATAGTCATACCATGTTAAGTTGAGTCCACAAAAATAATTACTACCTCCGGTCCTAATTATAAGAGCTAGTTGACTTTTTTGGAGAGGTTAAGGAAGCTAATTAAATTACTTTAAAATATTTTTATTTTTATTTTTTTTTTTAAACTTATTAGTTTGACTAATAAACTAATATATAATCCCAAAATATTTAACATATGAAATGATTAAGTAACTTATTTAGCTTCCTTAATCTTTCCAAAGAAAGTCAACTAGCTCTTATAATTAAGACCGGAGGTAGTAATAGTGCCGGCGTGGGGGACCATGGCATGGCATCCGAGTCCCAAAGCCCCACATGTGGCGGCCACATACGGTGGAAGGAACAACGACCTTCTGTTACTTTTACGACCGGCAATCGCTTCCTTTTAAGCATAGGATCCTTGTTTTTGTCCTAAATTTTTATTTTTATTTTTAATAATTAAATAGTTAGAAAAATCAATAAATCTTATTTGACTTTCATCCATTTTTCCTAAATATGTTGATACTTCTTTTTAAATATCATGCACCATATAAAGAAATAACAATATTTATAATTTATTAACACTATGATTTACTCGTCGCTGAAAAAAAAAAAATTTAAAATCCATATGAGCACATGATCTGAACTACCTGAACTAGGGAGAATAATTTTAAGACAGCTAAGCAAGCTTATCTATTTTTTTTTCAATTTATATAAATTATTTATATAAAAATATATAAATGTCCTTAGTTGGGGATGTTTAGATACTTTCAATATAGACTTTAATCTCAAAATATTCCCTGACACTATAGTAGCTAATATTTACATATTTGGAGGGTATTTTTGTACAATTTATAAATTTAAAAAAAAAACTTCCTTTAATTCATGGGACCACCCTGTACTTGTCTTTTACATTTTTCTATGGGATATTTATTTATTCCTCAATAAATAAATTATTCCCTTCTTTGTTCTTTTGTTTTTCCCTTTTCCTTTGCCCATTTTTTGGGGTAAATTCTGAGGATGAAAACGAGAATATTCTGAGCGGTTCAAGGGAAAAAAAGAAGAATAGGTGGGGAATGATGAAGGAAAAGCCCTTTTTTCCTTTTTGGTTTTGGACAAGTCAAAAAAGAAGGCATGTCGATTCGTGCCATCTGTCCTCTCTGCCCTTTCTGCTGTCATGTCTTCTAACGAACGTTTCAAGCTGAGATTGCTAACTCCATCGCCTTCAATCATTATCCCTCCTCCTAACCCATAAAAGCCATATTTCACCTCCCCTAGAGTGCTCTCATGTATTCTCTCGGCTGTTTTTTATAAGCATTTTTTTAAAAAAAAAATTATGGAAGTTGAACTGACAATGAAGATTAAATAAAAAATAATAAATGTGTTAAAAATGTATTGTTCCTTTTAAATATGTCTTTACCACTGTATTCCTATTTATAAATATCTTTTGACTAAAAAATTTAGTCAGATTTATAAATCCCTTCTGACCAAATAAATGAAATTGTGACATTTTGCTCATATATTATACCAATGAAAATAGAGAGGAAAGAAAAAGTTGAAAAGCATCCATTCATAAATAAGGGTAAAGTTGAAAGTTACCCCATAATTATTGAGCTACCTACCTCTCCTTGGTATGTGTGATTTGGTCAAAAGGGACTTATAAATAGGACCAGAGTGGTATTTTTAAAAAGCGTATAAAGGATTGAATGAATGTAAAATATGAGAGAATGAATAATAAATGATTAAATCAAAAAGAATTAATTATGAGTCGGAAGATAATTAATACTATAAAAATGTGTATTTAATAAAGAAAGATAGCAAGAGAAAAGTAGTTTAAATTTTAAGCCACAAGGAAAAATTTATCTATATTAAAGACCAACCCCAAGAAAAAGAAAATATTTTATAAAAAGGGATTGGAGGGAGTAATCTAATAAGAAAAAAAAAAAGTTGTTCATATTACCATTCTGATCATATTAATAAATCCAAATTACTTTCTCGTAAGAAGGAAAATTAATTAATTTAATAAATATGGACTAAATTGATTAATTTTTCAATTTTCCCCTTATTTAAAAAGGGTGTTTTTAACTTCTTTCTTCTCTCTACCTTTAATAGAAAGAATTAAACAATACAATATAATCATCATACAATGGGCAGCTGAGGGTAAGCATATTTTCAAGGGAAAATTATTTATCATACAAACACTTTAATCATTAAAAAAATTCTATTGAAAGTAAGCAATGTATAAGCGGCAACAGCTTATTATTTCTTGAATGGAATCTTATCATTCAATGTTGCTCACTTTTTTATTTTTAGTAATGATTAAATTGTTTAATTGAAACTGGAGAACAATTGTAGAGAGCATCAAAGAATTATTGGGCGTTGAAATTGTGGTGTGAAAAATGTGATAATAAGAAGAAAATAGAGGAGGCCGGAAAGCGTGTGACGATTATTGACTATATTTGTTTCAACTTAGGTCAGGTGAGAACACAGCGGTTGACTTTGTATTGCATCCGATCCAATTATGCAGGCCCTCACCGACACGTCAACTTATTAATAATTTTAAGGAAAATATGTATATTTTGTGTTCATCCCATAATTATATGGGAAAATCCATCCATCTCAGGGCCCAAACTAACAAAAAAATGTTGAAAAAGGCCTAAGAAAAAATCACAGGTCAAAAAAGGCCTCCGTGCCTTTTCTGATATTATTTCATAAAATGTTAGTTATTAACACCTACTGATATACCACTCTGGTCCTATTTATAAGTCCCATTTTGACCAAATTACACATACCAAGGAGAGGTGGTTAGCTCAATGATTATAGGGTGAATTTTCAACTTTACCCTCATTTGTGATTGGTTACCTTCAACTTTTTATTCTCTCTCTACTTTCATTGGTACAATTAATATGGGCAAAAGTGTCACAATCTCATTTATTTGGTCAAATGGGACTTATAAATAGGACCAAATTTTTTTGGTCAAAAGGGACTTATAAATAGGACCAGAGTGGTAGTTATTAACGGGTGCTGATTTAGTTGTTAATGGTACTGATTTAGTTGTTAGGATATTATTGTTAATGCTACTGATTTAGTTGTTAACGGGTACTGATTTAGTTGTTAATGAAACCTTTTTTTTTTGCTATAATAATGAAACTGTTTTAGTTGTTAACGTTTATGAAATAATATCAGAAAAGGGCTAGGGCCTTTTTTGATATGTGACTTTTTTTTTGGCATTTTTTTGACTTTTTTTTCTACTTTAGGCCCTGAGATAGATTTTTCCTATTTTATGATTTTTTTTTCCATTTCCTAATCCTAATTGTTACGAATCTGAACAGGGCCCTACTCAATGTAAGGCCCAGCAAGGAGTATATTGCATATCAGGATCTGCCTATAATAAAGAAGGATCCAATCTTATCTACGATCCAGATATATCTAAATCTATATCAGGTAATTATGATATCAGGGCCTTGAATCACAAGGCCCAAGCAACTCAACCTAAGGTAAACTCTATAAATACAAAGGTCAAGCCTTTAAGGTACATACATTACAGGTTCTACGTTCTAACCTTAGACTATTTATATACAGTCACACAGAGCACACACCCTACCCCCTTAGCTACATGCCTATGTGTGTCTCGAACTACGTGGACTTTGATTCCCTTTACAGGGTACGTAGGCCCTAGGCTTGGCTCCTAGTCAAGTTCAATAAATCCTGTTCTTGAAACAGAACAACCTGCTTCCAAAAATGGTCAACACCAGAAGCAACAATCAGATGCCTTTCCATAGGCAATTCCTGAAAATCCACAGCAACAAAATCAAGAACCGTAGCAGCCTGCGAAGGATTCAGAGAAACAATTGTTGTTTGAGCAACGGCTTTGGTTTTGAGCTACTTCACATGGCTTTTCTTATAATTCTTCTTGTATCCACAAAACAAGAAGATAGTTGGAAGGATCGCCAGGTTCTCTTTTTGGGAATCCTTTTTAAAAGGGGGAATCCTTTTCTTAATAATTTTAAGAAAAATATGTATATTTTGTGTTCATCCCATAATTATATGGGAAAATCCATCCATCTCAGGGCCCAAACTAACAAAAATATGTTGAAAAAGGCCCAAGAAAAAATCACAGGTCAAAAAAGACCTCCGTGCCTTTTCTGATATTATTTTATAAAATGTTAGTTGTTAACATCTACTAATATAGTTGTTAACGAGTGCTGATTTAGTTGTTAATGGTACTGATTTAGTTGTTAGGATATTATTGTTAATGCTACTGATTTAGTTGTTAACGGGTACTGATTTAGTTGTTAATGAAACTTTTTTTTTTTTTGGCTATAATAATGAAACTGTTTTTTTTTTATAAACAAATAATGAAACTGTTTTAGTTGTTAACATTTATGAAATAATATTAGAAAATGCCTGGGGCTTTTTTTGATATGTGACTTTTTTTTTTTGCATTTTTTGACTTTTTTTTCCTACTTTAGGCCCTGAGATAGATTTCTCCTATTTTATGAATATTTTTGTTCTCCATTTCCTAATCCTAATTGTTACGAATCTGAACAATGCCCTACTCAATGTAAGGCCCAGCAAGGAGTATATTGCATATCAGGATCTGCCTATAATAAAGGAGGACTCAATCTTATCTACGATCCAAGTATATCTAAATCTATATCAAGTAATTATGATATCAGGGCCTTGAATCACAAGGCCCAAGCAACTCAACCTAAGGTAAACTCTATAAATACAGAGGTCAAGCCTTTAAGGTACATACATTACAGGTTCTATGTTCTAACCCTAGACTATTTATATACAGTCATACAGAGCACACACCCTACCCCCTTAACTACATGCCTATGTGTGTCTCGAATTACGTGGACTTTGATCCCTTTATAGGGTACGTAGGCCCTAGGCTTGGCTCCTAGTCAAGTTCAATAAATCCTGTTCTTGAAACAGAACATTGGCGCCGTCCGTGGGGATAGGTAAATTTCGATTCCTGCTTCCAAAAATGGTCAACACCAAAAGCAACAGTCAGATGCCTTTCCACAGGCAGTTCCTGAAAATCCACAGCAACAAAATCAAGAACCGTAGTAGCCTGCAAAGAATTCAAAGAAACGATTGTTGTTTGAGCAACGGCTTTGGTTTTGAGCTACTTCACATGGCTTTTCTTATAATTCTCCTTGTATCCACAAAACAAGAAGATAGTTGGAAGGATCGTCAGGTTCTCTCTTTGGGAATTCTCTTAAAAAGGGGGTGTGTATCAGGAAGCACATAAAACATATGTTTAGTCCTTAAACGAGCAACACTTTTCAACTCCGGCATAAATTTAGATGCTCTATTTGGATCATAAGCTTCCACATGACGAGAAGATAGTTGGAAGGATCACCAAGAAGAACTCAGAGGAGTCTCTGATGGCCTTAATAAAAAACTAGCAAACCTAGAGGATCTTATTCGGCAACTTCAGATCCTCCTATCGTTGTGCCAGCAGCTGTCGGCATAGTAGCCTTCGGGCCCACCGCGCAACAACAGCCACTGGACAGAGGATGAGATCTAGGAATTGATACAGCTGTGGGTTCAATACCCATTTGAGAATCTCAAAACAAACAAATTGAGATAGCCGAGGTTGTTGGTAAGCCGATGTTGATTCAATGCCAAAGGAGTTATTTTCACAACTCGGGAAAGCAGGGAAGTCTGCTTTATGTTTACCTTTGCTATATCTGCTTTGTGTTTGTCTTTTCTATATTATTCACATTAGAAAGAGTTAGCGGATTACTAAAACCCTCCAAACATATAACAATAGCGTCTAATCTCATTGACCTATTATTTCTTCTATAAAAATTGGTTTCAAACAAGGCAAATGAGCAAATTGAGATAGCCAAGCCTGATTCAACGCCTATGGCGTCTTGACTCCATCACGATTGTCGAGGCTGATGATACGCCGAGATAAGGAGGTGCCGAAACGCTAAGGTACACTAAGATTGTTACCAACCTCGAAGTCGAGCAAATTCCTTGATATTACCTTGGATCCTTGAGACTTTACCTCGGATCTTTGAGCAAATGACATCGGTAACCGGGGTCAATATGATACAACTTGGCAATGCGCAGTAAATAGGCAAGAGGGTAAGATTCATAGCAATCTAGCCCGGATAACTTGGATACAAAAGATCCCGACCTCGAAGTCAAGCAAACCGCCTCGACATTACCCCGGATCTTTGAGACATTACCTCGGATCTTTGGGATAGATGACTTCGATAGCCAGGATCAACATCCGGATTCAAATGCAGGCGAATCATCTCGACACTACTTAGGATCTTTGAGACAAGACCTCGGATCTTCGAAGTAAGCCGCCTTGATAGCTAGGATCAATGTAATTCAGCTCGACACTTCGATAGTTAGGATCAACGTAATTCAGCTCTGCAATGTAAGGCCAATGACAGCAAAGCTCGGCTAGTAAAACTGATTGAGGGCAAAATACATCCCGACAACTCAGAAGCCTGAACTACCGGGCTAGGGGGCATTTGTTACAGTCTGAACAAGGCCCATACTCAATGTAAGGCCCAACAAGGAGTATATTACATTTCAGGATCTGCCTATAATAAAGGAGGATCCAATCTTATCTACGATCCAGGTATATCTAAATCTATATCAGGTAACTACGATATCAGGGCCTTGACTCACAAGGCCCAAACAACTCAATCTTAGGTAAACTCTATAAATACAGAGGTCAAGCCTTAAGGTACACACATTACAGGTTCTACGTTCCAACGCTAGACTATTTACATACAGTCACACAGAGCACACACTCCACCCCCTTGGCTACACGCCTGTGTGTGTCTCGAATTACGTGGACTTTGATCCTTTTACAGGGTATGTAGGTCCTAGGCTTGGCTCCTAGTCAAGTCCGAAAAATCATGTTCTCAGAACAGAATACTAATATTGTCAATCTCAAATGATAAATTATTATGCAACTCGTTTTTATTTTTAAAAAAGTTAAACTTAATATGTCAATATGTAAAAATATTTTTTCAAGATTTAAAATTTCAATGTTAGTGGTTCTTCATGATGAAACTAACGATATTAGAATTAAATGAAAAAAAAACACTTTATAAAATGAAGTGACTAAAATAAAACATTGTGCCTTGTGCCTGGTTAAAAAACCAAGGTGTATATATGTCTAATTTAAATTGTTTTAAAAATAATACATAATCTCGAGATTTACTAATAATATGTAATTCTTTAATCTCAATATTACGAAAATATACTTTTGACCCAAAAAAATTACAAGAATATTCTAATGCATAAAATTTATACACGATGAGTTATAATGATTATTAAATAATTTTTACACTTGAAATCATATTTGGAAGGATTAAAATCATCATGTATATATACATTGCTTAGAGTTAATACATATACTTTACAAAAAAAGGAAAATTCCAAATAAATACCATTTGAATTTACAAAACCTCTAGAAGTCCGTTGAATTTGAAAAAAGACTGAGAAGTACCAAGGATCTATGAGGGATATGCAAATTCAGGTCAAATTACACTTTTGCCTTTAGTTTTAAAAAAAATCAAAAAATAAATAAAAAAAACCCCCTTGTCGGAGGGCCGCTGGAGGATCGCCCGCCGCCGATGGGGGCAGCCACTGGAGGGGGTGGGTTTTTTTTTTTTTTTTTGAGTGGGTTTTTGTTTTTGGAAAAAGATTTATTTATTGAAGTGTAGGTGGTGGGGTTCGAACCCTCCACCCCTCACAAATGCATGGGATTAAGTGGTCCACCAGTTGGGCCACTTGGTTCCTTTGATATATATATACACACTAACAAATATATATATTCTTCTTAGCATTTTTCAACGCTATTTACAACAATAAATGATATATTTACAATAGAAAAAGCATATATTAACAAAAACCTTTGAAAACCTGGATTTTTTTTTTATTTCTCACGTCCAAAGGCCATTTACAACAACAAATGCTATATTTACAACAGAAAAAACGTATATTTACAACAACCTTTAAAAACTTGGATTTTTTTTCATTTCTCACGTCCAGAGGCTATTTACAACAACAAATGATATATTTACAACAGAAAAAGCGTATATTAACAACAACCTTTGAAAACCTGGATTTTCTCATTTCTCACGTCCAGAGGCCATTTACAATAACAAATGATATATTTACAATGGAAAAAGCATATATTTACAATACGAAGTGCAAGAGCGTATCTTTAATGACTTCCAGCAGAAGATTACTGCAATCAATTTTAGAATTGATTGTATTAGTAGTGACTTATATTATTATAGCAATACGAAGCGCTGTAAGCGTAGAGAATTTGATATGGCAACGTTTTGAAGATTACTAATATTTGATTGAATGCACTCATATTTGAATGTAACTCATACTCGTAGGCTTCTTTTAAGTTCAAACTTATGATTTTTGTTCGAACTTGTCATTTTCGTTCCAACTTATCATTTACGTTCGAACGTATTTATATTCGAACCTATTTACAACAACCTTTGAAAACCTAGATTTTTTTCATTTCTCATATTCAAAGGCTATTTACAACAACAAATGCTATATTTACAACAGAAAAAGCATATGTTAATCAGGTCGCCTAAAATCCAAAATAGACAACCTGAAGTCCCTTTCAGGTCGCCTAAAATCATAGCCTTAAAAATTAAATAGCAGAATGACGCTTTTAATTTCAAAGTTCCATCAGTATTGTTCACTCTCGCGCTGCTTCCTACTTCCCAAACCCTAAAACCCAAATCATCCGCTACCTCCTCCACTCACGGCATCGCCATCCTGCATCGCTGCACCGCTGATTCACCAGTCGTCGTTGTGCTCCCTACTGACCCAGACCACAACTCGATCTCTACTCGTCGGCTCATCGTTCTCTGCTCATCAGCTTTGGGTTGTCGTTCGCCGTTAGTTGTCTTGAAGGTCAGCGCTTCTTCTTCTCTGTTTTTTGTTGCTTTTATTGTTTAATTTTAGAGATTTCTTTATTGACTCTTCATTACTCAACCTCTCCCCTCATCGTTCAGAAATTCAGAGTAAGAAAGTGTAAGAAAGAATTGTTCTGGATTCTCCACATCAAGAGCCAAGACCCAAAGACACAAGAGGTAATGTTTACTTTCTTTATTCTGTGCTCAGCAGCCGTTTCAATTAGCCAAGGGAGTTGTGGAGTGGTGAAGATAGAAAAGGAAAATGGAAATATATAACAGCATTGCAATCTTGATCTTGCTCAAGGAAAATGAAATTTTCATTTACTGACCCTTGATAATAGATGAATGGATAAATTTAACGTAGTCAAAACATGTGGGAACTTGCCAAGCGCCTTGTAGCGCGATGGTACTAGGGTCAGCCTTAGGAGCTGACCTTCCCCCTTACCAGGGTTCCCACTAGCTGTATAAAAAAAAAAACATGTGGGAACTTCTTGCACTTCATGTATACATATCATATAACTAACATAAACAAAGTTTCATAGAGCTGTAATGGGAGTTTTGTTAAGTATGTCTTGAATTCATTTGACATGCAGTACAAGAAGTGTGTTAGAACCAGGAAGTATTAGACTATTATATAGGACCAGACCTTTTCAGCTTAATATTTTGATGATGCTTCAGTGCATAATTGGTATGTGCCTTGGTTCAATTGAACAAATGTTGTATTATGAGAGCCGTGACAATTAATGGCACCACTGATTCTTTTTGTAGGTTAGTAAAAAATTCTGCAGTGCTGGTCCTAAAATGTTGTGAATTTGACCATGCTTGTTAGTCTGTAATAAATTTGTTGCATACCTTTTTTTTAACCTGCAGTCCCGTTACAAACTTAGATCCCTCTAGATTTAATAAAGCTTTTTACCATCTGTATACCATTTTGCAACTGATATAAGAATAATTTCATCTGTAAAGTTAGCATTAACTTTGCCTGAAGGATGAATGGTTGAATGATTTCTTAGTGTCTTATATTGAAAAAGATGTATTTGATAGCATTGATAATGACACAATTATGATAGAACTTCAAAAAATAAGGCCTAGAAAGATAACATCGTAATTGTTTTTATTGTAATATACTTTTGTTATTAAAATATATGGTGTCCAGCCTTGCCATTTCTAATAACATTTAGTCTTGCTTTTCCTTTTATATTCTTTTATTTTTTTTAATGCATTTAAAGTTTTGCTTAAAAAAATTTTCGAGGGCGCAATTGCATTACCAAAGGGTGTGCAATTGAACCAAACGGACCCTTATGTTTGTGGAATATTGTTAATTTTGAGATTAATTATGTGATTTTGTATGTTATAATTTTGTATTGTTATAATGCAGATATAGACGAGAAGAGATTAAAGGATAGTCATCTTCGTCTTTTTTGACTACCTGCTGAGAAATCTTGGTCAAAGGTTTGAAGCAAACGGTTGTGCTCCCAAATTAGGTCAGTTGCTTTCATTTTATGCACACACACATATATTGTCCTTATATGATACCTTCTTCTTGAGAGAGAACAACACTTTTGTCTTATGGCTTCATGGTTTACCATTATTGGTTTAAGTGTTTTTAATCCGGTCCGTGTTTTTTTTTTTGTCTTTCCTTTATTATTAGCCATATGAACTACGTGAACTTGATTAAAAAAGTGATGGCTTCATGGTTTACCATTTCCATTACCATTGAAGTATATGTCGGTAGGAATAATTCCAATGTTCTGTTAGTTGATGAAATTGTTGGATTTAATAGTTGATATTGTTCTGAATTGCTTTAGTTAGTAAGTTTTGTTGAATTAAGCTGAAATTGGTTGTTATTGAAATTTTGGGATGTCTTACTTTTAAGGGGAAATGCTACCGAAATTTTCTTAAAAGAAAGCATGTCATTCTTGAAATTGTTATGAACTTGACTGTTGTTGGAAATGTCGTAGGTGGACATAAAATGGGTTATAGTTGGATGAATGCGTTGAGAACTAGTGAAGAATATAAAAATGGGGTGGAAGAGTTTATTGAATTTGTTAGAAGGAATGTGGCTACAAAAAATAGGATGTACTATTGTCCATGTGTTAATTGTTTAAATGGGGTTTGACGGGATATTGTTGATATAAGGGATCACCTAATTTCTGATGGAATAAACCTTCGATACACAACTTGGATATAACATGGTGAGGAGGTAACTACTAATGTGTCCCACAAAAACGACGTTGAGGTAGATGACGATGGAATGGAGAGAATGATTCATAATGTTGAGGTCGAATCTTTTGCACAACTGCATGAATATGATAGTGTGTGGGGTGATGCAGAGACACCTTTGTTCCCTGGGTGTACTAAGTATACACGGTTGACTGGGACCTTACATTTGGTCAACTTAAAGGCAACTTGTGGGTGGACCGATAGTAGTTTCACGTCGTTGCTTGAATTGTTGTGTGATATGTTGCTAGATGATAATGTACTTCCAAATTGTATGTATAAGGCCAAGAAAATC
Organism: Acacia crassicarpa; assembly: GCA_034222035.1. Taxonomy (NCBI): domain Eukaryota; kingdom Viridiplantae; phylum Streptophyta; class Magnoliopsida; order Fabales; family Fabaceae; genus Acacia; species Acacia crassicarpa. The sequence goes on from JAWXYG010000011.1 coordinate 38,124,457, forward strand.
TTATCTACAATGGGTATGGAGTATAAAAAAGATACACAGTTGCCCTAATGACTGCATATTATACAGAAATGAGTACGAAGGCCTCAGTAATTGTCCGAAGTGTAAAACTTCACGATACAAAGTGAAGAAATGTAGTGTTTCTGGAGAACAGACAACAAAAAGGCAACCTTTGAAGGCATTGTGGTATCTTCCAATAATTCCACGGTTTAAGCGTCTGTTTACTAGTGAAGCAACGACGAAGAAGTTGAGATGGCATTCTAATGAGAGAATATTCGATGGAAAATATCTTCGGCACCCTGCTGACTCTCTGCGATGGAAGAAAATAGACGAAATGTTCCCTCAATTTGGCAGTAAGCCAAGAAACCTTCGGCTGGGGCTTTGTACAGATGGCTTCAATCCGTATCGAACTCTTAGCAGTACTCATAGTGCATGGCCGGTTCTCCTTATAATATACAACTTACCTCCCTGGTTATGTATGAAACGCAAGTATGTGATGCTTTCTATGATGATTTCTGGACCAAAACAACCCGGTAATATGACTTTTGAATGTATATTTCGGTTTTGCAGCAAATTGGCCAAAATATACAGCAATCAATTTTTTTTTTAAAAAAAAACACTAATAAAAGGCATCCTGAAAATAAGATCAGGACGCCTAAATGTGATATGACGCATCCTGAATGGTTAATTTAGGATGCCTCATAATAGGCGACCTGGACAAAATTCAGGGAATGTGTTCAGGTCGCCTCATATGACGCGACCTGAAGGTAAAGAGGTCGCCTCATATGAGGAGACCTGAACAATATTCAGGTCACCAAATATCACCGAAACCACGTCGCCCTTCCAGACGTCCCTCTAAAAAGGGATGTTAATTGGGTCTTATTTAGGTCGTTTTTTAGGTATTTTCTAGTAGTGGGAGCTCAAGTTGTCAATCTCTACACTAAAATTGTTAATTGAATTATTGAAATTGTCACTAGAGCTTTGGATATTGGTAGGTTGGCGGGTGGGATGGTTGCCAAAGCTCCAGCAGCTAGCTAGAGGTGGTGCTCCAGCGAGGTTCCCTTTTCTTTTCTTTTTATTTAAAAAATAAGGGGCACTATGGTAAACTCACCAACACTTTAAAAACCCAATTTGATTTATGTCTCCTCTTTATCATTTGCAAGTTTTAATAAACTTTTCAATGTTTCAGTAATTAAAGTAGTATTTATATATCTTTTTCCCTTTTTTCCAATTTGCCGTTCGAGAGCATATTATATTATTATTTTTATTTAATTGTAAGAATTATATTTTGCATACCAAGCAAATTATATCATATTTGTACCGCCTTTTTTTTTTGGCGTTTAATATTGCAACACTCCAAATTGAGTGTATAATTCATGAAAATGATGTTATACTCCCCCCCCCCCCCCCCGGAAAAAAAAAATTTCATGAAAATGATGTAAAATGAAAGTGGCTTTATAATTTATTGATAGGGCAAAACTTTATAGCCTAAAAACTCTGCAAGTGCACGGGCCGTATCAAGTAATAAAGTGATAAGAAAAGTATCGTTCCCACAAGGGCTTAGTATCAAAAACTTCAGTTGAGTATTAATTTTACAATTTCATTTAAGTTAAGCAAATTAGATTGAATTTAATTAAGAGAAAAAAATAAAATCTAAAATTAAAATAAACAACTTACCACTAATCAAACGAGCAACCTAGAGTCACTAATCCCCTATTTGTTTCTTAGATTTTATCCCCACTAAATTAATTTTGACTTAACCTAATTAGCTAATCTAGAGTATTAATGTCTATAAATGTCTTCTGATCAATTTATCTACCTATCTTAATCAATTATGTGATGTCTCACACAATTAAATAAGATGCTTTTTAAATCGGGATCACTCTAATTTGATTATGCGAAGCTTCTAGGTATATGCCTATCCTAGACGTAAATTAGATTAAAACTTAATTTCTCATTAAATTTAAACCTAATTCTACATTATTTAATCCCAAGGTCAATTTAGGATTCCTTCTTCCAAGTTCAACCCTAAATCCCCAAAACATGTTCAATGGTGATCAATCAATAAGCAATAACAATGAACACAGGATTAAATAAACTGAAATAAAATTAAGTAAAACTAACAAGTGGGAATAATCTCTAAAATCCAAACAAGTTCATAGGTTCTTTAGGTTGCAAAACCAACTAGCCACACATGGCTTTAATCAAATCGATAACAAAAAGATGAAACTCAGGTTCAAAGAATAAAGAGAGAGAGGAGAGAAAAATTCTCTGTCGCTTCCACAGTCCTTTCGTCCTTCCGTGGGGTGATGAAGAGAACTGAAACGCTCAGCCGCTACTCCTCAACTTCTTTGTTCCTTCTTGTTCTACATCTCCTCCTTTCCTCCATCGTCTTTTTCTTCATATATATAACTTAAATATAACTTAGGCCGTGGATCACCGATTCTCCTTTTCTTATTAAAAAGATATCTTATATCTTATATATACTCTACCAGATCACACAATTGATTTTATTTCTATTTTTCTTGCGTGGGACTACCGAGTTTGGCTAATTGCATATCATCTTAATTGCTTTTTCTACTTCTTTCCAAATCAGCCAATATTTCCTGCAAAATATAATAGGAAATAAATAAATTTTATATCAAAATATCTTTTTATCCTATAATGATAGTAAAGTATATAAAAGATAATTAAATAGGTATATAATAACAATAAATCCAACTAATTCTCATAAAATATATATCTATTTAATTATAAAATATATACTTATCATTTATGCAGTCATTACGCGTGGAATTTTGAGGAGACAGGTTGGTATACAACGATCGTAAATAACACATCGTTTTCTAGAGAATTCATACTCTACAATCCCTAAATTTACTCATTGGTTTATCAAATTTTAAATTTAGCTTTGATCATTGAAATTTTTATTATATTATATGTTTAAGATCAAAATAAAAATGAAGCTAAACTTAAGATATCAAAGTTTATATCAAACCTAAAAAAAATCTTGATTGAGGTTTCTTATAATCTTCCAGTCCTTAATATAAAATATATTTGGAGAGCTGATATTGACTCTAAATATAAAATATACTACTATTTTTCATATTTGTCAACAATTTTTAAATTTACCGTTATTGATACTCCCTCAACAATAATCAAGGTGGAGAGGGAAGAAAAGAATTAAAGATAATCACATGTTATATGAACTAACTAAATTAAATTTCTTAATGAAATCAAATTATGTAAATATATTTTATATTAAGAGCAAATTTCTTAAACTTCTCATATATACCTGTCGCACAACCTCTTAACATTACACCACTGAATCCCCAATCCTACGTCCTGTTTCTTTGTTCATCTCTCCTCTGCCCATCCCTCCTCATCCTCCATTTTGGCTGTTCAAATCTTGATCCAAGGGACCAGAATTATTTTTCAAAAATAGCGGGGTAAAAATTATCGCATGCGGTTTTTTCAAAAATATTTTTGAACCCTTGGATCCAGATTTCGACGGTTGGGATAGAGGATGAGGAGGGATGAGCAAGGGATGGGGAGAGTATCTCCTTCTCCCAATCCTTTGCTTGCTGTGCAGTGACAGTACCAATATCCACTAATCGTTGTTTCCAGATATGGTTGTGGGGGGTTGAAGTGAGGACAGTGTAAAACAAGATCAATGACATTTTCATAAATAAATAGTACTCCCTCTGATCTTAATTGTAGGACATATTTAACCGATTTTGGGGAGATTAAGGAGAGAAGTTAAATTAGTTAATTTTACTCATTTTCTTAAAATGCCTTATATAAATTTAAAATGAGATAAGTAAAAGTAAATCACAGCTTCTGCCACATACCTTTCCAACTTAGAATTTTCCTTTCCACACATTTTTTAATTGAAATAATGATCTTATTATATATACATTTATGTGTGTATATATATGTATACATAAAAACATATATATACATATACGCACACACATATATCTACACAAAAATATATGCGCCCACACACACATAGATATATGGGTGTGTATGCACGGACAAACATGTATATTGACAGACACACACACATGTGTGTATGTGTGAGAGAGAGAAAAAGAGAGAGAGAGTCTATCTGTGTATATTTGTGTGTAGACACATACATATACATACATATATACATAGACACACACACACACATATGTCTTTGTGTGGTGTATATTGGCAAATTAACGTCAATTGATCAATAAATAAATTAAAATCCAACAATTTAAAATTTTTACTAACTAGAACAACCTACACACTCATATACGTATACTTACTAAAAACTAAACATATTTGAGAGAATAAAATAGGGGATATTTTAGGAAGAAATTGACAAAAATTAAAATTTTGTTATATAATTAGGACCAAAACTAACTTTCAAACGTTGTTCTATAATTAGGACCGGATAGAGTAAGAAAATTGACAAGTTTTTACACCAGCCAGTAGTGAAAGTAATTATTATTTTTTTAAAAAAAAAAATCCTACTAATTATACACCAGTTTTCGATTAACCAATATAAATAGCGGAAGAAGCTACAGTGACAAGCAAGTTGTATAATTTTTGGGAGCCAAATGGTGATAAGATCAAATTGCTTAACCTTTGCAAAAAAAAAAATAAATAAATAAATAAAAATAAAAATAAAAATAAAATAAAATAAAATCAACCAACGAAGGTGAGAATTTTTATTATTTTTTTTTTCATGCGATAGAAATTAGGTCATTTTATAAAAAGTTAGTTTTAGTTTCATAAAAGCCTAAAGACTTAAGAGCCACTAGATTATATCAGTAAGATTGTTAAATTTATGAGTTTAATCAAACTCGTTATAGAAATCTAAACTCATATATAAACTTAAATCTTAAATTTGTGAGAATTTAATTTTATTGTTAAATAACTATTAAAAATATACTATTAAATTATTAATACATATAAAAAATAACGAATTTTCTTAATATATTTTAAAATTTAAATAATTGAAACTTAAATTCCTCGCTATTTATATTTTATTATATCCAATAAAAAAATTCTATAAAGTTGAAGTAACTAAAAAAGTGAAAATGGTAAATTCAGCAAGTGAACTCACAAGTTTTATTAAGTTTGTAGTTAGAATAAGTTTAAAAGTAAGTTAACATAATTATATAAGTCAAAAACATTTAAAAATAAAAAATAAAACTTGAAGGGTTAACTCGTATATTTAGCAATGATATATTTCATGTTTCTCATTTTAAAGGGATTTTTACTGTATTGTTTTTTTTTTTAAAAAAAAAAGCTTTTATGGATAACTTTATTTTTATATTATTATATGCGACAAAGTGACCAACAGAGGGGCGCAAGAGGACAAGCGGACAACGCATTGGCAAAGTTGAAATAGAAGACCTTTTCGTTTTACATCACCCAATAATCACAAACACTGACGAACGAAACTTTTTTCGTTATTCCTATTTAGTCGCTCCATCCTTGTCGTAACCACATTTAGAACCACAAGTGTGATTGTCCAAGAAAGGAACATTATATTCAATCATAAAAATTTACCCCCAAAAAAAAAATCCATCCGATCCTAATTATAAGAGCTAGTTGACTTTTTTGAAGAGATTAAAGAAGCTAATCAAATTACTTTAAAGTTTTTTTATTTTTATATTTTTCTTCAAACTTATTAGTTTGACTAATAAACTAATATATAGTCTAAGAATATTTGATATATGAAATGATTAACTAACTTATTTAGCTTCCTTAATCTCTCCAAAAAAAAGTTAACTAGCTCTTATAATTAAGACCAGATATAGTATATATATATGAACGACATCATGAATAGTTCATCTTATTCATACTATATTCTAGGCCTAGGGTGCTTTATTATATACTTATGTAGTGTAATAAATCATGAACAGTTCATCTTATTCATACTATATTCTAGGCCTAGGGTGCTTTATTATATACTTACGTAGTGTAATAAAGGTTAAAGTATATGTTTAATTTTTTAATTTTGTATTAAGATTGAATTTTTAAGTATATAAAGTGTATTTTCAGTCCGTTAATCTTAATACCGTTAATCTCATCAAAAAAAAAAATGTTGACTCAACAAATATAAATTATGAATATGCAATTAAGTGCTGACAAATCATGTTTTAGCTTTAATAATTAAAAAAATATGTCTATATTATAAGAATATAATATAAATAAAATTTAAAAAAATAATAATAATAGTTATAGGATTAAAATTGAAGATTGATTTGTCAATATTTAATTGCAGCATCAATACTTATATTTGTTAGGCTAAAGTATATTTTTAGTTTTTTATATGTTGATTTACCCTTGGTAAGCAATTCAAATCATGCTCTTATTGAGTATATTTTTAGTCCTTTAAGTTCTAAATAAGGTATACTTTTTTTATCCTTTAACTTTATAAAATATACTTTTAGTTATATAATCCTAACGTCATTAATGTTGTTGTTAATGAAAAATACTCACGTAACAAACTCAAGTAATGACGGTGTAAGCTTAAGTGATGATTATATAGTCAAATACTATTAATTTTAAATTTAAAATATGTGTAAGTCAATATCAAAACCTCGATTGTATTAAAAAGTTTTAGTTTAATTATCTAAATATATTATTTTAATAATAGATTGGCTGTGTCGGTGAGATTACCAGTGACATCAAAGGACTTGTAAGAAAATTTTTATACCATTAGGTGTGAAATCGGGAGGGCGTAACACAACAATTAGTGGCACCATGCGATGATTATAAATAATACTCCAGTAATAATATTTTTTCCTCCACGTTTAATCAAACAAAAATACAAATGTCTCTACCTTAGCCTGGGTTATCGTTGCTTTGTAGAGTGGGCTCTAAACGCCCTGCCCTTAGACTGTGAGTGAACCCAACTCATCTCCTAAAATTTATTTAACAATATATGTATATATATATATATATATATATATCTCCCTCGTCCTTGAGTTCAACTGTTAAAAGGGTTGGACATTCTCACCAAAGGAAGAGGTTTAATCTTGGAGTTGGTCAAGATGCTGAGGGAGGTATTCTAGCTTTTGGGTATCTAGATAAACGTCTGAGAGTAATAGACGGTTTGTCCTGCCCAACATTGGTATCACCTAGGAGGAAGGAAGACTTCACCTTACCCTTGGATCGTGGGTGAACCTAACCTTTTTTTGAAAATTTCAGTAGCAAAAATTATGAATAATAATAATAATAATAATAAATATGGGATAATTAATCTACTTGTCTTTATAGCTTCAACCAATTATTAATTAGCTTCTTATAGTTTTTTTTGTGAGGTCCTCATACTTTAACTTGTTTTTTCGTTAGGAGGTTTATTATTTTTTATTTTTATTCTCTCTGATCTTTATTATAAGGCAGTAACTAATAAGTATATTTGATCCTTTTTATAAGGCACTGCTTGTTTTCAAAGAGCATTGAATATATATATATATTTTCATGTATGCTTATAGTTAATAAGAATAATGGTGAGAGTAATAATTAATATGATATTAGAGTTTAGTGCAATTAATAAGAATAATATTAGAATTAAATTAAATTTTTGAACAAATTTAATGACTTTAACTGTTTTGATTAGTTTGTGAGAATTGTTAGTTAGTCCCTTATAATAAAGACTAGAGAATGTATATTATTATTAAAAGTTAGACAGCGCCTTAGTAGTGCAGTGGTATGGGAGCTTGACTTCTTTCCCCCATGTCGAAGGTTCGAACCTTGCCCCCCTCCCCTACTATATATATAAAAAAAAATATTAAAAGTTATTCTGTAAACACAAATAATCTATAAATTTCAATTATAATCAATAAACTTATAGAAGGAAATGAAAAGTTAAACGGAGCCATTTTCGGCTTCTCTCTCGTTTTATTGTTGAATGAAACTGTGTCGGCTCAGTGTTAGGGCTTGGAGCATAAGGCTTTGTGCAATATGATATTGCTTTTGTTTTCCTCCATTGTTTTCCTGATCATTGTATTTGTAAGTAAGTTATATTAATGTATAAATTAATTTAGGTGTTCTAGTCATAGTATAATCATTAATTAAAAGGCCACATAACTCATGGTGAATAATATTTGTATTTTTTATCCCAATTTAATTTATTCATAATTGTTCATAGCTTGTAGCTTAAAGTATCGACTTCTTCTATGTACTGGATTGGGTGGTGGATTTGTGTATATATATTGATCAGGAAGAATAGGGAAAAAATTTGGGAAAATATACACCAGAATAAATATGTCGGTTTTAAATGTTCAACTGTTAAGACCGGATTTATTTTTGTCCGGTCTTAAAATTTTGATCCTTTTAAGAGCGGTCAAGTTTTTGTCCGATCTTAAAAGTTGGGTTTTAGGACCGAACAAAAAATATTTTAGGTTTAATTAGTACGACTTTTAAAATCTAATGTTTTAAATGTTCGGTCTAAAAGATTTTCTTTAAGACCGGTTCGTGTCCGTTCTTAAATGTTAGACTTTTAATACCGCCTAGAACAAGACCGGCCACGAGTTCGGTCTTACAATGCCTCTTTTGTCTAGTCTTAAAAGCCTTTTTTGCACTAGTGTGGTTTACTGAGTTTTTGTTTATGTTTTTGCTAATTGCTATTATGATTTTGTTATTGTCTATATTTAAGTTGTCAATACCCTATCAGGCCTCATTGACACCTTGAGTATAGCAATTAACTATTGGGGTTTATAGATTGATAACGCGAGGAGCACAACTTGTCAATATTTGTATTCAAGTTGTTAATTACTTATATTCAAGTTGTCAATGATGCCTAATAGGGATAGGTCGGGTAGCTGTTAATTGTCTTACTCAAGTTGGCAACAACTATTAGAGGTCATTGACAAATTTAGTATAGATAATGACAATTTAAGAATAATAATTAGCAACTTAGATATATACATTGACAATTTGAAGAGCATAAGCTGTTAATCTCTATACTAAAGTACCACTCTGGTCCTATTTATAAGTCTCTTTTGACCAAAAAAAATGTGGTCCTATTTATAAGTCTCTTTTGACCAAATAAATGAGATTGTGACATTTTTGTCCATATTTGTACCAATAAAAATAGAGAGAGAAGAAAAAGTTGAAAGCGCCCAATCATAAATGAGGGTAACGTTGAAAATTCACCTCATAATCATTGAGTTAACTATCTCTCCTTGGTATGTGTGATTTGGTCAAAATGAAACTTATAAATAGAATCAGAGTGGTAGTTAATCGAATTACTGAAGTTGTCACTACAGCTCCAGCCATTAGCAGGCTAGCGGGGTGGGACCATTGCTAGTGCTCTAGTGGCTAGCCAGAGGTGGTGCTCCAATGAGGTTCCCTTTTCTTTTCTTTTTTTAATTTTAAAAATTAAGGGGCACTATGGAAAAATCCCCAACACTTGAAAAGCCCAATTTGATTTATATCTCCTCTCCGTCATTTACAAGTTTTAATAGACTTTTTAAGGTTTCAGTAATTAAAATAGTATTTACATCCCCCCAAAAAAAATTTTCTGTTTGAGAGCATATTATATTATTATTTTTATTTCATTGTACAAGTTATATTTTGCATACCAAACAAATTATATTATATTCGTACCGCTTTGTTTTGTTGGCGTTTCATATTACAACAGTCAAAATTGAGTATATAATTCATGAAAATGATGTAAAATGAAAGTGGCTTTATAATTTATGCAGTCATTACGCGTGGAATTTTGCGGAGACAAGTCGGAAAACAACGACCGTAAATAACAATTAGTGGCACCATGTGATGATTAAATAAAAATAATAATTTTTCCTACACGTTTAGTCAACCTAAAATAATTTTAATTTTTATCTTTTTTTTTTTGAAAAAAAATCACCGAACCCATAAAAGTGTATGCTAGACTTGATGTTTCCTATAAATCAAAACAGAGAAACATAAAGGGAAAATCTTTCTCAGATCCTAAGGAACCAATAAAATATTAAAAATGTCTCACAAAGAATTCTGATGTCTGAAAACCCTCAAGAAATTTTTAATCTCATAAATGAAGTTGTTAATTAACAACTTTATCTGTGGGATCAAGAATTTCTTGGGACTTTTTTGACATTTTATTTTTTTGAGGGACTCTTTTGGGGGTTTTGTTGATTCCTTGGGACTTAGAAGGATTTTCCCAAACACAATAAACAATGAGTTAGTTACATCTTTATGCACATTGCCTAAAACATGGAAGCCACTAAAATATTGCACCGTCTTGACAAAAAAATAAAATAAAATAAAATATTTGCACCGTTGTATTGCAATTAGATTTTTTTCCCAAATATAATTGTTTCATTATTTCATTGGCTTTTGACCATGCATGATATGATATTATCTATATTAAAAATTTTAAAATAAATAATGAACAAAAATTCAAATTTTAGAGGTTTGAATGGTGAGGATCCTTACTTTATTGTACAAAATATATTTTCATATAATTTATAATATTAATCTTACTAATATTTTTCAAATATGTTATTAATATAAGTTTAACATCCAAGTTGAAATCAAACATGACAGCCACATTATAACTAGAAACAAATTGTAGAAACACATTGCATTTCACGTTTAATAATTGGTTGATCCTTTACGAGTTATAGGTAATAGGGTCACTTATCATCTATTTAATTGAACTACTAGTTATTTTATCTCTTAATAATAAATTTATCTTTTTTCAATTTATATGCAGCTAAATAAATGAGTTGCACGATGGCAGAAAAAAAAAAAGAGTTGCACCAAATAATGAGATATATATATCTACATACTTTTTTTTTTGCTGCTACTGAAAAAAGTTTTGGAGGGGTTCAGTATCAGTCCCTCACCAAGGCCAGGGCACGACCTCAGGCTCTTTGAGCACTTATTGGGGACTTATGAGATCGCCTACTAAAGGAATCCCAACAACAGCAACGTGTATCAAACACACATCCCTTTGGGACTTGACCAAATCCCATACCATTTATGCCACCTTTCTTTGGCTATATATATACATACTTACTGGTACAATATTGATATATTTATCTAATCAATCGATTCACTTATATTGTTGGATTTAATGTGTTCGGGCTCTTCATTCTGGGCCTAACGGGGGAAAATACTTTTGGGCCATTTCTTTGCCGCATTTTGGATGATTTTTTTGTTGTTGCCATTTTAAGATAACTAATGGTTTTATCAACAAAAAAAAAAAAAAAGATAACTGATGGGCGAATGTTTAATATAAAAATATGGGATAATTAATCTATTTGTCTTTATAGCTTCAACCAATTTCTAATTAGCTCCTTATAGGTTTTTTTTTTTTTTTTTATCAGGTACTGGTCCTCACAGTTTAACTTGTTTTTCTTTAGATCCTTGTTGTCCCCCCCCCCTTTTTTTTTAATCAGGTTTTTATAGTTTCACATTATTTTTTATTATTTATTCAATATATATATTATTAAAAATTATTTTGTAAATAATCAATAAACAAATATAAGGAATTGAAAAGTTAGGCCGAGCCATTCTCAGCTCCTCTCTCATTTTACTACTGAATGAAACCTGCCGGCTGCTATTGCTTGGAGCATGAGGCTTTGTGCGATAAGATATTGCTTTTGATTCCTTCCATTATTTTAAAATTTTAAGGGAAAAAATGACAGAAATATAACATTTAAACTTTAAAATTTTTTGATAAAAATAATAACGGGAGTAATAAGTAAAGTAATTGACAACATGTTTTATTAGAAAATCATATATTTAACGTTTTAAAATTTAAATAGCATTTTCTTTGGATTTTTCAAATTTAAAATGCCATTTTCGTTTATAATTTATTGCCCTTATCTCTCTCTTTTATTTCTCTTTCTCACATATTCTTTCAGATCTGCAGATGCTCAAACTTTCTCCGCTTTTCTTCTTCCTCTGGCACAATTTCAAATTGTTGAAAGCTTCTTCTCTGATTTATACTTCTGTCATTTTTGCAGACCATCTTCATTTTCGCCATCTGAGCGAAGCCGAAGATCGGGAGGGAATTAAGAGAGTTTGAGAGTGAGAAGCTCAGTCTTGGACGAAGATGGGAACGTGATGGGAAGAGAGAGGGGTTTTGGAGTTGCCGCAAAGAGGACGGCTTGGGAGATTTGAGGATCACTTGGTTTCCTTCATGTGCTCAGTCCACTGCTTCGGTTTGATTCAGGTTTCATCGATTTTCGTTTAAATCTTGCCACCGGTAGCTGCTTCCTCCTTGTGTTCTTCTCCCTATTTCTTCTGTTTGCTATCTTATAATGTCTCTATTTTTTCCCTTTTGTTTTCTGCATTTGTAAGAAGCCATTCCCTCACACTTTTTGATGTAGCTAGCAAAAGTCAATAACAAGTAAAAGACCCATTTTTTCATCAATTGATCAAACCAATGATTGCCAAGACTGATGGTATTGAAAATTGGATGTGATTGTTGCAAGATGGCCCAACTCATACTCGTGCAGTTGTTCATGTTTTTCATGATATTTTTACAGAGGATACCGAAAATTGGTGGATGAAATGCTTGTATGTAATTTGAGGGAAATTCTTGTTGATGTAGTTGGCTATTGCAAATTTTGAGAATCAAGTTAGACTAGAAAATTAACTAATACAATGTTATTAAAGAAGTATTTCCTCCTTGAATTGATTGATGATGTCAAGTATTTTGAGAAGTATTTGCATAATGCTGTTTATAACTTGCTGGAAGTGGCAAAAGCAGATGATCTTAGGCTGTATTTAATTGCCAAGTACAGACAAGCGATTTTCACCAACGGTTATTTTTTTTCCCTCCTTTTATCAGATGTGGTTTTCACTTTCCTTGCATGTTTGAATTTATTTTTCCTTTTCAACGGTGATCATGAGCCTTTGTGATTGTGTATTTGTGTCTAAGTTCCCCCCCCCCCCTTTTCTCTCTCACTGTCTAACCTATTTATATAAAATAGGTATGAGTCTGGCTTATTTACTAAATAAGTCAGGTTAGGCTTTATGTTAGACAGGTTGTAGACCCTTATTAAGGGTTTGGCATATTTCCACCCTTATGACCCATAAATTAGTCTTCTTCCTTCCCTATTATTTGTACGAAATATTGAATGATGCCACTAACTCAATTTTTTGTTGTGATTTCTACCATGTAATTAATTTTTTCATTAATAGATAGATTGTACACTTAATGCACTTTGCAAGTATATGCGTCGTGCCAAGCAATAAAGTGATAGAGTATTGTCCACAAGGAATCCAGCAAATTAATTTTTAGGCATTAAACTTCCAAATTTCTTTTAAGTTAAGCGAGGTCTAGTTTATATTTGATTTCAAAGAAAATTAAATAATGAAAAGATTCCAATATTAAAAGCAACCATAGTCACTAATCTCTTATTTGCTATTAAAATTTTTATCCCCACAAGATTACCTAAGCTTTAATTTAATCATAATCTAGAGTCTCTGTGTCTATTAATGCTTGTCGGTCTATTTATATCCCCACATTAATAATTATGTAATATCTTATACAATTATTTAAGGCGCAATTTAGTTCTGAATCACACTAATTTGATTATGTGGATCCTATAGGTATATATGAGCTTTTAAAAAAAGCAGCACTTTGGTTTTTTTTTTTTGTGACTTTCGCTTTTTCAAAAAAAAAAATCATCTAAACACATAAATTAATTAAAAAAACATTTTTTTGCATTAAAAAAGTTCTTTTTTTCCTCAAAAAAGCCCATCCAAATGGACCCTTAGAACTAATTCCACACTCCTTAATCTCAAGGTCCATTCAAGATTCCCTTTGCAAGTTCAACCGCGAATCTCCAAAACATGTTTAGAGGTAGCCAATCAATAAGCTGTGGACTAGAATGTTAGATATGATTAGTTTTGATGATATCAAATATAGATGTCATATATTAAGAATAAAAAGTTTGCATAATATATTTATCTTCTATATTAACTAACTACTATATTTAATGTATAAAGCAAAGATTAGAAAATATCAAGTTGAATTATGGAGAATGATCAAAAAGGAGACTAAGAAAGAAGGTATTGAGTTAGATTGTTCAAGAGGAGGAAGAAGAAAAAGATTGAGGACATTAGTTAAGAAATCAAGAAGTTTTCAAAAGATTATGGAGAATAATTATTAGGAAGAAGAGAAGAGATTAAAGAAAAAAGAATTTGAAAAATATAATGGGAATATTAATATTCAAGTTTTTAAATTTGATATTGGAAGTCTCTATGATCAAATGTAAGTAAGAATGACTTAAGTTGAAGTTAAAATACCTCACTTGAAGGTATTTCATCTTTACTCAAGTGACTCTTTACTATCACTCAAGTTATTGAAGCATCACTCAAGTGATTAGCAAGCTTCAATCTAGTTATTCATGATTCCCTTGAATTATAGAAATATCACTCACGAGATTATCAAGTTTCAGCATACTCTGTTCAACTCTGTTTTCGTTCAGCATGATAGAGGTTCAGTAATTTGGTCATATCTCTAAAACCACATATCCGAGTGAGGTGAAATTTATTTCATATGAAACTAGACTTCTAGTGTGACACATAGACACCAAGATCAAGCTCAATGGAGTTCGGATGATAGAGATATGAGATTCAAAAGTTGACTCTGGAATTTCCAGCGTCATTTTAGAACAGGTTCATTATTTTGGATGTATCTTACAAAAAACATATCTAATTGAAGTGAAACATGTTGCATATGAAACGGTACTCAAAATTTGTTTCATAGAAGTTGAGATCAAGCTCAAAGAGACTCACTCAAAATTTGACTTTGTTTTCTTTGATCCAGAAGTTCTTTCATGAACAATCTCTAAGGCTTCCCGTATATCTTTGGTTGAGGGAAGAGTGCATATTCTGGAATATTCCTTCATGCTCAAGGCACTTTGAATCATTAGAATTGCTTTGCTATTAAGACTCACAAGCTTCTTGTCATGGTCATCAAATTTCACAGGTGTCTTTGGAAACATTATTTCCTTTACTTTCTTCATAGGAACATAATCTCCATCTTGAATAACTTGCTAGAGACCATAGTTGTTTGCAATTATGAACACTTTGAATTTGGCCTTCCAAAAGGAGAAGTGTTCTCTATCGAATCCTGGTGGTATGGCAATTGAAGCTCTATCAGGAAGTATTCTTTCACCCATGCTCGTCATTGGATCCTTCTGTTGTTAAGCCAGAAACAAGAAGACCCGTTTCTAATACCAAATGTTAGAATAAGACTTTCACCTAAGAGGGGGTAAATTTGGTGATAATTAAAATATTAAACTTTAATGTAAACTTTTTAAGAACATGGGATATAGTTGAAGAGATGTCACTACATGAGATTTATACCAGTTCGGTCTAAACCACTTGAGCTACATCCAGTACTCAAAAGCCTTATGAGATATTCACTATTCTCTAAGATTCATAGGGCTCGTGGCACCTCAGTACAAGCTTAGTTCTTTCTCAAAAAACTCTCGCTCCCTCTTACAATTTGCAACTTGGCATCCACTCAAGATTCCACAATCTTGAGTCTCTTTTAGATAATGAATGACTCAACAAACAAGGGCGGACCGAGGTAATGAATAAGGGGGGCAAGTGCCCCCCCTTAAATTTGAGTTTTTCTTTAAAAAAAAAAGAGGAAAAGGAAAAAAGAAAAAAGAAAAAAAAGGTGTATATATGTGTGTATATATATTAATACATATTTGAATGATTGTTCACCTTTAATACATCAAGACTACACTTCATAATTAGATAGGGGATGAATGGTTGAATGATTATTTAGTGTCTTATATTGAAAAAGATGTATTTAATAGCATTAATAATAAGACAATTATGATGAAATTCCAAAAAATAAGGTCTAAAATGATGACATTATAAGTATTTTTATTGTAATATACTTTTGTTATTAAAATATATGTACTTGAACTTATATAGTGCCTACTTATGTAATTGCATTTCTAACAATACTTAGCCTTGTTTTTCTAAATGACGTTTATAAAATAATTGCCTCTCTTATTACATCATCAGTGTTCATTTGATTTCATGAATATTTTTTTGATACTTTTTCTTTTCTTATTTATATTCTTTTTGTTTTTTAAATATATTTAAAACTTTCTTTTTAAAAAAATTTCGGGCAAACCCCCGATTCTCCCGCCCGATAGTGCCCCCCCTTCAATAATTTTCTGGATCCGCCCCTGTCAACAAATGTCTCCCACTAGAGTAAATATATGATCACTGAAGCATAAACTTGAATTTAAGAGCTTAAGACTTTGTAATGAATGTAATAATAAGCATTCGAAGAAGTTCATTGAGTTTCCTTCTTTTATCTTCAGTGCTCTAGGTATTTATAGGTTGAGTGAATTAATGACTTTGTCTTGCTAAAAATGTATCCGTTTGAGTTTCCCCTCTCTCTCTCTCTCACACACACACGCACACACACACACACATTGAAGTCTCTGCACATTTGTTGTGTTTAAGGAATTAGCCGTTGGAGTAAAAAGAAAGTTCAACGTTTGAATGTCCTTTGCATTTAATGCTTCTAATACAAAAGTGCTTTTTTCAATTTGTGAGTTAATCCCTGTTTGATCACCTAAAAAACACTTAAGAATTAGTATGATAAAGAGTTAGAATGATTAGTAGCAAGAAGAGCAAATTTCATGATCATTCTAGTGATTTAAAAGTTTCGAATGGTTGCTTTGTTTTCTGTGAAAGTACCACTCAAGTGATCTTCACTTTTGGCAGTTTGAAAATATTACAAAGTATTGGATAAAAGACTAGAATGTTGAGCTAATGATGCTAAAGAACAATAGAAAACATTGTAGTTAGATTCTAACATAAGGGAATAAGAATCAAAATTTCCAAGACTATATCTTTGAAAAAAAATTTGTTTTCAAAGTCATTCAAGTGACAACCTATCACTTTAGTGATGTTTGAGGTACCAAGTGGTAACTAGGAGAAATGTGAGAGTATTTTTGCAAGTTACCATTTGGTAACCATACTGTTCACCTAAGTCGCTATAGGTCACTCAAGTGCCTCTCTTAGTTTTTCAAACCATTGGTTGGTCACTAGCGAGTAATTGAAGAATGATAACATAATTTTTACATGTGTCACTCGAGTGAGCAATTTGCACTAAGGTGAAGTTAATTTTTGAACTTTTTCTTGTTATCTCCTTCCAACAACTAAGAGGTAACCAACAAGTATTTGAGTGTCACAAGAGTGACCTAACAGAATTTGTTTCTAAAAATAATTAGTTACCATAAGGTATGTTGTGAAGATTTGGGCAACACTCTAGTGCCTCTTTGTAACTCAAGTAAATAATCATTTCTTCCCTAAAAAGTGGAGAGTTACCTTTTTAGGTACCTTCTGGGGTTTTGGGCATCACTCGAGTGCCTTTGTTGTAACTCGAGTGAACTATCATTTCTTCCTTAAAAAGTGGCGAGTTACCATTAGGTAACTTGCAAGATTTTGATAATCACTCGAGTGAGAGTGATAGCCACTTGACTAGAGTGTAAGGAAGATTTTCAAAGAATCAACATTGGACACCTTGCAAGTGACACCATTTTTAATTGATCACTCAAGTGATATGATTTGGACTCGAGTAATTAAGAAGATTTTTACAAACTCCTTCACTCACTAGCTGATACCTTGACAGTAATGTTTAACTTTTAGATTATCACTCAAATGGTACATCTTTCACTTGGGTGCATTAACAATTTTCACAAAACAACTTCATCACTAGCCAATTACCTTCTAGTACAATTCTCACTTGTTTTTCAGATTTTTTTTTTTTTAAAAGGTTTGTTATCACCAAAACACGTATTTTTACAACATGTGTCATTGTTCTTATAGTCAACTCCTCCGATTTGTTTTCTTGGGTTAAAAAGTCGGTTGGAGTTATGATAATGGGCTCAGAACTATTAACGTTTCCACTTACCATGTAGTGGGCTCGCTGGCCACTATTCTCCGGCTCCATTTTATGCTTAAACTCCTGAGTTCTAAGTTCTTCTCCCCGATTGTTAGGTCTCCCTTAATGGGCTTTTTGAGATATGGTCAAGACTGTGGGCTTAGTATTCTCTTTGCCCAACCCGACTTTTAGGGGCCCCATCTTTTGACCATCCATTACTTTCCCTTCACGTTTTTCCCTTCCATTTGCCACTGTCATTTTAAAGCTTTGTTTAGCTTTTTCCGCCTCGTAGACAACGATGACTGTGCTTTCACCATAAATGGGAGTGGATTCTTTTCTTTTTTGTTTTTGTTTTTGTTTTTTGTTTTTAAATAAAAATGGGAGTTGATTTGACTAAACCTGCACGCGTCAGAGAGCCTATTCCTCCTCATTTCGGACCCGTTTCATTTTGGTGGATGAGTATTGACTATTGAGTATGGAGAGCTTTGCTAATCTGAACCGTCTATAGATGAAATCTAGAGTAGATTTAATTTTTTTACTTTTAATTTTTTAAAAATTTATTTTAGTGAGCAAAAAATTTGAAATAAAGATAGCAACTGAACTAATACTTTTTCAAAAACTGATTTTTTTCATTTAAAAATCATCAAATAAAAGAATTAAATCTGGACCATTTAAATCTCATCTGAATGACCCAGATTGTCCAACCTCCACATATACTTTTTAGTATAGCATTGTAGAGGGATCTTTGGAATCCTCACTCATGTAGCAATCCGACCCAGCTGGTTATGGAATGGGTTGAAATATGATGACCACAATTGCACCAATGAAAGCAAATACTCTCAGTATCCATTCCTTCAGTATCCCTCAGAATCTTTACGTTCTTGCTGTCCAATATTGATTCAAGCATCTAGAGAGAGCTATGTTATTTTTTTCAAATTACCTCACACGGTAAAAATTACCTCATGTGATGGAAATGAAATTTGTAAAAGTAGATAACGTATCTCTTTCTACACACTTGGATTAATATTGGATGGTCTGGATTTAAAGCTACTGAGGGATACTTAGAGAATTTGAACCCTTGCACCAATACACTATGTTGAGCTATCATCCAAGGTCCTTCGAACGACACCCTCTTCAATTCATCTTGAGTAAAACTCACCACATAGTAGTTGTTAGGTAGATCTATCAACTCAAAGCCACCAAAACCCCATATCCGACTTAGGAGTTCCTTTAGCCTAAAGAAGTTCATGCACAGACCTAGAATAGTAATTATAAGGCCATTATTCCAACGGCAGCAAAATTCATTAAATTCCTCTACAGCGTCATACATAACCATAACCGGATAAATATCCATGAGTTTCTTTATTTCCTCAGATGGTTCTAATAGCTGCCATTCCTGGTCCAAAGGTCAGATAATAAAGGATCTTCTTCCATGTCTCCCATTAACTACCCCATAAAAGTCCCTTCCTTTGAAACCTAGCAGGGAATCTTTATACCACGATTGCTTCTGTGTATTATTCCTTAATCCCAACCCTTCGGATTCTTCCATCTTGTCACTCATTATTGTGTTCTGCTTGATCTCTTTTTTTGATTTCTTGATGCAGGTAGAACGTTCCCCATCCTCCGGCACTGTACCAATGCAAAACTTTTTTTAGGGTTTCAGTAGACTTGTGATGAAGCTCCCTCTACCAAGGCAAATGAAGAGGCAAAAAATGAGAGTTGTGAGCTTGTGGCTTCCATGTCATATTATTTTTAGTGTTTCAATAGACTTGTGACTTTTAACTTATATTCGGCCTCTTCTTAGGGTTTAAGTTACTTTGAACTTGTAATAATTTTTTTTTTTTTTAGTGATTTAGTTACTTTGAACTTATGACATTTTAAGTTCAATGATCAGACTATTTTGCTCAACACTTTTAATTTTTAGTATGTTAAAAAATGTAATGCCATCAAAATCATTTTTAAAAATCTTTAAAAACATTACCGATGGATTTGCCACAGAAATCTATTAGAAGATTCACCCATGAAGGCTAAACCATAGGAAATCCATGGCTAATCACACATGAAATTTCGTTGAAAAATTCCATAGGTAAATTAGCCATGGAATTCTATAGTGAAAGTGCCATGGAATTTAGACGAAACCGTGCAAATTACCTATGGAATTCCATGAGGAATTACCCACGGAGTTTTGTTAGATATTCCGTGGGCCTTTTGCCACGGAATTCTGTGCCAAATTTGTCAAGGAATTCCGTCGGAAGTCCATGGGTAATTAGCTGTGGACTCCGTTGCAATTTTTTGGCACAATCTTTTATTGGAAGTCTATCTTAATTAAACTTGAGAAATACATTTCTATCGGAAATTCCGTTGGACCAAAATTCCATCCAAACATGACTTTGTCACATGTTTTATGTGACAGACTGTAGTCTATTTTCTTCGGCAAATTCCGTCGGAAAAAATTTTACCAAAAGAATTTTGTTGGTCATGACATGTTTTTGTATAATGTTTCTCTTTAAGTGATTGATACTAGATGAAGACTGTAAATATAAAAATGAATGTCTGTTAACTATCTATTTGAGAAAATTTGGAATGGTAGTGAAAAATTTCATTTTGTTTGCTGTTGAGAATGCCGAAGACCGCAATAGAAATTATTTACCTTGTGTAATGTGTGCCTTTTTGAAATAGGTTCCTCCATCCACTTGTGACTACCACTTGGTGATTAATAGAATTGATACCTGCAATAATTTAACTTCTTTAATTAATCCATGTGAGACTCTTATATTCTAATAATATTCCCATTTTATAAATAGGGTAAAGGGGCAAAAATACATATGTGTTTTGCCCCAGGGAGCGCCTAACACCACGAGAAATTTTTTGGACCAATTTTACACATGTGTTTTGTTTTTGGGAGCAAAAGTCACATTTGGGGTTAGTTGACCAGACGGTCAACATCCATTTGTATGGCAATGAACAGTGACGCTGATGTGGCTGCTGATTTGGAGAGAGAACATGCTAAATGGAAGGGAAAATGCCGACTTAGAACAAAACTCAAATCAAGCTCAAAAACTAAGATAAAAAACTCAGAACAAAAAAATCAAACTCAAACCCAGAACGAAAAAAGGAAGAAAATCAAACTCAAATCAAGCTCAAATCATCAGCGGCATAAACTTAGATCAGCCAAATCCGATGGAGTATTAAAAAGACCAGGGCATAAACTCTGAACAAAAAAATCAAACTCAAACCCAGAACAAAAAAGGAAGAAAATCAAACTCAGATCAAGCTCAAATCATCAGCGGCATAAACTCAGATCTGCCAAATCCGATGGAGTATTAAAAAGACCAGGGCATAAACTCAGAACAAAGAAATCAAACTCAAACCTAGAACACAAAAGGAAGAAAATCAAACTCAGATCAATCTCAAATCAACCGCAAAAAACGTTAAAAAAACCAAGGCATAAACTCAGAACGAAAAAATCAAACTCAGAACAAAAAAGGAAGAAAATCAAACTCAGATCAAGCTCAAATCAACTGGAAAAAACGTTAAAAAAACCAGGGCATAAACTCAGAACGAAAAAATCAAACTCAAAAGAAAAAGGAAGAAAATCAAACTCAAATCAAGCTCAAATCAACCAATAAACTCAGATCAAGGCTCAAATCAAACTCAGATCAAACTCAAGAAGGCTCAAATCAAACTCAGATTAAGGCTGATTACAGGCCACAAACTAAACACAAAAACTAGGGCATGAACAACACAGAACATAAATCGACCGGACTAGATGAGAAGAGGGAGTAGATGAAAAGGGATCCAGGTTTGTAGCAGACCCAGTCGCAGATCAGACCCAGTCGCAGATCAAGAAGCCGCCGTCGACGACCCAGTCGCAGATCAAGAAACCGCCGTCGACGACCCAGTCGCAGATAAAGAAGCCGCCATAGCCAGGCCACTGAAGATCGATTCACTCTTCATCCATCGCGATTCGCGACCTCAACCCATTTTGTCCGATGGTCGACGATGATGGACACCGGTGGTCGGAGATGATGAACAATGGAAGAAAATTAGGGTACTTAGATTTCCCAATTTGATCTTCCATTTCGCGTATGAGAGGAATCCGATGGAGTAGTAATTTGGGTGTTTAAGTTTTTTTTTTCTTTTTTAATTAACTTGTGAATCCCAGCCATCATTTTGCCTTCCATTTGGCATGTTCTCTCTCCAAATCATCAGCCACATCAGCGTCACTGTTCATTGTCATCCAAATGGACGTTGACCGTCTAGTCAACTAACCCCAAATGTGACTTTTGCTCCAAAAAACAACACAGATGTGTAAAATTGGTCCAGAAAATTTCTCGTGGTGCTGAGCGCTCCCTGGGGCAAAACACATGTGTATTTTTGCCCCTTTACCCTTATAAATATTATAGGGTTGAGAAATGCGAATAGAAATATGATTTTTGGCCTACCAAGTTTTTTTCCCCCGCCAACCTTTGTCTTAGTAAGTATTTCGTACACTTTCCCACACTCTTCTGTAATTGTAATTTTTTTTCATCAAAATAAATTAAATTGTCATTATTTAATAAATGTATGAAAGTTAGAATTATTACTATCTGATATTGGACTGAATGAGTATAAATGATTTATGACATTGTCTTCTATGAGTCTAGCATGAAGCTATATTCCTTGGCCGATGCATTACTTTTGTTTATTTGATTATTTCACTACATATATTATGTATAGTCCGATCCCATTATACTTTCATGCCTAGATGAAGTTGGTTCAGTAAAAAACTATCACTCTGGTTCTAGTTATAAGTCTCCTATAACTAAATCACACATACTAAGAAGAGTTAGTTAACTTAATGATTATAGGGTAAATTTTCAACTTTACCCTCATTTATGAATGTGTATCTCTTAAATATTTATTCTCTCTCTATTTTCATTAGTATAATTAAAGGGAAAAACACTTTTTATATTGTAGGAAAAGTGTTTTCTCATATCACACATATATAAAATGGTGGGACCCACGTATATATATAATTAGCATTGGGTTCCATTATTTTATCTGTGTGTGAGAATCTTCTTCTTCTCATGCAACATGAGAAGTTTAAACCCCATAATTAAAATGAGCAAAATTGTTACAATCTCATTTATTACTTAAAAGATGATTTATAAATAGAACCAAATTTTTTCGTAGAAAATGACTTATAAATAGAAAGAAAATGGTATATTATTCCTATGGGTTCAGCCATGAAGTAGTTAGGTCAAAAAAACCCAAGTAGGAATATAAGTTTTCACCCTCCCTATTTATAATATACAAATCACCGAATTATGTACATTTAAATTTGATTAAAACTTACTGGCCCAAAAAATATTTAGTTAAGACTTAAGACTAAGTAATAAAGACAACAAATATAAAAAATGTAACTTGTTTTCTGTAGACACCTTTACTCATGAGGAGAGTGAGATAATTAATACAATGGGACCAACCAAAAATTAATGGAGGTAAAAATAAAATTGATACTAAAAATTTCCAACAAAAATGTCATATAAACAGGAATAAATCGTCCTACAAGATGTGCCTTGTATAAGATCAATATTAGCGTAGGAAATACTCCCTCCAGTCTTTTGTATGAATAACTTTCTCTATCTTGGAGTTGGTTCTTTTTATAAGCAACTTTTTCCTTGTATTTTAAAATTTAAACTACTTTTTTTCTTTTCTACCCCTATCAAATCCACATATTTATATTAATTATCCCCTACTTACCCATAATTCTCTTTCATTTGCCCATTTATTAAACATTATCTCTCATATTTTATACTCATATTTTCTCATATTTGTTACTCATTCTCTATTCTATGTTCTTTTCATAAATAGGGGCATATTGAAAAGAAGGGTAAAGGTGTAAAAATGCACATGTGCTTTACCCTTAGAAGTGTCCAACCCCAAATGTTTTTTTTTTTAAAAATGCAAAAATGCCCACGTGGTTAAGAAGGTGGAGTCAAAATCACACTTACCGTTAATGACCAAACGTCCGTTAGTGTGCCAAGCTTTGATTCAGAGCATTCATATTCATCTTCATCGAGTTCTTCATCACTGCTGCTCAAGAACTCAGAAACGGCAACATCCAATAATTCCTAGCACATGTTGATTATGCTCTTCCTCTTGCCATCTTACAAATCTGCTTCGTGGTGATTGTCACGTGTGGTCTGGCTTTTCTCATCAAACCCTTGAGGCAGCCTCATGGGGTCTGGCTTTTTTCCCACAAATTTAGTTTTAAATTTGTGTCTGCGTTTTTCATATAAGAAGTAAGAGAAAGAGCAAGAGAAATTAGGATGAAAAAGAAAGAGAGGAGGGGAGTACAGTTTAGAAGCAAAAGTCATCCTCAGATTAGACTGTCTGATTGGTATGATCTCCACGATAGGCATATCTTCTTCACGAGGATCATAACCCACGAAGATCCTGAAGGGCTTCTGATCCGCAGCTTTTCCATTACTTGAACTCATGTGGCTGCTCCCTGTTCAAATCGAGGATTTAAGAAATTGGTGGAAATGGGGAGTCAAACGAAGTGTATTAAATTCAAACTAGAAGCGTGATTGAGAATGTAATTAATGCATAAAGAAGCGGAACCAAAGAATGAAAAGCAGAAAGCATGAGCGTTGGAGCGAGGATTTATTACTATCAACTTCATATGTAACGGACGTCTGCTGAAATTAACGGTGGGTGTCATTTTTGCTCAAAAATTATAACCACATGAGTATTGTTGTACCCAAAAAAAAAAAACAAAACATTTGGTGTTGGATGCTCCTGAAGATAAAGCACATATGTATTTTTGTACCTTTACCTTTTAAAAGAAATATAACATTTTTGATACATTTATTATTTTTAATTAATCGTAACCATCAGTTTATTTTGCATAATAAGGATAACAATTGCTTAGGAGTAGTAAGCAGCATGACGAGTTACCTACCTAGCTCTCTAAGAATTTGTTGTTTCACAAATTAAAAGTCTATAACAATAAAACATGATCAAAACTCTCAAAAGTAAAAATTATTTTAAGAAATTTTAAGGAACAAATTTAATTACCTACTCCTCTGCTTCCATCTATAGAACAGAGAGAGAAGTCTTTTTTGTCTTATTTATAAGACACCTTATTAAAGTTTTAAGGTAAATATACAATTTAACCATTAACTTATTATTATGTTTACTTTGTTTTTATTTGATATTATATATATTCATTAGAGGTAGAGTTGGAAAGTTATTAAATTTTATAGTAGAGTTAATGAGTTTTAAACTTTTCCTTGATATGTGTGAAAAAATGTTGGAGGTTATAAATAGGACTAGATGAGTATTTAGCTATGTCTACCTGGCAATAAAAACTTTTCTTGGATGTAAAAGTATATATAAAGTTTTTATAATTGCGCAAAGATGCTGCAATCAAGTCAAATAACGTTGATTGTTTAGCAAAAATGTCATCAACCAAGAAAATGGTGTAAAAAAGACATACTCTTTGTAATTTCTGTTATAAGGCATCAACTAACAATTCTTACAAACCAATAAAAACAGTTAAAATTAATAAAGTTGTCCTACAATTTAATTAACTTCCAATATTACCCTTACTAATTGCACTAAACTCTAATATTATATTAATTATTAACCCAGAAAATTACAGAAGGGGAGCACAATTGGCGGGGCCCCAAATTTTTTTTAAGGAAAGTTTTAAATGCGTTAAAAAAAACAAAATAATATAAACAAGAAAAAAATATATCAAAAAAATATTTATGAAATCAAGTTAATACTGATGATGTAATAAGAGAGGCAATTATTTTAAAAACCTGTTATTTAGAAAAGCAATTGATAGGGCAAAATTTAAAGCCTAAAAAACTCCGCAAGTGCACAGGCCGTATCAAGTAATAAAGTGATGAGAAAAGTATCGTTCCCACGAGGACTTAGTATCACAACCTTTAGTTGAGCATTAATTTCACAATTTCGTTTAAGTTAAGGAAAACAAAAATTGAATTTAATTAAGAAAAAGAAATTAAAACTAAAATAAAAATAAGAAAAATACCACAATAATCAAATGAGCAACCTAGAGTCACTAATCCTTTATTTGATTTTTAGATTTTATCCCCACTAAATTAACTTTGACTAAATTTAATCAGCTAATCTAGAGTATTAATGTTTATAAATGCCTGTCGGTCCACTTATACACCTACCTCAAATAATTATGCAATGTCTCACACAATTAATTAAGGTGCAATTCAAATCGGGCTCACTCTAATTTGACTATGCGGAGCTTCTAGATATATATCTATCCTAGACGCAAATTAGATTAAAACCTAACTTCACGTTAATTAAATTTAAATCTAATTCCACATTATTTAATCCCAAGGTCAATTTAGGATTCCCTTTTTCAAGTCCAACCCTAAATCCCCAAAACATGCTCAATGGTGATCAGTCAATAAACAATAACAATAAACACAGGATTAAATAAACTGAAATAAAATTAAGCAAAAATAACAAGTGGGAATAATCTCTAAAACCCAAACAAGTTCATAGATTCTCTAGGTTGCAAAACAAACTAGCCACACATGGCTTTATTCAAATTCATAAACAAAAAGAAAAGAATTTAGGTTCAAAGAAGAAGAAGAGAGAGGAAAGAAAATTTCTCCGTCGCCTCCACAGTCCTTCCGTCCTTCCGTGGAAATGATGAAGAGAATCGAAACGCTCAGCCTCTACTCCTATGCTTCTTCGTCCCTTCCTTCTCGTTCTGCGTCTCCCGATCTTTCTGCTCCGTCCTCCTGTTGCTTGTCTCTGCTTCCTTATTTATAATAATTTAGATCTTGGGTCATTGATTCTCCTTTTCTTTTTAAAAAGATATCCCATATCTTGTAATTTACTCCATCAGATTAAACAATTGATTTTGTTTCTATTTTCTTGCAGGGAGCCACTAAGTTTGGCTGATTGCATATCCTCTTATTGCCTTTTCTACTTCTTTCCAAATCAGCTAATATTTCCTGCACAATAAAAATAGGATATGAGTAGATTTTATGTCGATTTATTCTTTGATCCCAAGTTTGATTCAATTATGGAAACGTTCTTAAAAGATAATTAAATAGGTATATAATATCAATAATTCCAATTAAATCTCATAAAATATACACCTATTTAATCATAAAATATATACTCATCAGCAATGCTAAGTATTGTTAGAAATAAATGCAACTACATAAATTACAATGAAGGGTGAGCACTCAATAAGTTCAAGTACATATATTTTAATAACAAAAGTATATTACGATAAAAATAATTACAATGTCATCATTCTAGACCTTATTTTTTTGAAATTCCATCATAATTGTCTTATTATCAATGCTATTAAATACATCTTTTTCAATATAAAGCATTAAACAATCATTCAACTATTCATCCATCATCCGATTACAAAGTGCAGTCTTGATGTATTAATGGTGGACACTTAATTTAAGGGAGGATGATCATTTAAACATGTATTAATTTTTTTTTTAAATTTTCCAAAATTCAAGGGGACACTTGCCTCCCAATCTACTACGTAGGTCTAGGGGTGTGCATTCGGTGTTCGGTAAAAACCGAACAACTGAATTAAAGGCATTTTAGTAACCGAACTGAAACCGAAATGTTGAAATAACCGAAATTGAACAACCGACTAATTTCAGTTCGGTTTTTGGTGTAAATCGGTTATTTGGTCTACAATCTCGTCTAATGCAAAAAAAAACTGCAACTAAGGAAAAATTCTACCAGCAAAAATAATTGAGACTAGTATTTCAGCAGCAAATTCTAACAGCAAAAATAATTAACAAAGACCAGTA
This sequence comes from Acacia crassicarpa, assembly GCA_034222035.1. Taxonomy (NCBI): domain Eukaryota; kingdom Viridiplantae; phylum Streptophyta; class Magnoliopsida; order Fabales; family Fabaceae; genus Acacia; species Acacia crassicarpa. The sequence goes on from JAWXYG010000011.1 coordinate 38,152,159, forward strand.
TTTCAGCAACAAAATTGCATTTGAAGTATAAGAAAGAGATGGGGTACTCGTTTTCTGGGTTGAATGATCTCTATGACGCCGTTAATAGAGGAGGAGATGTTTGGATCAATGAGATCTGATTCCAATTGTCAGGCAGCTCAGGGAAGGTGGATATTCGCCTTCATCTATTTGGTTAAGGAGGTGGTCGCTGACTCATCTCTCGCCTTTGGTGGCAGTGATCTCGCTCAAAGACTCCTCTTTTCAACTCCTTCCTCTCACCAGCGTGGTCTTCCTTCCTTGTCCGCTACACAGATCCAGCTACCAAGCAAAATGAACAAAGCAGTACAGTGGGTCACCTCCAGCTGACAAAGGGCGGAACGGAGATGAGAACCGACAAAGGGCGTAGAGGAGACAAGGTCGACGGAGCGCAGTTGCAGATCGTAGAGAAAGAGTAAGATCAGTTTTGCAGCTTCTGGCACGATCGGAGCTGCTTGGGAGGAATACGACGGGAAGCTTAGTGTCTACAGTGGGTTAGGGTTTCTGAATCTTCCTTGTTCGAACTGACACTCAAGAGAATGAAAGAAAACACTTTCACCGTCAAGCCAAGAGATCGACAGGCAGTGGGTAAGGGATTAGGGTTTCAATGAGGAATTCAGAGTGAAAAATTGGGTTGGGTTTCAGAGCCCAAAAAAAAGAATTGGGTTGGGTCAGTTGAGTTGGGCTGAGGGAGGGTCATGACTCATGTGGGCTGAAAATATACATGTACACTAAATTTCGGTTTTTTCGGTTAAAACCGAAAAAAATTTATAAACACTGCACCGAACACTGAAAACTGAATTAACCCAAAATCAAGCACCGAACCGAAACCGAAAAACCGAATCGAACAAACTGAACACCGAATTAGTCGGTTCGGTTTTCGGTTTCGGTTTTGATTTGCTCACCCCTACGTAGGTCCGCCAATGATTATGGGCATATATGAGAAAAAAAATTAATTAATGTGTTTTGAAAATACATAAATATCTTATAAAAAAAACCAAATACAATTATTAATTGATATCTTATATCTAGTTTAAAATTTTTAAAATAGTAGAAAAATGTCAGAGCCATAACCAATGCTTACCATTTAATAAACAGTTTACACATGCATTGCACAGTGTTTTCGCTTCCAACAGGCCTATCCGCCACTATGGATGGAGTCATGATGGTTGCACTTCGGTGCTGAAGCTGCAGGGTGCACGTGACAAAATATTTTATGAGTAGATATATATATATATTTTTTTAAAAAAACAAAGATTACGTACAATGATTCAAGTTTTAGTAAAATTTTGTACGATTTTATTTTATATTTCTTACATCCCATTTTGCTATATTACGCTAAAAAATGTGACTTAAAAAAATCAATTTTTTTTGCCCAAAAAGATCAAATTTCAAATATCTTATTATGAATATTAATTATGTCAGTATCTATTGACTCATATTATAGCCAGCATTTATAAATTTATAAATACCTTGTTGAGAAACAGAAGGCTATTTAATAATATGAATGACCATATAATATTAATTATACCATTATTATATTTAATTGTGACTCTTGATGGCTACTCTTAGAAGCCTATAATTAGAGACATTGTACAAAGCGAAATAAGAAACTAAATAAGAATTGTTACTCTCTCCATTCTCTCTCTACAGTTTTTCCCTATCATCTTATCCGGTATCAATATGAGAGCTTTTCGAAGTTTTGTTTTCTTTCATCATTTCTTTTTTTTCCTCCCTTTTTGTGGTTGCTTATCCGATATCTAAAGCTTCACCCTGACTAATTCGAATTCGATTCGGATCACGCACTTGACTCTTTCATCATTTCTTTAATGATCTCATCTACCTTCCTTTTTACGTATCTTGGTAGTATCATCTCCTTTCTCTCTACCACCTATAGTCTAGTTTTATATAATAAATGAGATTGTGACAATTTAATCCATATTAATTACCCCTATGAAAATAGAGAGAGAAGAAATAGTTTAAAAATACCCAATAAAAAATAAAGGCAAAGTAAAAAATTTACCCCAATAATCATTAAATTAACTATCTCTCCTTGGCAGTGGCAGAGCCACGTTGGTACAAGTGTATGCAAGTGCAGACACAAATTCTTTTTTTAAAAGAAATAAATGGAAAAAAAGAAATTGTGTACAATCAGAATTTAAAAATTTGTACGCTTATAAGTTACAATTGGCACTTGTGAAGGTTACATACCATCACAAAAAGATTCAAGAATGTTTTGATATGCTTCAAAAGATGGCTACCATTGTGGGGGGTTCATGCAAGCAGAAGGAAATTCTTCAAATGAATCAATATGAGCTAATAGTTGAAAGAATTGCTTGCGGTGAAATACCAACTGGAAAATATTTAAATCAAGAGACAATCTTAAAGCGACCTAGAGACACTCGTTGGGGTTCTTATTTTGGTACGGTTACAAGTGTTATCAATATGATTCTTGATTATTATTTTTCTATGTTAAGTTGAAGTTTTCTTTTCTTTTCTTACTTATATTCTTTTATTTTTTAATGTATTTACAACTTTCTTTAAAAAAAAATTCAGGGCAAATCCCCTCACTAATTATACAGACACAAATGCAAAATTTTGACTCTGTCACTGCTTCTTGATATGTGAAATTTAGTTAAAATAGATTTATAAATAAAACTAAATTGACATCTCTCTTATTTTCACAACATATCTAGAATGAAGATGCGTGGTTATTTTTTAATGTGGCTATCCCATTAACGTCCAAAAAACGAAAGTATGAGTGGTAACTATCCAACCTTCATCTGTTTGTCTTTCCCAAGGCCATGCAACTGTCCATTCTCCTTTTAAAAGAACGGGCGATGAATAAAGAATTGAGAATCGGCGATTTGTGTGTGTAATTTGCGTGGCTTCATATTTTAAACTTATTTTTATTTTAAAATAATAAAACAGGTGAAGTGAAAATAATAATAAGTTAATAAAGAAATAAATTAATAAAAAAACTAAAGTATACTTTTAGTCATTTAAGTTTAACATTAGACATACTTTTGGTTACTTAACTTTATAAAATATAATTTTGATTCTAAAATTCTAACATCGTTAATATTACTAATAAAAAACACTGACACAACGGACTCAAGTAATAACTAATAACATTTAACTACACAAATTTTATTTATACTTCAATTTATGCATATTTTAAATTTAAGCTTAATAGGATCTAATTACATAGTTATCACTTAAGTTTATACCATTATCACTTTAGTTTACATTTTTCGTTAGTAAAATTAATGGTGTTAGAATTATAGGATCAAAAGTATACTTTAGTTAAGGGACTAAAAGTATACCTTATAAAAATTTAAAAGACTAAAAGTATACTTTAACCATAAAAAAATATAAAAAGTGTGTGGGGAAATGCAACATTCATTGGGTCACACTTTTTTTTAAAATCAAAATATATGGTCTAATAATCATGACTACAAACTTTATATATTAGATGCCAAGAGAAATTATTAGTTATGGGTTAGAGCATATAAATTTTAAATATAACTTTCATTTCATAACTGTGGTGTGAATGGTTCTTACCTTTCCTAACATTTTTTTTTTGGTCACATTTAAATTTGTGTTTTCCTTATAAGTATCTTACCACTCTAACCAATACCATTTTGGTCCTATTTATAAGTACTTTTTTACTTAAAAAATTTGGTTATATTTATAAGTCCCTTTTGATCAAATAAATGAATTTGTGACAATTTTGTCCATATTTGTACCAATAAAAATAGGGAGAGAAGAAAAAGTTAAAAGGTACCCAATCATAAATGAGGGTAAAAATCGTTGAGCTACTTATCTCTCCTTGATATGTGTGATTTGATAAAAAAAAGACTTATAAATAGGACCAGAGTGATAGATTGTTAAAATTATTAAATAAATTTCTTTAAAAAATTATTAAAAGAAGTAATCGAGGTAGAGTCAAACCTCATTCTTCTCATGTGATATCGTGATCAACCACTCATTGCTGCCTCTTTTAGTATCATCAATTACAAAGCAATGGCACACATTTAATGAGAAAGTGATACATATACACTGTATATATTCACAATAAAAGTAGTTTTCTTAGCAATGTCAGAAGAATCCGATGAGAAATCTGCTTCAGAGGTTACACTAATAACAAAACCAATTAAATGTATTGTCAGACATCAATGTTGCTATTAAAACCACTTCCATTTTCACAAACTTTTGTCTTCTTTTATGTTTTTACGTTTGAAAATTTTTTCCTTTACAAAATATACTTGATCAAATACCTCTGACACTCCAGCCAATATAGTAATGGTAGTTTGAAAACTTTTATCTGCTTACATGTTTTAAATATACTCTTTATACAACACTAACTAACCATTATCATAAATTAATTCTTTATTATCTGATAATTTTACCCTTAAATTATTTTTGCGATGATGATTATCCCAAGCAGTTTAACGAGGCAATTTCATCCTTCTAGTGTCAAAATCATCATTACAATTTTATCTTTAGGTTAACAAACACAAACGTTCACTCCAAAGAGATCGATAAACAAGAGTTTAACTAATACATGGCATATCTAGGTGAAAAATCTTTGGGTTAAAAATATTTTTAGGGAAAAACACTTCTCATGTTATAGGAGAAGTGTTTTCTCATGTCACACACACATAGAATGGTGGGACCCACACACATATATAATTAGCATTATATATATATATATATATATATATATATATATATATATATATATATATGTGTGTGTGTGTGTGGGTCCCACTATTTCATGTATGTGTAAGAATCTTTTTTTTTCTCATGTAACATGAGAAGTTTAAACCCCGTATTTTTATTCCTAAAGTACGTATTTATGGAATTAAATTGGGATCATATCAAATGGTTTTTCAACCAAAAGTTCATCTGTCAAAAAAGGTCTACCAACCCAAACTAAAAAGTAAACGAATGGTGTTAGCATTTAATTGCAGATTCATTATTTAAATTCATTAATAATGTTAGAATTAAGGGAAATGGAAATATACTTTATAAACTTAAAAGATCATTAAATTAAAACTTGATGTAAGGTTGGAGTGTTAAACTTGTACTTTCGCCAATGCCACAATTGATGTAGTAGTAGTATATATGCTCAATCATTAGGCATATTGTAAATACATGCAATATTGCACAAAGTGTTCGAATTCCATCATAACTCTCAACATATGGGGATGGGAATAAATAAGCAATTTTTTTCTATTTAAATATCCTTAATCCAGACTAATAAACGTTTTATTGTTAACGTATTCATTCTCTTCGGTCTTGAAAAAAAAAACTTTTATCATTTTAAAAAGACTCTTCGAGCTGAATTCATTTACCCTTTATACTATAAATACTATAATAATAAATAAATTGATCAGACTTAGGAGCAGTTTGGCTTTGTTCTGTTTTCCCACCAAAACAAAAAATGAAAAAAATTGAAACTAATTTTAAAAACATCGTCCTAATAACTTGAAGCATGAAACATGGGTTTTCTTGACGCGAGTATGACTTATTTATTCTTTTATATATATATATATATATAAAACAATAACTCTAGCTTGTTTTCTGGACTCAGTGTAGTTTGGAGTCACATGAAGTTGATAATAAAATATAATTGAAAGTAACCGAAGATAAAACCGAAAGTGCATCCTAATCGAAGCAAGAGAGACACAGAGAGCATTTGCATGTTAATGTTGACGCGACAAGTGCATCCTTTGAGTTTCAACTTAGATATATGCTTCCAATAATATCTATCAAGTTAATATACTATTGTTAGTGTACTTTTATTGAATTTTAATTTTGATCTCCATAATTAGTTTTGGTCTCTATATATATTTTCTTAAGACTTTGATTTGATTTTAATAATTTGTCCCTATACTTTTAACTAGTTTTAGTCTTGTTCCCTATACTTAAAAGTAGACAAACTTTTTATGAAATTATAGGGATCAAAACCAACTATTTAAAATTATAAAGATTAAAACTAAAATTTCATCAAACTACAAGGACCAACAATGATGTTAACACGTTTATTTAAATGCAATCCTTTCAAAATTTAAAATGGTTAACATCATTGTTAGTTTTTTTGATTTGATCGAATTTAATTTTGATCTTAAACCAATCCTTATAAAACTACAAGACTAAGAAGCATGAGTTGAAAAAATAGGTGCTAAAACTAAAATTCGATCAAAATTGAAGGATCAACTATTATATTAACCCATTTCAAAATTATTCAAAAAATTATTGTTATATATATATATATATATATTTGGAAGTTAGTGGCTTATATATAAACCGTAATAAAATTCGATGAATATGGGATATTTACAAGTTTCCTTTTAATATGTTTTTTTCCTTAATAATAATTATAACTTATTACATTAATGAGTTTTTTTTTTTCTTCTTCTTGTTTTTGCCTTACATACATTAATGAGTCTTGTACTTCCTAAGCAGCATCTAGAAGAAACTTACGAATGCCCAAAACCAACGGTTCATGATTCTGTGGGCAACCCACAGTTGATCAGCATTAAAATTAACGTGTTGACATGCATCAATAATTTTACTCCCTTCCCTACTTTATATAAAATGGTTGAGAATATACGTTAAAGTTGTCTAAAAATGATTCTGATTGCCTTCTTTATCCCTGAATAAATATCATTTTTTTATTAAAAAAAATACAAGAATTTGGTTATTGGGAATTCCCCCATGAGAATAAATTGACAAGGAAGATGTATTGGGAATAAATTGGGAAAATCCCACAAAAATATTATTTGAAATTCAAAATGATAGATAGGCGATTTTACAATAAAATGAGTTGTTAATCGCATTAGTATATTTGTTATTCTCATTACTATTATTAATAGGATTTTGAAATTTAAATAGTATTTTTCTATCATTCTTCCAATAAATTAACTAACTTACACAACTTTTATAAAATGACTTATGTTGCGCATCACAAAATTTTTCTAAAAGTGACTAATATTATGGATATAAGCATAAGTAATTAAATTATGTGAATAAAAATTTGGTTAAAGGCAAAAATAATACGTGATAAAAATGTAGTAGCAACTTGTTTCTAAAAAGATCCTTATTTACTGTGGCAGTGAATGAGCAAGTCATTATTAATGACACTTCTATTTTTCTTAGAAAAAGAAATTGTTCTTTTGCCTATATGCAAGAAAATTTTCCTTTAATATTTCTTTAGCTTTCATCCTTTTTTTTTTTAATACATAAGAGTTATTTATAGAAAATATAAAACAGTCATTTATCACTTGTCTCCACCTAATATAGTCTTTGACGATGTAGTGATGACAACATTTCAGCTTTATCTCTTCACTTAAATTTCAATTTCATACAATATACTCCTTCCTGTCCACGTTATAAAACTCTTTTTAAATTATAATTAACTTATTTTATATGTGTGTGTGCGTAAAGTTTATATGTTTTTTTAAATTTTATTCTAATTAACGAAGTTTTGAATGAAGAAGAAAAAGACAAAGAGGCACTTAAACGCTGGTCCTATTTATAAGTTTATTTTGATAAAAAAATTTTGTTCTTATTTATAAATCCAATTTCATATAATAAATAAGATTGTGACAATTTTACCCATATTAATTATACTCATGAAAATAAAGAGAGAAGAAACAATTAAGAAATACTCAATCATAAATAAGAGTAAAGTTGAAAATTTATCTCATAGTCATTGAGTTAACTACCTCTCTTTCGTATATGAGATTTGGTCAAAATGGACTTATAAATAAGAACAGAGTGATAATTATAAAGACAAAATTGACAAATACAAATTAATGATAATATAAATGTATCGTTCTCATATTATTGGGCCAAAACATCCTTCTAGAATGTATTCTATCATGAGGAGTTAAGAACCGAATGGAGTATTTCATAAATTTAAGAAAATTATATAATGGCGATATAAAAACGGGCGATATAGATGTTAAAAAGAACATACAGTTGCCCAGAAAAAAAAAAAAAAAGAGGGAGAGAACAGACCATATATATATATATATATATATATATATATATATATATATATATATATATATATATATATATATATAAAGAAAAACCTAAACTATTTGAGATCGAGATTCATTTGGTCAAAATTGCCGTTGTAATTCATATAGGTATATCACCCCCAGGAGTCTTACAATCCAGAGTTAGAAAAGACCATTTAGCAGCTTTTTGGGGACATTGCAAATTCTCACAAATGAACTTCTTAATTAAGATGTACATTTATAAACTAAGCAAATTTTTCAATATGTAATTATGCGAAGAGATTCTGACTAATAAAAACATTAGAAGTTATTACTTTCCTTACCTAACTTACCAAAACTTTTAATAATACTAATGAGTGAGAGCAACACAATATCCCATTAGTTTTAGGCAACTGTTGTGTATTTAAAAATACATGTTCATATCCTTCGTTTTTGGATTCAACTAGCAAAGAGGTCGGATACTTTCACCAAAGGGAGGGGATTTGATCCTGGAGTTGGTTAAGGCGCTGAGGGAGACATCATAGCTCCTAGATGCCTAAGTTAACGCTTGAGGGTAATAGACGACTCAACCTGCTCAACATCGGTATTGCTTAGGAAGAAGGGAGATTTTGCCCTACCTTTGGATTGTGGGTAAACCCAACCCCTTTCCTAAAATTAATGTATAAAAAAAAAAACATGTTCATGTTATGTTTGTTTTTTTTAGAAGAGAAAACGAATTTTAAATAAAAAGATAGTGTTGCAATATAGCAAGCGAACAAAGATGAGAATTAAAAGAAAGCTTGTTAAAAAGAATCCTGCAGCATATCAAGAGAAGAGAAAATTTCAGTAGCCCATTTTGTACCAAATTAATTTTAGTCAACCCTAAAAATTTTCTACAACTTCACTACACCTCATGGTCAAAATAAAATTAATTTTTAATTTATGGTTGAAAAGACAATTGCTTCCTTACTTTATTTGTCATGTAAATTATTTTATTTATCTTGTAAATATCCATATTTATCTTATGAATTTTTATATTTATTTTGTAAATGGCCAAAATGTTTTTACTATTCTAGACTCTTTTGAATCCATTTATTTGTCTTGTAAATGCCCATATTTGCCGTGTGAATTTCTATATTTGTCTTGTAAATGACCAAAATGTTTTTAACTCTCAAGATTCTTTTGAATCCCATTAATTATTTGTCTTGTAAATATCTTTACTTGTTTTGTAAATGCCCATATTTGTTTATTGAATTTTTATATTTATCTTGTAAATGACTAAAATATTTTTAATTCCTTATGTTCCTTTGAATTACTTTATTTGTCTTGTAAATACTTTTGAAATAAAATAAAAGAAGGGTATCATTGTCTTTTTACTCACAAAAATTAATTTCATTTTAATTATGGAGTGTAGTGAAGTTTCAGAAAATTTTGAGGGTTAAATAAAATTCATTTGCTTCCTAAGGGAGCTAACTGAAATGTTCCTTTAGGAGAATGTCCTACCTTATAACATGCTTTATATCACAATTAGTTCATGTTATGTTTTTTCAATGACACAATTGTCAAAAACTAAATATAATATACTACTTATAATTTTCATCTTTAGGACAAATTTTTTAAAGATTTAACTTTTTATATATAAAATCGTCCTTCATAAAATTACAGACTTTTATTATCTGGCATGTGAGTTCTATATTTTTGGTTTACTATTTATGCTTGGATGACTTACCTATTAGTTGGAAAAAAATAAAATAAAAAAGACTTACCTATTTATTTAGCATGTACTTTATCATAGTCAAATTATAAGAAACCAATTGCCATTTAGGATTTTTAATTTCCAATGCCAAATATTGATGAATCCTGATAAATCCGATTCTTGTTCAGGAAAAAAATATAAACAAACAAATAAATAAAATGCATACCAAAGGTGTTTCATGTTCAAACCATGGATTAAAATTATACTCTCTTCATCTCTATTTATAAGTCTTCTTGATTTGGATTTTCGTTTTGTCCTTAATTAATTATGTACTACTGATTCAAATTTCAATTTGAAACCATTATTTACTTTCAATAATATTGCTAATTTAAATTTTGATTAATTAAGATTTAAAATATAATGTGAAATCAGAGGATGCTAAAAATAAATAAGAAAAAGTAATTCTTACATAATACATCGATTTTGTTTTCTCCTTTATCTGTTTTTTGTTTTTAATATCTGGACTCATCATATAGGGATAGAGGAAGTATTTTGGACAAATAATTAGAAAAATAAAATCTTGTGTTGATGAATTTGGATTATAATTAATGACTAATTATGGTTAATGGGATTCTTTGCTTCTCTTCCACAAAATTTCACCCAAAACAATAAAAGAAATTAAAAGAGGGGGAGCCCATAGTTTCCAGCTTCGAACCTCGAGAAAAAAAATAAAGTGCAATAAGGTGAAAATGGGAAAAAGGTAAATAGTGTTTTTTTTTTAAAAAAAAAAACCATGAAACCTTCAAATTTTAATTTTTTTTTTCAAATAATTTTTTTTAAAAAAAATATTTGAACCCTTCATCAAATCAATGAAATGGTAACCCACTAGCATGAGTCCAAGTGTAAATTGGCTATATATGTAAGTTTAAACACAAGATATTATATTCGAGTTCATGTAAATGCAAATGTAAAAAATTTGATAGGAAGGTGCTCATAGCTTGACTTAATAATGCTCGAATTTGATTAGATATTGATAATTATATACGAGATTGAATATTGACATCTTCTAAAAATGACTATAATTTTTTTATAAAAAATAAAAAGAACCAAATCATTAAAAAAATGTAATATTTTTTTTCTCTAATTTGGATACTAGAAAAACAAGAAAGAAAGTACGTAACTGCCATCCACCTCCATAAATAATAGCTTGCATAGAGCCAAAAGGCATAATTAACAAACTGTTCCATATATAACCCTCTCTCACATTGACCTTCTCAAAAAAAAAAAAGAACAAAAAACAAAAAACAAAAAAAAAAAAGAAAAAAAAAAACAGAGAAGAAGAAAAAGCAGCAGCTCAGAACATACATATCACCTTCACCATTTCAAGCCTCAGAAACAGCCTCCTCTTCCTGAAACTGTCCCCAATCTCTTCACCTTTCTCATTCATGGAGCCACCATCAAAAACCACCTGCGACGGCATCATCGAAACCATTATCGACCAAAAAGGTGAAGAACTAAGACCCCTTTCTCCTCAGAGTACTCGAGTCACCATTGTCCACACCCCCTCCTCAGACGACTCGGAGCCAACGAATCTGCATGCCGATGATAAATCCAGTAGTAACAAAAGGTATATGCCCCTTTTGATCCTAAACTACTTTTTCCTCTTTGTAGGTTCTGTCTCTTCCAGTTTGCTCTCTAAATACTATTTCATCCACAAAGGCTCAAGCCGATGGGTCTCCACTTGGGTTCAATCCGCTGGTTTTCCTTTGTTAATCATCCCAATTTGGCTTCCTTATCTCCTTAAACTCACAAAGAGACAACCTTTTACTGGTTTTAATGCCAAGCTTCTGCTTTTATCTGTTTTTGTTGGTCTTATGTTGGGATTCAACAATCTTTTATTCTCATGGGGGAATTCTTATCTTCCTGTTTCGACCTCGGCTCTTCTTCTTTCTTCTCAATTAGTTTTCAATCTTCTCCTCTCTGTGATCATAGTAAAACAGAAAATCACTTTTTCGAATCTCAATTGTGTGGTTCTGCTTACTGTTAGTTCTTTCCTTCTCGCCATTGATTCCGGCAACGAGAAGCCGGAAGGGATTACGAGGGCGAAATACTTCGTCGGCTTCTTATGTACGATCGGTGCGGGTTTGTTGTTCGCTTTGTATTTGCCGGTGATGGAGAAGGTTTACAGGAAGGTGTATTGCTACGAGATGGTGATGGAGATGCAGTTAATAATGGAGATCGCGGCGACGGTGCTGGCGATGGTCGGGATGGCGTCGGACGGGGGGTTTTCGGAGATGAGGAGGGAGAGTGAGGAGGTTTTTGATAAGGGGAAAGGGCTGTATTGGGGGACAGTGATGGCGAATTTGGTCACGTGGCAGATGTGCTTCATGGGGACGGCGGGGATGGTGTTCTTGACGTCGTCGATCACCGGAGGGATCTGCATGACGGCGTTGCTGGCAATGAATGTGGTCGGAGGCGTGGTAGTTTTTAAAGAGCGGCTTGACGGTGTGAAGGCTATGTCCACCGCGTTGTGCATGTGGGGTTTCTGCTCTTATGTGTATGGATTGTACATCAACATGAAGAAGAAGCAACAGAGGGATCAGGAGGAGGAGGAGGCCGAGGAGACTGAGATGAGTAATATGTAATTCATTTAAATCGCCAATTTTAATTTTAATTAAAATGTAGACGAGTAGGATAGACTGTAGAGACAGTAGCCAGGTATGTAATGGTAGTAGTCTGTTTAATTAATTATTTATTTTCTTTAATAATAATTAGTTGGATAATTCGGAGAGTATCTATGGATGGATCACGTGGGGAGACATGGAATGAAATAGATTTAAAAAAGGATTTGAAGTTAAGAGTTATTTTCCTTTGAAATGCGGCAATTAAAAAAAAATTAAAGGGTAATTACTATAAAGTGTTAAAAAGGGTATTTAATCATCCAAACATTTAATAACAGCCGATGAGTATTCAACTACAAGTTTCAGCGCCAACAACATTATGTTTACTCCCCTCACAACTTTTTAGTACTCCTACCCGTCCTTTTTAATCTACTTTTTCTCTTTTAGGTTTTAGGTTGGTCTTTTTATTTATTTATTTTTTTTAATTTTTTTTATAAGGGTTAAGTTATAAAAATATATGCAATCAACATCAACTATGTTTTTTGTGTGTGTAAAAGTGACTATGTGGATACAGAAGTGGAGTAAAAAATTTCAATTGACTGTTTGTTTGACTTTTTTGTATTTTTAAGGCTGACATGAACTATGATTCAGCTAAATTTCATCCCAACTAGCAGTAAAGAACTAGAGAAAATTACAGAAAACGACATAGATATTTTGAAAATCACAATTCAGCCCTTGTCTCTCCAATTCCTTTTCTCTCTCCCAATCTCAATCTTACCATCGAGAGCCGCCCATCTCCGCTCCTTGCCGCCGTTGTTGTTTTTTTATAATTTCAAAACTATCTGGGCCTTTTTTGTAATTTTTTCTAATTCTTCACTGCCAGTTGAGATGAAATTTAACTGAGTCATTGTCAATGTTAGCTTTAAATAAATAAATAAATATATATAAAGTTAAACTAATGGTCAATTAATATTTTTGTTCTACTTCTGTAACCACATAGTTATTTTTGTACCCAAAAAAGAACTTGGTGTTGAGTGCATTTTTGATAAAACGACATATGTAGTTTTGCATCTTAACCCTCTTTATTTCCTGTGTCTCAAAATTTAAACTGCTTTTTTTAACTTTATTAATTACACATCTTTATATTAATGATCCTCACTCACCACTAATTCTCTTTCATTTACTCATTTATTACACATTCTCTCTATGGTCTTTTCATAAATAGGGGCATATACTTGAAAAAAAGGCTTTTTTTCCCCCTATTTGCCACTTTTTAAATAAATAATTATCATTTTGTCACTCTTTTCAAAATATTTCCCAATGTGCCACATCTAGTCGACTAAACCATGGTTTAGTCGACTAAAAATCGCGGAATTTTTTTTTTTAATATCCCAGTCATTTAGTCGACTAACCCACTTGGGTTAGTCGACTAAATGTTGGCAGAGGGGTTTTTTAAAAACCCCCCAACGGCGGCTTAATGGAACCCTAATTGACTAAATTACTCCCCAAACCTCTCTCCTTCTGTTTTTCTGACTAAATCGCTGCTGAATCCGTTAGTGGGTTGCGAGAATTTGAACCCACTAAATGTCTGGGACATTCAAAAAAAAAAAAGTTCCTCTAATTTTAGTCGACTAAACCACGGTTAATTTTTTTTTTAACAACTAAATCAGCCAGGTTAACAACTATATCAGCCCCATTAACAACTCCGTCAGAATCTTTGGACCTTTTCGGGTATTGTCAGAATTTCAGGGCCTTTTTCTGTATTTTCAGATTTTGTGGGCCTTTTCTGGGATTAATTGCCCAATAGGGCCCTCAAACGAATTTTCCCATAATCAAGAATGCCACATATACAAGGGACATTATCCCTATCTGTTACCTATATACTAGGAGGGATACTGGTGGAATGGTTGTATGACACGTTGCAGGCTCATAAGGCAACTTCCTGTGGGAGATAAATTGAACTATTTAATTATTATTGTTAATGTTGTTGGTATTATTATTATTATAAAAAAGTAGCTGCTACAACGGGTTGTGCTGTTCTTGAATTCCCCCCGCGATAACTACCGATGCACAGGTACCACGTTTTAAAAATCTTATTTTAAAATTTGTTTTATTCTTATTTTTAGGATATTTTGTTTTCATTTTATTTTTCAATGTTTGTGTACTATATAATTCTCGTCTAGTTTTTTTTTTTGGCCCCAACAATATAAAAAGCTAATTTTATACATATAATTATCTATTTTCTATTTTTACTCACGGCTATTATAACTTCTCTTTTTTTTTTAAAAAAAAAATCTAATAAAAAGCCTAAAAAAAATCATTTCTATAATGGTTTGATGGCTTATTTGGCAACGTCCATTGACGACTACCTTCTTCTCTACTAAGTTTTCAACAATAAATGTAGTAAATCACATTTGATAGGAGTATATTAAAAAGTTAGAGCAAATTTTAACATGCCATACATTTTTAAAATCTCTTTTCAGAAGCCTTAAACAACATATAAACAATTGAAGGAACGTATACGTTGATATGCAAAAGTGATTTTAAATATTTTATACACTGAAAAAACTTTAAGAAAAGTGCTTGATGCCATTGGGTTATAAGACCTTGATCTATTTTTTATTATTATTTTTCCTCTTACAAATTTATTTTCCCTGCGGATAAGAACTTCAAATGAAGGTTAAAAGAATTCTGAAATTAAATATTTTTATGCTATGACTAGTTCATATGGACATAGCTCTCACATCGATTATATCAGGGGTTCAAACTTAAAACCTCACGCTCAAGAAAGCTTTAGAAGATGTGTTTATTGTCATTTGGGCTATAAGGCTCCAACATTTCTTACAATTTATTAATCTTTGATGGTTTTATATTTTAATTTACAAGTCATTTTGTATAATTTATTAAAATGCTTTTGATAAATAAAAAATTCCTTAACCTTCATTAATTTGGTTCATTCCCTATCAAAAGAGTTAAATGTATATAATGAATGGTGTAATTAGAAACATTGAATCATTTTATGTACATACCAGAATGTATTTAATTGTATTGGCAATTTGGCATGTGCAAGTTAAAATATTAAAATTCAGATTGGACTGACTAGTTCAATCGGTGGGACCAGATTTTTTTAATAAAAGGGAAAATAATAATATCAAAGATGACGGTGTCTAAAGTACTACAAAAACAAATGAACAAAAAGAAAGATTACATAAGTGCAAGAAAGAAGGGGTTCGGTCTGTCTGTTCGGTGGTTTTTCTCTTCATTCCTAGTTATCCATTATCTTTTAAGATTTAACTACGGGTCCACTTCTCTTCCTATCATTTTCTTTATCTTAGCTATTGGACTCAAATCTAAATGGTTCGTATTTAATGTTTTATAAAAATATTATTTTTATATTAATAAAAATTTAAAAAATATATAAAAATATTATTTGTATAAAACATTAAATCTAAACGGTTCAGATTTCAATCCAACGGTTGAAATGAGGAAGAGGACAAGAAGAGGACAGGAAGAGAAGTGGACCACAGCCAAATCCCATTTTTTAGTATCAATTAGTATCTTAAAATATATTTTTAATATCAGTCAGTATCCTAAAATATTTTTCAAAATCTTAAAATAATCTTTTAAAATTATGAAGTATTTTTTTTAGTACCAGTCAATATACTGAAATATTTTCTTAGTATCAGTATTTTGAAGTATTTTTTTTAATATAAGTCAATACAGTGAAATATTTTTTAAAGATCTTAAATTAGGATCTTGAAAAATATTTCAGAATACTGATTGATATTAAAAAGTACTTCAGGATGAGACAACCAAGATTAATTCAAATCAACGGTCTAGATTGGTTGAGGAAAGGCATCAAAGGTTGAGATTAGATGAGGAGGGATGATGAGAATGTAAGATAATGAGAGGATCGAATTCCAAGAAGAAACTAAAACGGGCACAAAAACAATAAAAACGGTAAACCGTTTGAACTGATTTTTTAAATTTAATTTTTCAAGTTTAATTCATATTTATAAACTACTACCTCATGTCCTAATCATAGGACATATTTAACCGATTTTGGAGAGATTAAGGATAGAAATTAAATTAGTTAATTTTACTCATTTTTCTCAAATACCTTATTTAAATTGGGTTAAGGTGCGACTTGGCCAATAAACTATTAGCTAAGGAGCGTCCAACACAATCAACTATTAGTTGGACCTTAAATACCAATATACAATTTAAAATGTTAAACCAGCACAAAAATGTTATCCTCTCACTAACGTCCGTTAACTCATTTGTGCCTGCAATTCCTTCTCTGCTCTCACTGACAGAGTTGCAGTCCAATCTCTTCTCTCGGTGCAATGGCATCTTTCATTATCTTCTCTTATTCTCCTTCTTCATCTTTTTCCTCCTTTATCTTCCTCATCCTCCACAAGCTCAAAACATCATACAACCCAACACTACCGGCTACCAGTGCCCCGCCAAAAACGTTACTCTCTCACAATTCATGTTCTGTCGTCGCCGGAAGTTACAGGTGTTGCAGCAGGAAGTGAAGGTGGCAACGGCGCAAGTATTGACCAGAAGCTGAGTCAGCACCAGCAATCGCGATACTTGGGTGCATTTGACGATGGAGACTGGATGGATCGTTTTTTGATACGTTGCTTCTCTGTTGCTTTGTTTGCTCGTCACTTCATCTTCTCTCTTTTCTCCAATCGTGGCTGTGGTGGTGGTTGAAAAGCTCTCGGTGACATTGCACATTTCTGAAAGCTGAGACACCTCGGAGACCTCCTCCTTGGACTCGAATTTCTCAGGCAGAGTTTGAGCGATGGGCATTTGAATCTTGCTTGGTTCCAGGGAGAATGGAACTTGGGGCGTGGAGAAAACCTCTTGCAGGTCGTCGAATTGAAACTTGTCGTCTTGAGGTTGAATGCTGGGCATTTGTGAGTTTCTTTCTGCTCGAGATTTGGAGATGGGCGTTTCGGAGAGAACCTTTTTGACAATTTCCTCTTCAGCTGCAGGTGGAGATCTACTTTCTAATTTAAGGGTGGCATTGGACTTGTACACAGCAGATCTAGGGTGCAGGTTCTGGTTTTTGAGGCCATCTAGGTGAGGCTTTGAGGAATCGACAGTGCTCACGCAGCAACCCATTTTGGATGAAGTAGGAGAGATTTCAGATGAAGGGGTTGAACTAACGGACGTTAGTGAGGGAGTAATGTTTTTGTGGTGATTTAATATTTTAAATAGTTTGTTGGTATTTAAGGTCCAACTAATAGTTAATTGTGTTGAGCGCTCCTCAGCTAATAGTTTATTGGCGAAATCGCACCTTAACCCTATTTAAATTTTGCATTTAAATTACCTTGCGATTTTACATAATCTCTCATTCATATTTGAACTGTGTTTTATATTATAAATAAACGACTTGCATTTCAAGTTAAGCTTCATAATTTCATATATCACCATCCTATGATATACTCCATAATTTATCTATTAATTAAAAACCATCACTACTATATATATATTTTTAATATTGCCTACCTCAATTAAATTAACCTTACTGCTCTTCAACGTTTAAAATAGAATTTGAGTTAAAAAAAAGAAAGTTGAATCTCTTACTTGATATAATATAAGCATGTTATTAAATTAATTATTGTAGAGGAAGTATTAGGGGTGATATGGGAAAATATGACAAAAATTTCTCAATTATTTTATTAAAAAAACAGTAGAATTGAGGTGTATATGACATTAATGACTTACAAGCATTGCTTACTTTAAACAATATATATGTGCATTATTAAATTATTAGTGTTTAATTATTATTGAGAAAGTATCAATAAGGGTTTTTTAAAAAAGAAAATGAAAAAATTAAAATGTTGTCTTATAATTAAGACAAAAAATCAACTATCAAATGGTATCCTATAATTAGGGAGGCAGTATTATAAGAGTTTAGAAAAAACAACGTGAAAATATGTGCGCGCACACATATATATCATAAGGGAAAAAGATTTCTCCTGTCACTTGAGATAGAATTATCTCCAGTGACCTAAAACTACGTCGTTTTGAATTAATGAAGGGTTTGTTAGTAATTTCAGGTGAATTAATGAAGGGTGTTTTGGTAAAACGTATATGATTAAACAAATAAACAGAATTACATAAACACCCTTCATTAATCCAAAACAACGTAGTTTTGGTGTGAATAACTCTATCTCCAGTGACAGGAGAAATCGTTTACCCATATTATAAATCTATAAATTTTAAAATAATTATATGCATTAGGAAAATGTACATTTAATAATTATTTTTTTTATGTTTTAATTGTATTTAAAAATACTCATATTATATTTTTAATTAATTCTATTGCTATATCTTATATGAAAACAATTTCTTAAAGTTTTTTGTTGACTTTTTCCTTCTTACTTAAAATAACTAAGATATATTTAAAATATGTTAATTTAATCATGATCAATCTGATCACAGTCTGACCATCAATTTTTAATTCAATGGTTGGTCATATTCTTAAAACACTGAAATAAATTACCAAATTTTTAGTTGGCGACCTAAGTGGCGAATAAATATAAGTTTAGATTCGGAGTGCTAGTAGTGTATTTATTAGAAGAGCCGAAAGTCATTTAGACTCTATGTCTTAATAAAGGAAACCCTTCATTAAAGAAGAAAATAAAATAATGTGCATTAATTAAAAATACTTTATAAATAGAAATATTAATTTATAGTCGTACTAACTTCAATCTATATTAATTGTTGCGTCTATCATAAATTTATGAGTTAAATATCATTTTTATCACGGAAGTATTGATCAGGGAGCATTCAGTATCAAGAAGTTTATTTGATATTATTTTTCCTTCAGAAGTTTACAAAAAAGAACAAATATGCTTCGAAAGTTTGTTTTAGGAGCAAATTTATATAGAAATTTTTTTTAGGAGCAAATTTACCCTGAAAGTTTACAAAGAAGAGTAACAATTTAACGGTCAAGATCAATCAATGGACAAGATTGCTATGTTTGTAAATTTCCAGGTCATAAATGATACCAAAAAAAAAGCTCCCGGTGCTGAATGCTTATACTTCCGTGATAAAATTAGTATTTAACCCTAAATTCATTCTCATCCATATAAATAGTTTCTTATTCCATGCTTTTTTATCGGTGCTTATCAGATGCTTACCCCTTTAATTTGGGAGTTCAGTATTTTTTTAATATATATTTTATTTATTTAGATTAAATTATAATTTGCATGCTGAAATATTTTTTTACACCCAATATCTCAAATTAATTAATTTCCAAGATATTGGTGTTACATGAAAAATATTTTTGAATGCAAGAATGGAAATTAATTAATTTGAAATACTGGATAAAAAAATATATTTCAGGATGTAGTATATAATTTAATTTAAATAAATAATTAAATAATGCCCACACCCCCAAATTAGGGGATAATCACCTAACAAGCTTATAAGAGAAAAGCATGGAAGGAGAACCCCATAAAAACTCTTAATAACAAGAAAACTATCACTCTGATCTTATTTATAAGTCATTTTTAACTAAAAAATTTGATTCTATTTATAAGTCCTTTTTTAGGTAATAAATAAGATTGTGACAATTTTGCCTATATTAATTGTACTCCCTCTGGTATTTATTATAAGGCACCAACTTACAATTGTATTTGGTCCTTTTTATAAGGCACTTGCTTGTTTACAAAGCGTATTAATTATTTTTTTCATGTATGCCTATAATTAATAAGAGTAGTGAGTGAGAGTAATAATTAATATAATATTAAAGTTTAGTGTAATTAGAAGGGTTAATATTGGAAGTTACTTAAATTGTAGGATAACTTTACTGATTATAACTGTTTTTATTGATTTTTGAGAATTGTTAGTTGATGCCTTATAATAAAGATCAAATGGAGTACCAATGAAAATGAAAGAGTTGAAAGGTACTCAGACAAAAATGAGGACAAAATTAAAAATTTATCTATACTTATTAAGCTAACTACATTTTTTTGATATATATGATTTAGTTTTAAAAAAAAACTTATAAATAACATCAGTAAATGATTGTGGTGTCTCTCAAGTCTTGACTGTCAAGGGCTCAAGGCTTCGTTTCTTTATTGTTCTTGATCCTAGCAAGCACAAGTGGACTTGAGGGTTTCCTTCAAACTTTTATGTTTTTTTTTTGGAAAAAAAATTAGTCCTTCATAATTACCACATAAAGCTGCTGACTTTTCTTTGCGCTTCATTATCTACATTTACATGGAGTTTTAATTTAGTTTCATGATGTTGCGAACCTGGACTAAGGCCCAATGTTGGGATGACCCAACCGAGGATATATCGAAGGTTATAGTGTACCAATAATATAGGGAGATCCTATATTATAATGAATCTTATCTATCGGCATTATAGAAATATCCGGACTATATCTACGCAATATATTCTCCTAGATACTCGTCCCGGAGATCATACGCGGCCAAGATATCCTCCACAATAACCTCTATAAATACAGAGGTCAACTACCAAGGTGCACACGTTCTAACTTATCACCTTTACTTTCTGCCACACAAAGCACACACACTACCCCTCTGGCTAATGCCGTCGTATGTCTCGAACTACGTGAACTTTGTGAACTTTGATCCCGTCACTAGGTATGTAGGCTTTAGGCTTGGCTCCCCGTCACTAGGTACGTAGGCTTTAGGCTTGGCTCCTAGTCAAGTTCAAAGCACTAGCCCTGGACATCTGTGTTCTACACCAGAACACATGAGTTTATAAAAATTTATTTTTTCTTGCCAGAATTCTAAAAATGTATTTTAACTTTCTGCCACACAAAGCATACACACCACCCCTCTAGCTAACGTCGTTGTGTGTCTCGAACTACGTGAACTTTAATCCCGTCACTGGATACGTAGGCTCTAGGCTTGGCTCTTAGTTAAGTTCAAAGCACCAGCCCTTGACTGGACATTTGTGTTCTACACCAAAACACATGAGTTTATAAAAATTTATTTTTTCTTGCCAGAATTCTAAAAATGTATTTTTAATCGTTTAATATTAATACAGTTAGTCGATCTCCTTAATTAAAAAAATTGTTGACTCAATGAATTTAAACAGTAACTCCACAATTAAAAGTTGGCATATTGGTATTTAATTTAAAATTTGTAAATTAAAAATTTTAAAATAAAATCTAATGAAGGTCCACTCTAATATAAACTTTAAAAATAAAAACCTCATATATAAAAATATAAAAATATTATATTGAAGGAATAAAATTTAAGCCTGTTTCTGTTAATGATTAAAGGTGGATCGATTTTATTTTATTTATTTATTTATTTATTTATTGGCTCAGAAAGGTGTATCGAAACTTGACTACTCGTAAACTCTAAACTTATATATGCTTGAGCTTTCAGGTAAAAAAAAAGGGTATGCTTTAGCTTAAATGAAATCAACCCCAATAAATGAAATTTTGCACGGAGTTATATTTGGGTTCCCCCCACCCAAAAAAAAAAAAAAAAAAAAAAAGAGGACTAGTGATCTTATGATTACTTAAATAAATGGCCTTTTTGTATTTTAAAATTGAGAACCATAACAGAGTATTTTATCACCATTGTTTTTGAAAAAAAAAAAATTGTAATATCCCAGTTAGTACGACTATAAATTAATATTTGGATGGCTTAAGACTTTAGAATAAGGGAGAATTCTCTGATTAGAGTTAAAAGAGTCATTCCCCAAATGAATTCATAGGACATCAAAAACTTTACTAAGAACCACTTATCAAAAAATTTAGGGCAAATGTGCAATTTTATACATGAAGTTTGCCCCAGAAGTGCCCAGCACAATGAAATTTTTTTTGGAGTAAAAGTACACACGAAGTTATGTCTTGGGAACGCCCAACACCACGGCCGTTAGTTGACCGTCAATTTGGATGGAACGCTGACGTGGCACTGACAATATGATTTGAACGCTGATGTGGACGCTGACGTCGAATAGAAAAATTCAAAAAATTAGGAAAAAAAATGCAGAAAAAATTAGGAAAAAATTCAAAAAATTAGGAAAAATTCAAAAAATTAGGAAAAAAATTAAAAAAAATAAAAATAATTAGAAAATTTTAAAATAATTAGAAAAAAAATTCAAAAATTAGGAAAAAAATAAAATAATTAGCAAAAAATTAAAATAATTTAAAATAATTAGAAAAAAATTCAGGAACCTACAATTCATTTCTTTAATGATTTAGACAAGTTCCTGTAAATATTTATATTAACATGAATTATTAATTTGATGAACCCCAAAAAGGGGGGGAGGGATGCATTATTATATTGAAGCAAGCTATTATTGGTGCATCATAAAAGAATTGCCGCTATAAAAATTTTCACTAGTCAAATTTTTGTAGGGCTAAGTAGATAAATCCCAACTTAAAGCAAGCAATATTAATTTGATGCTAATTATGACCATAGTTCAATTGCAAATATATTTCCCATCCAAGCTTCTAATCTTCCAGGCCAAGTAAAGTAAACATGGTTTCTCCAAGTTGTTGGTTTATCAAATCAACAATTATTATAATCTCTTTTACTAAAAATAGAAAATTTTATAATAATTCATGTTAATATAAATATTTACAAGAACGTGTCTAAATTATTAAAGAAATGAATGGTAGGTTCCTGAATTTTTTTTCTAATTATTTAAATTATTTTAATTTTTTGCTAATTATTTTAAATTTTTCCTAATTTTTTGAATCTTTTTCCTAATTATTTTAAAATTTTCTAATTTTTTTATTTTTATTTTTTCTAATTGTTTTAATTTTTTCCTAATATTTTTCTAATTATTTTAATTATTTGATTTTTTTTCTAATTTTTAAAATTTTTTCCTAATTTTTTGCATTTTTCCTAATTTTTTGATTTTTTTTATTCCACGTTAGCATCCAAATCATCTTGTCAGCGCCATGTCAGCGTTCCATCTAAGTTGATGGTCAACTAACGGTCGTGGTGCTGAACGCTCCCAAAATGTAACTTTGTGTGTACTTTTGCTTTAGAAAAAACTTCGTGGTGCTGGGCGCTTCTGGGGCAAACTTCATGTGTAAAATTGCACCTTTACCCAAAAATTTATTAAAAACCAGACAGTGAACTGGTCAGATTTTTTTAAAAAAAAAAATTTAAAGAATGTTTTTAAATTATAATTTATACATTTTTTACCTAATAAGCATTGAGAAATAAAGAATAACAGATGAATAGGATAAACAAACATGTAATATATTCTAAAATTATAAAATACATATATACATTTTAAATAAATTTATAATACTTTACTAAAAGGGAAAATCCCATTTCAAACACTAAAAAAACAAAAAAAAAAAAACTCGGCTCAGAGACGGAATTACTGATAGAAAAAATTCCATTTGAAATTACCAATGGGATTCCATCAGTAATGTCTTCTGCCACGATTTTTTTAGGCAACGAACGTTTTTTATTGGATATCTAGATACTGACGGAATTTCGTTCGTAATTTCCATTGGTAATCCGATATATATTTTTTTTAGTGATATAACGAATTCTAATTCAAGTCAACCAACCCAACTTAGAATTTTTTAATTAAGTGATTTTACCTATGTGCCAATCTTGTTTTCCTTAACCCATTATGTGATCATAATTTTTATAAGTGACATTGGTTAATCATGATTTTTATTTGGATATTCTTTTTATAACTAACTTTGAGAATTTTGATTTGTTTTGATTTTATTTATTAAAATCATTTATATATATGTATTATTACCAAAAAGATATGAATTTAATAAAGTTGTTTATATTTTCAAGATTATATATAAAAATAATGACCATTAAATATTTAATAATTATGATTTAATAAATGGTATGAATATTTAAATATTTTTTATTTTATAATTGTGATTATTTAAAATAATTTGAAAATTCATGTTGAATAATGAGCAAAATAATATTATTTGAACTACTTTTGTTGAGAAATAATAGACAAAATATGTGGAGTGGATGTTTGGATAAAGAATTTTGGAGGGTAAATTGGAGAAATTCCCGCCGTGGAAGTATCATCGTGATTTTTTTGAATCGCTAAAAGCACGGTGAGAGGGTGAAATCACAGTTGATCGGGATTTTATGTAACTTAACTAAATTAAACAAGATGAAGCCCCTACGGGTAATTAATTTATGAGTTTCATTGTAATTCCTGGTCATGAAATTTTAATTTATTAAAAAGGGTTTTGATTATGCCCGTGGGCTGTAACAGGGGGAAAAAAAAAAGTGACTCTTTCCTCAGATTTTGAAATCCCAAATCCTAAATTCACACTTTTAACTTTTCCAGGGATTTGTTGAATTTAGAGCCTGATTTAATATTTGAGTATTTTGGCTGGCTGATTTTCCCATAATAAAAACATTCTAGATTTAAATTATTTTTGGGATAATTAATTAGCGAGTTCTTATAGTTGCAACCAATTTTTGATAAGGGGCTTAGCGATTTTTCCTTTTCATCAAGTCCTTATACTTTCATTTTTTTTAATCAATTCCCTGTAGTTTTTTATTCAAGTCCTTTTAGTTTCATCTAATTTTTTATTAGGCCCTTATAGTTTTTTGTTCTTTATTCTATAAATGTTAACATAAATAAAAAATATAATATTATTAAACAAAAATTTTAAATATTATTGTATAAATAAGATTATTCTATGAATACTGTTATTTTAATCAGGGTAAATTAAAAAGTTGGGGGAAATTTTAACATGCTAATACATTTTTTAAATCCAAGTTAGTAAATTGGATGATATTAAAAAAAATTAATGTTAAACACAAACTTAATGAAGAGAGTAAAGTTAAAAAGATATCATCGAAGGTAGATGTAATAAATTTATACTAGTTTGATCAAATCAACTTGATCTACGTCTAGTCCTCAAGAACCTTTCTAAGAGTTCCACTATAATCCCAAAATTCACAGGGCTCTAGGTGCCTCATTACAATCAAATTCTTTTACAGAGAATACTCGTTCCCTCTTTACACTTTGTAATCAATACCCTCACTCACTTCCTTGAGTATCTAATAATAATAATAATAATAATAAATAAATAATGAAGTTTCAACATCTCTCTTAAAAGAGTACGTGTGAGAAAGACTGAAGTAGAGGGAATATTAGAGAATATCATAAAACAAAACACAAGAACTTAATGCAACAGTGAAAGTTTGTCGTAGGTAGGTGGCCCCGTCTTGAATGTTTCTGTATTTAAATATTGGAATGAGTCAATGACAATTGAAACATTTGAATCGATCCTTTAGAGAGATTATGTAGTCGTTGGTGAAAGAAAGCAGTCGAATTGGATAAGCTTCGTTGCATTTAATGCTTCTGACACAAAAAATGCTTTATGATGATTTTAAGTTTAATCCATGTTGAAGCACCTGAAACGTATCATAAATGTGATTAGTAATGTTTAGAATTAGTAGGGAGTATTGTAACATGATTCTATCACATCTAGAATGTGTATCAAAACTTTTGTGGCGCTAATTCATAGAGTTGTTATCAATATCACTGTAGTGATACCTTATCACTTGAGTGATGTTGTATAATTTAATGCAATCACTAAAGAGATACTAGCTAGTAATTTCAAAAATTGTATAAGACCACTAGAGTGGCTAGACTTCACTAGAATGATTTGGTAAAATATGTTGTTGTTACGGACCGGCCCAATAGGCCCAGGTCCGGACCTCGGCCCAACTACGCCTATAGCAGGATCTGCACTATATTAGGAAAGGATCTGAGATCCCATAGATTTAGGATCTCATCAATGAGGATTCTCCCTCAGGCATAATCCCAACAAATCAGCCCATGACCTATCAATCAGGGATATCGCCCATCAATATGAAGATACACGCACCAGACTCCTCTATAAATAGAAGGAAACCCTAAATAGGTGCACACGTTCTATCTCATGCTCTCTTTACCTCCTGTTACACAGAGCACACACCCTACTCCTCTGGCTTCACGCGTTACTGTGTAACATGAACTACGTGGACTTTGATCCCTTCAAAGGGTACGTAGGCTCTAGGCTTGACAACCTAGTCAAGTCCAATCTCTGTGTTCTTAGGACAGAACATTGGCGCCGATCGTGGGGAGATATAAACTTCAATCCCTGTGACCACTGATGGTGAGCACTCGAAGCCACACCAGAAATCCCCAGCCGGTGGGAGGAGACCCCCAGCCAAGCCAACCACCACCGGATCAGCCGTCGGAGCAACCACGACGACAAAACACCCCCGAAGGGCATGTCACTGACACGGCAACCACCCCTTCGGCGGAGAATCAACAGCCATTAGGAGCACTCACAGTGGCTCCAACGAGAGACGTCCAGGTAGTTGAAGCCGATGTCTGCATCATTCGGAGGACGCAGGAGTCGTTCCTCCAGCGGCTAGAAAACAAGGAGAAACGAGACGACCTGCAGAGGCGGGCCGACTTTGAAACCATTGGCCGAATGATCCAGGAAGCGCTCGAAAAAGATCGCCGGCAGGGAGACCGCCGGAGGAACCATAGGCGGGGAAGGAGAGCCCCCGTGGATGACAGCAGTTCCTCGAGCAACTCAGAGCTGAGGAGCACGCGCTATGGCAACTGCGAACCGGGTCGGAGGACGAGTGAAGAACGAGGCAGACCACAGTCCCCGGAAAACAGAGAGAACCACGGTGTCGGTCTTAACTGCACTGATCGGCCTGCAAGAGAGGACCGAGACCTAGAAGAGCCCCGTGTGGAGGATAGAACTCCCCGGACCCGTAGATCACCTCGCCATGGATCCCCCCGTGAATATCGAGTCACGTTCTTGTCGGACTCTGGAAGATCCCCGTTTTCAAGGGAGGTGGCCACGGCCCGTTATCCGAAGCACTTCGATTTGGCCGACCTTCCGAAGTACGACGGAACCCAAGATCGACGCAACCACCTTGATGTGTTCGAAAAGCTGATGTGGGTACAGCAAATTAGCGGCCCAGTCATCCAGCGTCTTTTCACGGCCACCCTGCACGGGCCCGCACACAGATGGCTGACCTCTCTCCCGGACAACTCGATCCGGAGCTATGAAGACCTCGGACGCAAGTTCGAATTGCATTTCGCCACTAGTAAAAAACAGCCAAGGACCATATTCACGCTGAGCAAGGTACGACAGAGGAAAGGGGAGGCCTTACAGAAGTACCTGGATCGGTTCCGTGATGTAGCAATGCAGGTGCGATCGCTGCCCGAAGACGTCCACGTACACTGCCTAGTCAATGGACTAGATCCTTCATCCCGGTTGGCCCGACACCTATGCAAGAATCCGGTGTACACCTTGACCGAATTCTACACAAAGACGAAGAAATACCTGGAAATGGAGCAGATGGAGGAGGCCAATGCCAACGAACCCGAACGGATTAGGAAGAGCCCGCCCAGTGACGAGGAACGGCCAGGAGGGACGAAGGCTGGCCCCAAAAGACGGAACCGAGAAGGCCGAGCCAAGCCTGATCGAGCCGATCAAAAGGCCAAGTACGATAGCTATACCCCGCTGAATGTCCCTCGGTCTCAAGTCTGGAAAGAGGTAGCCTAGGCCGAGATGAAGCGGGTGGACAAGCCGAGGCCAATCAGAGGGCGCTCCAGCATGGACCGCTCCAAGTTCTGCAACTTCCACAACTGCCACGGCCATACGACCGACGAGTGCTATGACCTCCACGACGCTATTGAGAAGTTCGTGAGAGATGGGAAGCTGCGTCAGTATGTGATCAAGACTCAGGGAAGGACGAGTGGCAATTGCACTGACCGCGGCCGCAGTAGAAGCCCGCCCAAGGAAACTCGGAAGCAGGGGAAGAAGCAGAGGACGGCCTCAGACGACGAATTTCCCGACGTTGATTTCCAGTGCAACGTCGTCAGCGGAGGATTTGGAGGAGGAGGAGATACTGTAAGCCAGAGGAAGAAATACCTCCGCGAGGTACTCACCGTCCGAGACCTCCCCAAGTTCAAGGAGGACCCCAAGAGGCCGAAGCCGCCTACCTTGACCTTCACCGACGAGGAGGTGAAAGATGTCATACCTGGCCACCTGGATGGACTGGTAATTACTGGAACCTTGGTTAATTGCCGAGTTAAGAGAATTTTCGTGGATGCAAGGAGCTCGGCCGATATTATAAGCTGGGATGCCTACAAAAGGATGCACCTCGACAAAGAGGACCTCAAGCCATGCAAAACCACCCTGATTGGGTTCAACGGCGAACAGTCTTTCCCGAAAGGATACATCGACCTTAGGCTGACCTTGGGGACCAAGGAAGCTTTCAAGTTCGAGCGAGTGAGATTCGTAGTTACCGACTTTCGATCCCCCTACAATATCATCCTGGGCAGACCAACGATCCACGACTGGGACATTCTGGTATCCACCAAACACCAAAACTGAAGATGGTCAACAATAAGAACTAGATAGTTGTGGTATCCGGAGACCAGAAAGAGTCGAGGCAATGCTCTTCGAAGCTCTCCGGGTCGAGGAAGGAGGACTCTCGTCTCCACCTCGGTTCAGATCCAATGAGCATGTAGCCGAAGCCGGCTCGGACGAGCGCCCGCAGCAGCAAGTCAACATGGTAGAGCTCGACCTCCGAGAACAGGATAATCCAAGGCCTGAGCTAGAAGGAGAGTTGGAGGAGATAGTGCTAGGCTAAGACCCGTCCAAGACCGCCAAAGTTGGCCGAGACATGGAGGACGGCCTAAAGGCTCTTATGATTCGCTTCTTGAGGCAGAATCAAGACGTCTTCGCATGGACCTCGGCCGAAGTACCCGGCATCGATCCCCACTTCTGCTGCCACAAGCTCGGTATATGGCCGGGATCAAGACCAGTGGCACAGAAGAAGAGGAACATTGCGGATAACAGGCAGAAGGCCTTGGAGGACCACGTAGAGGAGCTCCTAGCGGCCGGCTTCATCCGAGAGGTGCAGTACACCACCTGGCTCTCCAACGTAGTGATGGTCCTCAAACCCAGCGGCAAATGGAGAGTCTGCGTCGACTACACCAGCCTCAACAGGGCCTGCCCAAAGGACTCCTACCCGATGCCTAACATCGATAAGCTTGTGGACAACTCGGCTGGGTACCAGCTCCTCTCCTTCATGGATGCCTACTCCGGTTATAACCAGATCGCCATGCATCCAGACGACCAAGAAAAGACCGCCTTTATGACTGATAAGGCGAATTACTGCTACAACGTCATGCCTTTTGGACTGAAGAATGCCGGGGCCACCTACCAAAGGATGATGAACCGGGTTTTCGAGGATCAGATCGGGCGCAACATAGAGGTCTACATAGACGACATGATCGTTAAGTCGAAACTACCAGAAGACCACATCCGGGACCTGGAACAGACGTTTGAAAAGTTAAGAAGACATCGAATCAGGTTGAACCCGGCCAAATGTGCCTTTGGAGTTCCGGCTGGGAAATTCCTAGGCTTCATGCTGACCAACAGAGGGATAGAAGCGAACCCGGACAAGTGTAAGGCCGTGCTCGACATGCAGCGACCAAGGACCAAGAAGGAGGTACAGCAGCTAACAGGCCGACTAGCCGCCCTGACGCGTTTCCTACCAAAATCGGCGGAGAAAGCCCTACCTCTCTTCAAGTTGCTGAAGAAGGAAACCTGAGGCGGCTGGAACCCAGACTGTGACGCCGCCTTCTCAGAAATCAAGAGATGCTTGGCAACCCCGCTGGTTCTTACCAAGCCGGACACCGGGGAGACCTTATTCCTCTACCTGTCAATCGGCAATGAAGCCGTAAGCGCCGCCCTAGTGAAGGAGTGCGAAGCCGGACAGACACCCATATACTTCATCAGCAAGGCCTTACAAAGCTCTGAACTCCGGTACCAGAAACTGGAGAAAGTAGCTTTTGCCTTACTCACCGCGGCACGAAGACTCCGGCCTTATTTCCAGGGGCATCGGATCGTGGTATGAACTAGTCAGCCGATCCGACAGATTCTCCATAAGCCCGATTTGGCCGGAAGAATGACCAATTGGGCCATAGAACTGTTCGAGTTCGACATCACATTCGAAGCCCGACAGGCGATTAAGTCTCAGGCACTCGCGGATTTCATCAGGGAACTTACCCCGGCCACCTCCAATGACGGGATTTGGAAGGTCTACGTGGATGGTTCGTCCAACGCAAAGGGCAGCGGTGCAGGAGTCATCGTGGAAAGCCCGAAAGGGGTAGCCACCGAGCACTCTCTTCAGTTAAAGTTTCAGACCTCCAACAATCAGGCCGAGTACGAGGCCCTGCTGGCCGGACTGCTTCAGGCAAAGGACAATGTCGCAGCTTAGATTGACGGCACCTATTAGGCAAAAGGCCCACTCATGGCCAAATACCTGAACCGGGCCAAAGAACTCATGGCCGAATTCAAGGAGGTGACGGTTTCCCACATCCCAAGAGAGGAGAACGCCCGGGCCGACATCCTTTCTAAGCTGGCAAGTACAAAGGGGCCGGATAACCACAGGACCGTGATCCAGCAAAATCTGACCGAGCCGAGCCGCATCATGGCCATCTCAGCAGGCCTCGATTGGAGGAAGCCGATAGAAGACTACCTCAAAAGGGGAATCATCCCTACCGACACCACCGAGGCCAAGAAGCTGATCAGAGAGGCCGCCCTCTACGCCATGGTTGATGACCAACTATACAGAAAGGGGCTCCATTGCCCGATGATGAGGTGTCTCGGCGATTCTGAAGCAAAACATGTGCTGGCCGAACTCCACGAAGGTAGCAACGGCCACCACATGGGGGGCAAGGCACTCGCCCGAAAGGTGCTACGCGCCGGCTACTACTGGCCCACTATGAAGCATGACGCCATGGAAAAGGCTAAGACGTGCGACAGTTGCCAGAAACACGCTAGGATCATATGGCCACCGCCCTCTGAACTGAAAGGAATGCCAGCCCCCTGGCCCTTCTACAAGCGGGGCTTGGACATCCTTGGATCCTTCCGACCGGCGCAGGGACAATGCAGATGGCTCATAGTCGCTGTAGACTACTTTACCAAGTGGATCGAGGCAGAGCCACTCGCCACAATTACCTCGGCCAGGGTTATGAAGTTCTTCCGGCACAACATCGTCTCCCGCTTCAAGATACCAGCCGAGGTCGTCACGGACAATGGCACCCAATTCATGGACCATCGTTTCCAATCGCTGATGTCCAACCTGGACATCAAGCAGCACTTCTCATCCGTGGAACATCCCCAGACAAATGGCCAGGCCGAGGCCGCCAACAAAGTCGTCCTGGACGGACTCAAGAGGCGAATGTTGCAGGCCAAGACCAACTGGACCGAGTAGCTCCACAGCGTCCTGTGGGGATATCGCATGAGCGTACAGTCTTCGACCTAAGAAACCCCGTACAGGCTAACCTATGGATGTGAGGCAATAATCCCGGTTGAAATCGGACAGCCTTCCTGGGGAAAGGTCAGAGCCAGACAGGAGGGGTAGGAATCGAACGACGACGCCTTGAAAACTGACTTGGACCTCATTGATGAAATCCGGGTTACGGCGCACTGCCGGGAACTAGCCGCCAAGCAACTTGTCACGGCTAAGTACAATAGAAAGGTCCGACCCCGGTCTTTCAACCTAGGCAACCTAGTACTCCGACGGGCCGACATGGGCAACAAGAATGCCAAGTACGGGAAGCTGGCGGCAAACTGGGAAGGGCCCTACCGGATCAAGGAGAAGCTCGATGGAGGAGCATATACCCTCGAGACTTTGGCGTGAAAGCCCATCAAAAGGACATGGAATGCCGACAAGCTGAAGATCTACTATAGCTAGACTCTTTCTCGGCAGTGTTTGATTACTTTTACGATTGTTCATTTCCTCGCATTTGTTTTCCTTTCATTTTGAGTCCAAGTTATGTCATTTCTGATTATGATGCTTTGTAAAGCCCCGTAGGGCTATTTCTTTCTATCAATAAAGGATCCTGTTGAGCAAACTATGAATGTGCAAATACTCACTTAAGAGTGAAGCCACAGCCATGAAGCTCGGCCAAAAACGACAAGACCGAGGCAATGGAGCCTGGACAGGAAGCCGAAAGCCGAGGTCATAAAGCCCGGCACCGGCCACAGGCACTTCGACAACGAAGCCCGGCCAAAGAACCAAAAGCCGAGATATATAAACCCGGCACCCAAAAAGTGGCCCCGAGGTTATGAACCCGGCCAGAGAATCAAAAAAACATCTAGATGTACGAAAACCGGCCGTTGTATTCCGACAGGCATCGGTTAGAGCTCGGCGAGGGCGCCACACACGGCCCTTCGTGAAATTGACGCGTCAACGCTCGCTCGGCTAAGCAAGCAGCCTACCATGTCGACCCTAATCAGGTCAAAATGTCCGACCCTAGGCAAACGAAGCCTCGGTTAGACACGTGAAAGCCCTGCCCTTACGCCGGTTAAACTTAATCCGACTACGCGAAAGTTGGAGCTCGACTATTGGAAAGCCGAGCCGAGGCAGTACGGTTAGTTATGCCTGACGAGGCTGGAACAAGACAACCTTGCCCCAACCTCCCACACGTTAAGTGTGGTAGAGCGACAACGGCCTGTACATATGCAGCCGACAAACACTCAAACTTAGGCAAAAGAATGATAAAACTATCCATTGCCTAAGTTATCCAAACGGCCCGTACTCACACGGCCTACCGACGCTTATGCTCAAACAAAAGGATGACAGAATCCACTGTCTCGAGCATCTAGACGGCTTGCACCCATGCAGCCGACGAACACCCAAACTTAGACAAAAGAGAGATAAGCTCATCCATTGTCTAAGGTATCTAAACGCTCACAAGCCGATGATTATGCAAACCAAGGCGAAAGGATGAAGACGGAACGTAAACCATTCATCGCCTAAGGTAGCTAAACGAGCTCGGAAATACAGTAAAAGGATGATGAAAATTAAAATCATTCATTGCCACACATGGGCAAAGGGATGGTAAATATTTCAATCGTTCATTACTGTCAAAAGTTTACACGAAGTGGCACCAAGGCCAAAATCAAGCAAAAAGTTACAAGGGCACCAACGCCCTAAAAACACAAAAAGCTAACGCTACTCGGACGGCTTGGCCACAGGACCCTCGACCTCAGGGGACTCGGCCTCAGCACAAGTGGGTCCCTCGGCGGCGGAAGGAGCATCGACAGACCTGGCAGCGGCAGGAGACTCGTAGGGGATCAGATCCCATCTTCCTGAATGAAGGCACGGTAGTCATACCCGTCCACGTTCAGGACAACACCTGGGTTGAAGAACTGGATCTGCGCCAGAGCCTACTTGATAGAAAGAAATAGCCCTACGCAGGGCGTCCAGGGCCTCCTGCCGACCCACCTTCTCGGCGTCAAGAGCTTTTTGAAGCCCCTCCTTCTCATCCGCCAAAGAGTTGCGCTGCTGTTGAAGAACCCTCATCGCAGCAACACCCTCTGCCATCCCCTTCTGGGCCCGGGCGCACTCCTCAGCAACCTTCTCGGCTTCCGCCCGGGCAAGCTGAAGCTCTTGATCGGCCTTAACAGCCGCAGCCTTCGCGATATCCCTCTCCACCCGAGCGACAGCCAGTTCCGCCCGGACCCCATCCAGTTCCGCCTGAGCCGCATCTCGCTCGGCCCAGCCCTTGGCGAGTTCCTCTCCAGCTGACCTAGCCTTGGCTTCGGCCACCTCTAGCTCCTCTTTGAGCTCGCCGACGGACGCGGCCTTAGCCTCCGCCGCAGACAAACCCTTAGCCAATTCCTCCACCTGCGCCTTCAACCTCTGGACGTCAGCATGGGAACGGGCATATTGCTCCCGAACCAGGATTAAAGCTTGATTGTATCCCACCGCCCGGCAGAGCTCCCTCTGGTTTCTATGCAGCTCGTCCAGGGCCGGCTGAGTCAGCGCGGCGCAACCAGTGAAATGCCGAGGGGGGAGGAAGGCTACATCTACCTCAGGAACTACCCCCTCATTCCATAAACGGCTACGGGGAAGAACAGACTTCGGCCTCATTGGGGGAGGAGGCGAAGGAGGAAGCGACAAAGGCGAGGGCGGATCCGGCAGGGAACCAGCCGGCTCATCAACCAAGAATTCGGCCTCGATCTCCTCATTGGAAATCAAGACTTCCTTCCCCTTGGAGGCCATGGAGGCGGCAGCGGTCTCTGGACCCTCAGAAGCCGGGGACCCGGTGGCAGGAGGAGACTGGACAATCACCGGGGAGGATGGGGCAACCTCGTCAGCGGCACTGGCACCTTCAGAAGCGCCCCGCTTCTTCGGGTGACTGGGAGAGGCAGCAGCCGGATTCGCCGCACGAAGGTAAAGAGGGAGCGAGCTCATATCTCAGCCTGAAAAAAGAAAAGAAACCAGGTCAGAATATTCGTGAACTCAAAAAACAAAATCCAAGACAAAAACATAAGCAGCACACTACTAAAGTCCCTACTGGTAGAAGGCAATGGCTCAGTGCCATCCCCAGAAATGAAGAAGCTAGCCGGCCTCACACCATACTCGACTACCAGAGCCTCAATCCGTGGCAGAGCAGAGGCTGACTCTGGCAGAAGGGCCTCCCGCGAAACTTGGAAGGAGAGAGCCTTGACTTTGTAATGACCCTCCGTCCAATACAAGGGAAAGCAGCCGTCCCCCTCCAAGAACCAGGGCCGCTCCCTAGGCACGGCCTCGACCTTAAAAAACGCCCCTTTGAAGCGTTTGAAGGAGTCGGAGAAGGGCGTCATCAACTTACGCTCCGAGTTGATCCGGAGGGATACCAGCCCCCTCAGCTTGTCACTCCCCTTAGGCGGGCTGGGGGTAAAGGGTCCAAAGAAATAAAAGAAAAGGTTGGCCGTGCACGGAATGGGACTAGGGAAGTGACCACACAGCCTCTCAAATGCTACAAGGTAGGCCCAACCATTTGGATGAAGCTGGGACGGAGCGAGGCGAAGATGCCGCAACGCCTCTATTTGGAAGGGAGAGAAAGGAAAAGAAACTTGCACCCGCATCAAGTAATCCCAGTAAAAGAAGAAGAAGTCCGGTTGACCCTCCGACCGAGTCGCGCAGATAGGCTCCTCGGATTTCGGACGCCTGAGCACACACCCCGGCATGGCCGGGACCTTCAACCGCGCTATGTCCGCCTCAGACATCAGCGACGGGGTAGCCAGCACATTGTGAGATACCCAGCCGTATTGACGAATCAAAGGCTCGGGTGGACTAGAAGAGTCTGAACCACCGGCCTCCGAGCGCTTTTTGGACGACCCAGACTTTGGAGCCATAAATAAACTTATACGAAAATAAACAAAGCTGGTATTAGCAGAAAGGCAGAAATACCTGGCAAAGACATAGTACCGGGCAAAAAAGGCCGCGGACTCGGACAAACGGGGGCACGAGAGGGGGCAACCGGGGCGGACCAATGCCGACACGAGCTGAGTAAAGCGGAAGCCTCGGCATCTCCACCGCGAGCCATCAAAGCAGAAGCCTCCGCCAGGCAATCCCAACAAGGGCCAAGATACCCATCCGGGGCAGACGCCTGGCGGACAGCGAAAGGGCCCTCATAAAAACTAAGAGACTGAGCCATCACCACCGAGGATCCGGACCAGGAAGAGGAGCCTATCCCGGCCCCACCAGACGAACCAAGAGAAATGGCACGCGCCAACGGCTAGAAGGGACGGCGAGGAATTGGAATCGAGACCTTGGCCGAAGACGGACGAGCCCCAGCTCGCCCCGGACGAACAGCGCCACCACGGCGCAGAGGATCCAAAACCCCCATAGCAGGCGGTTCACCCCCAAGTAAGTTGCCCTGGGGAGACGTGCACGGAGGAATGTTTCCTCCTCAGGCGTTAATGACGCCCTTGGCTTAGAAGCACTCCTACCTCTCACCATGTTTAGAAGCCTAAAACACTAAGCAATTGGTGTCTAAGGGCAAGAAACAGGGCAAATTTTAGGGCGATGGCGCTATGGAAACCCAGAAGCCCAGAAATGAAGAACACAGACAGCGATTCCCAGAATAAACGGTAAAATGTGGAAAACTACCGAACAAATGCACAAGGGAATAAGCGGAATACCTGTATAAAGAAAATGGAAGAAACTGGAACGCTGGAAGACGGCGAAAGTCTCGAACAAAGAAGAATCCCTTCTTAAGCTCTAGTGAAATCAAAGAAAAATCTGGGCAAGAGAGTGAAGTAGCGGGAAAAAGTAGAAAATAGAAGAAAGAGGGCTATTTAAAAGCCAACACAAGGGTGCAACGGTCTATTCCCGCACAGACATGACGAATTGACTCAGCACGACGCAAGCGGAATAAATGCGCGAGAACCTCGAAAGGTGAAAAGGCGCGATGGTTGCAGAACGCACCCAATAAAAGCCTGACACCTGTACACCCGTGATGATGGCGCGGTAAGAGCGAATCCCAAAGCGTCTGGAGAATCCCAGAAGACAGAAGGGCCAGAAACTCGGGCGGGACAAATAACCACCCGAACCAACCTGGCGTTCTTGGCAGGACGGGGAAAGATTAAGCCGACCACTGCTCCGAACCGAACTGATGGTCACGGCACCCCAAAGCCGACTCGGTCTAGACAAAGGACCGAGTCCATAAAGGGGATCGGGGGCACAAAACACCTCGGCCGTCCAGAAGCCTGAACAACCGAGCTGGGGGGCAACTGTTACGGACCGGCCCAATAGGCCCAGGTCTGGACCTCGGCCCAACTACGCCTACAGCGGGATCTGCACTATATTAGGAAAGGATCCGAGATCCCATAGATTTAGGATCTCATCAATGAGGATTCTCCCTCAGGCATAATCCCAACAAATCAGCTCATGACCTATCAATCAGGGATATCGCCCATCAATATGAAGATACACGCACCAGACTCCTCTATAAATAGAAGGAAACCCTAAACAGGTGCACACGTTCTATCTCATGCTCTCTTTACCTCCTGTTACACAGAGCACACACCCCACTCCTCTGGCTTCACGCCTTACTGTGTAACACGAACTACATGGACTTTGATCCCTTCAAAGGATACGTAGGCTCTAGGCTTGACAACCTAGTCAAGTCCAATCTCTGTGTTCTTAGGACAGAACAGTTGTAAATATTGCATATGGGTGTGTCAAAGAAAGAATCTTTCCAATATTATAGAATATGTTTAAATGAAGAGATGCATTTTGAGAAGTCATGTTCTTACAAATTAAGGGATTTGCATTGGTTCATGAATAAACATGGTTCATGAATTTCACAGATAGTTATGACTTTTCTGAAGAGGTGCAATGTTCAAGAGTCACCACTTCAAGACATTGATTCAATTATTTAAAATACCCCAATTGTGACACCATTAAACAGAGAGGATTAGAAAACATCGGTAATCTCTTGCTGAGTTATCTTATATTCCGCTAGTTCTGCCGCCTTGATTTAATCAAGAAGGATCTGTTTAATCCTGGGGAGTACCGCTTCTTCTTTATCGGTGGTTTTGGAATAACTCTATAGGACAGTGTTCTCGAACACGACTCAGATCATCATCTTCTTTATTCTTTCAGATCACTCGTGACGCCGACAATCTATAGAGTTAGTGCAATTTGAGGCCGAATATTTCTGAAAAGAGAATTGAATTTCCGACACCAAGCAACTAGTTCTCATATTCACTTGCCAAAGGTCAGGGGTGTTATGAAATTCCTTTTGATGAGATAAGTTCAATTCCAAACCTTGCCTCCTTTTAGTTGAATTTTTCACTTGTGAAAATTATTCATGAGTCGAGATCGAATTTTCTTCTTATCCAATCCTGAAGATTTGTAGATATCTAATCAAATCTTGTTTTCTTGAGAAATTTGGTTCCGCATAAGTCATTTATTTTTGTGTCTGGGAAGTTTCACGGAATGGATCCATTGGCAGTTTGGCTGAATGCATTCTTATGATTTGTAAACGTGTTTTATCTCTTATCATGTTTTTTGTTTGTTTGAATTTTAGCCAAGTACGAGAAGGTTGAATTTGTCCCTTCCAATGAAGACAAAAAAAAGGAACTAGATTGGGTTTAGGAAATTATCATTGCCTCGTTCTTGTCGCCTGTGCTTCATGATAAGCAAATAGCCTCGATGGCTATGTCTATGAGAAGGAAAAGATTTGTTGGTCCGATGATAATTGAGAACGGAGGGAGTGAGAATTGGGTCTTGTATCTAAAGAAAGCATAAGCTTTATGATCAAGGAGAGTCTGTCATGGACAAATACTCAGTTTCCCTTTCATCCGGATTCATTTTAATCTCTTGTGATCCTTGCAAACATGGGCAAGAGGTAGAAAAGAAGTCTGCAATCCTAATTACTTAATTAGGAAGAAAAGTTGTTCTTGAATGGATGCGATGCAACACGTACGTAAGAAAAGTTACGGTTTTGAAGAGTTACCGTTTTCAGGTCTGTTTCTGATTAAGCGAACTGCTCCCAGGTATGCGTCCAATTTAATATTAATTAGATTATTGGTTTGTATATATTAAATTTTTTATACGTTTATATAGCTTTCAATATTTGATGTGGCGATTTTGAGAATGGATGTAGCCATAGAAATCTATATGTTATTTAATTTTATTTAATTATTGATTACTTGCACGATGAATTTATTTCCATTGAAATTTTGAATATCTTTCATTAATAAATATATCAAGATTTGATTGATATGGTAGTTAATAAATCTCCTATAATATCTCCTTATCTTAATGAGGATTTGATAATTATTAAATTAATAAAGGGAAGATAACGTATATCTTATGCCTTGGTTTCATAAGGAGATTTTATTGTTTTATTAGTAAATATCTTGAATTACGTACGTTAGTCATCATATGGAAATTTAATTTTGATGATAATGAGATCATTATTGGGTTTTATTATTTGGTTTCTAATTGTAGAAATTAAATATAGTTAAATTCCTAAATTTTAGGATATTATATATTTGAAAAATTCTAATTTAATTAATTAGAATGAAAAGGGAATTTATTCTTGTATAAGACTTTATTGTCAATGGAGATATTAATTTATTTGATAATTTATAATCTCCTATAATCTCTCCTATAATATTGTGAATATTTTTAAATTAATATGGTTGAATAAAAGTAGGATTTGTTGTGTTCAACGTGATAATAGTTGAAAGTTGAAACAAATTTTTGTTTTAATATATCTGGTGATATATTTGTGAATATCTCAGCTGCTATTAAATTTGACAAAGGATTTGGGGAAAATTCCATTTAAATACCACTTGAATTTGCAAAACCCCTAGAGGTCCTCCGAATTTGTAAAAAGGCTCAAAGGTGACATGGACCTTTCAGGGTTTTGCAAATTCGTGGGAAAAGACCATACTGTCCTTGCCTTAATATGTGTGGAGAAGGTATTGTAAAATCTGATATTTCTCATTCCAGCCACCACGAAGGAAGAAAATCGACCCACTGCTGGAGCCCACTTGCGTCGTCTTGACGTGCCGCCATGGAGCACCCACCCGCCGCCATTGAAGCCGAAGATCCGCCGTAGACGCCGCCGTTCAAGCACAAAGAAGAGGCAATTTTCGCTCACTGTTCTGATATTTCTCATTCCAGCCACCACGAAGGAAGAAAATCGACCCACTGCTGGAGCCCACTTGCGTCGTCTGGACGCGCCACCGCGAGCACCCACCCGCCGCCGTTGAAGCCGAAGATCCGCCGTGGACGCCGCCGTTCAAGCACAAAGAACTTATAGGCTTGCTTCGCTTACTGTTCCCTATTTATTAACACCCCTTTCTTCATAGAACAACATGTAAAATCGGATAAAGGCAGTAGTATAGTGTAGGAGTAGGACCTCATTTTCATAGAAAATTATAAATTTGTTAAAGAAACTGTTTAGGAAAATTCCAAGAGCGTGAATCCTGAACCATTTTGTTGTCTTAGCTTAGTTTATTCCAAACTCTATAGCCAGTAGTCATTTCTCTGTATGGGAAGGAATTTTGTTGTCCATAATCCATTGTTACAAATTATTGTTATTAGCTGGTTATCGTAAGAGGTATTGTCCCACTCAAGAACTCCATGTAAGAGACTGCCAAAATAGAAACATATAGTCATTTCTTTGTAATAATGCATTCTTTGGGGGGTTTTACAAAACATTATTTTTCCTTCAGAAACAATGGTAAATTGCGCTTCTGGACTTGTAAATATCGCTTCTGGACTTGTAAATTTCGCTTTTGGACTTGTAATAATGTATTGTTTTGGTTTCTTACAAAACATGGATAGAAGAGTAAAAAATGGACCCCTTCAGAAACAATGGTAAATTGCGCTTTTGGACTTGTAAATATTGCTTCTGGACTTGTAAATTTCGCTTTTGGACTTGTAATAATGCATTGTTTTGGTTTTTTACAAAACATGGATGGAAGAGTAAAAAATGGACCCCTTCAGAAACAATGGTAAATTGCGTTTCTGGACTTGTAAATATCGCTTCTGGACTTGTAAATTTCACTTTTGGACTTGTAATAATGCATTGTTTTGGTTTTTTTACAAAACATGGATAGAAGAGTAAAAAATGGACCCCTTTAGAAACAATGGTAAATTGCGCTTCTGGACTTGTAAATATCGCTTCTGGACTTGTAAATTTCGCTTTTGGACTTGTAATAATGCATTGTTTTGGTTTTTTACAAAACATGGATGGAAGAGTAAAAAACCAAAACAATGCATTATTACAAGTCCAGAAGCAATATTTACAAGTCCAGAAGCAATATTTACAAGTCCAAAAGCGCAATTTACCATTGTTTCTGAAGGGGTCCATTTTTTACTCTTCTATCCATGTTTTGTAAAAAACCAAAACAATGCATTATTACAAGTCCAAAAGCGAAATTTACAAGTCCAGAAGCAATATTTACAAGTCCAGAAGCTCAATTTACCATTGTTTCTGAAGGTCTCCACTGGTTTTACTCTTCCATCCATGTTTTGTAAAAAACCAAAACAATGTATTATTACAAGTCCAAAAGCGAAATTTACAAGTCCAGAAGCGATATTTACAAGTCTAGAAGCACAATTTACCATTGTTTCTGAAGGTCTCCACTGGTTTTACTCTTCCACCCATGTTTTGTAAAAAACCAAAACAATGTATTATTACAAGTCCAAAAGCGAAATTTACAAGTCCAGAAGCGATATTTACAAGTACAGAAGCGCAATTTACCATTGTTTCTGAAGGAAAAATAATGTTTTGTAAAACTCCCAAAGAATGCATTATTACAGAGAAATGACTATATGTTTCTATTTTGGCAGTCTCTTACATGGAGTTCTTGAGTGGGACAATACCTCTTACGATAACCAGCTAATAACAATAATTTGTAACAATGGATTATGGACAACAAAATTCCTTCCCATACAGAGAAATGACTACTGGCTATAGAGTTTGGAATAAACTAATCTAAGACAACAAAATGGTTCAGGATTCGCGCTCTTGGAATTTTCCTAAACAGTTTCTTTAACAAATTTATAATTTTCTATGAAAATGAGGTCCTACTCCTACACTATACTACTGCCTTTATCCGATTTTACATGTTGTTCTATGAAAGAAAGGGGTGTTAATAAATAGGGAACAGTAAGCGAAGCAAGCCTATAAGTTCTTTGTGCTTGAACGGCGGCGTCCACGGCGGATCTTCGGCTTCAACGGCGGCGGGTGGGTGCTCGCGGCGGCGCGTCCAGACGACGCAAGTGGGCTCCAGCAGTGGGTCGATTTTCTTCCTTCGTGGTGGCTGGAATGAGAAATATCAGAACAGTGAGTGAAAATTGCCTCTTCTTTGTGCTTGAACAGCGGCGTCTACGGCAGATCTTCGGCTTCAATGGCGGCGGGTGGGTGCTCCGTGGCGGCGCGTCCAGACGACGCAAGTGGGCTCCAGCAGTGGGTCGATTTTCTTCCTTCGTGGTGGCTGGAATGAGAAATATCAGATTTTACAATACCTTCTCCACACATATTAAGGCAAGGACAGTATGGTCTTTTCCCACGAATTTGCAAAACCCTGAAAGGTCCATGTCACCTTTGAGTCTTTTTACAAATTTGGAGGACCTCTGGGGGTTTTGCAAATTCAAGTGGTATTTAAATGGAATTTTCCCAAGGATTTGTTACTATGATCAATGAATAAAAATAATAAATTGCATGATTTGTGATTTATTTTGATATACCATATAAATTAGTTTGAATATTGAAAATCTTAGATTTTTAATGCTGTAATTTATGTTTATATTTTGGTGATTTATATAATCTGGTGTTTTGAATTTTTCAAAGAGAATTTGTGGCATTGGTTTCACATATATTTAAATAGTGTGAATATTATTAAATATTGGTATTTAAAATAATTAAAGATTTATAAATTTATGTGAAAAATTCTGTGTGAGGACAGAATATTAATATATAAAATATATATTATTTTGACAAAAGGAAATTAATCAAGTTGAGGCTTTTTCTTTTTTCCGTGAAAAGAAAATTTTGTTATGTGAAATAAATGATAATGTTTGAGACATTCTCATTTAATTAAAATAGAAGATTAAATTGGCACGACCTTTTGTTGAAGTATACAGTTATATGATTATGCAGTTTTATAAAGTGTGAATCTTTATAAATTGGGATTCTAATTTAATTAGAATTTTATTGATTATAAAATATTTGAAAGTGTGGGGGTATCTAAGATATGGAGTACCTAAAATTATCGTTTTGTTATTTGCTATTGAAAGCAAATTTTGTGAATTGTCAAATATGTTGTGATTGAAACGAGCATATGACAGTGGTTATGGAATTTTAATCATTTATCAAGTGTAGAGATAAATGTGATTTAATTTTCATAGTATTATTAATTTCTCTTGGTATAAGCATGCATGATATCGTAAAATATTTAATTTAATATGGATGACTTGTATGATCAAAAGTATCATGTTTTGTGCTTGAAAGCATGAGAGAATTGAATGTGATTTTGGGTGTTAAAGATCGTAAAAGAATATTGATGACAAATAAGCAAGTTTCTAAATAATTGGTTTTGAAAACCATTATGTGAATATTATATTCTTTATGATACTACTTGAGATTATTCTAAAGTTCAATCAATGTATGCACAAATTGTTGAGAATTTGTAGCACTGATAAATGTTAATCCCATTACATACTCATTGATATGTGGAGATTGAGCATATGTAAACTCTCGTGAAGAGAAAGAAATAGTTAAGGGATAATGCCCTAAATAAT
Source organism: Acacia crassicarpa (assembly GCA_034222035.1). Lineage (NCBI taxonomy): Eukaryota > Viridiplantae > Streptophyta > Magnoliopsida > Fabales > Fabaceae > Acacia > Acacia crassicarpa. Next base: position 38,195,615 of record JAWXYG010000011.1, read on the forward strand.
ATTGGTATCGAGTAGTGGATTCCCGTTGTATTGATGCACATGAATGTTAACTAAGATCTAGTTTATGTGTGAAAATCCACTGGTTATCATTGACCTTTAGTGACGACAAAATTAAAGTATTATGTGAGTCAAAATTGATTACTCTGTAAATGGATGGAGTGCTGAGAATGTTAAAAATCAGTTAGCAAATATTTTGATAAGAAACCGACGCTTAAAGTCGATGATATGTGATTGCCAGATGGCAATAGCCATTGTAAAAGTACAATGATGAAATAAAAATCGTTTGAGATATATTGTGATAAGCTAGCTTAAGAATTGTGATGGAGTTATCTCAATCGATTTGGTGAGGTCAATAATAGACCTATCGGTCGTTAACAAAACCCTGCAGGATGAAATAAATTGGTCGAGGGGAATGGGACTAAAGCCAACTTGTAATTGACAGCGATGGCAACCCAACCTTTGTGATTGGTGATCCCATGAAGAAGGTTCAATGGGTAAGAACAAGTCGTTCGTCAATTCTAACTAGCACAAAAATAACATTTGTCCCTTCCTATGACAATGAGAGAGTGCTAGAATACACGTTTTTTAGGGTGAGCAAAGCTCTTAATGATTTCATAGTCATACAAGATGGTGTGCTTAGTGCAGGTACACTTACATGAAATCACCTTTACGAATGTGGAGTGTGACCGCTCCTATGAGATCTTGGCGAAATCTCTAGAGCATTCGTTATGCACCAGACACACGCATGGCCGTCATAACGCGCAAAACCGTTGTTTAACAGCGGAAATGTTAGGATATAATCTGATCGTTAATGCCTCTAATACACACCAAGATTTGTTAGTTCATAGAAGCATACTTCACTAACATCTCTGTGTATTAAGTGTTATTGGTCTAGGTCTGGTTCATAGTTCTACGGATCACCAGATACGTACAATGGTTATGTCCATGGGTGTAACTTAGTTAATGGTGTTTTCTTTGACACATGTGGGGGATTGTTGTAAATATTGCATTAGGGCGTGTCAAAGAAAGAATCTTTCCAATATTATGGAATATATTTAAATGAAGAGATGCATTTTGAGAAGTCATGTTCTTACAAATTAAGGGATTTGTGTTGGTTCATGAATAAACATGGTTCATGAATTTCACAGATAGTTATGACTTTTCTGAAGAGGTGCAATGTTCAAGAGTCACCACTTCAAGACATTGATTCAATTATTTAAAATACCCCAATTGTGACACCATTAAACAGAGAGGATTAGAAAACATCGGTAATCTTTTGTTGAGTTATCTTATCTTCCGCCAGTTCTGCTGCCTTGATTTAATCAAGAAGGATCTGTTTAATCTTGAGGAGTACCGCTTTTTCTTTACCGGTGGTTGCAGAATAACTCTATAGGACAGTGTTCTCGAACACGACTCAGATCATCCTCTTCTTTATTCTTTCAGATCGCTCGTGACGCCAACAAAATAGTTATGTCACTGTCTGGTAACTCATCAGTGACGAAGGATACCATTCGAGTCACCTTTATGGCACCAGAGTGATTCACTCTTTAATTCAAAAAGAGACTAGATCATTATTTGGTTGTTGGGAAGTAATGGCTCAAATTTGCAAACGTTACTTAAGTGACCTTATTGCACTCGGGTGATTTCTTAATATTAAGAGAATAATTTAATCATCAATGTCCAGTTACTAGATGGTGATTTAGGATTTCCAACCATCACTCAAGTATTCAAGTGATACATTCCTCACTTGAGTGCTCTGATGAATTTTTGCAAAATCACTGAGTCACTATCATGTACCTTATTGGTGTATTTGATTTGGAAACAAAGGACGTCACTCTAGTGACATATAATCACTCAAGTGACCTTTTCTTTTCAAAACGAAGGATGTTTAGTCACTGGTTAGTACCTTTTAGTGGCATAAATTTTCATATCTTCACTAGAGTGATATTTCTATCACTTGAGTGATTTGTCAATCTTTCTCAAAATTACTTATTCACTGGCCAGTTACCTGCTAGTGATAGAATTAGCAGTCATCACTCAAATGATATATCTTCACTTGAGTGATTTATATTAGCATGTTAACGTATCTTTTTCAAAAAAAACCATTATCTTGTAAAAAAAAATATTCCTAAAATTTCTTTTTATCAAAATATGAGTTTTAACTATGTTCATCAGAAGCCTTGAACAATATATAAACAATTGAATGAATGTATATGTTGACACGAAGAGGGATTTTAAATATTGTACACACATTTATACGTGAATGCATTGACTTAGACACCCATTATATCTGCAAAAGGTTCAAACTTGCAACTTCATACCTAAACAAGCCTTAAGAAAAGCGTTTGTTATCAATTGGGCTACAAGATCTTAACTTTTTCTATATCATTTTTATCTCTTAGTAATTTCTTTTTCCTAAGAATAAGAACTTCACATGGAAGTATTAATTTCTAAATCAAATGAAGGTAAAAATAAAAACCCAAAATAAGAGATCTGTATGTAATGACCTGTCCATAGACATATTAGTTTAAAATATGATGAAGATATATTAACCCACACATTGATTATATCATTTATAGGGGGTTTGAACTTGCAACCTCATGCTTAAGAAAACTTTAAGGGATGTACTTATTGTCATTAGGGCTAAAGGGCTCGACATATTTTTTTGTTCTAATTTATTGATTTTGAAGGTTTTTTTATTTCAATTTATAAGGCATTTTGGATAATATAGTAAAAATAATTATCCTACATATTCTTTTGGTAAATAAAAAATTCCTTGACCTTCATCAATTTGGCTCATTCCCTGTCGAAAGTGTTAAATGTATTTAATGAATGGTGCATTCAGAAACATTTAATTGCATTGGCATGTGCAAATTATAATTTTGACTGGCCAGTTCAATGGGTTGGACAAAATTCGGCTTAGGATTCTGGCATAGGAAAAACTAGTAGCCAGTCTAAAACTGGCACAGAACCCATAGAAACGGTAAACCGTTTGAACTGAATTATTTTATTTTTAATTTTTTTTTAACCAATGAACACCCAATTTTGTCCAGCCAACTCAGGAAAAAAAAATATAAATGATAATAAAAATTCTCTCCTGACCCTCACACTGTTGCCATGAAGAATCTCTTTTCAAAACCAAATAAATATCAGTTATGGTGATTGGCTCGTGGGGGAGATTTGACAATAATGGAAATTGGTTTGAGAAAGTGTTCCCTACACTAAATGACCATAGAAATATTAATAAACTGTTGGTTGAGATAGTAAGTGGTCTCATTAAGTGAGGAAGAGAGCACAATCATGAATCTCAAGAAGAGTATTTGTTAGGAGGGCTTTAACCTTAATACTTCAGGCCTGATAGAGATTAGACCCAATTCTAAAGAAAATTTGAGATACTTCAAGTTCATATTGAAAAAATGACCATAGAAGCAAATTTCCAAATAATACATATTATTCATATTTGGATCAGGAAATTTAGTGTGGAGTCATTGTGGAGAAAAAATAGAAATTTAAAAATACTAAAAAATATCTCTCATTTATGTTGATTTCTTGTGGGAAAAATATTAAAAAAAATAATTTTTTTTTTAAAGATCTCTCATTTACGGTAATTGAGTTTCAAAAGTTAGAAAAATTTATCAAACAGAAAATACAAAAAAGTTAAAAATGAAAATTGAAAAAAGAATGTGCATTTATAAGAAAAACCCTACTTTAAGACTATAAATAGGTGAGCAAGAGTTGAATCAGGACACACAAAAAATTGGGAGAGCGAAGAGACAAGAAAGAGGGAGAGAAAAGAGATAAGGAATAGTTAGAGGTGATTAAAGAGATCAGTGAAATCTATTGTTCATCTTTAATTTTATCTTGTTTTTCCTTATGCCTCCAATAATTGATTTACTTTCTTATTGGCTTTCATTTTTTTCTCACTTCTATTCTATTTTTCTTTTCTTCTCTGTACCCAAGGAATGGAGTAAATACCCTATTTAGTTCCAGAAAAAAAAAACACGGACCCCATTTTAGTCCTTCAAACAATGAAACGCCTTTTTAGTCTTTGAAAAGGATAAATTTCTAAAAAAGGGACTCCATTTTGGTCCCTCGATAATTTCAAAAAACTCCTTTTTAGTCCATAAAAATGTTATATTTTAGTCATTGGGGACGAAAAAGGGGTCCGTGTTTTTTTCAGGGACCAAATAGGGTATTTACTCCAAGGAATGCTTATATCTGTATGGTTGTTGGCACATATGTGATCAACACCAATGACTAGAGGGTGGAGTCTAACATGTATATATGCGTTAATCTATTTTTTTTAATTTGTTTTTTCACTTTGATTTTTGTTCTTCTTTCTCCTTCTTTACATCTATATCTTTTTCCTTTTATTTAATATTTTTCCCGTACTTTGAAATTGACCATACAAGTACTTTTTTGAATGCATAGGAATTCCATTAAAAAAAAATATGATAAAAAAGGTACAACTGAAACGGATTATATCAGAGATCAAAATAGAGCATGAAGTTACAGAATAAGACTAAATCTAGAAAAACAAGATTGGGAGTGTACAACTGAAGATTTGATCAGGGCTGGAATCTCATCAGCGGAGAAGGTAGCACAAGTGAAGATTCTTTTGTTGTGAGTTTCCCAAAGCTTCCAACAGGTGATACAAACACCTATCTTCCAAGAGGAGTCTAAGCGTGGGAGACGGATGATGTGAGTCAGCCAGCTTCTAATGTCCATTCTGAAAAAATCAGAACTCATATCCGCAGCCATTCAAGTACTTTGATTGTGTGACTCTTGCTCTCCATGATCTTTTGTTGAACCATGCACTCATTCGTAAATATTAGCATGGCATGAACATGTTTGACTCTTCTCATTAATTGCTATGTGAGCTATTAAACTATGATTTGCATTGCCTTAACTTTTGAGGATAGGATGCTTCTATGTATGAAAATCTCATCACAACATGATACTTGGTCGACGCCATGGATTTTGGAGGATTTTCGGCAGACTATAAGCATACTCAACTATTATCTTTTATAATTTATCAATCAAAGTGGTTTTGTTGATTTTTATGGGAATCAAATTATATGGCATGTCTCTTCTAAATGAGACAGATGATTTTGAATACATGTCTTTATGAATAGAAATAAAATGAAAAAAAATTCTCATTTTTATGAAAATGAAAAAAAATTGAAATAATTTTCTGTCATGTGAGGTTTTTAAAGCCTCCTCAAGTGTGTGGGGTTGTGAGAACCTCCTCAGAAAATTTAATCCCAATAAAAATAGATGAGCTATTTTCATGAATAATAAAAAACACTAACCAACAAACCAAAAATATTTTTCACAAAAAAATCAAATAGACATTTTATTAAAAGACACCAACTCAATAACACTACGTGGGCTTTAATCTCTTTAAAGGGTACTAAGCCCTAAGCTATATTTCTAGGTCAAATCCAAATATGTAAATAAATATTTTTGTTTCTTTATAGTATTCTACTTTTGTAAATAATTTTATTTTGCTTATTCTTTTATTTTTTTATTTTGGGTAATTATGATAAAACTAAAAGGCCATATGTATTTTTAAATAATTGACTTAGGACATCCTTTCCTATGAACGAGTGCTATGAGGTGCCAAACACCTTCCCTATGCATAATGGACTCCCGAATCCTAACTGCATGATGGACTCCCGAATCCTAACTGATTTTTATATGGCATTTTTCATTTTTTAAAAAAGGTTTCCAAAATTAACCGCATCTAAAATTTTTGGTGGCGGCTCCATATTTTCCAAATTTCGGGCACTACATTATATTACCTGAATTTTATTTTCTTAAATTTACATCATATGTCTAAACTATCTTTTATGCATATTTACATAACATAAGTATTTAAAAAGAAAAAAGGGTGAATATGTGCAAGAAAGAAGTGCTCTCTCTCTCACTCATTATAAAGCTATAAATCTTAAAATAATAATAATATACATTAGAAAAATGTAAATTTAATTATTTTTTTAAATATTTATTATTTCCCTAAATTATATTTTCACAACAATGATCTGATATTTTAAATTAATTACATTGCGGTTTTTTATGTGAAAACAATTTTTAATGTTTTTATTTTTTATTTTTTCCTTAGTTTTTTTTAACACTTCTAGGATATTCATTAACCGAGAAAAGGAAGGTGTTATGTATAAAAACACAGATGTCTAGCCTTATAGGAATAGTGTATTTGTTACGGACCGGCCCAATAGGCCCAGGTCCAGACCTCGGCCCAACTACGCCCACGGCGGGATCTGCATTATATTAGGAAAGGATCCGAGATCCCACGGATTTAGGATCTCATCAATAAGGATTCTCCTTCAGTCATAATCCCAACAAATCAGCCCATGATCTATCAATCAGGGATATTGCCCATCAATATGGGGATACACGCGCCAGACTCCTCTATAAATAGAGGGAAACCCTAAACAGGTGCATACGTTCTATCTTATGCTTTATTTACATTCCGTCACACAGAGCACACACCCCACTCCCCTGGTTACGTGCCTTCCAGTTTATCACGAACTACGTGGACTTTGATCCCTTCAGAGGGTACGTAGGCTCTAGGCTTGACAACCTAGTCAAGTCCAATCTCTGTGTTCTTAGAACAGAACATTGGCGCCAACCGTGGGGATCTATAAACTTCAATCCCCGTGACCACTGATGGTGAGCACTAGAAGCCACATCAGAAACCCCCAGCCGGTGGGAGGAGACCCCCAGCCAAGCCAACCACCACCGGATCAGCCGCCGGAGCAACCACGGCGACAAAACACCCCCGAAGGGCATGTCACTGACACGGCAGCCACCCCTTCGGCAGAGGATCAGCAGCCATTAGGAGCACTCACCGTGGCTCCAACGAGAGACGTCCAGGCAGTTGAAGCCGACGTCCGCATCATTCGGAGGACACAGGAGTCGTTCCTCCAGCGGCTAGAAAACAAGAAGAAACGAGACGACCTGCAGAGGCGGGCCGACTTTGAAGCCATTAGCCGAATGATCTAGGAAGCGCTCGAAAAAGATCGCCGGCAGGGAGACCGCCGGAGGAACCATAGGCGTGGAAGGAGAGCCCTCGTGGATGATAGCAGTTCCTCGAGCAACTCAGAGCCGAGGAGCACGCGCCGCGGCAACCACGAACCGGGTCGGAGGATGAGTGAAGAACGAGGCAGACCACGGTCCCCGGAAAACAGAGAGAACCACGGTGTCGGTCTTAACCGCACTGATCGGCCTGCAAGAGAGGACCGAGACCGAGAAGAGCCCCGTGTGGAGGATAGAACTCCCCGGACCCGCAGATCACCTCGCCATGGATCCCCCCGTGAATATCGAGTCATGTTCTTGTCGGACTCTGGAAGATCCCCGTTTTCAAGGGAGGCAGCCACGGCCCGTTATCCGAAGCACTTCGATTTTCCCGACCTTCCGAAGTATGACGGAACCCAAGATCCACGCAACCACCTTGATGTATTCGAAAAACTGATGTGGGTACGACAAATTAGCGGCCCAGTCATCCAGCGTCTTTTCGCGGCCACCCTGCACGGGCCCGCACACAGATGGCTGACCTCTCTCTCGGATAACTCGATCCGGAGCTATGAAGACCTCGGACGCAAGTTCGAGTTGCATTTCGCCACTAGTAAGAAACAGCCGAAGACCACATTCACGCTGGGCAAGGTACGACAGAGGAAAGGAGAGGCCCTACAGAAGTACCTGGATCGGTTCCGTGATGTAGCCATGCAGGTGCGGTCGCTGCCCGAAGACGTCCACGTACACTGCCTAGTCAATGGACTAGATCCTTCATCCCGGCTGGCTCGACACCTATGCAAAAACCCGGTGTACACCTTGACCGAATTCTATACAGAGGCGAAGAAATACCTGGAAATGGAGCAGATGGAGGCGGCCAATGCCGACGAACCCGAACGGACTAGGAAGAGCCCGCCCAGTGACGAGGAACGGCCAGGAGGGACGAAGGCCGGCCCCAGAAGACGGAACCGAGAAGGCCGAGCCAAGCCTGACCGAGTCGATCAAAAGGCCAAGTACGAAAGCTGTACCCCGCTGAATGTCCCTCGGTCTCAATTGTGGAAAGAGGTAGCCCAGACCGAGATGAAGTGGGTGGACAAGCCGAGGCCGATCCGAGGGCGCTCCAGCATGGACCGTTCCAAGTTTTGCAACTTCCACGACTGCCACGGCCATACGACCGACGAATGCTATGACCTCTGCGACGCTATCGAGAAGTTCGTGAGAGATGGGAAGCTGCGTTAGTATGTGATCAAGACTCAGGGAAGGACGAGTGGTAAGCGCGCTGACCGCGGCCGCAGTAAAAGTCTGCCCAAGGAAACTCGGAAGCAGGGGAAGAAGCAGAGGACGGCCTCAGACGACGAATTTCCTGACGTAGATTTCCAGTGCAACGTCGTCAGCGGAGGATTCGGAGGAGGAGGAGACACTATAAGCCAGCGGAAGAAATGCCTTCGCGAGGTACTCACCGTCCGAGACCTCCCCAAGTTCAAGGAGGACCCGAAGAGGCCGAAGCCGCCTACCTTGACCTTCACCGACGAGGAACTGAAAGACGTCATACCCGGCCACCTGGATGGACTGGTAATTACCGGAACCTTGGTTAATTGCCGAGTTAAAAGAATTTTTGTGGATGCAGGGAGCTCGGCCGACATTATAAGCTGGGATACCTACAAAAGGATGCACCTCGATAAAGAGGACCTCAAGCCATGCAAGACCACCCTGGTCGGGTTCAATGGCGAACAATCTTTTCTCAAAGGATATATCGACCTCCGGTTGACTCTCGGCACCAAAGAAGCCTTCAAATCTGAACGGGTACGATTCGTAGTCGCCGACTTCCGGTCCCCCTACAACATCATCCTGGGCCGACCAAGGATCCACAACTGGGATATACTAGTATCCACCAAGCATCAGAAGCTGAAGATGGTCAATAGTAAGAACCAGATAGTCGTGGTATCCGGAGACCAGAAAGAGTCGAGGCAATGCTACTTCGAAGCTCTCCGAGTCGAGGAAGGAGGACCCTCGTCTCCACCTTGGCTCGGATCCAATGAGCAAGTAGCCGAAGCTGGCCCGGACGAGTGCCCACGGCAGCAAGTCAACATGGTAGAGCTCGACCTCCGAGAACAGGATAATCCGAGGCCTGAGCCAGAAGGAGAGTTGGAGGAGATAGTGCTAGGCGAAGACCCGTCCAAGACCGCCAAAATTGGCCGAGACATGGAGGACGGCCTAAAGGCTCTTATGATTCGCTTCCTAAGGCAGAACCAAGACGTCTTCGCATGGACCTCGGCTGAAGTACCCGGCATCGACCCCTACTTCTGCTGCCACAAGCTCGGCATATGGCCGGGATCAAGACCAGTGGCACAGAAGAAGAGGAACATTGCGGACAACAGGCAGAAGGCCCTGGAGGACCACTTAGAGGAGCTCCTAGTGGCCGGCTTCATCTGAGAGGTGCAGTACACCACCTGGCTCTCCAACATAGTGATGGTCCTCAAACCCAGCGGCAAATGGAGAGTCTGCGTCGACTACACCAATCTCAACAAGGCCTGCCCAAAAGGACTCCTACCCGATGCCTAACATCGATAAGCTTGTGGACAACTAGGCCGAGTACCAACTCCTCTCCTTCATGGATGCCTACTCCGGTTATAACCAGATCGCCATGCATCCGGACGACCAAGAAAAGACCGCCTTTATGACTGATAAGGCGAATTATTGCTACAACGTCATGCCTTTCGGACTGAAGAATGCCAGGGCCACCTACCAAAGGATGATGAACCGGGTTTTCGAGGATCAGATCGGGCGCAACATAGAGGTCTACATAGACGACATGATCGTCAAGTCGAAACTACCAGAAGACCACATCCGGGACCTAGAACAGACGTTTGAAAAGTTAAGAAGACATCGAATCAGGTTGAACCCGGCCAAATGTGCCTTCGGAGTTCCGGCTGGGAAATTCTTAGGCTTCATGCTGACCAACAGAGGGATAGAAGCCAACCCGGATAAGTGTAAGGCCGTGCTCAACATGCAGCGCCCGAGGACCAAGAAGGAGGTACAACAGCTAACAGGCCAACTAGCTGCCCTGACGTGTTTTCTACCAAAGTCGGCGGAGAAAGCCCTACCTCTCTTCAAGTTGCTGAAGAAGGAAACCCGAGGCGGCTGGAACCCAGACTGTGACGCCGCCTTCTCAGAAATCAAGAGATGTTTGGCAACCCTGCCGGTTCTTAGCAAGCCGGATAACGGGGAGACCTTATTCCTCTACCTGTCAATCGGCAACGAAGCCGTAAGCGCCGCCCTAGTGAAGGAGTCCGAAGCCGGGCAGACACCCATATACTTTATCAGCAAGGCCTTACAAAGCTCTGAACTCCGGTACCAGAAACTGGAAAAAGTAGCTTTTGCTTTACTCACCGTGGCACGAAAACTCCAGCCTTATTTCCAGGGGCATCGGATCATCGTACGAACTAGCCAGCCGATCCAATAGATTCTCCACAAGCCCAATTTGGCCAGAAGAATGACTAATTGGGCCATAGAACTGTCCGAGTTCGACATCACATTCGAAGCCCGACAGGCGATTAAGTCCCAGGCACTCGCAAATTTCATCAGGGAACTCACCCCGGCCACCTCCAATGACGGGATTTGGAAGGTCTACGTGGATGGTTCGTCCAATGCAAAGGACAGCGGTGCAGGAGTCATCGTGGAAAGCCCACAAGGGGTGGCCACCGAGCACTCTCTTCAGTTAAAGTTTCAGACCTCCAAAAATCAGGCCGAGTACGAGGCCCTGCTGGCTGGACAGCTTCAGGCAATGGACAATGGCGCCCAACGGATAAAGGTTTTAACCGACTCGCAGCTCGTCACAGCTTAGATTGACGGCACCTATCAGGCAAAAGGCCCACTCATGGCCAAATACCTGAACTGGGCCAAAGACCTCATGGCCGAATTCGAAGAGGTGACGGTTTCCCACATCCCAAGAGAGGAGAACGCCCGGGCCGACATCCTCTCTAAGCTGGCAAGTACAAAGGGGCCGGATAACCACAAGACCGTGATCCAGCAAAATCTGACCGAGCCGAGCTGCATCATGGCCATCTCAGCAGGCCTAGACTGGAGGAAGCCGATAGAAGACTACCTCGAAAGGGGAATCATCCCTACCGACACCACCGAGGCCAAGAAGCTGATCAGAGAGGCCGCCCTCTACGCCATGGTTGATGACCAACTATACAGAAAGGGGCTCCATTGCCGATGATGATGTGGCTCAGCGATTCTGAAGCAAAATATGTGCTGGCTGAACTCCACGAAGGCAGCAACAGCCACCACATGGGGGGCAAGGCACTCGCCCGGAAGGCGCTACGCGCCGGCTACTACTGGCCCACTATGAAGCATGATGCCATGGAAAAGGCTAAGACGTGCGACAGTTGCCAGAAACATGCCAGGATCATATGGCCACCGCCCTCAAAATTGAAGGGGATGCCAGCCCCCTGGCCCTTCTACAAGTGGGGCATGGACATCCTCGGACCGTTTCGGTCAGCGCAGGGGCAATGCCGATGGCTCATGGTCGCGGTAGACTACTTCACCAAATGGATCGAAGCAGAGCCCCTCGCCACCATAACCTCGGCCAGAGTGATAAGGTTCTTCCGGCACAACATCGTCTCCCATTTCGGAATACCAGCCGAGGTTGTCACGGACAATGGCACCCAGTTCACGGACCATCGATTCCAAGCGCTAATGTCCAACCTGGACATCAAGCAGCACTTCTCATCCGTGGAACATCCCCAGACAAATGGCCAGGCCGAAGCCGCCAAGAAAGTCGTCCTCGACGGGCTCAAGAGACGAATGTTGCAAGCCGACACCAGCTGGACCGAGCAGCTCCACAGCGTCCTATGGGGATACCGGACAAGCGTACAGTCTTCGACCCAGGAAACCCCCTACAGGCTAACCTATGGATGCGAGGCAATGATCCCGGTCAAAATCGGACATCCATCTTGGAGAAAGGTCAGAGCCAGATAGGAAGGGCAGGAGTCGAACGACGACGCCTTGAAGATAGACTTGGACCTCATAGACGAAATCTGGGTCACGGCACACTGCCGGGAACTAGCCGCCAAGCAGCTACTCGCGGCTAAGTACAATAGAAAGGTCCGACCTCGGGCTTTTAACCGAGGCAACCTAGTACTCCGACGGGCCGACATAGGCAATAAGAATGCCAAGGATGGGAAGCTGGCGGCGAACTGGGAAGGGCCATACCGGATCAAGGAAAAGCTTGACGGAGGAGCATATACCCTCGAGACTTTGGCACGAAAGCCAATCAAAAGAACTTGGAATGCCGACAAGCTGAAGATTTACTATAGCTAGACCCCTTTTCGGCAGTGTTTGTTCACTTTATGATTTTTCCATTAACCCCTTAGGGCTATTTCTTTTTATCAATAAAGGATCCCACAGAGGAGAAGTTTGAATGTGCACAAAATTCACTTATGCAAAAAGCTAAGGCCATTAAGCCTGGCACCGGTAGAAGGCTCCAAAGTCGCGAACCTGGCCACAAACAAAAAACATCTAGATGTATGAAAACCGGCCGTTGTGCTCCGACAGGTACTGGTTAGAGCTCGGCGAGGGCGCCACCCAGGGCCCCTCGTGAAATTGACGCGTCAACGGTCGCCCGACTAAGTAAGCGGACTGTCATGCCGACCCTGATCAGGTCAAAATGTCCGGCTGGAGGCAACCGAAGCCTCGGTTAGACACGTGTTAGTCTAGCCCTTACGTCTGTTAAACGTGATCCAACTATGAGAAAAGTTGGAGTCCGGTTATTCGAAAGCCGGGCCGAGGCAGTACGGTTAGTTATGCCTAACGAGGCTGAAACGAGACAACCTTGCCCCAACCTCCCACACACTAAATGTGGTAGAGTACCTAAGGCCTTCTCACATGCAGCCGGTAGACACTAAGACTTAGGCAAAAGAGTGAAATCACCCATTGCCTAAGTTATGCATAACGGCACGTACTCATGCGGCCGACCTACGCATAAGCTCAGACCAAAGGATGACAGAGGTGTAAGCCATCCATAGTCTAGAGCATCTAAACGGTTCATACTCACATAACCGACACATACACAAACCGAGGCAAAAGGATGACGACGGAAAATAAACCATTCATTGCCTAAGGTAGATAAACAAGCTCGGAGTCGCACGAAAAGGGTATAAGGATGATAACAATTCAAATCATTCATTACTCCAAAAATTATTTACAATGGCACAAGGCCCGAATTGTTCAAACAAGATTACAAGAGCACCAACGCCCTAAAACTTATAGAAAGCAAAACAAAGCTAGGACTGGGAGCCGGGCGCCACGTCGACATTCTCCACCCCGGGATCTCCGGCGTCGGCTCCATCCCCCCCAACTCCTCCTCCACGTCCTCGGCCGCCGGAGCCTCGTAAGGGAGGAAGGACCCATCCTCCCGAACAAAGGCATGATGATCGTACCCTTCCACGTTAAGCTCGGTCCCGGGGTTGAAGTGCCGGATCTGGAGCAAGGCCTGCTTGAAACATGCCTCGGCAGTCTAGACCAGGGCATCAGTGAGCTCTTGGGAAGCTGCCTTCTCGGTGGAGAGGGCCTTCTCGACCGCCTCCTTCTTTGCAGCAGCCAGAGCAGCCTGCTCCACTTGCAAAGCCTTGGCCGCAGCCAGGCTCTCGGACATCTCCTTTTGGGCCCGAGCATACTCCTCGGCCGCCTTATCAGCATGCTGATAAGACAGCTGGAGCTCCTGATCAGCTTTTACCGCTGCAGCCTTGGCGGCATCCCGCTCCACCCTGGCCGCATCCCGCTCCGCTTGGGCCTCCCCCAGCTCTGTCTTCACCGCCCCCAGTGCGGCCTTAGCCTCATCCCGCTCAGCCCAAGCCGCGATGAGCTCGTCCTCGGAGGAACTGGCCCTCTCCCTGACCTCGACCAGCTCCTTCCTGAGCTGCCCGGCAGCAGCAGCCTCGGGCCTCAGCTCGGCTTCCACCTTCCTCAGCCACACACACTCAGCATCCGCCCGGGCATAAAGGTTCCGGACCATTCTGAGCGCTTGAAGGTACCCTAGCAACTTGATCAGCTCCTTCTGGGCCAATTGCAGACGGTCTTTGGCCGAAGGAGACAGGGGACGACTACCCTGCAGGAAATGTCGGGGCGGGAGGAACGCCACGTCCACCTCAGGGGCCACCCCGTTATCCCACAAGAAGCTAAGAGGAAAAACTGAAGAGGGACCCGTTGGCGGAGGGGGCGGAGGGGGAAGTGGCACTGGGGAAGTTGAAGGCGATGGCGAGCCAGCAGGAGAGAGCGTCCCTTCGACGTCATCATCAGAAATGACGACGTCCGTCCCCCTCGAAGCCTCAGGAACCTGGGACTCAATGCCCGGGAAAGGGCCAGCAGCAGCAACGACCTCTCGACCCTCCAGGGCCGGGGTTTCCACCACAGGAGCAGGCTTGGAGGCCGTGGCAGAAGAAGGACCCTCGGCAGCAGGACCCTTCGCCTTGTTTGAAACCGGGGCAGTAGAGGCACTGGCATCGGCAGAAGCCGCCCGCTTCTTCGGACGACTGGGCGGCACCGCAGCAGCCCTTGATAGACGGGCATACAGGGGCAAAGCATCCATGGTCCTAGCTACAAGCAACAAAGACGAAATAAGTCAGACAGGTAAAAAGAAGAATTTGAAGACAAATTCAAAAACTCAAAGACCTACAGGTGGGGGGCAATGGCTTCGAACCCAACCTCGAAATCCAGAAGGCCGCGCTTTGGGCCCCGTACTTCTCCACAAAGGCGACCAGCCTCACAACAGAAGGGACGGTCTCGGGCAGGAGGTCGTCGACACCTACCATATAAGACGTCGGCGGCTCGTCATAATGCCTCCCATCCTAATAAAGGGGGAACCTCACCCCTACGCCTGAACCCTCGGCCCCGTCCAGAAACCAAGACAACTGGTCGGGCTCGGCCACCACCTTGAAGAATGCGTTCTTGAAACGCTTGAAGGAGTCGGAGAAGGGCGTCATCAGTTTGCGCTCCGCATTAATCCGAAGCGACACCAACCCTCTTAGCTTATCGCTTCCCTTCGGCGGGCTAGGTGTGAAGGGTCCGAAGAAATAGAAGAAAAGGTTGGCCGTGCACGCAATGGGAGGTGAAAAATGGGAGCACAGCCTCTCAAAAGCAACAAAGTACGCCCATCCATTTGGATGGAGCTGGGACGGGGCCAGGCAAAGATGCCGCAAAGCCTCCATCTGGAAGGGGGAGAAAGGAAAGGAGACTTGAACCCGTGTCAGACAATCACGGTAGAAAAAGAAAAACTCAGGGCAACCCTCTGGTCGAGCCACACAGATAGGCTCGTCCGCCGCCGGACACCTCAGAACACACCCCGGCATGTCCGGGACCTTCAGTCTGGTGATGTCCGCGTCCGACATCAGCGAATGGGTCTTCAGCACTTCGTGCGACACCCAATTGTACCCCCGACATAAGGCTTCAGGCGGGCTGGAGGAGTTCGAACCCTCCGGCTCAGAACGGGACTTAGAAGGCCGTGACTTGGGAGCCATAAATAAACCTATATGAAGATAAACAAAGTTGATATTAGCAGAAGGCAAAAATACCTGGCACACACACAGTAGCAGGCAAAAAAGACTGCGGACGCGGACGAACGGGGGTACGAGAAGGAACAACCGGGGCGGACCAATGCCGGCACGAGCCGAGTACGGTAGAAGCCTCGGCATCTCCACCACGAGCCATCAGCGCAGAAGCCTCCGCCAGGCAATCCCAGCAAGGCCCGAGATATCCTTCCGGGGCAGATGTAACATCCCAAAATTTGGAATTAGGGAATTAAAAATATGATATGGGATTAATTGTGGAAAATTGGTCTCAATTATTTTAAGGATTATTATTTGGGATTTAAGGCATAATTTTCTGTAAAATTAAAGATAAATAGTCGGGAATAATTTGTGGCTTAAATGTTTTAGAGGTAATATTTTATGGCCTAAAGGAATTATTGGAGAAAGAGAAATCCTTACATGGAATTAAGGATTGATTTTGGTTCTCCTATCTATGGTTTGCAATAATTGTTAGAAAACGTGATTGTGGAAATTAGTAGCATTTTTGTGTTGGATCATTCAATCAAATTCACCAACATACATAAATCTCCATTCATTAATTCATTAGGCCCAAAGTAACTCATTCATCGTTTTTTTTTCCTAGCCCAATGCTTCCTTATTACCATCAGATACAACATGCATTTGCACACACATATATGTTCCCTCCATTAGTCATTTTCGGTCCATACACACAAACATTCAGCCCAAATAAACATACCTTATTCTTCCAATTCCCATTCACCACGGCCCATATGATTGTCAGCACACACAATACATCCTTCGCTCTCTATATTAAGGACACCTTGCACCCATTTTCCTCAAGCTTCCGCCACATATACTCTTCCATTCTCCATTTTGGTGACAGCTCAACACCCCTCTTCCCTCTTCTTTTAATCACACGCACATATACCTCTAATTCTTCATTTCAGCCATATTCTCCCTAAATATTCAGTCCTCATACAACCAGGAAGGGAGACCGAGAGCTAAGAGCAATTCTGAGCTAAGTGTGAGATAGCGTTAGAGAGAGAGAGAGAAGAGATGGTCACCGAGGTGGGAAGAAGAGGTCTGGAAATTTTTCTTGCAACCTTGGATTTTGTCTAAGGTAAGCTTCGTAAACCCATTACCACCTTCAATCTGTCATAGCTCTTCTTTTGGGATTAATGGAAAATCTGATCCTAGAGAGAGACAAGAACTGAGACGAGTCTGAGATTGTGTTTGAGGGGGAGCACCAGAGGAGAAGGAAATTAACACACATGTAAGCTTGAGATCCTCACAAGGTGAGTTTTCTAAGAATTTCCCAATGATTGGTTTCTGCGATATAGTTTGCATGCCACTTTTATATTGATTCTTAGTCTCCTTTGGCTCTGCATGTGACTCTTTGAAACTCAAACCATGGAATATAAGTACAAGGCATTGATTCCTTCTCAAGATGAGTCAGGAAATAGAATTGCATGTGTTGTTTTCTCAACTCTGCAGCATGACGTAAAAACAGAGCATATTGTGCATGGCGGTTTTGAAAGTTATAGGTTGAGTTTTGATCTGAAATTTTTACAGGAGAAAGTAGACTTCTTAAGCTTTAAAATAAGCTTTGGATCACCTAAAACGGAGGTCTACAACTCTAGTTATGATTTTTCGAAGTTGAGCCAAAATCTGGGAAAATTTCTGGTTTACCTCAGGAGTAGTAAAATGGCGTGGCTCTTCGGATTGCCTTAACAAAATCATAAAATTGTGAAATTTTTCAGTTAAATTTTAGACTCATAGAGGTTTAATTTGATAGGTAATTCGTCGAATTCCGTTAAGAATTGAAGGAGTTATGATTTTTCTAAGTTTGGTCAGAAAACTTGCAGAATTTCTGGACATGTGTATGTTTCTGATTTTTGGGAATTTTTCTCAGTCATAAATCAACTTGGTGGCTTTTATTTTTGGAAATAGACTTATCAATGAGTATGTAGAAATTGGAATCACTCCATTTGGAGTTGTATAGGTCAAGTTATGAATTTCTCAAATTCTCAGAAAAGTAAAAGGCTGAATTTTTTATAAGTCTTAAAAGAGTCACCTAAGTTGATATAAGCCTAACCTTTAAGTTAAGGTTTCTTTGGATTAAATGAAAGGCTAAATGGCTGAGATGATAAATATATTTTAGTGAATAATATCTACTCAAATATGTTCCAATTAGTATACATCCCTAGTCATAGGAGTATTAAAAGACAAGTATTTTGGGGCTGGGTCTAGAGAAGTTGAAATTATATTTATGATTGAATTGGTTTGTGACCCACCTCAATATGTAAATGATGATAGGACTTGAGTGTCACCCGTGCCTGAAGGACAAGTGCAGTTGATAAGAATTTTTGGTGGAAGGGGTCTTATCGGTAAGACCAATAGGTAGTAACTTTAATCTCACATTCTTTGCATAGCTATATATGTTTGTGTATGTCATATTTGGATGTCCCGCCTGTATGGGGCCAGCACCACTCGTGGCTCGATTGAGCGGAAGGGCCGACCATGGGGCTAACTTCCCGGTGGCTAGGCAGAGCCTAGTGCATTCAGTATTTTGGTATTGAATTACCTAAAATGAATTTCCTTGCGCTAAAGTATTTGAAATCATTTTATGATTTACTTGTATTACAAGCTGCATTTGAAATGTAATACTTGTCGTTTGAACTTGAATGCTTAATATGCTGTGTGGACTACTTTGTTTGGTTGATTTACATGTATTGCATATGCATGAATTTGAGATTAACCTGTTACTCTGGGATTCATTTATTTGAATCTCAGAGCCTTCCTTGAATCCAGGACGTGGGCAGTCCAGTAGCGAAGGAGGAAAAGGCAAGGGCATAGTAATTGCCTGATTTTGGAGAAGAAGGTGATGAAGAGGAAGCAGATGAAACTTTTGGTTTCATTTCTTTTTTGTTATTGGATTATACTGTTTCCTCTTGACTTGGTTGTTTTTGGTGATAGCCGTATGTGGCTACTGGGGATGTATATACTTAATTAGATACATACTGTCGTGTAGAAGTAGTTAAGACTTATTTATATATATATATATGCTGCTAATGTCTGTTGCAGGGATGACTTGTATATAACAAGCCCAGATAGTAATGTAATTTTAAAGAAAGTTTGAACCACTGTTAAAGTATTTCCAAATGTTTTAAAGGAATTGGAAAAGCTCTTTTGAACTTTAATATTATTTTGAACTCTCTTAATAAAAAGGGCTTCTATCTTCAAGATACAAAACTAACCCAGTGGTCTAAGTTTTCTTTAATTAGTGCATCAGAATACTTAGCTGATAAGATGCCACTCTGTTCTGGGCACAGAACAGTGGGGTGTTACAGCAGACGCTGGGCGGACGGCGGAAGGGCCCTCGTAAAAGCTAAGAGGCTGGGCCACCACCACCGGGGCTCCGGTCCCGGAAGAGGAGCCGACGTCGGCACCACTGGGCAACCCGAGAGGAAGAGTGCGTGCAGACGGTCGGGAAGGATGGCGAGGGATTGAGACCGAAACCCTGGCTGAAGAAGAACAAGCTCCAGTCTGTCCTGGACGAACTTCACCACCTCAACGCAGGGGATCTAAAACTCCTGTTGCCGGCGGCTCACCCCCGAAAACCCAATAGGTGGCCCGCGGAAGACCCGCACGGAGGAACATTTCTTCCTCTGGCATTAACAATGCCCTTGGTCTAGGGACACCTCTGCCTCTCACCATGATTAGAAGCCTATGGAACCAAGGGCTAGTGTTTAAAGAAATTTTGGAATTTCGGGTACTATGACACTAACAGAAGCCCAGAAAAACCCAGAAACGCGGATAAGCGACAGCACACGTAGCGATCCCAGGAATAAAACGGCAAAATGCGAGAAAATACCGAACAAAATGTCAGAAGGGAGATGGAATACCTGTGTTTAATAGATGAAGGGAGCTGGAACACTGGAAAACGGTGAAAGCTCCACACAAGAAGAAAATCTCTCCGTGGACCCTAGAAGAAAACCAGAAATGCCTGAGGGGAGTTTGAGCAGTAGGAAAAGTGAAAGAGAGGCACGAAGCGGGCTATTTAAGCCGAAATCCCAAAGCAAAAGGGATACAACGGTCTATTCCCGTACAAAGACGACGGGATTGGCGCAGCCCGACGTAAGCGCTATAAATGCGCACTAGCCTCGAGAAGCGAGAAGACGCGGCGGTTGCAAGTTTCATCCACTAAGAACCTGACAGCTGTAAAGCCGCAATAATGACATGCGTGGGGGGAGACCCAAAGCGCTTTGCGAATTCCAAAAGGCGGAAGGTTCGAGTCCGGGGTCATCAGCGGGCATTAAGAGCGGGGATAAAACGGCAAGCCACCCTGACAGGGTAAACCCGGCACTTTAGGCAGGACGCCGAGACGGAGGCAAGACAAGCCGACCATAGATCCTGACCGGAATGATGGTCAGGGAAACCTCAGCCTAGGGAGAAGGCCTCGGCCACACCCAGGACTGGGGGCAATATGCATCTCGGCCGTCCAGAAGCCTGAACAACCGAGCTGGGGGGCAACTGTTATGGACCGGCCCAATAGGCCTAGGTCCAGACCTCGGCCCAACTACGCCCACGGCGGGATCTGCATTATATTAGGAAAGGATCCGAGATCCCACGGATTTAGGATCTCATCAATAAGGATTCTCCTTCAGTCATAATCCCAACAAATCAGCCCATGATCTATCAATCAGGGATATCGCCCATCAATATGGGGATACACGCGCTAGACTCCTCTATAAATAGAGGGAAACCCTAAACAGGTGCACACGTTCTATCTTATGCTCTATTTACATTCCGTCACACAGAGCACACACCCCACTCCCTTGGCTACGTGCCTTCCAGTTTATCACGAACTACGTGGACTTTGATCCCTTCAGAGGGTACGTAGGCTCTAGGTTTGACAACCTAGTCAAGTTCAATCTCTATGTTCTTAGAACAGAATAGTGTTGATCTTGGATCAATTAACTCTCTTCTAGATATCTAAGAAAAAAGTTCACATCATCATCTTATTGATAAGTTTTGTCAATAAATTCAAGATATTTTATTAGGTTTTAATAAATTTTGTTTTCTCATAAAAAAATTCACACTATCAAATTATTCATAAGTTTTGTTGAATAATTCACGTTATAAGTTGTGTTAAAAAAATTACGATATTTCATTAGGTTTTAATAACTTTCATTTCCCAGAAAAAGAAATTCGAACATCACCCCACCAATCTTTTGAGTCCACATTAGGTGCTTAGAATTAGGTACTTATTAAGTGCTTATATCTCTAATTAGAGGTATGCGTATATTTTTTTAAATTTTTTTTTATATATTGTATTTATTTATATTTAAATTATATGCTGCTTTCTAAGATTTTTTTGCACTCAGTATCTAAAAATTAATTAATTTTTATAATACTAGTGTTACAGACAACGGTAGAACTGGAAATTAATTAACTTGAGATACTGGGTGTAAAAAACATTTCAGAAAGCAGTATATAATTTAAATATAAATAAATACAATATTTAAAAAAAAATTAAAAAAAAATGCTCATATCTCTAATTAGAGGTATAAGCACCTAATTCTAAGCACCTAATGTGAACTCCCAATCTTTTGGACAAACCAAGTGGTGGGGGGTTCCAACCTCACCCACCACTTTGGGAATATTAATTCCCAATGGCTTGGAGTTCCAGTGGTTGGTTAATTATCTGTGATTATAAATACTCAAAACACATTTTTATTTTTTATGATTTTTAAAGTTTTTTAAATATGGATTTTCCCTTCACTTTAATCAACGCATGTGAACAATGTAGATAGATTTTTATTTATAGGCCTTCCAATATTAAAAGTATAGGAGAAAACTTACATCCCCTATTTGATAATAAAAATTCAGTTCTCAATAAAACTATTGTCATATGTATTTTTAAAATGTATCATCATTATCTTTTAAATATATCATCAGCTTAACCACATTTTTTCTCCTTCCTCTTCAACATATCTTTTATCCACTTGCCAGTTTCTAATTTCAACAAGCCTTAATTTATCCACGCCGACTCAAAGGAATAACCTAAGATCAAACCAACTTAAGATAGGATAAGAGAGGTTTGAAATCAACATGTCAGAGACTAGTAAGTAGAGAAAAGATATGATCTATAATCTGTATGAATATATCTTTAAAAAAAAAAAAGCAAAGAGAGAAAAGTGGATTACTGGATTACACCTTTAAAATTGATATATTTAAAAGATAATGATATATTTAAAGATATATTAAAAAGATAACCCTGATATATATTTTAAAGATAAAGATTACAATAATTCATGGAGGATTGCATATTCATTATATCAAATCATATTTGTTATTTTCTCCATAAAAAATACTAGTCCTATTAGGGAAAAAGAAAAAAGTGGGAGAGAATGTATAAAATGGCGCTATTCCATTGTAAAACCCCTGGATCCTTTTTCCTGGTTTGGTTGTGGGGAAAGATTGAGTTTACATTAGGTGCTATTTTCTTTTTTGCTTCTTAGGTGTTATTCTTTCTAATGGGAGGGATTAGACATTTATTTTAATATATATTCCTTTTATTTAGATTAGATTATATGCTGGATCCTGAAATTTTTTTTGCACCCAATATCTCAAATTAATTAAATTTCAGTTCTGCATTTAGAAATATTTTTTTGTAACCCCAATATTCTGGATTAGGCATTTTTGTTATTTTTTTTAATATATTCCTTTTATTTAGATTAGATTATATGCTAGATCTTGAATTTTTTTTGCACCTAATATCTCAAATTAATTAAATTCCAGTTCTGTATTTAGAAATATTGTTTTGTAACCCCAATATTTTGGAAATTAATTAATTTGAAATATTGGATAAAAAAATTCAAGATGCAGTATATAATCTAATCTAAATAAATAGAATATATAAAATTTTTTTAAATAAATGTGTAATCCCTCGGAATAGCATCAAGCACATAACATAACCTAATAGCACTTAATGTGAACAGGGGAAGATTCCTCCGATTCCTCTCTCCCCGTCGAGCATCATGGAGCCACAGCAGGTAGCAGCATTTCTTCCACGAGAAATCATTGCATACATTCTCAAACTTCTACCGGTAAAAACCCTAATCCGATTTCAGTGTGTGTGCAAGAATTGGAAGAATCTAATAAAATCCCCTTCTTTCATCACCGATCACCTCCACCACTCCTCCCAACACAGACCTTGTCTTCTTTTCCACGAGTTTCTCAACCATGATTTTTTGGAGCTATATCTGCTTAATTGTGAGATGCAAGCCTTTGAAGTTCAGAACATACCCTTCGTCCAGGGTGGGCTTTGGATCGTTGGTTCCAGTAATGGATTGCTCTGTATACGAATTGATAGGTATGCTAAGGTTATATCTCCTCCTCCTCTCCTTTTAGTGTGGAATCCAGCGTTTAGAGACGTCAGATCGGTGTTCCCAACTTTTCCTGATTTTGAGGGTGATTGCTATATAGGATTTGGGTACAGTCCAATTGTTAATGATTACAAGATAGTGGTACTTTATCTTTCTAAGTACGATTTCCAGGTTCATGTCGTGGAAGTATATTCATTATCTACAGGGTCATGGAGGAATATAGAAGTTTTTGATTTAGTAGGTTTAACGATTACGGGTCAACCGGCGGGTTTCACTGTGAATGGAGCTATCTTTTGGTTTGGTTATAAACGAGATGATGAGGGAGGTTGTGAATGTGTTACAGTTTCATTTGATATAGCCAATGAAGAATTTTCATTTATACCAGTGCCTGATGTAGACGTAGACCGAGACCTTAGATGTCGAGTTAATTTTACTGAATTTGAGCACAGACTTACCATTATTTTTCCCACTATGACTGAAAATCCCGTATCTTGTTTCATTGAATTGTGGATGTTGGAGGAGGGTACATATGGATCTGGGGAGAGATGGAGTTGGGCCAAGACATTTGTGCTTTCTCCAGTCGATTTGCATCCCACTACTATTTGGAGGAATGAAATTGTCGGCGTATGTGGTCTCCTGCCTGGAGAAGAAGAAGGTCCAGAAATTGTTGAAAGGATTGTTTTGTTCAATATCAATGGTACTGTATTGAGGGTGATATTTGAGCGTGGTTATTCTACTTTCAACTATGTAGAAAGCCTTGTACCAGTTAGAAACATCCACATTAACGAGTCTTAACATACATGTTACATTGCAGCTTTACTTTAAGCACTTTTGGTGAAAATGCAACACTTGACAATGTCGATCATTCTTTATTTATAAGGCTTGATGCCCTTTATTCAGTATTAGATATTTCCTTCCTTCTTTTTTATTTTAGTTTTTTTTATTTTTATTTTTTAACCTATCATAGTTTTAGCTTCTTGTACTTTCTTCCAAAGATGATTTTGTTGCTGGTGAAAAACTATTTAAGTGCTTGATCCTTAAGACACTTGACTCTCTTAATTTGTGATCCATTGTTCAGAGATATTGTGTTTTGATAGTATGCAGATTCTTTCATGCATTAATATTGCTAAGCACATATTGTGAAGTGTGTGAAGTCATTTTTTAATACGATGGAGATAGGAATCAATCAGCAATGGAGGCCAGTGGCGGAGCTAGAATTTGTAGTTTATGTGTGCACAATAGTAGGGGGATTCGGGGTTCGGGGGCAGCGCCCCGATTTATTTATTTATTATTTTTTTTAAGCGAAGTTTTAAATGAATAAAAGATATAACCAGCGTTGAAATTAAAAGAGGCAGCTAGGCTTGTTAATAAACAAATGTACCTTAGCAAAAATGGAAGTGGAAACCTGAGACTCAAAATTTCAATTACATTGCATTCATCTAAAGATTTTTTCAAAACCTGAAATGCTTGGCTCAAATCATGAAATGGCGCCCCTGTCTCAATGAAAGGCTGTCATTTATTTGAAAAAGCAATGAAAGAAACACGCCTGTAAGATTCGAACAGGCAATGTCATACTTTAATGGAGGGTGCCTCATCCACTGAGCTATTGCTGTTTTTTGGTAAAAAAACAATGTAACTAATATTTATGTCTGCACCTGCAGACACAGGCACCAACGTAGCTCCGCCATTGATGGAGGCTATAGTAATTCGTCCAACCTACTGCTTGTATAAAGCTCTCCTGGCCCAGCAAAATACGCATGGGGAGAATATTGAAGTATGAGGATAGCTCTCTGCCCGGAAAGGTGCTCGAAAAATTAAATATGTTATTGATGACCTTAATGCTTCTCATCTTCTATAAAAGCCCTACAATTCTTCCAGACTGCTTTTACAAGTGATGAGATGATAACAACGACTCCCTAAAACTTAGGACCACTAACCACTACTTGAATATATTTAATTTAATAAATAAAATAGTTTGGGAATCATCTGCCCTTAGTTTAAGGGATTGAATTAATATGATTTTATTTTATGAATATTTATTTTATCAATACAACCCTTTAGAAATTTGCCTTGTCCTTAAGGCCAGTATATATAGGAACTTGGCTCTGGATAATTGATCCTAGTCGGTAGCTAGGGAGTATATTTGGAAGGATCTTTATTAAGTTATATGTAATCACAATCTAATCTCATAAATAATAAAGAAAAAGATAAATCTTTAATAGGAGATAAGTAAAAGAATCCAAATAATTCTCTATAATTTTCCATATATTATCTATGGGAAAAGTATTTCTCCAATCACTGGATATAAGGTATCTCCAATGACCCTAAAATTACGTCGTTTTGGATTAATGAAGAGTGTATTTATAATTTTAGGTGAATTAATGCATGGTGCAAAATTACGGAAACACCTTCAATTAATCTAAAATAATGTAGTTTCTCTAGTCACCGGAGATAACTTATCTCCGGTGACTAGAGAAACCATTTACCTATTATCTAGACCACTTTTACGTTAGACTCAATATATATAGATAAAAGGATAATAATGAACTCCCAGTACCACAAACCATGACTTAGTAACCTACTTGAATATATTTAATTTGATGAATAAAATACTTTGACTCGTTGTATAACCCTAACTTAAACCTAAACTTGTGCAGCACTTAACTAACCACTAGAACTACTACTTAAACAACTAAAATAAAAATCATACTATTTCAATCCTCTAAATTGATTGCACGTGATTTTCTTTTTTTTGGTCAAATATTTGCACGTGATTCGAAGCTTGGTACTCTATCAATGGCATAATGTAACATGCTAAGGGCTTCTAATGTGCTTCTTCTAAATTCCAATGCTCTCTAACGGAATGCCCGTTAAAATTTTCTGACTTTTCAAATGTTCTTTTTTATTTATTCTGATAATTATATTTTTTATAGAATGAGTTATATTTTGGTTTGATATTTTATAAGTAAAAATGGTGGGGTTTTGATTTTTTTTTTTAATTTAAAAAACTGGATATTTTATTAAATACTTTTATTGGTAAATTGCGAAAAATAAAAAATGGCTCCATTTTGCCAAAAAAAAAAAACAACAATTGTTCTGTTTTGGGAACAGGACTGATTGGACTTAATTAGGTGTCAAGCCTAGACCCTATTTTAGGACCAAAAGTATACTTTATGAAGTTAAGGGACTAAAAGTATACCTCATGTAAACTTAAAGGACTAAAAGTATACTTTAGCCTTTTATATATCTTTAAAATATATCATCTTTATTTTTTAAATATCTCATCGTTATCTTTTAAATATATCATCAGCTTAACCACCCTTTTTCTCTTTCCTCTTCAACATATCTTTTATCCACGTGCTAGTTTCCGATTTCAACAAATCTTAATCCAGGCTTCTTTTGCCGTCCACGCTGACTCAAAGGAACAAACTAAGATCAAAACAACCCAACCTAAGAGAGGATAAGAGAGGTTTGAAATCAATAAGTCACCACCCACTAGCTTTGCGTAAAACAGAGACCGACAAGTAAATAAAAGATACGAGCTACCGTCTGTGTGTGTATATATATATATATATATATATATATATATATATATATATTAAAAAAAGCAAAGAGAGAAAAGGGGGATTGCACCTTTAAAGTTGATAGATTTAAAAGATGATGATATATTTCAAGTTATATTTAAAAGATAACCATGATATATATTTTAAAGATAAAGATTTCAATAATTCTTGAGGACTGGATATTCATTATATCAAATCATATTTGTTAATTTTCTCTATAAAAAATACTATTTTTTTTTTTTAAAAGGAGAATATATTCGAAATATAAAAGGGCGCTATTCCAATGTAAAACCCCTGGACTCGTTTGATTGTGGAGGGAGATTCCTCCGATTCCTCTCTCCCCGTCGAGCATCGTGATTCCTCTCTCACCGTCGAGCATCATGAAGTCACAGCAGGTCGCACCATTTCTTCCACGAGAAATCATCGTAGATATTCTTAAACTTCTGCCTGTAAAAACCCTAATCCGATTTCAGTGTGTGAGCAAGCATTGGAAGAATATCATAAAATCCCCTTCTTTCATCACCGATCACCTCCACCACTCCTCTCAACACAGGCCTTGTCTTCTTTTCCACGAGTTTCTCAACTATGATTGTTTGGAGCTATATTTGCTTAATTTTAAGATGCAAGTCGTCGAAGTTCAGAACATACCCTTAGTCGAGGGTGGGCTTTGGATCGTTGGTTCCAGTAATGGATTGCTCTGTATACGAATTGATAAGTATGCTAAGCCTATATCTCCTCCTGTCCTTTTTTTGTGGAATCCAGCGTTTAGAGACGTCAGACCGGTGTTCCCAACTTTTCCTGATTTTGACGGTGATTGCCAAATAGGATTTGGGTACAGTCCCATTGTTAATGATTACAAGATAGTGGGGCTTTATCTTTCTAAGTATGATTACCAGGTTCAGGTCGTGGAAGTATATTCATTATCTAAAGGGTCATGGAGGAATATAGAAGTTTTTGATTTAGGAGGTTTAACGATTACTGGTTCAGCAGGTTTCACTGTCAATGGAGCTATCTTTTGGATTGGTTATAAACGAGATATTGGGGGAGGTTGTGAATATGCTACAGTTTCATTTGATATAGCCAATGAAGAATTTTCATTGATGCCAGTGCCTGATGTAGACCGAGACCTTACATTTGGAGCTAATTTTACTGAATTTGAGCAGAGACTTGCCATTCTTTTTCCCACTAAGATTGAAAATCCGGAATCTTGTTTGATTGAATTGTGGATGTTGGAGGAATGTACATGCAGATCTGGGGAGAGATGGAGTTGGGTCAAGAAATATGTGTTTTCTCCAGCCTATTTGCATCCCATTACTATTTGGAGGAATGAAATTGTCGGCATATGTCATCGCCTGCCTGGAGAAGAAGGTCCAGAAATTGTTGAAAGGATTGTTTTGTCCAATATCACTAGCACTGAATTGAAGGTGCTATTTGACCGAGTTTATGTTGCTTTCAACTATGTGGAAAGCCTTGTACCAGTTAGAAACATTCACATTGAGGAGTCTTAACCTACATGTTACATTGCAGCTTTACTTTTAAGTACTTTTGGTGAAAATGCAACACTTGACAATGTCGATCATTTCTTTATTTATAAGGCTTGATGCCCTTTAGAGTTTAGAGATTTCTAGAATGATGAATGCAAATATTCCGTATTAGATATTTCCTTCTTTTTCGTTTTTTTTTTTTACCCATCAGAGATTTAGGTTCTTGTACTTTCTTCCAAAGATAATTTAGTGGGATAACTATCTTTTTTGCCTGGATGTTTTGGTTGAAGAGTATTGGGTAGATGGATTTTTTTTTTTTTGGAGCAAAATTGTCATGGAAGTCAACAAAACGTAGTAATTTTGCTCCTCCATTAATTTTGATTGTTAAATTTAACTATGTGCATATATAGCATGCCACCTATAACATCCCCATTTTTCATGCAACTAATGTATTTGATTAATAAATGAAATGTATGAATTTTCATCAAGATTATAGTCAAGGATATTTATTTATTTATTCATTTGTTTTTCTTTCAACATAAAAAATTAACTAAAGGAAAAAGGAAGTGGAATGGTAGTTTGGAAATTAGTAAATTATCATTTTCCTATAGACAAATTAATATAGATGATAATGGAGGTCAAAACACATTTCATTTTTCCTTTTTACCCTTGGATATTTCACATAAAGGGAAGAAATAGAAAAAAGAGAATAACATTCCAAAAATGTTCAAGAAAGTGTTATGTAGACAATTCTTGAAACCCAAGAAGAAAGTCCAATTCACATAAGGAGAAGAAGGAAACAAAAAGGTGCTCGTGTAAAAAATGAACCATTTAGAAGCCCAACTTTGAAGATCAAAATAAATGACATCATGCTTGGTGACATCATATATGGCTTACATCATCTTCTTCATAAATACAAGAGACACTTGGATTGGACTTGAAGACATAAAATTTTCCCAAATCCTTCCCCACACGGTTTTTCAAGAGGAAAGAAGGAAGAAAAATGATGAAGTTAAGTGCTCCCAAGTACCTATTATACCTAGGAGAAATTATGATTTAAAAGGGGCAAGGACTTAAGTAGAGCCGTCAATCAGGGCCGGGCCGTGATGGGCCAGGGCCCATCAGGGCCGGCCCTCCAGGATCCGGAGTAAGAAAAACACCAGTTTTTCAAAGCCCGGCCCGAGAGCACCAGGGCCAGGGCCGGCCCGTAGGGCCTGAAAATTATTATTCCAAATTTTAACTATTTTTTCTCCGTGTTTCTCGCACAAATATAATTAGTAAATTACAACAATTAAAGCTCTAAATTATAACATAAATCATCTAATTTATCAAAAATAAATGTTGTCAACATTTATATCCAAAAAACACAATCATCCAACAAATAAGCATTCAGGAATTCATAATAAAAAACAAATTATGTTCTCAAATAACTTACATAAAATATAAAAAGCATACCAGTAATATATATAAATTATGGTCGGTGAGACGCGAGAGCTTAGAAGAGTTGCGATTGAGGAGGAGACAAGGAGTGGAGGGGACATGAACATAGTTCATAGTGTAAGGATCAAAGGAGTAGTCAATAACAATATTAATATATTAGTTTAAAATTTTTAGGGTTGGAGGGAACATAGTTCATGGTGATTGGGATTGAAAAAAGGAAGCTGCGACTGAAATGTGTCTAAATTCATGGTGGACTATGGAATTTTGTTTTTTTAGGGTTACCCACACTTCAAGTTTTTAACATTTAAAAAAAATAAAAAAAAAATGACGGGCCAAACGGGCCGGCCAGTAGCCCGCAGGGCCGGCCCGTAAAAGCCCGTGGCCCGTCAGGGCCGGCCCTGCAGGGCCTGACTTCACCTCTCTCTTCCTTTTTTGAGGCCCGGCCCGTAACGGGCCAGGGTTAAATGGGCCGGCCCGACGGGCCTGGCCCGTTTTGACGGCTCTAGACTTAAGCCATTAATTAAAGACTTTTGGGCACCCTATCCAAGTGAAAAATTCAATTAAATCTCCATCTCCCAACAGCCCATATGTCAAGTCCATGAGGGATGGAGGAGAACAAAATTTAGTTGTTTAATAAAGGGTAAAGGAGCAAAAATACACATGTGCTTTACTTTTGGGAGCGCTCAGCACCATATACTTTTTTCGGGAGCAAAAATATAGATGTGGTTACATTTTAGGAGCAAAAATCGCACCACCGTTAAAATCTAACTTAACGATACATTTGCAATAGAAAATGCCATATTTACAACAACATTTAAACACCTGGATTTTGAACATAGAAAGGTCATTTACAACAAAAAAAAGGGGTATATTTACAACGGGAAGTCCTGTTGTTACAACAAAATTTAAAATCTGGCCGTATTTACAATAGAAAATGTTATATTTATAACAACATTTAAACACCTGGATTTTGAATATAGAAAGGTCACTTACAACAACAAAAAAGAGTATATTTACAACAAGAAATCCTGTATTTACAACAAAATTTAAAATCTGGCCGTATTTACAATAGAAAATGCCATATTTACAATAACATTTAAACATCTGGATTTTAAATATAGAAAGGTCATTTACAACAGGAAGTGTTGTATTTATAACAATTTAAAATCTGGTCATTTACAATAGAAAAAGTCATATTTACAACAGGCTAGATTTTAACGGTGGTGTGACTTTTGCTCCTAAAATGTAACCATATGTGTATTTTTGCTCCCAAAAAAAGCATATAGTGCTGGGCGTTCCCGAGGATAAAGCACATGTGTAGTTTTGCTCCTAAACCCTTTAATAAAGCAAGAGAAAAATCAAGGAAATAAGCTAGCTTTTTGGACAAGTCAAGTTCCTTCTTTATGAACAAGTTCGACATTTTAAATACTCACTTCCCTTCTCATTGTGGCTGTTGGACCTTTTTTTTTTTTTTTTGAAGAGAGAAGGAAAAGTTATCCTACTAGGTTCAAGAAGCAAGAGGAAGAAGAAGAGCAAGACTAAGGTAGGTCCTAAGGTTTTGGATCTTCAATATACTCTATTCTACTTCTCCTAATGTGGCTAAGACACTAAAGAACAATCTTTCTTTGGTGATTTTTGAGGTGAAGGTCAAGAGGTTGTTGTGATCAAGAAGGCAAAGATTCAAGGTGACTTGAGCTCAAAGACAAGTAAACCACCTTTGAACCTTCTTATGATTTCTTGTGGTTGTCTAAGGTTGCTAATGACTAGTGACTTGAGTATAAAATTATTCTTGGGTTGGAATGGTCAATAAAAAGTATGAATATAGGTATAAAACTAAGGTTCATGGCCTAAAGTGGTAGATCAAACTTAGTACATGAAAGATGTGAAGCTAGAAGGAAAGTTTGACATTTTGTTGGTTAAACAATGATTTTTGTCAAAGTGTTAAAAATGAGATTTTATATGAGGTTGAACTTGGATCATAAGTTTGAAAAACATTGGGGTGTTGTTTCTAGAAAATCCTGTGGAGTCAGTTGTGTTTCTCATGATATTTTACCTAGTAAATGAATTCTGTAAATTATAAAATTTTACAGGAATAAAGTAGACATCTTAAGGATTAATTTCATAGGTAGCACGTAGTTTTCTGAATCTTGTGCCATGAGAAATTAATTTTTGAAAAGCATCCCTGAATCTTGGAACTTATTTAGAACCAGAGATGATTTTGGCCCATGGCTTAATTTTCGACTTGGTCTAGCCCAAATGAGTATTTTTGGTTGAAAATAGACATATTGAAGGTTATTTGGGCTTTGGAATCAACCCAAAAGGATTTTTCTAGATTTAATTATGAATTTTGAAGATCAGTCACTATTTGCTGGAAATTCCTAGAAAATGATGAAAATAAAGGAAATATAAGTTCATATTAAATTCCTTAATAAAAAAAGGAACTTAGTAAACCGAGACACATGAATTGGGATTATTTTATTTATCAAAGGAATATTTTTTGAGGTGAATTTAATTATATTTATATTTTATTATTTTAGGCCTAATTGTAATATCTTGCGCCGAGGAAATTATTTTTAGTTGTAGTCGATTGCCAGGTAGTGACCTTAATCCTCATATATTCTATATGACTTGTGTATGCATATTACATATATTTAGTTATCATTTATTTTCAAGCGCTATGGAACCAGAACATGCTGTGGGCATTAAGGGCTTTGCAGTGTGCTGTGCCCGGTGGTCTGTGTTGTGTGCTATTAGGACCACTGCAGTCTATGCTGTGTGCTATTAGGACTACTAGTTCCGGATTTGGCTGTGTGCCTTGATACTAAATGTTATGTGATATTTGTTTATTTATGATTTTTCTTACATGCAATATTTATACATTTTTATATGAAATTAACTGTTACTCTGAGATTCAAATTTTGAATGCTAGCCCCTTTTAAGTCCTCAGGCAGTTCATTTAGGTTTGAGCCGGGAGACTGAGGTAAGACGGCGGAGCAGGATTATGGTATTTATGATGAAGAAGGATGGAGTTCCTTTTTGAATATTTATTTGATTTTCGGATGAGTGTAGTATATTATTTTGGCTTGTCAGGTACCATTATCCGGATGACTGTATATTAATCCCTCCGAAGAAAATTTATCTTTCCGTATTTTTATTTTATCAGTATACCTTGTCCAAACCGGTGTGTGCTCTGCTGCTTAGACTCTAATGCATGACGTAATTAACCTAGAAATGGAATTAAAATTGAATTAAACTAAAGGATTACACTACCCGCTACCAGAGAGGGTGAGGCCAGTAGGTGTGTAACACCATCTCATCAATCAAATAGAGTAAAATATCATTTTTGCCTCAGAAGTTTTGTTGAGGAGCAATTTTGCTCCGGAAGTTTACAAATCATAACAATTTTGCCCATCTGTCTCCCAATATTAAATTTGACTATTAAATCAGTAAAAGAACACACATAATGTCTTGAAAAGGTCAAACTTGAAGTCCGAGAGGGAGATCCTTGAGACATTGAGCTCAAGGCGACTGGAAATTGTGAAGCCGAACTAGTCAAAAGGACTGAAAGGTTTGTCGCAAAACCCAAAGGAAGCATCACTTATGATCTAAACAAATGAAACGCAAAACAATAAATGAATTGTCCCAAAAATTGGTCCAGTAAGACAAATCAATAGTGATAGTATTTACCTTCGTATAATTTGATCTAGGCCACCCACCTCTTCCCACAAGGTATCTATATTGCTCCTAAAAATTCCAGCAATTTTAAGTAATCCTTACTGAACCAATATTTGGGACATTTCATTATTGATTTGTTCCAAATATTGGTTTGATCTAGACAAATCAATGTTTAGGAGCAGTGTAGATTTACTTAAAAATTGATTCAGGAGGAGCAGTATAGAATCCCTTAAAGTTGCTGGAATTTTAAGTCCCTTTGACCAGTTCGGCTTTACAAATTTTGGATGCCTTGAACTCAACGTCTCAATGATCTTTCTTTCTGACTCCAAATTCGACTTCTCCAAGGAATGACATGTGTTCTTTAACTAATTTAATAGTCATATTTAATATTGGGGGTCAGAAGAGCAAAATTGCTACGTTTTGTAAACTTCTAGAGCAAAATTGCTCCTCAGTTAAAACTTTGAGGGCAAAAATGATATATAACTCTATTTGATTGATGAGGTGGTATGCCACATGTGTACATAGTTAAATTTAATAGTCAGAATTAATGGAGCGTTAAAATTACTACGTTTTGTATTAACTTCTGTGGCAATTCTGCTCCAAAAAAAACTTCCATCCACCTAGTGCTCCTCAGCCTAAATTTCTGAGGCAAAAAAGATACTTATCCCTAATTTAGTTGCTGGTGTGTGGAAAATCCTTAAGACACTTGAATCTCTTAATTTGTGATCCATTGTTAGAGATATTGTGTCTTGATAGTATGCAGATTAATTCTTTCATGCACTAATATTCCTAAGCATATATTGTGAAGTGTGTGAACTCTTTTTTTAATACGATGGAGATAGGAATCAATCAGCAATGGAGGCTATAGTAATTCGTCCAACCTGCTGCTTGAATAAAGCTCTCCTAGCCAAGCAAATATGTATGGAGAATATTGAAGTATGAGGATAGCGCTTTGCTTGGAAAGGTACTTGAAAAGTTAAGTATGTTATTTACTGAGAATGCACATGTTATTGCATTTAATATCAGTTGGAAAATTCCATGTGATCAGCAAGAATAACTTTTATAGGTTTTCGCACATCTTCTAGACTGGTTTTACGAGTGATGAGATGATAACAACGACTCCCTAAAACTTAAGACCACTAACCACGACTTAAAAGTCGACTGGAATATATTTTATTTAATAAATAAAATAATTTGACTGAGCCTATAACCCTAACTTAACCCTAAACTTGTGAGGCACTAAACTAGACACTAAAAATGTCAAATTTGCCAAGAAGGAGCTACACAGTTGGCTAAGGCGTTGGGTTTTATTCCAAAAAAAAAAAAAAGAAGGTTTGATATCCACGGGTCGATGTGAGGGACTTGTTGGTAAGTGATCTGTAAATACCTCTTTAACCGTGCTTTAAGCCTGGAGATAGATGTGCTCTCGCCCGGTTGGGTTAGTGGTGTCTAACCCTACTTAAACTTTTTTATATTACCAAAAAAAAAAACCCCCACTGAAACCACTATTTAAACAACTAAAATAAATATTTATAAAATAAAATTATATTACTTCAATCCCTTAAACTAGGGGCAGGTGATTCCCAAACGTGGTACTCTATCAATACTACCCTTTAGAAATTTGCCTTGTCCTAAAGGTGAGTGTAGGAACTTGCCTGTGGATAATTGATCGAAGTCGGCAGGCGGAGTATATTGGGAAGGATCTTTGTTAAATTATATGTAATCAAGCAGGGAGTATATTGGGAAGGATCTTTATTAAATTATATGTAATCAAAATCTAATCTCATAATTAATAAAAAAAAGATAAATCTTTAATAGGAGATAAAATTAAAGGAGAATCGAAATAATTCTCTATAAATTTCCATATATTATCTAGACCACTTTTACGGTAGACTCCATATTTAATTATTTATCGATATTTTACCCAAAAAAATTATTTATCGATAAAAGGATAATAACGACTCCCTAAAATTTAGGAGTACCACAACCCATGACTTAATAACCTATTTGAATATATTTAATTTGATAAATAAAATACTTTGACTCGTTATAGAACTCTAACTTAGTCCTAAACTTGTGTAGCACTTAACTAACGAGTCCACATTATTTGGTTAGAATTATATGCTTATTAGGTGCTTACTGTAATAACCCAAAAATTATTATTTTTCATAGGATCAAGGTGACCAATGATTGTATTTTTTTAGGAATCATAAAATATCACAAAAATACCAATAATTACCAAATTAAATTAGGGTTCTTTTATGATAAAAAAAAGAGTAAGGAAGTGTTATGAAAATACTTAAACAAATAGGAGAAATTAATAAGAATTAATAAACAACTAACTCTTCATTTAACTAAATAAGTGTGTAATTTTTCATGATTAATCAAGGGATTAATTAATGAAGACTTAAGCCTCAATTTTCATAATTTATTAAGAAACTAAATTTTCTAAAGCCCTATAATTATCAAACTAATACCTAAGTTCATATTTAGTTCATAAAAAGTTATAAAGAGTTATCAAAATACAAAGACCAATTAAGGAGCAACTATCAACAAATAATGGGCAATTAAAATTGCAACAATTAGAATAGAGGCACTAAATTTAATAGCAAAATTTAATAAGCATAATTAAGGGTTTATGACCCTAATTAAGAACCAATGGCAAATAAGGATTAAGATTAGCATAAGTAGAGTCTCTAAAGGCCATAATTAAGTTAGAGACCAATCATAATTTGACAACTTCACTAAACCACTTTATTATGGATGCTAATTAAGATTAGTAATGGAGGGCTAAGATTAAATTTAATAAAGCTAAAACCAAAGGCCTTAATTTAGCCTCATAAAGCCAAATCCTTGTGAAATTGGATTAGCCAATGATAAATCAAGAAAATGTTCTTAATCCTCATAAAATTAATTGGACCAATAAGAGATTAATAGAAATTGAAGGTTTGGATTAAATCTAGTAAAGTTAAATCCTAAGGCTTAAATTAACTCTCATAAAACACAATCCATGTAAACCAAAATTAACCAAAGAGAGATTTTCCTCTAAATACTATAAGATAAATAAAACACAAATTGAAAATAAATAAAGGGGGGAGGGGGACGGTTTTTCTAAGCAAAAAGGAAGAAGATAAATTGTTTAATTAGTGAAAGACACACATGCAATATGAGTCATGAGCAAACATTAATAGCATGAACACTTTCAAGGCAAAATGGAAGAGGATAAGATGAGGTGTGTGTGTATGTGTAAGAAAGAGAGTGTTGTGAGTGTGTGTGTATACAATTGTTGTGCATGTGTGTGTGTCTAGTATGAAGAGAGGAAGAAGAGTCAAAGCATTAGCCAATAGGAAAATTTAAGCATACAACAATTAAATTAATCTATGAAATTAATTCTAGACATAAACAAATGAAAACCTATACAAACTAAATTGTATCTTGAAATCCATTAACCATAGACCAAATATAAGAAAAGATTATGAACAAGCATAATTCAAGCTTGAAAATGGTTATAACCAAAGTCATTTCCCCAACTTTTGAAGATTGATACCAATTAAGAAAATAGGTGTTTATGGTCTCTAAATAAAGCTAAGAACTTCAAGATTTCAAAACCAAAGAGGAAATTTGAATAAAACTTCATTAGGATCTCCAAATATATTTTTATCTAGAGAGAAGCAAAACAAAGAACACTACAAGAAAAAAGGGTTTTAGCGACGGAAAAAATCCGTCGCTAAAAACTAAAATTCCGTCGCTAAATGAATTAGCGACGGATTTTTTCCGTCGCTAAAAAGTGCTCGCAATTGCGACGGAATTTCAGATTTTGTCGCAATTAGCGACGGATTTTAAATCCGTCGCTAATTGTGACGGAAAATGATTCCGTCACAATTGGCGACGGAATATGATTCCGTTGCTATTTTGAATTTAGCGATGGATTTTAAATCCGTCGCTAATTCAAATTAGCGACGGAATATTATTCCGTCGCTAATTTCGCTAAATTCAAATTAGCAACGGATTCAGTTTCCGTCGCAAATTTGATTAATTTTTTTTTAAAATTATATATTATTTATTTTAATTAATTTTTTATTTTTTTTTAATTTTATTTAAAAATTATATTCTTTTAAAATTAATTATATTCTTTTCCTTTATTTTTTTAAAATTTATTTATTTTATTTTTTAATTTTGTTTAAAAATTATATATTAAAATATTTAAAAAAGTAGTATAACATACATACCAAATCTTCATAACACAGAGTATAAAATACAATATAAATGTAGTGTTTCAACAGAGATGTACTAAAAAAGTAATCTAAGCAGCAGCATCCTCATCATCATCACCAGCAGGAGGATCACCTTCAGGAGGCGGCATCGGACCCTTGTCTTTCATTAGGGCCATGATTTGACGCTGCATCTGTCTAACCATCTCCTGTGTCTGGTGGAGCTCAATGTTTGTCTCCATTTGTTTTTGCTTTGTCTCGCTCAGCTCAGCTGCTTGCGACTCCATAATTGTCTTCATCCTCTTCAACTCATCTGCTAAAAAATTAGGAAATATAATTATCTTTTTTGCACTGCATTTAAATGAACCAGAGAATGAAAATGTAACAATCAATATCAAATGTATTACGTTTACCTGCAGAAACACCTTCACTGCTGGATGTGGAGCGCTTTGATTCCTTAAGTCGGTTGGCACAGGAACCTAACCCGAAGACTCTACCTTTGCTGTTAAATCCACCTGCAGCCTGTAAGAATAGAGTCTCGTTATCGGACTGAGAGGATGAGGGGTCGGTTTGACTTTGCGAATCTCTCTCCTGTGTCAGCCTCAGATAGTTGCCCTATAAACAAAAAAATACATCACAAAAAAAGACATGTGAAATGAAATAAACATGTTGGTGTTCGAAACAAAGAATCAATGCAATATAAATGTCTCACCGCCACTTGCTCCGCCCCTGGCGTTAATCCATATCTTCTCACCCCCTTCAGTCTGGCAGGTATGTGTCTGCTCAAAGGCACGCCACTCAACCTCTTCTGGTGGAACATCCCCAGACTGTGCCTGCAAACACATGAAAAATCGTTAACAAATTGTTTCAAGGTACAAAACATTGAATACTTTAATAGAAAATAATGTGTACTCACAATTTTTCGACAATGCTCACTCAGCGGAATGGACCCGCCAGCATATGAAGGTCCCACCTGCTTGGCCCTATTCTCCTTACTTTTCTGACTTCTATTATTAAATTTCTCATCGTTCGCCCACTGTGCAAGTAATAGGCTTGCAGTCTCAGGGTCAATCCAATCTGTCTTGCCTTCACCCTTTCTCAATTTATGAAATCTCCCAGACAACCACTTGCTTCCCTTATGGTTAAAAGCTTTTCTCAGACCTTTATGATGTTCAGGCAACGTCATAAACTTACTCTGAAAATCAATAATGAACAATTAGTGCCCCAAATGTTACAAATACTTAATCAGTTCGTATTTGGATAAGAAATTAATAACTATAAATCACTTAACTTACCAAAAACTCGTTGAACCATCTATTCCGAGTGTCCTTAGGAATTTCTTTCCTCGTGCCCCAAGGCTCATTGAAATTACGGAATATTTGGGTTGACAAGACATTAGCCACCGGGGGATAAGGGTCAAATCTGTAGACAAAGGATATGAATTATGATGCAAATACGAGCATACAAACTAAAGGTTAAAAATCGTAGCATTATTAGTAACTTTGTATGACTCACCCCTCGGTGCCGTCAGGACGGATCCAAAGCTTCCCCGTCACAGGATCTTTCGCTCTCCATACAGGTGTATTAGAGGAACTACCTCCTTCGTCGACCTGGCTATGAGGCGACGGAATGTGCTGAATGAAGGAATGTGAATTATTGAAGAGTTTGTACATAGATGGTTAAATAAAACTACACATATGGAAATCAATCAGAAATGGTAAAGTAAACCTGGTATCCCCCTTGCTGTGGATTACTGGAGGAAGACGGGGAAGTGGACATATACAGCGACGGTGAAGTGGACAGGTAAGCCGATGGTGAAGATGAGGACTCATATGGTGAAACCTCTGGGGAAGCGCCTCTCCCCCCCATGCCTTCGAAGGGAGCAGATGGCGTTCCCCTACCTCTGACAGGACGAGGTCGGGATCGACCACGACCACGTCCACCATCTGAACATCCTCCAGCTGGATGCTCCATATACCTATGAACACTTACAAACATTATGTGAAAACACATAAAAATAAGATATTTATTACTTAATATGACAGTAGCGCAATTACGGAGTATGTTGTATAACAAATTGTCATAAACAAAAGAACTAACACAAATCAATCGGATGATTCACGTTCTTCGTCATCTGCTTGCACGTCTTCCTCTGGAGTCTCATAGTCATCGAACTCAGATTCGCTATCAGAGTAAATCACTTCTGTCTCATCGTCTGATTCCTCACCGTCAACTTGGATAGGAATCAACTCTAAGTTCGTAGCAGAATCAAACAGATTGCTTGGTACATCGTCGTCGGCAATGTTTATGGGCAGTACATGTTCCACATCAGCTTGGAACGGTTCCTTCGTGCCGTCATTTGCTTCCAACTCTTTCGACTGAGGTATAATATTCCGTGCTTTGGTTTTAATAACTCCCACCCACCCTTGGCGGGATGTGGGGTATTCTGTATAGTAAACTTGTTCCGCCTGTTGAGCAAGGATGAATGGGTCATAACCAATCGTATATCTCCTTGTCCAGTGGATCTCAATATTTCCATGTTTGTCCACTTTTGTCCCACGCGGACTGTTATCAAACCACTCACATTTAAAAAGTGTCACCACCTTGTCCCACTGGTAACTCAGCTGAATTATGTCGATTAACTTCCCGTAGTAGTAACTCTCGACCCCGTCAACTTGGTCACCTCGACAACATACACCATAATTGCAACATTGTGTACCTGCGTTCGCTTCAACAGTTGAAAATCGATACCCGTTGATTATATATTTGTTGCACCGGGTAACACTAATTGCAGCTCCATAAGATAAACTCCATGCCACTTGATTGGGATCTTCTGGATGTTCCAAGAAGTAGGAGCGAAACCATTTTGGGAACTTAGAGTTCGTGAATTGGTCAACTTGGGATTCCGACATTTCAGGATTTTCCGATCGGACCAAATTAGAAAAATGACTGCAACAAAAAAATGAAGTTAATACTATAATACTTACCGTAACAGTGAAAAGAAAACAAATCTTACTTTAAGTATTGGGCGGCCTCTTCACAGTTGTTTAGAATGTACCACTCCGCTACTCGCTTATCTCTTGCTTCAAGAGTTGATCTCCAACGTTTTCCCACAACTCGGCCTGGAAAATCAAATATTGATTTTTGTTCGCTCGTATTACCGCCATCATCGTTGCGAGGTACCTGTCTCCATGTTGATGTCATTTCAGGAGGATAATAGTATGACGCAAATTTTGTGGCCTCTTCGACTAGATACGCTTCAGCGATAGATCCTTCAACGTGGGTTGGATTTTTGATTTTTTGTTTAAGAGTGCGTAAAAACCTACAATGGACAATTACAGGGTATCTATAAACTAAAGTGCACGAAAGAAATAACTGCACGAATGAAATATATATATTACCTCTCAAACGGATACATCCACCTATATTGTTGGGGACCTCCTACTCTTACTTCATATGCCAAGTGAACAGGTAAATGTTCCATTGAGTCAAACATGCTAGGAGGAAACATGATCTCTAACTTGCATAGTGTTATTGGCATGCTCGCCTCCAGGTGCCGTAAGTTTTCCACATTAAGCTCATAAGCACAAATTTCTCTAAAGAACCTGGAAAATTCTGTTAGAATAGACCATATGTGGTTCGGTAATGCTTTGAAGGCCCACGGCAACAATCTCTGGAAAAAAACATGACAATCATGACTCTTCATCCCGAATAACTTCCCCTCGTGCAAGTTGACACATCTTTTCAAGTTTGACGCATAACCGTCCGGGAGTTTCAGCTCTTCAACCCATTGCAACAATTCCAAATTCTGCTGTTTGTTTAATGTGTACGGTGCTCTAGGTTTGGAAATCCGTCCCCTGCCATCCTGCACCAAATGCAAAGCAGGCCTTCTACAAATCGCTTCTATGTCCTGTCTAGCATTGATTGTGTCCTTCGTCTTGCCTTTCGTGTCCATCACGGTGTACAAAATATTGCAAAACACATTGCTCTCAATGTGCATGACATCCAGGTTGTGTCTTAACAATTGATCTTTCCAATATGGTAGTTCCCAGAAGATGCTGCGTTTGTTCCAATGATGATCAACACCATATCCCTCGGGTTCGTTGGAAGCAGCACCCTTTTCGACACTTTGAATATACTTGACCCTGTCCCATATTTCTTGGCCACTTAAACGACGAGGTTGATCTGCTCGTTCAACCACATTTCGCGTGAAGTCTTTTCTATTTGTCCTATACGGATGGTCCGGGGGTAGGAATCGTCGGTGCCTGTCAAACCAACAGACTTTGCGACTGTGTTCCAAGCTAAAACCCATGTTCTGCTCAAGACATACCGGGCATGCAAGCTTTCCCGACGTTTGCCAGCCACTCAACATCCCATATGCAGGGAAATCATTTATCGTCCACATTAAGGCAGCACGCATTGTGAAATTCTGACTCAATGATATATCATACGTTAGAACCCCTTCACTCCACAACATCTTCAACTCATCTATCAAAGGCCTGAGGTACACATCTATCTTCTTTTTGGGGTTGGATGGCCCAGGGATTAACGCGGTGAGGAACAAAAACTCCCTTCTCATGCACATAGAAGGTGGGAGGTTGTACGGTGTCACAATGACAGGCCAATAGGAATAATTTCTGCCTGATTTATCAAAAGGAGCGAACCCATCCGAGCATAGACCAAGGCGGACATTACGGGGATCCATAGCAAAGAAAGGATTCGCCTCGTCAAATTTACGCCATGCTTCGGCATCAGATGGATGCGTCACAAAATTTTCATCCCTGTGATGCTCCCGGTGCCATCTCATGTGAGCAGCTGTTTGTTCTGATGCGTACAATCTCTGAAGTCTGGGCACCAGAGGAAAGTAGTGCATCTTGCTTAACACTTGACAGGTCATTTTCCTTCCTTTCCTCACAACTTTATATCTGTCATGTCCACAGAATTTACAATTGATCAACTCAGCATCATCCTTGTAATACAACATACATCCTCTAGGGCAGCAATGGATTTTTTCACATCCAAGCCCAAGCTCTTTCACCTTTTTTTTTTGCTTGGTAAAAATCCTTCGGCAAATTATTGTCTTTGGGAACAACTTTGTTTATGATCTGCATCATTTCGTTGTAATTCCTCTCACTCATATGGTGATCAGTCTTCAAGCTTAGTGTTGCTAGAGTAGCCGAATGCGATGAATATTCACTACTTTCAAAGTGTTCGCATCCTTCCCATAGCGAACGTTGCGCTTCTTGAAGCATTTTATAGAACCTATCAGCGTCCGGATGAGGATCCTCTCCCATGTATGATGGTTGAGTATGTGTACCGGTCTCCTCTCCCATGTATGACGATTCGGCATGATTAACGGGATCAAAATATCTGCCGATGGACGGTCCCGCGGCATCCATAACCAACGGCTCATACGCATTAAGGTTTTCTCGATGACTACTGTCCCCGTAATAACCACTCGGTGTCTGTCGGACTTCGCCAAGACATTCCCAACACTCATAATCCTT
Source organism: Acacia crassicarpa (assembly GCA_034222035.1). Lineage (NCBI taxonomy): Eukaryota > Viridiplantae > Streptophyta > Magnoliopsida > Fabales > Fabaceae > Acacia > Acacia crassicarpa. Next base: position 38,238,470 of record JAWXYG010000011.1, read on the forward strand.
CATGAATCCATTCTGACACAAATGAATTTTGACCCTGCTCGGATTTTTAAACCTTAAACACTTACATTTGGCACACGGACACCTGATCTCCCTACTTGAATTATTTGAATGCGCCAAAGCAAATTGGATGAACTCGTTCAAACCCGCCCTGAATGCTGGATTTAGTTCTCTTCCAGTTAGACGATTGTACATCCAACTCCTATTGTGATTGTCTTCCATACTTCCTAGCTACTTCAGTTACTAACCTAATTAACATCTCAATTTGCCACAAATACAATTATAAGTAGCCAATACAACTAGCCACTTATATATGTCAACCAATTGCCACTTAATCAAGAAAGTAAAAAAAAAAAAAAACAAACACATGCATTGAACAAAGAACATATCCCAGCAAGCAACCAGTGAATGAGGATAGCACACCAGAACATGGGGACATGTTTGTGGAGGGGGCAAACAAAAAATAGAATACTATAAGTATTTTGGATTTTCTAACATATAAAGATTATATAAGACTTAATCAAATTTCTTACATCTGCAAAATCAACTTTATCTTTTGTATTTCTAATTACCTATTTATCTAAACAACTTGTTATTTATAATTACCTAATTAACCCATCTTGTTATTATTGTTTGATATATAAACACACACACTTTCTCTCTCCCGATTAGTGTGACCAATGCTTGATTAATGACATTTTTATTTTTATTTTTTATGGTGTGTGAAGAGTGGAGCTAAATACCCAAGAGGGGGGGTGAATTGGGTATCTAATAAAAATTAAGGATTGAGCTCTGTTTTTGACTAATGAAAACAGAGGCTAACAGAGGAGTAGGGAAGGAAAGCTTTACACAATGTGATTTATACTGGTTCGGTCCTTTCTCTGACCTACATCCAGTCCCCAAGCCTCACCTGGGATTTTCAATCCACTATAATCAAATATTGATTACACACTCTGTACTTAGAGTTGTTCTCTCACTAGAACACACTCCCCCTTACAAGTTGTAATCAATACACCCCAACTACCAAGTCCCCTGACTTGTAGTTATCTCAATCAATAAATGATTTACAAGTATTTGACTCTCTTACAGAGCAGATAAGATAAACACTGAAGAACTAAGTATCAAAATGATACAATACAGATGTAAGCTTGATACAATAAATGACTCAATAAATTTTCGTTCTAAAAAATAGTTGTATCTTATTGTGAAGAAGTTAATGCTCTCTATTTATAGGTAGAGAACATTAAATGACCGTTGTAAGATGATTCCAACCGTTGGAATTGATTAGCTTGGGTTCTGGTCATCTTCTCTCTCTAAACTTCTGCTAATCCAAGTCTTAATGAAGTCTGATGTGGATCTCTGAGTTTCTGCCCGTTGGAATTAACTTTACTTGATGTAGTAAGCATTCTTTAACGTTAACAAGGCGTGCTCAGATGGATTAGCCGAAAGTAGATGAGATTGTGCAGGTGCATTAAATGCACTGTTCACCTTTTTGCTTTTTCTCACAAATCTTCAATAATCTTGATCTGTGCTAACTGAAAAGCACTCAACAAACTTGTTAAACATATCTGGGATCATGAGTGAATGATTTATGAAAGCAATTAGATCAAACAACAAGATATAGCAGATTTCACAAATTTGAAAAAGCTTCAACGGTCACTAACCTCGAGGTTAGTTCATCCAACCTTGAGGTTGGCCTGAAATCTTCAGGCAAACCTTCGTTTTAAAATCATTCAACCTCGAGGTTGCAAAGTGAACCTCGAGGTTTCTCTTGAGAAGAAACCTTCTGATAAATCTCATTAACTTGTAAACCTTGAGGTTCCAAAGGTAACCTCGAGGTTTGAAGTTTGTTTCAAACCTTCAGTTTTCACTGGAGCCCGACAACCTCGAGGTTGTACATCTGTACTCGAGGTTGGCTCTTTGAAAGTGCAAAGTTCAAAGTTAAACATAAAGCCCAGCCTCGAGGTTACAATGTTAACCTCGAGGTTTTCAATACTTTGAAAACCAGTGTGCTCTCTGTAAGTGATAAAACTCGAGGTTGCAACATCATACTCGGGGTCCAAGGTGTTTTCATCGGGCTTAAGTTTCAAAACAAAGTGTCCAACCTCGAGGTTGAAATATGGACCTCGAGGTTCATGTGCTTGATGAACAACATGACCTTTCTGTATGAGTTGAACCTTGAGGTTAGCTTTGCATACTCGAGGTTACAAGTGTTAATGAAGAAACTTGGATTCTCCAACTGAACCAGAACCTCGAGGTTGACTTCTCAACCTCGAGGTTTCACATATAACCTGTGAAACCAAGTTTTGCAACATTCGAACACTTGATTTTTAAAGCTTCTGTAAGATCAAACCTCGAGGTTACAAACCCAACCTCGAGGTTTGCTCTTAACCAGAGTTTTGACACTTAAGAGCAAAACCTCTTCAATTGTTTGTAGTTGTTGACAATCATCAAAACCATCAGAGAACTAACAGTGTGGATTTTGTAACTGATGCCTCGAATAAGAATAAAATAAAGATAAAATCTTTAATAATCATTATTTTTTCAAAAAAAGTTTAATTTAAAATATCATCAATTGTTAATTTTAAATCTCGACCGTTGAAAATTTTAAAGATAATCTCTTCAAATTTCACGAGCAAATGACTAAAACAAGTATTTTAGGAACATATTTTACCAATAATTAACTTAATCAATTTATTTAATTTTGACATACTAATTATTTAATTATTAAATTTAATGATCACAAAGAGTAGTATTTTGTTTAGTAGTATTGAATATTACATGTGTTCCAAATTCATGAAAAGGCATTTGCTGGTCGGAAAGCACTCAGCAGCGTCTGAGAGTTTTGTAAAATATTAAATATTTCAAATGAATATTTTCCCTTAATTATAATTATGCAACATTTATTAAGTAATTATTTTTTTACTATTAAGTATTTATAATTTAGCTAATGAAAATCGGACTCTCGTGAAAACTCCAGTGTTTTTTTCATCTTAATTATTTGCAATATGTAATTAAATATTGATTTTTTTTTTTTTAAAAAAACTCGTTAATTTAGCCGCCATATGTGTAGGTCTACCTAATTTGCATGAACCGAACCTAACGTTACAACTTTTCCCTTATAAATGCAGTAAACAAATTTTATTAAATATGACTATTTATAACCTAATGTTACAACTTTTCCCTTAAAAATGCAGCAAACAAACAACAAATCTTAAATTATAACCTATTTATTCATGAATAATAAATATGACTAACTTTTCAATTTTTATTTATATTAATTTCTCATGATAAATAAAGTGGTGAAAAAAAAAGAATAAAAAAAAGGGAACTTACTGGATGGGGAGGGTAACCGGAAGGCGGAGAAGAACACTAGTGATTAGAGAATGGCAACTGTCGAGACCTATTTATTAATGAGGAAAAAAATTACAAGTTTTTTCCATTTTTTATATATTAATTTCACATAACAAATAAATAATTAATTAAAAAATAAAAAAAATTAAAAAAAAACGCCATACTCACCGCCGGATCTGGAGCTTTGGGCGTGGGCAACAAGCTGAGAGAAGTGGCGTGGGCAACGAGCTGAGAGTAGTGTAGCTTAGGGGAGGGAAGCTGTGGGGGAGGGGGGAGCTTGGGCTGTCTCGGCGAGCTTTGGGGTGGCGGGGGAGCTGTGGGCGGGGGAGGTGAGCTGTGGGGGTTGAGGGCGGCGGACGCTAGCTGTGGGGAAGGCGAGCTATGGGAAAGTCGACGACGACCGAGCTATGGGAACGGGAGAAGCTGTGGGGAAGGCGAGCTGGGGGGGGTGGACGGCGAGCTGGGGTGGGGGAGCGTTGGAACGCGAGCTGGGGGCGAGGTCTCGAAGGCGGCGAGCTTGGGGCGGCTGTGAGAGCTGGGGGCGATGAGCTGTGCGTTCTGAGGAAGAAGAAGGTAATTAATTAAATGATTTTGCGACGGAATTCAATTCTGTCGCAAAATCGCTTTTTGCGACGGAAACTGAATTCCGTCGCAAAAAGTAAGAAACTTTTTAGCGACAGAATTCAATTCCGTCGCTAAAAAGTTGCAGCTGGCAGCCTTTTTGCTGCCAGCTAGCGATGGAAAATAAATTCCGTCGCTAACTTCCAAAACTGGCGGCCTTTTTGGCCGCCAGTTTGCGACGGAATTGAATTCCGTCGCTAAATCTAGCGACGGAATTGAATTCCGTCCCTAAAGGGCGGGACTGGCGGCCTTTTTGGCCGCCAGTCAGCGACGGATTTTGATTCCGTCGCTAGATTTTGTGATGGAATTCAATTCCGTCCCTAAAATTAGCGACGGATTTAAAATCCGTCGCTAATTTCCTCATTTTGCGACGGAATTTTATTTCCGTCGCAAAATGCCTTGAATTTGTGACGGAATATTTTCCGTCGCAAATTCTGTCGCTATTCTGCATTTTTTTAGTAGTGGAATAGAATAAGAAGGAAATTAATCCAAGAGTTATTCAAAGAACACATGGGATAAATCCTCTTCAAACTTGGAAGAGGATAATGTACTCTTGGAGGATGAGTCATAAAGCAATAGAAGAGGCTAGAAGGAAGAGGTGTAGGGGTAGGATTTGTGCTTCCAATTAACCTAAATCCAAGGGTTGAAAATGAATAAAAGTTGTTAGATAGTTAACCCTCAAAATCACTATAAATAGACACCTTGGATCTTCACATTCCTCACACCAAACCAAGCTTGAACAAGCAAATATAGAGAGTAGAGAGTGAGGGGGGGGGGGGGAGCTTCTTGAAGGAGTAGTAAGGTTCTTGGTAAGTTCTCTAGCTCTAGCTTTAAGTTCTTTAAGTTTTAGTCTTTAAATTCTTAGATAGAAGTAGCTTAGATCTTAAATATGCTACGATAATTTTAAATTCATGTTTTTATGGTTAAAATCAACTTTATTTCGAAAAATTGATGAAGAAGGTGTTTTAGCAAAATTTTCGGAAGAGAAACATTAAAGTAACAAAGTTCTGGTGAAATCTCATCGGTTAAGCTCTTGCTGAACCAGTGACGAAGATGCCTATATTTTATGTTGAAAACGTGGTTAGAAAATTCTGGGAAAATTCATGGTTAAAGTAGACATATAGGAATTTTTAAATATGCCAAGAACATGTCAAAATGATTTCTGTACAGGGAGATAAAAATTCTCAAATTTGGGCTACGAATTTCTGGAAAAATTCTGGGCAGATGTTTTAAACGTAAAATCTGGTAATGACTCAGGTGATCTGGGAAAAATTGATTATTTTTACTTAAAAATAGACATCCTAAGGTTTCCAAAGAATTTTACGGATCCTCGTTTCTATTTTTCTAGAATTAGTTATGATTTTCCGAAGTTAGGCAAAAATCTGCCCAAAATTTTGGATCAGCGTTTTTGAAGAGTTAAGGGTGATAAGTTGAGAAATAATCCTACCAAGGGTAAAAAGGGTCATTAGTGACTAGGATACCTTCTAGAATATTATTTGTGAATTAATAAATGCGATATTACCATTATAGGATAAATGTGACCACGGTCCGAACGACAGAGTACCGATATCGCCGACGAAGGTATGGACGCGTACTGTAACATTAACTCTGATGCTTATTGTATACTTATATGTGATAGATAGCCTGAGACTCATAAACATACAACTATAGATTCTGTTTTTTCAAAATTGTTCATACACATACAGCTTTATACGGGTTATAGTCATGATAACGCCGTTGAGTTTTCCTAGCGCTGAGGACACGGATGTACACTGTGGCACTGGTGAATAGTGCAGACTGGAATAAAATGCATAGGCAGTGGTGGTATTCTGTTACTATCTTGAATATGTGAATATCGTATGTGATTAATGTTGTAATGTCATGAATATCTGTCATACATAACTGATACATAAGCATGAGGTTAACCGTTACCTGATGTTCAATGAAAATTGAACCTCAACTCTTATCATAGTCTCAGATTGTGGAGGAACCAAGAACAAGAACAAGGATAAGCAGCACGCGTGAGAACACGGGCGGATGACTTTTTCCCTTATGTACATACTGTATTTGGATAATTGTACCACTATATAAGTACCCAGACTCAACAACAGAAACATATATTAGATACTCGCTCTTTTAAATTATTCTAATGCTCTACTCTGATTAAAATATTTCGAAAATGAATTTCGAAAATGAGGATGTTACACTTATACCTCTAATTAGAGGTATAAGCATATTTTTTAATTTTTTTTATATATTGTATTTATTTATGTTTAAATTATATACTAGATTTTTTTACACTTAGTATCTCAAATTAATTAATTTTTCATAATACTGGTGTTATAGACAAAGATAGAATTGAAAATTAATTAATTTGAGATACAAAAATCTAAGAAAGCAACATATAATTTAAATCTAAATAAATACAATATATATAAAAAAATTTTAAAAAATTATTTATACCTTTAATTAGAGGTATAAGCACCTAATAAGCATATAATTCTAAGCACATAATGTGGACTTTTAACTAACCATTGGAACCGTTATTTAAAATAATAAATAAAAATCATACTAATTCAATCCTCTAATTTTTTTTTTGGTCGAAATTCAATCCTCTAAATTGACCGCATGCGATTCCAAATTTGATACTCTATTAATGCCATAATGTAACATGCTAAGGGCTTCTAATGTACTTCTTCTAAATTCTAATGCTCTCTAAAGCAATGGCCATTAAAATTTTCTAACTTTTTTTTTTGATGCACTGGTGCTACCATATATAAACTAGGTCTTATCCTCTACAATAAGTCTCTCTAGCTTCATATTTGCCTGGGGGAGGATATGAAAACCTGGCATGGAAGAAAGACTAGCTTTAGCCAAGTGGTCAGCGGCTGCATCAGCCCAACGCCTAATATGATGCACTTCAATATTCCAATATCTATGATCCACTCACTTTAGCCAAGTGATCAAGTCAATTGTTTCAGTCAAGTTAGTCTCCATAATAACTATTCTGTTCTGGGAACAAGACTGATTGGACTTGACTAGGTGTCAAGCCTAGAGCCTACATACCCTTTGAAGGGATCAAAGTCCATGTAGTTCAATATACTTGGTTGCGTTTGCCAGAGGGGTGGTGTATGTGCTCTGTGTGACAGAAAGTAAGGTAGTAAGTTAGAATGTGTGCACCTGCTTAGTCGACCTCTGTATTTATAGAGGTGTCTGAGACGAATATCTCGGCCTGGTGTGATATTCGGGGGGTGTATCTTGGGATGCGTATTGTGTGGATATGATCTGGATACTCCTAATGATATTGGTAGATCAGATCTATTGTGATACCGGATCTTCCACTATGATCGATGTATCATACTTCTTGATATGTCCGTTGTTGGGCCATATCTCATATTTGGGCCCTGGGCCGATTCGTAACAGTTGCCTCCCAGCTCGGTAGTTCAGGCTTCTGAGCTGCCAAGGTGTACCTTGCCCCCGGCCTTTGCCGTGGTCCGGGGCCTCTGCTTCAACCGAACTAGCTTATAGTTGCCATGGTTGCAAGGGTAGCCTTGGGTCCGAGGTCTTATTTCTCCGAACACTAAAGAATTTTATCTCTGACGCCGTCCCGAGGCGCCGTTCCTCGCTTTTGCCTTAACCGTCCGGGGTGGTATCTTAAACTGCGTCGGTCCAAGGTGTTAAGTATGACCTCGAATTTATGAACATAGCCCCTTGGTCTTTGGTCCGTCGTTCGGTATTCCTTCCGTATGCCCCATCACTGCTACTTTACACCTGGCTCGCCTTGATTAGGGAGAGTCTGCAACCGTCGTGCCTATTCACACCCCGATTTTCGTGTGCATTTAACGCTCCCACTTCGTGCAGTACGCGACCTATCATGTCTAGGTGCAAAGACCTTCTTGCCCCCGACGTTCGAATGCTTTTGTTTCACTTATAAGTACATTTTTTGCATTTGGTTTTTCACTTTTCTCCGCTGCAATTATAGTACCACAGTTTCTCTCTGGTTTTCCAGTGCCATATCCTTCTACCACTGTCAAACCTTTGCCGCTTTTCCCCTCAACAGCTCGAGCTTCCTTCTTCTTTTTCCTCACAGGTACTCCACTTTTTCTTCTTTGCCTCTTTACAGTGTAACTTTGCATTTTTACCGTTTATATACTCATTCTTCCTTCTTCCTGGTCTGCTGGGTAGGCTTATAGGCCATTTTCTGGGTTTGTCTAGTATTTCCGTTTATCTTGACATACCTTGCGTTTACTCCTATAACAGTTTTTCCTTCTCCATAAGACCTTTAGTACCTAAGCTCTTAGTTCCTCCCTAATGGATAGAGGTAGAAACTTTCCCCAGTAAAAACCAATATTAACACCTGAAAAAGAGGAAGTTTTTCGCGCCCGCTTCCCACGAGCTTCATACTGGCTTTTTGGTACCGAACTTCCAGAAGAGGAGAAGTCGACTGCCGCACTCCGAGGTGTAATCGGTCACCAAAGACAAGCCAGATCTCGTCCTGCTGCTGTAAGAGCTCCAATTCCTACCCCTGCCCGTAATCTGGCACGTGTTGTTCCTCTCACACTACCAGTCCGAGCCGGGACCAGTTTCGGGGTCGGTTCCGGGTCCCCAGCTTTACTGGCTCAGCCTCTTAATAGCTACGAGGCTCTTCCTTCTGCAAGCTCGGATCCCCATCCAGAAGGGTACCTCGGCCCCTGCTGGGATTGCCTCGCTGAGAGTTCCTTCCACATCTCTCATGGCGGGGATGCAAGAGCTTCTTCCATTCTTGGCCCCTGCCGGCATCGGCTTTCTTCGGGCCTTCCTTCTAGTGCCCTCTTTCATCCGAGTCCACCATCTTTATCGCTTGCAAATATGCTTGTGCCAGGTATTCCCACACTTGCTAATATTAATACTTTTATTTTCCTTCTAGGTCAATGGCCCCCAAATCTTTGCCATCCAATAAACGGTCTGAGGCCGAGGAGTTAGACTCTTTGAGTCCTCCCGAGGGTCTATGCCGGAAGTTCGCCTGGGTATCGTATGATGTGTTGAAGACCCAGTCTCTGATGTCGGATGCTGACCTCGCCCGAATGAAGGTTCTAGACATGGTCGGGTGCGTCATCTGTCGTCTGGGAGCCGACGAGCCTATTTGCTCAGAGCGGCAAATAGGTCATACCAACTTCTTTTCCTTTTACCGGGACTGCTTGACTCGGGTCGGTGTTTGCTTTTTGTTCATCGCCTTCCAAATTTTAGCCCTGTGGCACCTGAACCTTGCACCCTCTCAACTTTATCCGAATGGGTGGGCTTACCTCGTGGCGTTTGAGCAACTGTGCCGCTCATTCCCGTTCCAATTCTTTGCTCAGCCAACCTTTTCTTCTACTATTTCTGCCCCTTCACACCCGGCTCACCTAAAGAGAGTAAGAAGTTAAAAGGGCTAACGTCTCTTTGTAGCGATCCAGAGAGGAAACTTATGTAGCCCTTTTCTAACTCTTTCAAGCAGTTCAAGAATGCCTTCTTCAAGGTTGCCGCCAAGCTCGGTCAGCAGCCTTGGTTTTTGAAAGGGGTTGAGGCCGCAGATGTAGAGTGGAGCTTTCCTCTCTACTAGATGGAAGAGCATCATAAGATTGCCCCTTCATCTTACCAAGTTTCCCGCGACGAACTCCTGCTGGAGACAATCCCTTTCGTCCCTCGGTTGGCTGCTTTTGTAAAGGAGTACGACGTCCAGAGCACGACCTTCTTCATAACCGGGGCTGGTTCGAGGCCAATCCCCTCAACTTGTAGGGCTTTTGCTTTTATGCATCTATTACCCTGCCTGTCTTTACATTTTTGCTTGATATACTGTCTTGGTTTCTGACTTCTTTTATTTGTCTTTTTAGCTCAAGACATGAAGGCCCTTCTCAGCTATCTGTCCAGGGTCAACCCGACTGTGTCTTCACCGAGTAGGCAGACTCGGAAACGGGCTGCCCCTGCCGATGCCGCTGCAAACAAGGCCGCCACTGTCAGGGCCAAGAAAGCTAATGCCTTTGACGGCTAAGGCTCTGCTACCTCTGTCCCCGCCGAGTCTTCCCAAGGAGTGGTTACCCTAACTTTGAAAGGAAAAGAGGCTGCGGTGTCCGTGTCTGTAGTCACTCCATCTACTCCATCGGCCTCGGTGCTTCCGCCTCCTCCACCTCCTCCTCCTAAGACGTCCGGTCCTTTTTCAGTGCTTCCTCGGGGTTTCGTCTGGGAGAAGGGGGTGACCGAGGAACTTGACGTTGCTTTTCTCCCTCCTCGCCAGTTCATGGAAGGCCGACCCCTATCTCCGCCAAACGAGGCCATGGTGCACAACGCCCAAAGGTTCTTATGCAAATCCGTTGGGCTGCTTCAAGCACTGCTTCACGTGAGAGGCAAGTACACCTTGGCTGAAGTAGAAAATCGATAGCTAAAGGCGTCCCAGGCGGAGGTGGCGACCAAACAGAAAGCTTTGGAGGAGGCCGAGGCAGTTAAGAAGGCTCTGGCTGAGTCCGAGGCTAGGGTGAAGGCCCTATAGGAGGAGCAGGATGTCGCCAAGGCCGCTGCTGGGAAAGCGGCTCAGGAGCTGCAATTCTCCAGGGAAGCGGTGGACAAAATGACCTCTGAGTGTGCCCGGTTGCGGCGGGCTCTAGGTGAGAGTCTGGACACTGTGGACAAAACTTTCAAATGAAACCTCAAGGTTTTACATTTGAGAGATTTTTTCAAAACTTTCCAAATTGAGTGAAAACTCGAGGTTTGTAATGAAATCTTGAGGTTTTCCCAGGCAGAGAGAAACGAACATTTCAAAGTTTTGAAAACCTCCAGTTTTGCTTAGAAACCTCAAGTTTTGATGTTTTGGACATAAAATCAGTTTCACATGCTAAGTCCAAAACTCAAGGTTTGATGAACAAACCTCGAGGTTTCTGTGCTGTTTTTGAAATTTGAATTTCGTGATTTCATAAATCTGTCTTGGTTGATCCTAATACTTTCCAGTATTAATCCTCTATGTTCCTAGATATATTTAACCACCTTCTTGATGAGTTCTTAAACAGATTGACGACAGTTTATTGAAGATCTCAACAAAAGCAAAAAGCATGTCAGCACAATAAATGCAGTCCAGAAAAGTTACATTCTTTCAGCTAATCGAACTGCATATGTCTACAAAGCATTAAAGAATGTTTTCTACAACAAGCAAACTCTTCTTCAATTGATTAATTCGCAGAGAGTCAACTCTGATCATCTAGCCAACTGGATTAAGAGTAATCAAGAGAGAGAAAGTCCCAAAACCACTTCAGAACACTTGGACAACTTCTCCAACGGATCTATTTTGAAAGCAATAGTCATTTAATGATCTCTAAGTATAAATTGAAGAACATTCAAGTCTTTCCAACAACTACAACATCTGAAAACGTACAAGCATTCAAGTCTCACAACTACCTTTAGTTTTCATTTGTATTTTGTCTTTTGACATTATAAGCTTCAGTGTTTATCATCATCTACTCTTAGAGAGAGTTTTTTCTTTGATTATTGATCATTGATTGTAAAGAACCACAAGTTAGGGGACTTGGTGGTTGGGTTCATTGATTACAACTTGTAAGAGGGAGTGAGTTCTAGTGAGAGAATCACTTCTTAAGTGCAGAGTGTGTAATCATTGATATAGTGGAAATCCCAGAGTGTCTGGGGATTGGATGTAGGTCAAGTTGATAGGACCGAACCAGTATAAATTCTTGTGTCCAAGCTTTCTCTTCCTTATCTCTGTTAACCCCTGTTTTAATTGTTAAAAAATAGAGCTTTTAACTGAAAAATTTCAGAATACCCAATTCACCCCCTCTTGGGTATTCAGCTCCATTTACACTTAGTGTATATAGTTTTTTTTTTAAATATATATATGGAAACATTAAAATCATATGGTTCTTAAAAAAAATTATTTGCAAAATTTAATCGTAAAAAGTAGTAAATAAATGAATAATTTTCTTATTTAACTTTCAAAAAATTCAATTGAGCCGGTAGTTTATATCTTTAATTAATTAGGTCAATGTGAAGCAGCTCAGCTCACGGCCAGCAACAATTATGAATGTTGGAATAGAATAAAGAATTTTACGGAATGAGAATATTCAATTTTTTGAGTTTTCCCATATAAGTTACGATTTAAAATAATGTTAATGTGTTCTTTAAGGACACAGCACGTTTAGCTAGTGAAAATATAATTTATGTAATATTTTTTAAGCTAAATTATACTTTTAGTCCTTTAATTACATGAGATACATTTTTGGTCCCTTAATTTTATAAAGTATACTTTTAGTCTTATAATTCTAACATCGTTAATTTTGTTAATGGAAAACATAAACTCCAGTGATAACGATGTAAATTAAATGATGACTGTGTAATTAAATGCTATTAAGTTTAAATTTAGAATATGGATAAATTGAAGAATATATAAAATTTACATAATTAAATGCTATTAGTTATCACTTGAATTCATCACATCAGCATTTTTCATTATCAATATTAACGGTGTTAGAATTTTAGGACCAAAAGTATACTTTATAAAGTTAAAAGGCTAAAAATATGCCTTATATAAAATTCGAAAGACTAAAAGTATATTTTAGCTTACTTTTTATGTATTTATGTATGTAAGAATAGAATAAATAATTTTACGGAATGAGAGAATATTTAATTTTTTGAGGGACCAAACTTAATTAGGTCAAGTTCCTTAGTTCTATTAGATCCAGTTAGCCAATCATATGTTGCCACCTAGATTGTTTTCACACACCAGCATTTGACCCTGTTAGCTGGGCAATCATGAGGAGTTCCATTGTGAAGAGGATTGGCGGCCAAATATACATTGCAAACCATGATGCTGTTTTCATGTTCATCTCCAACACTATTAGATGTATCAAAGAAGGTTATGCCCTTGCTCAATGTTTCCTTAATAACAGAATGAGAAAGAGGGCCGTTATATATTCCTTAATAATACTACACACGTGGCAGTATATGATTGGCTCATTCGACCTGATAGGCCTAAGGTACTTGACATAAGGTTTGTCATTTTTTGAGTTTTTCCTATACAAGTTACAATTTAAAATAATGTTAATCTATTATTTAAAGAACACAGCAAAGTTTGGTATATTGAGTAGCAATACTATTGATCGATATCCGAGCCATCTCATGTTTTGGATGGGAAATGGCTCTCTTGTTATTTTTGTTTTCTTATAACACTCAATCTGTGTTTACTCTACGTACAGGTCAAAAAATATATATGTGTGTTTTCATTACAGTATTAAGTATTATTAAACGGTGACGGGATCGATCGGTTTGACCCAGAAATCGGTGAACTGGCCAGATAACTGATCCAGGTGAACCACTAAACCAATTCACTTTCTTTTTTAATATTTTTTTTAAAATTTAATTCAATTTTGTAATTTAAAAAAAAATCTTCAGAATTTCATTTTAATAACTTTGGAATGTTCACTTTCTCATCAATTTAGCCTCAGGTTAGCTCTGATTTGACTCTAATATAACCTACTAACCTTGACCTAGTAGCTCGACCAGTTCAGTGCCCGGTTCGAATTTAATTAATTAGTTATTACTTTTTAGATTAGAAAAAAAAAACATTAATCATTAGAGTTAACAAAAGAGATACTTCTCTTTAATTAATTATACATAAAAGGATTCCCCGTTGGGATAGGTGCCAACATTTAATGTCCAATAATACCTCAAATAGGATTGCCTCCAATCGTAAGATAATTATATTTGAGGAAAAAAAAATTAAACACAAGAGGATCCAAGTATAAATACAAGAAAAAAAGGGGGGGGGGGATTATGTGCACCTGACATATAAAATAGGGTCCATAAACTTCAATTTTTTCACCCTCCACCACCACTACTAATATTTTTGTAAATTTACTTCATTATTTTACTTTGTGTTATTTTAAAAATATTGACCATATATAAAAACTCTAGACAGAACAATGCAATTTGGCAAGCTGGGCTGGCCTGAGGTCATCAACCTATAGCCCGTCCATTTATTTATTTTGCAATGGGTACAAGCTATAGTTGTACCCGTTAAGAACTCATTTGAGCTTTGTAGTAGATGGGGTTGGTATAACTCAAACGGGTTGGGGTGGGGAATGTTAGCTTGTTTATTGTTTATGGGGAAAAAAAAATCCCTCATGTTAAAAACTCAACAAGACCAGAGAAGAAAATATCTTTTAAAAAATCACAAGAATAAGAAGGGCAAAACAATTTGTGAAAATGTAGAGGATAGTTTGAAGAAGATAAAAGGGGAAGATAGATAGAAACAAATTGTTGAGGTAAGGGAGAAACAAAGTCGAAGAGATACCAGTTGAGAGCAAAATAAAAACCAGATCTATGATCGTTTGAGGAAGAAAGATCGCCAAACACAAACCAGATCTGGAGTCGTTTGAGCAAAGAGAAGCAGATTCACAGAGAGAAGAAGTGAGAGCGAGAGGCTGATAAGGTGAAGCTCTGATTAGGGTGGTCGCTTGGTCATTGTTGTGTGGTCGAGATCAATATGAGGAATGGAGGTCTTGGGGTTGATGGTGATCGGCGGTGGAGGGGGACATGGTGATAGTGATGTGAGAGAGGAGAAAAAGCAGACAGAAAGGGGGAAGTAGGCATAAAAAAATGGCATGGGTGAGGTCTATGTGGAGAGTAAGGTAAGCAATAGGTGAAAAGTTAAAGGCTCAAATTGGAGTCAACTCGAAATTAAATCAATAATAAAATTAAAAAAATATATAAAATAAATCGCGAAAAAAATATTCATCTATTTATGCAAAATATTTTAAATATTTAAAACACATATTCTCATTACTTCATTTTTCAAAAATCTTTGCAGCATGGGCCAAGCTTATTACATCACTCAACACGACCCTAACAAAAACTCCTTATTACCATCTGTAGAGCCACTTTCAACTTCACCAGAGGCATCACACACTCTTATTAATTTTCTTATTTTCCATTGAAAGGACGGGGATGGGGAGGGGGAAGAGGAAGCTACAAAAAGACGAGTCATCTTTCTTTTTAAGCTATCAGGATTATGTTGCTGAGGAGGGGGTAGAGGAGACCATAAGAAGACAAGTCATCTTTCTTTCTTAGCCATCATGATTATGTTGCTGAAGAAGAGGAGGAGGAAGCTGGAAGAAGACGAGTCATCCTTCTTTTTCATCCATCACGATTATGCAGCTAAGGAAGAGGAAGCCATAAGAAGACGAGTCATCTTTCTTTTGCAGCCACCACAATTATGCTGCTGAGGATGAGGAGGAGGAAGCCATAAGAAGACAAGTCATCTTTTTGTTTTAGCACTCATGATTATGTTGTTGAGGAGGAGGAGAAAGAGGCCATAAGAAGACGAGTCATCTTTTTTTTTTTTTTTAGCCATCACGATTATGTTGCTGAGGATGAGGAGGAGGAAGCCGTAAGAAGACGAGTCATCTTTCTTTTTTAGCCATCACAATTCTGTTGCTGAGGAGGAGGAGGAGGATGCCGCAAGAAGATGAGTCATCTTTCTTTTTTAGCCATCACAATCATGCTGTTGAGGAGGAGGTCGAAGAGGCAGCCACAAGAAGACGAGTCATCATTCTGTTTTAGCCCTCATTATTATGTTGATGAGGAGGAGGGTGAGGAAGCCATAAGAAGACAAGTGATCTTTCTTTTTTAGCCATTACAATTATTTGTTGAGGAGGAAGTCATAAGAAGACAAGTCATCTTTTTTTTTTAGCCATTACGATTATGTTGCTGAAGAGGAGGAGGAAGCCATAAGAAGATTAGTCATCTTTCTATTTTAGCCTAACGATTATGTTGATGAGGAGGAAGCCATAAGAAGATGAGTCATCTTTCTTTTTTAGCCATCACGATTATGTTGCTGAGGAGGAGGAAAAGGAAGCCATAAGAAGAAAAGCCGTGTTTCTTTTTTAGCAATCACGATTATGTTGCTGTGGAGAAGGAGGAGGAGTAAGCCATAAGAAGAGAGCTATGTTTCTTCTTAAGCAATCATGATTATGTTGTTAAGGGAGAGGAGGGGGATCAAGCCAAAAGAAGACGAGTCATCTTTCTTTTTTAGCCATCACAATTATGTTGCTCGTCTTCTCCCTCTCTTTCATCTTTCATCGCCACTAGATCTAAATTCCTTGTCTAAAGGTGGAAAAAATTTAACTTAGGTGACTCACCCCACTCAATGAGTCACAAGAGTCCGACCTAGATTTTCCCAAAGTCATGTTGAGACATATAGCTTGATCATGAATAAAAGCTTCTGCCACTATTTATATATGAAAAATACAAAACTAAACGAGCAGACAAAAGTAGGCCGAAGGTGAGACCGTAGCCCGCCTGTTTAATGCTTTAATTGGCAAGTTTACAAGACTTTTTGGTTGTGGGTTTGCAAAGGGCTAATTTCTAGCAGGCGAGGATGGGTTGCTAATAGCTTGTCTTTTATAAAGAGATTGTTATTAAGTATAGGGGAAGCACTTGCCCCCTTTCATTTTGGCAAGAGATTCAACACTTCTTAAAAAAATTCTTGAGTCTATGTCTTATAAATAAAGGAAATCATTTTAGGAGAGTTCTTCATAATTAATTATTAGTGCTAGTATGGATCGCAGATAAACCCTTATAACGTTAAATACTTAATTATATATATATATATATATATATATATATATATATATATATATATATATATATATATATATATATATAAGACGTAATTATGTGTAAAAAGAGCGATAAAAAATAGAGGTTTCAGCCATGGTAATATATAGCTAGACACCCACCTACGCACCACATCTCGACATATGTACATGTGCCATATATTTATACATACATTCATATATATCAACTATATATGGTAATGAACTAAAACCTTGGTTAGAATGTGTGGTCTAAGCGTGAAAAGGATTTGGCATGGTAAAATAATAATTTTATGGTAATGAGTACAAAGTGCAATGAATAATTTATATAAATACATTGTGCATACACATATACAAGTATCCAAATTAGACACAAAGCACCATGGTTAAAAAGTTTATCAACGAATAATGCATTTTACTCATTACCATAAATTCACAAAATATAAAATATTTAATGTCAATAGAATTGATAAGTAACAATTGTTAAAAAAAAAAAAAAACCAACCCTTATGAAATTGACTGGAATATCGATAATTATCATATATAGACATTATTCATGAAAATTGAACCATCATACATATACATATATATAGCCAATAAAGTGATGGCATTTCAAGAGATACACATATAGTTGCTATATAGGGATTGAAGGTGACTAATTAGGTGCTTTAGGTGAACGTTTAGAATTTGGGCCCAAAGGAACGGTTCTCTTAATAATATACTTCATGTTGGAATCATAGTTATCAGAAACTACGGATGGCGAATCAGGTGAATGCTGAGAATTCGGACCAGATGGAACACGCCTCTTAATAATATAGTTCATGTTCGAACTATCGGTTGGTGAATCAGGTGAACGTTGAGAATTTGGACCAGATGGAACAAGTCTTTTGATGTTGTAGTTCACGTTAGAATCATGTCTAGTGAAAATGGTGAGAGGTGGACGATCAGGTGAGTGGTCATGATTGGGACCTGAAGGAACAAGTCTCTTAATCTCATAATCACCAGGAAGCATAAAACGATCACTCACAACAAGAGATACAAAGAGAAAGGAGATCATAGAAAGCAAATGAACTTTTGAGTTTGCCATATTGCCTTACAAACCCAACTTAGTGATAAGTATGAATGTGAATGAATATCTCTCTCTCAACAATGCTATATATAGGGGTGAGCATTCAATTTTTCTGTTGGGTTTTTGAGTAAAAACAAAATAACCGAAAACCCAAAAGGAAAACCAAATAAAGCTAATTTTATACACCGAACCAAAATTGATTAACCAAATTAATTGAGATATTTGGGTTCGGTTTAGTTAATAATTGAATTGAGCAAATCTTTTTATTATATTATCTACAAAATAATATGTGTATGTATATATATACGTGTGTGTGTGTACAAAGGTTTATGTATGTAGGTATGCATATGTACATATATATACATATACATATAGATGTACATACATACATACGGGCATACGTAATTGTGATTGCTAAAAAAGAAACATGGCTTGTTTTCTTATGGTCTCCTCGTCTTCTTATAGCTTCCTCCTCCTGCTCCTCCTCCTCCTCCTTAGCAACATAATCGTGATTGTTAAAAATGAAAGATGACTCATCATCTAATGGCTTCCTCCCATCAACATAATCGTCAGGGCTAAAATTGAAAGATGACTTGTCTTCTTATGGCTTCCTCTTCCTCTTCAGCAACATAATCGTAATGGCTAAAAAAAAAGATGACTTGTCTTCTTATGGCTTCCTCCTCCTCCTTAACAACATAATCGTAAGGGCTAAAACAAAAAGATGACTCATTTTCTTATTTTTTGCTCATTCTTCTCCTTAGGAATATAACCATGAGGGCCAAAACAAAAAGAGGACTTGTATTCTTATGGCTTCCTCCTCCTGCTCAGCAACATAATTATGATTGCTAAAAAGGACAAAAGACTTGTTCTCTTACAACTTCCTCCTCCTCCTCCTTCTCAACATCATACTCGTGATTGCTAAAAAAGACAGATGACTGGTCCTCTTATGGCTTCTTCCTCCTCCTCCTCAGCATCATAATCGTGATGGCTGAAAAAAAAAAGAAGATGACTTGTCTTCTTATGGCTTGCACCTCCTCCTCCTTGGCAACATAATCATGAGGGCTAAAACAGATGACTTGTCTTCTTATGGCTTCCTCATCCTCAGCAGCATAATCATGATGGCTAAAAAAGAAAGATGACTTGTTTTCTTATGGCGTCCTCCTCCTCAACACCATATTCATGATGGATGAAAAAGAAGGATGACTTGTCTTATTTTAGCTTCCCCTGCCTCCTCCTCAACAACACAATCATAATGGCTAAAAAAGAAAGATGAATTGTCTTCTTATGGCTCCTCCTTCTTGGCAACACAACCGTGATGGCTTAAAATGAAACATGACTAGTCTTTCAATGGCTCCCCCTCCCCCTCTTCCTCAGCAACATAACCGTTATGGCTTCAAAAGAAAGATGACTCGTCTTTTTATGGCTTTCCCTTCCTCCTCCCCTTCCTTTCATTGGCAAATAAGAAAATTCATAAGATAGTATTTGTGCCTCTGTTGAAAGTGACTCTGCAGATTATCGGGGTTGTTTATTGGGGTCGTGTTTAGTGATGTCATAGACTTGGGCCCATGCTGCAAAGATTTTTGAAAAATAAAGTAATGAGAATATGTGTTTTACATATTTAAAATATTTTACAGAAGTATATGAATATTCTACTTGTGGTTTATTTTATAATTTTTTTATTTCTTATTGATTTAATTTCAAGTTGACTCCAATTTGAGCTTTTGACTTTTGACCTATTACCTACCTTGCTCTCCACACAAACCTCACCCATGCCATTTTTTTATGCCAACTTCCCCCTTTCTATCTACTTTTTCTCCTATCTCACATCACTATCACCATGTCCCCCTCCACTGCTGATCACCATCAAATTAAATTTATAGAAAATTTAATTTAATCTATGTAAAAAAATTAAATTAATAGATAAAAAGGGCATGCATCATTTGTGAGATTTGAACTTAAAATATAAGTTCTTAATTAAGTTTAGGAAATAAAAAAGTAATGAATAAATAATCAATAATAATAATAATAATTATTGTTGTTGTTGTTGTTGTTGGTACCTAAGTTGTTGTTGTTGTTGTTGTTGTTGTTGTTGTTTATTACCATAGCTACTTCCCCACAAAGCCATGGGTACCTAAGAGCATGTTAAGGAGATCATGTGGCACATATTTGTCCAGCACATAGCACATAGCATGTGGCAGCACAAAGCCCCTTTCTCGATTTCCATGTGTTGCCAACTCTGCCAGACAAAAATGCTCGAGCTCCTACCTTCTGAAAAAAAAAGTAGCGTTTTTGGTTAAAGCTCAGTGGGAAATAAGCCTACCCAAACATCTCCCACTGATCTTTTTTTTTTCACTAATTTTTTTTTTAATGTCCAGCCATATTTTTTCTTACTTGAAACACCCTCATGGAACCCAAATAGGCCTAGTATTGCCACTCAATATACTAAACGTGATGTGTTCTTTAAATAATACATTAGCATTATTTTAAATTGTAACTTATATGGGAAAACTCAAAAAAGGACAAAACTTATGTCAAGTACCTTAGGTCTATTAGGTCCTGTGAGCCAATCATATATTGCCACATGTATTATTAAGGAATAAATAACGCCCCTCTTTGTATACCAAAATAATAATAATAATAATAACAACGCCCCTCTTTATCATTCTGTTATTCAGTAATCAATAATCATTGAGCAAGGTCATAATCTTCTTTGATACATCTAATAGTAATGGAGATGAACATGAAAACAGCATCATATTTGGCAATGTATATTTGGCCGCCAATCCTCTTCACTACTCCTCATGATTGCCCAGCTCCTCTCATTCTTTTGTTTTTGTTTTTGTTTGTTTTAAATGTTTCTCCAGAAAGTTTAGTAGGCTAACAGTGTGCTAACAGAACCTGATAGACCTAAGGAACTTTACCTAAGTTTGGTCTCTCACAAAATTAAATATTATCATTCCGTAAAATTCTTTATTCTATTCTTACATACATAATTGTTGCTGTCTGTGAGCTGTTTCACATTGACCTAATTAATTAGAGATATAAAATACCAGCTCAATTGAATTTTTGTATGAAAGTTAAATAAAAAAATTATTCATTTATTCTATTTTTTATGATTACATTTTACTAATAATTTATTTTTTATGTTTAAAACCGGTATGATCTTAATGTTTACATATAACAAACTATATGCACTAAGAAATTAATATTCAATCAATATAAAAAATAAAAATGAAAAACTGTCCAGGTTAATTAACCTTATAGAGTATAATCAAGTTCATCGACTAAGTTATACGAGTACCTTTTTTGCCATGAGACTGAATTGATACAGTTCAATGAATTTGAAGATTTTGATGGTAAAAATATAAATTCATCAAGTTCCATGCCCCTTATCCAGGTCAAAGAGAAATGAACCTTATCTCATTTCAGGCTCCCAAAATGTAAAAATTTAAATTAGAAGAAACGTAGTAATAGATATATATCATTGTTGTCCCAAAAAAAAAAAAATTAATATTAATGATAATGACTCGCAAAATTTGCCCGTGTGCTAATTACCAACATATTTACACTCATTTTGAAAATCATGAATTTGAGGATTTTGATGGCAAAATTATAAATAAAAAAATAGATTAATTAAGTTTTGTCACCCAACTTACCTCATTTTGTGGCTCCAAAAATGTACAAATTTCCTACATAGTAATGACTTGCAAAGATTGCCCATGTCCTAATAAAAAAGGATTCACCTTAACTGCTGGTCTTAGTTTTAAGATAATTAAAGAGTACGCTGCATCCATATAAAAGATATATTCTCATACTTCGTGTAAAGGTCTTCAACTTAATGAATTGTTCTGTGCCAGTTTGGGAAACTGTAAAACCATGGTTTCAATAGCTTTTTTATATAAATTAAGACAAAATTTCTTACATACTTAACATCAACATGGTAAAAACACTTCTAAAAAGTTAAAATAAATAAGCCTTAATTATAATTTCAAATGATGCATTGGTTATTTATATTCGCTTTAAGAAAATCAATCGATTTACCAAAAAAGTAAAAATGAAAAAAAAAAATTCATTAAAGAACCACTTGAACAAATTTATTTCAGTCAAGATCAAAACATTTTCAATTTCACTATAGGATCAATGACCAAAATGAAAATAAGCTTTGTAGGTGAAAAGCCAATAATGCCCCTTGCTTTATTATTTTTTTTAAAAAGGTTTGAACATCGCCCCACTCAATGAGTCACAAG
This sequence comes from Acacia crassicarpa, assembly GCA_034222035.1. Classification (NCBI taxonomy): domain Eukaryota; kingdom Viridiplantae; phylum Streptophyta; class Magnoliopsida; order Fabales; family Fabaceae; genus Acacia; species Acacia crassicarpa. Next base: position 38,260,366 of record JAWXYG010000011.1, read on the forward strand.
AGTCAGGCCTAGATTTCCCCAAAGCCACATCGAGACATATAGATTGATCATGAATAAAAACTTCGTCTGCCACTATTTATATATGAAAAATACAAAACTAAATGAGCGAACAAAAGTAGGCCGAAGGTGAGACCGCAGCTCGCCTGTTTAATGCTTTAACTGGCGAGTTTACAAGACTTTTTTGTTGTGGGTCTGCAAAGGGCTAATTTCTAGCAGGCGAGGATGGGTTGCCAGTAGCTTGTCTTTTGTAAACAAATTGTTATTAAGTATATGGCAAGCACTTGCCCCCTTTCATTTTGGCAAGAGATTCAACACTACTTAAAAACAATTCTCGAGTCAGTCTTATAAATAAAGAAAATCATTTTAGGACAGTTCTTCATAATTAAATATTAGTGCTAGTATGGATCGCAAATAAACCCTTATAATGTTAAATACCTAATATATATATATATATATATATATATATATATATATATATATATATATATATATATATATATATATATATATATATATATATATATAAAGGACGTAATTATGCGTAAAAAGAACGATAAAAAATAGAGGTTTCAGCCATGGTAATATATAGCTAGACACCCACCTACGCACCACATCTCGACATATGTACATGTGCCATATAGTTATACATACATTCATATATATCAACTGTATATGGTAATGAACTAAAACTTTGGTTAGAATGTGTGGTCTAAGCGTGAAAAGGATTTGGCATGGTAAAATAATAATTTTATGGTAATTAATGAGTACAAAGTGCAATGAATAATTTATATAAATACATTGTGCATACACATATACAGGTATTCAAATTAGACACGAAGCAGCATGATTAAAAAGCTTATCAACGAATAATGCATTTTACTCATTACCATAAATTCACAAAATATAAAATGTTTAAAGTCAGTAGAATTGATCAGTAACAATTATTTTTTTAAAAAAAAAACCCCTTATGAAACTGACTGGAATATCGATAATTATCATATATAGGCATTATTCATGAAAATTGAACCATCATACATAGACATATATATAGCCAATAAAGTGATGGCATTTCAAGAGATACATATATAGTTGCTATATAGCGATTGAAGGTGACTAATTAGGTGCTTTAGGTGAACGTTCAGAATTTGGGCCCAAAGGAACGGTTCTCTTAATAATATACTTCATGTTGGAATCATAGTTATGAGAAACTACGGATGGCGAATCAGGCGAACGCTCAGAATTCGGACCAGAAGGAACACGCCTCTTAATAATATAGTTCAGGTTTGAACTATCGGTTGGTGAATCTGGTGAACGCTGAGAATTTGGACCAGATGGAACAAGTCTTTTGATGTTGTAGTTCACGTTAGAATCATGTCTAGTGAAAATGGTGAGAGGTGGACGATCAGGTGAGTGGTCATGATTGGGACCTGAAGGAACAAGTCTCTTAATCTCATAATCACCAGGAAGCATAAAACGATCACTCACAACAATAGATACAAAGAGAAAGGAGATCATAGAAAGCAAATGAACTTTTGAGTTTGCCATATTGCCTTACAAACCCAACTTAGTGATAAGTATGAATGTGAATGAATATCTCTCTCTCAACAATGCTATATATAGGGGTGAGCATTCAATTTTTCTGTTGGGTTTTTGAGTAAAAACCGAATAACCGAAAACCCAAAAGGAAAACCAAATAAAGCTAATTTTATACACCGAACCAAAATTGATTAATCAAATTAATTGAGATATTTGGGTTCGGTTTAGTTAATGATTGAATTAAGCAAATTTTTTTATTATATTATCTACAAAAACATATTTGTATGTATATATATATGTGTGTGTGTGTACATAGGTTTGTACATATATATACATATATATATAGATGTACATACATACATACGGGCATACGTAATTGTGATTGCTAAAAAAGAAACATGGCTTGCTTTCTTATGGTCTCCTCGTCTTCTTATAGCTTTCTCCTCCTTCTCCTCCTTAGCAACATAATCGTGATTGTTAAAAATAAAAGATGACCCATCATCTAATGGCTTCCTCCCCATCAACATAATCGTCAGGGCTAAAATTGAAAGATGACTTGTCTTCTTATGGCTTCCTCTTCCCCTTCAGCAACATAATCATAATGGCTAAAAAAGAAAGATGACTTGTCTTCTTATGGCTTCCTCCTCCTCCTTAGCAACATAACCGTAAGGGCTAAAACAACAAGATGACTTGTTTTCTTATTTCTTGCTCCTTCTCCTCCTTAGCAATATAACCGTGAGGGCCAAAACAAAAAGAGGACTTGTATTCTTATGGCTTCCTCCTCCTTCTCAGTAACATAATTATGATTGCCAAAAAGGATAAAAGACTTGTTCTCTTATAGCTTCCTCCTCCTCAACATCATACTCATGATTGCTAAAAAAGACAGATGACTGGTCCTCTTACGGCTTCTTCCTCCTCCTCCTCAGCATGATAATTGTGATGGCTAAAAAAGAAAGATGACTCGTCTTCTTATGGCTTGCTCCTCCTCCTCCTCAACAACATAATCATGAGGGCTAAAATAGAAAGATGACTCGTCTTCTTATGGCTTCGTCATCCTCATCCTTAGCAGCATAATCATGATGGCTGAAAAAGAAAAATGACTCATTTTCTTATGGCTTCCTCCTCCTCAACACCATAATCATGATGGATGAAAAAGAAGGATGACTTGTCTTATTTCAGCTTCCCCTTCCTCCTCCTCAGCAACACAATCACAGTGGCTAAAAAAGGAAGATGAATTGTCTTCTTATGGCTCCTTCTTCTTGGCATCACAACCGTGATGGCTTAAAATGAAAGATGACTAGTCTTTCAATGGCTCCCCCTCCCCTCTTCCTCAGCAACATAACCGTTATGGCTTCAAAAGAAAGATGACTCATCTTTTTATGGCTTTTCCTTCCTCCTCTCCTTCCTTTCAATGGCAAATAAGGGAATTCATAAGATAGTGTTTGTGCCTCTGTTGATAGCGGCTCTGCAGATTATCGGGGTTGTTGATTAGGGTCGTGTTTAGTGATGTCATAGACTTGGGCCCATGCTGCAAAGATTTTTGAAAAATAAAGTAATGAGAATATGTGTTTTACATATTTAAAATATTTTACAGAAGTATATGAATATTTTACTTGTGCTTTATTTTATATTTTTTTATTTCTTATTGATTTAATTTCAAGTTGACTCCAATTTGAGCTTTTGACTTTTGACCTATTACCTACCTTGCTCTCCACACAAACCTCACCGATGCCATTTTTTTTATGCCAACTTCCGCCTTTCTATCTACTTTTTCTCCTCTCTCACATCACTATCACCATGTCCCCCTCCACTGCATGCCGATCACCATCAAATTAAATTTATAGAAAATTTAATTTAATTTATGTAAAAAAATTAAATTAACAGATAAAAAAGGCATGCATCATTTGTGAGATTTGAACTTAAAATATAAGTTCTTAATTAAGTTTAGGAAATAAAAAAGTAATGAATAAATAATAATAATAATAATAATAATAAATTATTATTATAATATAACATTTTTACCATAGCTACTTCCGCACAGAGCCATAGGTTCCTAAGAGCATGTTAAGGAGATCATGTGGCACATATTTGTCCAGCACATAGCACATAGCACATAGCATGTGGCAGCACAAAGCCCCTTTCTCGATTTCCATGTGTTGCCAACTCTGCTAGACAAAAATGCTCGGGCTCCTACCTTTTGAAAAAAAGCAGCGTTTTGAGTTAAAGCCCAGTAGGAAATAAGCCAACCCAAACACCTCCCACTGGCCTATTTTTTTCACTAAATTTTTTTCTAATGTCCAACCATATTTTTTCTTACTTGAAACGCCCTCATAGAACCCAAATAGGCCCAATATTGCCACTCAATATACTAAACGTGATGTGTTCTTTAAATAATACATTAGCATTATTTTAAATTGTAACTTATATGGGAAAACCCAAAAAATGACAAAACTTATGTCAAGTACCTTAGGTCTATTGGGTCCTGTGAGCCAATCATATACTGCCACATGTATTATTAAGGAATAAATAACGCCCCTCTTTGTATACCAAAATAATAATAATAATAATAATAATAATGATAATGGGTAAAAGATTTCTTCAGTCACTGGAGATAGAGTTATCTCCAATGACCCCAAAACTATGTCGTTTTGGATTAATGAAGGGTGTTTCTGTAATTTTGTTTATTTTTTAATCATATACATCTTACCAAAATACCTTTCGTTAATTCACCTGAAATTACTAACAAATCCTTCATTAATTCAAAACGACGTAGTTTTAGGGTCACTGGAGATAACTCTATCTCCAGTGACTGGACAAATACTTTTCCCAATAATAATAATAACAACGCCCCTCTTTATCATTGAGCAAGGTCATAATCTTCTTTGATACATCTAATAGTAATGGAGATGAACATGAAAACAGCATCACATTTGGCAACGTATATTTGGCCGCCAATCCTCTTCACTAATGGAACTCCTCATGATTGACCAGCTCCTCTCATTCTTTTGTTTTGTTTTGTTTTTTTCTTTTTTCTTTTTAATGTTTCTCCAGAAATTTTAGTAGGCTAACAGTGTGCTAATAGGGGTTAAATGCTGATGTGTGAAAATAATATAGGTGGCAACATATGATTGGCTAACGGAACCTCATAGACCTAATGAACTTTACCTAAGTTTGGTCTCTCACAAAATTAAATATTATCATTCCGTAAAATTCTTTATTCTATTCTTACATACATAATTGTTGCTGTCTGTGAGCTGTTTCACATTGACCTAATTAATTAGAGATATTAAATACCAGCTCAATTGAATTTTTGTATGAAAGTTAAATAAAAAAATTATTCATTTATTCTATTTTTACGATTACATTTTACTAATAATTTATTTTTTATTTTTAAAACCGGTACCATATTGTCTTAATGTTTACATATAAAAAACTATATGCACTAAGAAATTAATATTCATTCAATATAAAAAATAAAAATGAAAAACTGTCCAGGTTAATTAACCTGATAGAGTATAGTGAAGTTCATCGACTAAGTTATACGAGTACCTTTTTTGCCATGAGACTGAATTGATACAGTTCAATGAATTTGAAGATTTTGATGGTAAAAATATAAATTCATCAAGTTTCATGGCCCTTATCCAGGTCAAAGAGAAATGCACCTTATCTCATTTGAGGCTCCCAAAATGTAAAAATTTAAATTAGAAGAAACGTAGTAATAGATATATATCATTGTTGTCCCCAAAAAAAAAAAAAAATTCATTAATATTAATGATAATGACTCGCAAAATTTGCCCGTGTCCTAATTACCAACATATTTACTCTCATTTTGAAAATCATGAATTTGAGGATTTTGATGGCAAAATTATAAATAAAAAAATAGATTAATTAAGTTTCGTTACCCAACTTACCTCATTTTGTGGCTCCAAAAATGTACAAATTTCCTACATAGTAATGACTTGCAAAGATTGCCCATGTCTTAATAAAAAAGGATTCACCTTAACTGCTAGTCTTAGATTTCAGATATTTAAAGAGAACGCTGCATCCATATAAAAGATACATTCTGATAATTCGTGTAAAGGTCTTCAACTTAATTGTTCTGTGCCAGTTTGGGAAACTTTGAAACCATGGTTTCAAAAGCTTTTTTATGTAAGTTAAGACAAAACTTCTCACATACTTACCTTCAACGCTGTAAAAACACTTCTAAAAAGTTAAAACAAATAAGCCTTAATTCTAATTTCAAATGATGCATTGGTTATTTATATTCGCTTTAAGAAAATCAATCCATTTACCAAAAAAGTAAAAATGAAATAAAAAAATAAAAGAAAATTTCATTAAAGAACCACTTGAACAAATTTATTTCAGTCAAGATCAAAACATTTTCAATACCACTATAGGATCAATGACCAAAATGAAAATAAGCTTTATAGGTGAAAAGCCAATAATGCCCCTTGCTTTATTATTTTTTTTAAAAAAAGGTTTGAACATCGCCCCACTCAATGAGTCACAAGAGTGAGGCCTAGATTTCCCCAAAGTCACATCGAGACATATAGATTGATCATGAATAAAAACTTCTGCCACTATTTATATTTGAGAAATACAAAACTAAATGAGCGAACAAAAGTAGGCCGAAGGTGAGACCGCAGCTCGCCTGTTTAATGCTTTAACTGGCGAGTTTACAAGACTTTTTTGTTGTGGGTCTGCAAAAGGCTAATTTCTAGCAGGTAGGGATGGGTTGCCAGTAGCTTGTCTTTTGTAAAGAGATTGTTATTAAGTATAGGGCAAGCACTTGCCCCCTTTCATTTTGGCAAGAGATTCAACACTTCTTAAAAAAATTCTCGAATCTGTCTTATAAATAAAGAAAATCATTTTAGGGGAGTTCTTCATAATTAAATATTAGTGCTAGTATGGATCACAAATAAATTAACCCTTACAATGTTAAATACTTGATTTTGTATATATATATAAAAAAGGACGTAATTATGTGTAAAAAGAACGATTAAAAATAGAGGTTTCAGCCATGGTAATATATAGCTAGACACCCACCTACGCACCACATCTCGACAAATGTACATGTGCCATATATTTATACATACATTCATATATATCAACTATATATGGTAATGAACTAAAACTTTGGTTAGAATGTGTGGTCTAAGTGTGAAAAGGATTTGGCATGGTAAAATAATAATTTTATGGTAATGAGTACAAAGTGCAATGAATAATTTATATAAATACATTGTGCATACACATATACAGGTATTCAAATTAGACACGAAGCAGCATGATTAAAAAGCTTATCAACGAATAATGCATTTTACTCATTACCATAAATTCACAAAATATAAAATGTTTAAAGTCAGTAGAATTGATCAGTAACAATTATTTAAAAAAAAACCCCTTATGAAACTGACTGGAATATCGATAATTATCATATATAGGCATTATTCATGAAAATTGAACCATCATACATAGACATATATATAGCCAATAAAGTGATGGCATTTCAAGAGATACATATATAGTTGCTATATAGCGATTGAAGGTGACTAATTAGGTGCTTTAGGTGAACGTTCAGAATTTGGGCCCAAAGGAACGGTTCTCTTAATAATATACTTCATGTTGGAATCATAGTTATGAGAAACTACGGATGGCGAATCAGGCGAACGCTCAGAATTCGGACCAGAAGGAACACGCCTCTTAATAATATAGTTCAGGTTTGAACTATCGGTTGGTGAATCTGGTGAACGCTGAGAATTTGGACCAGATGGAACAAGTCTTTTGATGTTGTAGTTCACGTTAGAATCATGTCTAGTGAAAATGGTGAGAGGTGGACGATCAGGTGAGTGGTCATGATTGGGACCTGAAGGAACAAGTCTCTTAATCTCATAATCACCAGGAAGCATAAAACGATCACTCACAACAAGAGATACAAAGAGAAAGGAGATCAGAGAAAGCAAATGAACTTTTGAGTTTGCCATATTGCCTTACAAACCCAACTTAGTGATAAGTATGAATGTGTATGAATATCTCTCTCTCAACAATGCTATATATAGGGGTGAGCATTCAATTTTTCTGTTGGGTTTTTGAGTAAAAACCAAATAACCGAAAACCCAATAGGAAAACCAAATAAAGCTAATTTTAAACACCGAAACAAAATCGATTAACCAAATTAACTGAGATATTTGGGTTCGGTTTAGTTAATGATTGAATTATGCAATTTATTTTATTATATTATCTACAAAATAATATGTGTATGTATATATATATGTGTACATAGGTTTATGTATGTAGGCATGCATATATACATATATATACATATACATATAGATGTACATACATACATACATATATACGGGCATACGTAATCGTGATTGCTAACTTATGGTCTCCTCGTCTTCTTATAGCTTCCTCCTCCTCCTCCTCCTTAGCAACATAATCGTGATTGTTAAAAATGAAAGATGACTCATCATCTAATGGCTTCCTCACTATCAACATAATCGTCAGGGCTAAAATTGAAAGATGACTTGTCTTCTTATGGCTTCCTCTTCCTCTTCAGCAACATATTCATAATGGCTAAAAAAGAAAGATGACTTGTCTTCTTATGGCTTCCTCCTCCTCCTTAGCAACATAACCGTAAAGTCTAAAACAAAAAGATGACTCGTTTTCTTATTTCTTGCTCCTTCTCCTCCTTTGCAATATAACCGTGAGGGCCAAAACAGAAAGAGGACTCGTATTCTTATGGCTTCCTCCTCCTTCTCAGTAACATAATTATGATTGCTAAAAAGGACAAAAGACTTGTTCTCTTACAGCTTCCTCCTCCTCCACCTCCTCCTCAACATCATACTCGTGATTGCTAAAAAGGACAGATGACTGGTCCTCTTACGGCTTCTTCCTCCTCCTCCTCAGCATCATAATTGTGATGGCTAAAAAAGAAAGATGACTTGTCTTCTTATGGCTTGATCCTCCTCCTCCTCAGCAACATAATCATGGGGGCTAAAACAGAAAGATGACTCGTCTTTTTATGGCTTCCTCATCCTCATCCTTAGCAGCATAATCATGATGGCTGAAAAAGAAAAATGACTCGTTTTCCTATGGCTTCCTCCTCCTCAACACCATAATCAAGATGGATGAAAAAGAAGGATGACTTGTCTTATTTCAGCTTCCCCTTCCTCGTCCTCAGCAACACAATCACAATGGCTAAAAAAGAAAGATGAATTGTCTTCTTATGGCTCCTCCTTCTTGGCAACACAACCGTGATGGCGTAAAATGAAAGATGACTAGTCTTTCAATGGCTCCCCCTCCCCTCTTCCTCAGCAACATAATCGTTATGGCTTCAAAAGAAAGATGACTCATCTTTTTATGGTTTTCCCTTCCTCCTCCCCTTCCTTTCAATGGCAAATAAGAAAATTCAAAAGATAGTGTTTGTGCCTCTGTTGATAGTGGCTCTGCAGATTATCGGGATTGTTGATTGGGGTTGTGTTTAGTGATGTCATAGACTTGGGCCGATGATGCAAATTTTTTTGAAAAATAAAGAAATGAGAATATGTGTTTTACATATTTAAAAGATTCTACAGAAGTATATGAATATTTTAGTTATGATTTATTTTATAATTTTTTTTGTTTCTTATTGATTTAATTTCCAGTTGACTCCAATTTGAGCTTTTGACTTTTGACCTATTACCTACCTTGCTCTCCACACAAACCTCACCAATGCCATTTTTTTATGCCAACTTCCCCCTTTCTATCTACTTTTTCTCCTCTCTCACATCACTATCACCATGTCCCCCTCCACTGCATGCCGATCACCATCAAATTAAATTTATAGAAAATTTAATTTAATTTATCTAAAAAATTAAATTAATAGATAAAAAAGGCATGCATCGTTTGTGAGATTTGAACTTAAAATATAAGTTCTTAATTAAGTTTAGGAAATAAAAAAGTAATGAATAAATAATAACAACAACAACAACAACAACAACAACAATAACAATAGCAATAATAATAATAATAATAATAATAATAATAATAATAATAATAATAATAATAATAATAATAATAATATAACATTTTTACCATAGCTACTTCCGCACAGAGCCATAGGTACCTATAGAGCTGGGAATCAGGGCCGGCCCGACCCGACATGAAGTAAGGAAAACATCTGTTTTTCAAAACCTGTCCCGATAGTACCAGGGCCAGGGCCGGCCTTATAGGGCCTGAAAATTACTATTCCAAAATTTAACTATTTTTCCTTCGATTTTTTTCAAAGAGATATAATTAAGAAATTGCAATCATTAAAGTTCTAATCTATGAAATAAATTTTATCAACATTAATATCTAAACAATATAAATCATTCAACAAATAAATACATTCATTAATTCGTAATAAAGAAACAAATAAACACAAAAAAAATATGTTTTTCCTTTTTTTCAAAAAATATTAAACAAAGGAATTGCTTTATGTATGCTTATGACAAAATGTTTTTCCCTCTCATAATTTTGTGTGTTTGCATATTCCTTCAATTCATGCATGATTTTAGTGACAGGTAAAAATAATTATATTTATTTTACACAGAATATATTTATAATTTATTACTTATATAATATTGTAATACTAAAGTATGTGTTTATTTAATATGAAAAATCCCCTCTTTAAAATTTATAATAATTAATTATGTGTTTTAATACAGAATAATAATAAATATAAAAAAGGGTTATAGTTTAAACTAAAAAAATTCTAAGTAATTACAAATAAACACATTCATTAAGTGGAAGTCTAAGTCATTATTATTACTATTATTTTAAAAAAAGCTACCGTTAAACGAGCTTGCAGGGTCGGTCTGAGGCCCTACAGGGCTGGCCCGATTAAGCCCGAGGCCCTACAGGGCCGGCCCTGTTGGGCAAATTTCAAATTTTAGGCCTATTTTTCAAGCCCAAGCCCTGCAGGGCCAGGGCTTAAATGGGCCAGCCCGATGGACTTGGCCCAATTTCCCGGCTCTAGGTACCTAAGAGCATGTTAAGGAGATCATGTGGCACATATTTGTCCAGCACATAGCACATAGCATGTGGCAGCACAAAGCCCCTTTCTCGATTTCTAGGTGTTGCCAACTCTGTTAGACAAAAATGCTCAGGCTCCTACCTTCTGAAAAAAAGCAGCGCTTTGGGTTAAAGCCCAGTGGGAAATAAGCCAACCCAAACACCTCCCACTGGTCTTTTTTTCTTTTTTTTTTTCACTAAATTTTTTTCTAATGTCCAGCCATATATATTTTTTTTTTACTTGAAACTCCCTCGTAGAACCCAAATAGGCCCAGTATTGCCACTCAATATACTAAACGTGGTGTGTTCTTTAAATAATACATTAGCATTATTTTAAATTGTAACTTATATGGGAAAACTCAAAAAATGACAAAACTTATGTCAAGTACCTTAGGTCTATTGGGTCCTGTGAGCCAATCATATACTGCCACATGTATTATTAAGGAGTAAATAACGTCCCTCTTTGTATACCAAAATAATAATAATAATAATAATAATAATAATAATAATAATAATAATAATAATAATAATAATGGGTAAAAGATTTCTCGAGTCACTGGAGATAGAGTTATCTTCAGTGACCCCAAAACTACGTCGTTTTGGATTAATGAAGGGTGTTTCTGTAATTTTGTTTATTTTTTAATCATATACATTTTACCAAAATACCTTTCATTAATTCACCTGAAATTACTAACAAACCCTTCATTAATACAAAACGATGTAGTTTTGGGGTCACTGGAGATAACTCTATCTCCAGTGACTGGACAAATACTTTTCCCAATAATAATAATAACAACGCCCCTCTTTATCATTGAGCAAGGTCATAATCTTCTTTGATACATCTAATAGTAGTGGAGATGAACATGAAAACAGCATCATATTTGGCAATGTATATTTGGCCACCAATCCTCTTCACTAATGGAACTCCTCATGATTGCCCAGCTCCTCTCATTCTTTTGTTTTTTTTTTGTTTTTTTCTTTTTAATGTTTCTTTTTAATCCTTCTGTTTAATGAACGGAATACCTATATGAATGAAATGAGGGAAACTTGGATGCTAGAAATGAAGAACGACAAAGTTTCGGATGAAGAAGGCGATTCTCTGAACTCAGAAAGAAACCGGAGAAAAACTTGAGTAAAACTTCACGACGCGGGAAAAGTAGAGAGGAAGAAAGAGGAAAAGCTACTTAAACCGCTGAGGCAGAGTAGCGAAACGACGAGGGCAAAGAGGTCCTTTCCAAATAGACACGACAGATTGGAACTACGTGACATCAGTGCATTAAATGCGCACGAACATTGAGACGCGAACAGGCGCGGCGGTTGCAGATTACCACCATTCAGGGCGTGCCAAGTGTGAACTCGCAATAATGGCACGTGCAGGGGGAATCCCAAGACGCATGGTGAAGGCCAAAGGGCAAAAAGCATGGATCTGAAGTCGCTGGAAGGCGTCACGGGCTGGAACAGATCGAATAACCATCTTGGTAAACTGAACCCAGCGTCCTCGGCAGGACGCCGGGGCAGAGGCGCAAAAAGCCAGCCCCGGGTTCAAAGCCGACTGATGGGCCGCGATAACCACAAGCCCGTCCAGCTGAAGTAGAATGCCCCGGCCATAACAAGGGTCGGGGGCAATGTACATCTCGGCCGTCTAGAGGCCTGAATGACCAAGCTGGGGGGCAACTGTTACGGATCGGCCCAACAGCCCAGATCCAGGCCACGGCCAACTATGCCTGAGAGCATAATTGGCGGGATAATAGGCAAAGATATGCGATCCCAACAATATAGGATCTATCCTAACCACAATCCCGAGATACCAGCCCCTGATATCTCGTCCCCGAATATTGCTCACCAGGTCGGGATACTCGAACGTCAATCAGGTGCACACGTTCTAACTCATGCTCTATTTACTTTCTGTCACACAGAGCACACACCACCCCCCTCTGGCCTCACGCCATAAAGTTTACTGCGAACTACGTGGACTTTGATCCCCTTAAAGGGTACGTAGGCTCTAGGCTTGACACCTAGTCAAGTCCAACTGATCTGTGTTCTTAGAACAGAACATTGGCGCCGACCGTGGGGAAAGGTAAATTTCCACCCGCGTGACCATCAATGGCGAACACCAAAAGCCACAGCAGAAATACACCACTGCAGGCTGACGGAGGTCCCCAACCAGACCAAGCTCCAGCCGCAGGGACATGTTACCGACACAGCAACTTCCCCTCCCGCAGATGATCAGCCGCTATTGGAGACACGCAGGGAGGTTCCGACCCAGGATGCTCTGGCGATAGAAGCCGACGTCCGCATCCTCCGTAGGACGCAGGAGTCATTGCTCCAAAGGTTCGAGGACAAGGAGAAGTGGGACCACCTGCAACGACAGCCGGACTTCCGTACGTTTGCACAAATGATAAGGGAGGAGCTCCAAATCCATCACCAACAAGAAAATTGGAGAGCACCCCGTACAGGAAGAGGCCGGGCCGATGCGGACATTAGCAGCTCATCGAGCAGCTCGTGACCGAGAACGAGGTGGGGAAACACTAGAAGACTAGACGGAAGAACGAGCGCAGAACGAGGGTACCCACCGGCTCAAGAAAATCATGACAACCCGGAAGGCCAAGATGGTAACGCGAACCACAACGGCCAAGGCGGGAGAGGAGGCCGAGACCAAGAAGAGCGCCGTGTGGAAGACAGGAATCCCCGGACCCATAGATCACCTCGCCATGGATCACCCCGGGAATATCGAATGAAGTACCTGACGGAGTCCGGTAGGTCCCCGTTTTCGAGGGCAGCAGTGACGACCCGTTACCCGAAACACTTTGACCTCGCCGACCTGCCGAAGTACGACGGAACTCAGGATGCTCGCAACCATCTTGAAGTTTTTGAAAAACTCATGTGGGTTCGGTCAATTGATGGCCCAGTCATCTAGTGCCTCTTCGCGTCCACTCTGACTGGGCCGACACACAAATGGCTGAGTTCACTCCCGGACAACTCCATCCGAAGTTTCGAAGACCTTGGACGAAAGTTCGAGTTGCATTTCGCCACCAGTAAAAAACAGCCAAAATCCGAATTCACGCTGAGTAAAGTGAGGCAGAAGAAGGGTGAGGCGCTCCAGAAATATCTAGATCAATTCCGTGACGTGGCAATGCAAGTACGATCGCTATCCAAGGACGTCCACGTACACTTCCTAGTCAACGGGCTAGACCCGTCATCACGACTAGCCCGGAACTTATGCAAAAACCTGGTTTACACGTTGACCGAGTTCTACACCCAGGCGAAGAAGTACCTGGAAGTGGAGCAAATGGAAGTTGCCAATGCCGAGGAACCCGAGCGGGCGAGAAATACCTTGCCCGACTCAGGAGAGCGGGCCAACAAACAGAAGATCGAACCCAGAAGGCGGAACAGGGAAAGCTGGCCCAAGCCCGACCGAGCCGACCACAAGGCCAAGTACAACAGCTACACCCCCTTGAATGCCCCTCGGTCGCAGGTATGGAAAGAGGTAGCCCAGGTCGAGATGCGGCAGGTAGACAAGCCAAGGCCGCTCCAACACAGACCGTACAAAGTTCTGTACGTTCCACGACTGCCATGGATATACCACCGACGAATGCTACGACCTCTGCGACGCCATTGAAAAATTCATAAGGGAAGGAAAGCTGTGTCAATATGTCATCAAGGCCCAGGGAAGGACGAGCGGCAAACGCAATTACCGCGGCCGCTCTAGAAGTCCGCCCAAGGACGCTCGAAAGCTGGGAAAGAAGCAGAAGACCACCTCTGATGACGAATTTCCTGACGTTGACTTCCAGTGCAATGTCGTTAGCGGGGGATTTGGAGGGGGCGGGGACACGGTAAGCCAATGCAAGAAATATCTCCGTGAGGTCCTAACCGTCAGAGATATCCCCAAATTCAAGGACGATCCCGCCAAAATGAAGCCGCCCCCCTTGACATTCGCCAAGGAAGAATTAAAGGACGTCATCCCCGGCCACCTGGATGGGCTGGTGATCACCGGAACCTTGGTGAATTGCCGTGTCAAGAGAATCTTTGTGGATGCAGGAAGTTTGGCCGACATCATAAGCTAGGATGCCTATAAAAGGATGCACCTCGACAAAGAGGATCTCAAGCCGTGCAAGACCACCCTGATCAGATTCAACGGCGAGCAATCCTTCCCAAAGGGTTATATTGATCTCCGGTTAACACTCGGAAAGAAAGAAGCATTCAAGTCAGAGCGCGTCAGGTTCATAGTGGTCGACTTCCGCTCCCCATACAACATCATTCTCGGCCGACCAACTATTCATAATTGGGACATACTGGCATCCACCAAGCACCAGAAGTTGAAGATGGTCAATGACAAAAATCAGCTGGTCGTGGTATCCGGAGACCAAAAGGAGTCACGGCAGTGGTACTTCAAAGCTCTCCGGGTCGAGGAAGGAGGACCCTCATCTCCACCTCGGCTCGGACCCAAGGAGACGATGACCAAGGTAGACGACGACAGGCACCCCCGGCAGCCGATTAACATGGTAGAGCTCGACCTCCAGGAGCCAGAGGACCCAAGACCCGAGCCAGAGGAAGAACTAGAGGAAGTAGCGTTAGGGACGGACCCATCCAAGACTGCCAAAATTGGCAGAGATATGAAGGATGACCTAAAAACGCAAATGATCCGTTTCCTGAGGCAGAATCAGGACGTTTTCGCCTGTACCTCGACTGAGATACCCAGCATCGACCCCTACTTCTGTTGCCACAAATTCGGCATATGGCCGGGATCACGACCGGTAGCACAAAAGAAGAGGAATATCGCCGACAACAGACAAAAGGCCCTCGAGAGCCACGTTGAAGAGCTCCTAGCTGCCGGGTTCATTCGAGAAGTACAATACACAACTTGGCTTTCAAACGTAGTCATGGTGCTGGTGCTCAAACCCAGCGGCAAATGGAGAGTGTGCGTCGACTACACCAACTTGAACAAGGCCTGCCCAAAGGACTCCTCCCCAATGCCGAGCATCGATCAACTCATGGACAACTCGGCCGGGTACCAACTCCTCTCCTTCATGGACGCCTACTCCGGGTATAACCAGATTGCCATGCACTCGGACGACCAGGAACAAACCGTATTCATGACGGACAAGGCAAACTACTGCTACAGCGTCATGCCTTTCGGCTTGAAAAATGCCGGGGCCACCTACCAGAGAATGATGAACCGGATTTTCGAAGACCAGATCGGCCGTAACATAGAAGTCTACATAGATGACATGATCATAAAATTGAAGCAACCAGAAGATCACATCCGGGACCTGGAACAGACGTTTGAAAAATTGAGAAGACATCGAATCTGGTTGAACCCGACCAAATGTGCTTTTGGAGTGCCGACTGGAAAATTCTTGGGCTTCATGTTGACCAACCGAGGAATTGAGGCCAACCCGGACAAATGCAAGGCCGTCTTAGAAATGCAACCTCCAAGGACCAAGAAGGAGGTGCAGCAATTGACCGGCCGCCTGGCCGCCCTAACAAGGTTCCTACCGAAGTCGGTCGAGAAAGCCTTGCCTTTCTTCAAGTTGTTAAAGAAGGAAACCCAAGGCGGCTGGAATCCGGACTGCGATGCGGCCTTCGAAGAAATCAAGCGGTGTTTGGCAAACCCCCCGGTACTCACTAAACCGAACCCGGGGGAGACCTTGTTCCTGTACCTTTCAATCGGTGATGAAGCCGTCAGCGCTGCCTTGGTAAGAGAAGCCGAGACCGGACAAATGTCGATATACTTCATAAGCAAGGCCTTACAAAGCTCTGAACTCCGGTACCATAAGCTGGAAAAAGTGGCCTTTGCCCTACTCACCGTGGCCAGAAGGCTCCGGCCATATTTTCAAGGACATCGGATAGTGGTAGCACCAGCCAACCGATCCGGTAGATCCTCCACAAGCTGGACTTAGCGGGAAGAATGACCAACTGGGCGATTGAGCTGTCAGAGTTTGACATCACATTCAAAGTCTGACAGGCAATCAAGTCCCAAGCGCTGGCGGACTTCATCAGGGAATTGACCCCGGCAATAACAAGTGACAGAACCTGGAAGGTCTACATAGACGGATCCTCCAACGCTAAGGGCAGCGGTGCAGGAGTCATCGTTGAAAGCCCGCAGGGGGTCGCCACCGAGCACTCCCTCCAACTGAAGTTCCCGACCTCCAATAACCAAGCCGAGTACGAAGCTCTTTTGGCCGGACTGCTCCAAGCAAGAGATAATGGGGCACATCGAGTAAAGGTTTTAACTGACTCGCAGCTCGTCGCCGCACAGATCGACAGCAGCTACCAAGCGAAGGGGCCTCTTATGGCGAAATACCTGAACCGCGCCAAGGAGCTCATGGCCGAGTTTGATGAAGTGATCGTCACCCATATCCCAAGAGAGGATAATACAAGAGCCGACATCCTCTCCAAGCTGGCAAGCACAAAGGGATCGGACAATCACAGGACCGTCATTCAGTAGAATCTAACCAAACCGAGCTGCATCATGACCATCTCGGCAGGCTTTGACTGGAGGAAGCTGATAGAGGACTACCTGGAGAGGGGAATTATCCCTACTGACCCAACCGAGGCCAAAAGATTGATCAGGGAGGCCGCTATCTAGGCCATGGTCAATGATCAACTCTACAGAAAGGGACTACATTGCCCAATGATGCGATGTCTAGGCGAACCCGAAGCAAGGTACGTGCTGGCCGAACTCCACGAAGGAAGCAACGGCCACCACATGGGGGGCAAGGCTCTCGCTAGAAAGGCACTACGCGCCGGCTACTATTAGCCTACCATGAAGCATGATGCCATGGAAACAACCAAGAAGTGTGATAGTTGCCAGAAACACGCCAGGATCATATGGCCGCCGCCTACAGAGTTGAAAGGAATGCCAGCCCCCTGGCCCTTCTATAAATGGGGCATGGATATCCTCGGACCATTTAGACCAGCACAGGGGCAATGCAGATGGCTCATCGTCACTGTCGACTACTTCACCAAATGGATCGAGGCAGAGCCGCTCGCCACAATAACCTCGGCTAGAGTAATGAAGTTTTTTCGCCACAACATCGTCTCCTGCTTCGGAATACCTGCCGAGGTCGTCACGGACAATGGGACCCAGTTCATGGACCACAGGTTCCAAGCGTTAATGACCAACCTGGACATTAAGCAGCACTTCTCATCCGTGGAACACCCACAGTCAAACGGGCAGGCCGAGATCGCCAACAAGATCATCCTGGACGGACTAAAGAGGCGCATGCTACAAACCGACACCAACTGGACTGAGCAGCTACACAGCGTTCTTTGGGGATACCGGACAAGTGTGCAGTCTTCGACTCAGGAAACCCCGTTCAGGCTGACCTATGGATGTGAAGCAATGATCCCGGTCGAAATCGGGCAACCATCTTGGAGAAAGGTTAAAGCCAGACAAGAAGGACAGGTGTCAAACGATGACGCCTTGAAGACCGACTTGGTCCTCATAGACGAGATCCGAGTCACGGCTCACTGCCGGGAATTAGCCACTAAGCAGCTACTCGCGGCTAAGTACAATAGAAAGGTCCGACCACTGTCATTCAACCGAGGGAACCTCGTACTCCAACAGGCCGATATAGGCAATAAGAATGCCCGGGACGGAAAGCTTGCGGCAAACTGGGAAGGCTCCTATCAGATTAAAGAAAAGCTCGACGGAGAGGCCTACATTCTCGAGACCCTGGCGAGAAAGCCGATCAAAAGAACTTGGAACGCCGACAAGTTAAAGATCTACTATAGCTAGACCCCGGCTCAGCTCGGCATAACTAGTTGGTTTTTCCTTTTGAACTTCAAAGTTTAAGTTATTTCCTTTCTTACTTATGTCTGTTTGTAAAACCCTGTAGGGCTATTCTTGGCAATAAAGGATCCCACTGAGGAATTTCTTCAATGTGCACAAATACTCGCTTAAGCATCAAACTGAGGCAATAAAAGCCCGGTCAAAAATTCAGAAGCCGAGGCAAACAAGCCTGACACGAATGAAGCCGAGGTAAACAAGCCCGGCACGAATGAACGGTTCCGAGGTCGTGTACCCGACCGGAAACTAAAAACATCTAGATGACCGAAAACCGGCCGTTGTACTCCGACAGGCATTGGTTAGAGCTCGGCGAAAGCGCCATACGTGGCCTTTCGTGAAATTGACGCGTCAACGCTCGCCCGACTAAGCAAGCGGACTACCATGCCTACCCTGATCAGGTCAAAATGTTTGATTAGAGGCAGACGAAGCCTCGGTTGAACGTGTGGTAGTTTAGCCCTTACGTCGGTTAAAAATAATACGACTAGTGAAAGTTGGAGTCCGACTAGCAAAAGTTGGACCGAGTTAGTGCGGTTAGTTACACCTGGCGAGGTTGAAACAAGACAATCATGCCCCAACCTCCCACACGCAAAGTGTGGTAAAGTGAAAAACGGCTCATATTCATTACAGTCGACAAACATCTAAACTAAGTTTAGAACTTTAAACATAGGCAAAAGGATGATAAAACTGTAAATCATTCATTGTCTAGTGTATACAGAATGGCCCAAAGGCCAGAATTGTTCAACAAATAACAAAGGCACAGACGCCACAAAAGAGAAAATACAAAGGTCCAAGGCTAGATGGACGACCCGGCTTCAGGACCTCCTTCCTCGGCTCCATTGGCAGAACCCTCGGCGGCAGGAGATTGGTAAGGGATCAAATTCCCATCCTGCACAAAGGCGCGGTAGTCATAACCGTCCTTGTTAAGCTCCACGCCGGGGTTGAAAAGCCAGATCTGAGCCAGGGCCTGCTCGAAGCACTCCCTAGCAGTCTGCAACAATGCGTCAGACGCCTCCTTATGCGCCGCCTGCTCGGCAGAAAGGGCCGCCTTGGTCACCTCGTGCTTATCAATCAAGGAAGCTCGCTGCTGCTGAAGAACCTTGATGGCAGCAAGACTCTTGAACAACCCCTTTTGAGCCCGGGAGCATTCCTCGGTCAACTTCTCGGCTGAGTCTCGAGAAAGCCGAAGCTCTTGCTCAGCCTTAACAGTCGCGGCCTTGGCAGCATCCTGCTCAGCCCTAGTAGCGTCCCGTTCCGCTTCAGCAGACTTGGCCCTAGCCTCTGCCACAGCGACTGCCTTATCCAGCTCCTCCACAGATTTGGCCTTGGCCTCCGCCTCGGCCAAGGCCTTCTTAAAAACCTCCTCAGATGACCTCAGCCTTCGGCACTCACCATCGACATTGGCATACTTCTCCCGCACTTGGACCAGGGCTTGAACATACCCAACGGACCGACACAAGTACCTTTATGCCGCATGTAATTCGTCCATGGCCGGCGGAGACAAAGGCTGGTTCTCCATGAAATGCCGAGGAGGGAGGAAAGCAACGTCCACTTCCGGGACAACCCCCTTATCCCATAGGAAGTCGCGCGTTAACACTAAAGACGGACCGAACGGCGGCGGAGGAGGAGGTAGGGGATGAGGAGAAGGAGGAGGCGGAGGCGAAGAAAGCAACGAGCCTGATGAAGCCTCAGGTGAGATCACAGGCTCGACATCCTCCATAGCAATCACGGCCTCTTTCCCCTTCGAGGCTCGGAACTCTACCGCCTGGGAAGGCTCGACGATGACGGCAGGAGTAGATCCTTGGCCAACTGAGGCCTTAGATTTCTTCACTGCATCAGCCTTGGGCACGGCGGAGCCTTCAGAGGCATCTAACTTCTTAGTCTGCCGGCTTGGAGAGGCAGCAGCAGTATTTGCTATACGAAGGTACAGCAGAAGGGCGTTCATGTCCTTGGCTGCAAGACCAAAGAAGAAACAAATCAGTAAAACAAATCCAAAATCAAGAAACAAGAAAATGTGCTAAACAAAGCAAAAAAACCCTACAAGTAGAAGGAAGAGGCTCAGAACCCTCCCCGGTTATAAAGAAGCTGGCGGGCTTCAAGCCATACTCCGCCACGTAGGCTTCTAACCGAGGAAGGGCAGCAAGCGAGTCTGGCCACAGAGCCTTGTGCCGGACCTGGAAAGAGGTAGCCTTAGCCTTATAATGGCTCTCCATCCAGTATAGAGGAAAGCGCCAGCCCACGTCAGAGTCCTCAGGGCCCTCCAGGAACCAACATTCCTTCCCAAACTCAGCGGAAACCTTGAAAAAGGCCCCCTTGAAGCACTTGAAGGAGTCTGAGAATGGCGTCATAAGCCTCCGATCCGAGTTAATGCAAAGAGACACCAACCCTTTCAGCTTCTCACTCTCCTTCGGTGAACTAGGAGTAAAGGGGCCGAAATAGTAAAAGAAGAGGTTTGGGGTGCATGGAATGGGGATGGGGAAGGAGCGACATAGTTGCTCAAAAGCAACAAAATAAGCCCACCCGTTAGGATGAAGCTGGGACGGGGCAAGTCTCAGGTGCAACAAGGCCTCCATTTGAAAGGGGGTGAATGGGAACAAAACTTTGATCCGGGACAGGCAATCCCGGTAGAAGAAGAAGAAGAAGTTCGGACTGCCAACTTCCCGTGTCGCGCAAATGGGATCATTGGCCCCCGGACAGCGGACAACGCACCCAGGCATGGCCGGAATGTTCAACCGAGCGATATCGACGTCCGACATGAGAGAGTGGGTCTTGAGCACTTTGTGGGACACCCAGTTGTATCGCCGACACAAGGCTTCGGGTGGACTAGAAGAGTCCGAACCCTCGGCCTCGGACTGTTGCCTCGAAGATCGGGATTTGGGAGCCATTAAACCTATACGCAAATAAAAAAACCAGTATCAGTAAAGAGCGGGAATACCTGGTGCAACAGCACTCGCAGAAGAAAATGACAACGTACTCGAACGAATGGGGGCACTAGAGGGAGGACCCGCTGAAGACCGGTGCCGGCAGGACCCAAGCATTGAAGAAGCCTCGGCATCGTCACCACGAGCTATAAGATAAGAGCTCCCAGCCAGGCAATCCCAACATGGGCCGTAGTACCCTTCTGGTAGAGGATCCGAGATGTTGGGCCAAGGACTTTCGTAGAAGTTCAGAGGTTGGGCCATCAAAGCTGGAGATCCGGAGCTTATTGAGGTGACAACCCCAGCCCCGACGGGCAACGCGAAGGGAGTAGCACCTACTACGGGCCGAACGGGAGGAGGCATCGGAGCCTTAGCGGCAACAGGACGGGGTCTAACCTGCCTCGGACGACTAACACCGCCTCGGGCAAAGGCGCCAACGTCCCCGTTGCAGGAGGTTCACCCCCGAGAACCCAGTAGGTGGCCCGGGTGAAGCGCGTACGGAGGAATGTTTCTTCTTCTGGCAACAGTACTGCTCTTGGCCTAGGAGAATCCCTACCTCTATCCATATGAGGAAACAAGGAGCCTAAGAACTAAGGGGTTTTGGATAGAACTCGAAAATTTGTGAGAGTTTGGAAGTAGGACACTGAGGGAGAAACCCAGAAAGTTCGCCAAATAACCCAGAAAGGTGGAAAGAACAGTAACACAGGCGACAAGTCTTATTGAAAAATAAATACAGAGTAATACTGAACAAATGTAAAAGGAAATGAACAGAATAGCTGTATGAAGGAAATGAGGGAAACTTGGATGCTGGAAATGAAGAACGGCAAAGTTTCTGATGAAGAAGGCGATTCTCTGAACTCAGAAAGAAACCAGAGTAAAACTTGAGTAAAACTTCACGAAGCGGGAAAAGTAGAGAGGAAGAAAGAGGAAAAGCTACTTAAACCGCTGAGGCAGAGTAGCAAAACGACAAGGGCAAAGAGGTCCTTTCCAAATAGACACGACAGATTGGAACCGCGTGACATCAGTGCATTAAATGCGCACGAACATCGAGACGCGAACAGGCACGGCGGTTGCAGATTACCACCATTCAGGGCGTGCCAAGTGTGAACTCGCAATAATGGCACGCGCAGGGGGAATCCCAAGACACATGGTGAAGGCCAAAGGGCAAAAAGCATGGATCTGAAGTCACTGGCAGGCGTCACGGGCCGGAACGGATCGAATAACCATCTTGGTAAACTGAACCCAACGTCCTCGGCAGGACGCCGGGGCAGAGGCGCAAGATGCCAGCCCCGGGTTTGAAGCCGACTGATTGGCTGCGGTAACCACAAGCCGATCCAGCTGAAGTAGAATGCCCCGGTCATAACAAGGGTCGGGGGTAATGTACATCTCAGCCGTCTAGAGGCCTGAACGACCAAGCTGGGGGGCAACTGTTACGGACCGGCCCAACAGCCCAGATCCAGGCCACAACCCAACTATGCCTGAGAGCATAATTGGCAGGATAATAGGCAAAGATATGAGATCCCAACAATATAGGTTCTATCCTAACCATAATCCCGAGATACCAGCCCCTGATATCTCGGCCCTAGATATTGCTCACCAGGCCGGGATAATCCCACCGGACCTCTCTATAAATACAGAGGAACGTCAATCAGGTGCACACGTTCTAACTCATGCTCTATTTACTTTCTGTCACACAGAGCACACACACCACCCGCCTCTGGCCTCACGCCATAAAGTTTACTGCGAACTACATGGACTTTGATCCCCTCAAAGGGTACGTAGGCTCTAGACTTGACACCTAGTCAAGTCCAACTGATCTGTGTTCTTAGAACAGAACAACCTAGCTCCTCTCATTCTTTTGTTTTTTTTTTCTTTTGTCTTTTTAATGTTTCTCCAGAAATTTTAGTAGGCTAACAGTGTGCTAATAGGGGTTAAATGCTAATGTGTGAAAATAATATAGGTGGCAATATATGATTGGCTAACGGAACCTCAGACCTAAGGAACTTTACCCAAGTTAGGTCTCTCACAAAATTAAATATTATCATTCCGTAAAATTCTTTATTCTATTCTTACATACATAATTGTTGCTGTCTGTGAGCTGTTTCACATTGACCTAATTAATTAGAGATATTAAATACCAGCTCAATTGAATTTTTGTTTGAAAGTTAAATAAAAAAATTATTCATTTATTCTATTTTTTACGATTCATTTTACTAAGAATTTATTTTTTATTTTTAAAACCGGTACCATATGATCTTAATGTTTACATATAAAAAACTATATGCACTAAGAAATTAATATTCATTCAATATAAAAAATAAAAATGAAAAACTGTCCAGGTTAATTAACCTTATAGAGTATAATGAAGTTCATCGACTAAGTTGATACGAGTACCTTTTTTGCCATGAGACTGAATTGATACAGTTCAATGAATTTGAAGATTTTGATGGTAAAAATATAAATTCATCAAGTTTCATGGCCCTTATCCAGGTCAAAGAGAAAAGCACCTTATCTCATTTGAGGCTCCCAAAATGTAAAAATTTAAATTAGAAGAAACGTAGTAATAGATATATATCATTGTTGTCCCAAAAAAGAAAAAATCATTAATATTAATGATAATGACTCGCAAAATTTGCCCGTATCCTAATTACCAACATATTTACTCTCATTGTGAAAATCATGAATTTGAAGATTTTGATGGCAAAATTATAAATAAAAAAATAGATTAATTAAGTTTCGTCAACCAACTCACCTCATTTTGTGGCTCCAAAAATGTACAAATTTCCTACATAGTAATGACTTGCAAAGATTGCCCATGTCCTAATAAAAAAGGATTCACCTTAACTGCTAGTCTTAGATATCAGATATTTAAAGAGTACGCTGCATCCATATAAAAGATACATTCTGATAATTCGTGTATAGGTCTTCAACTTAATTGTTCTGTGCCAGTTTGGGAAACTGTGAAACCGTGGTTTCAAAAGCTTTTTTATGTAAGTTAAGACAAAACTTCTCACATACTTACCTTCAACGCTGTAAAAACATTTCTAAAAAATTAAAACAAATAAGCCTTAATTCTAATTTCAAATGATGCATTGGTTATTTATATTCGCTTTACGAAAATCAATCGATTTATCCAAAAAAGTAAAAATGAAAAAAAAATAAAAGAAAATTTCATTAAAGAACCACTTGAACAAATTTATTTCAGTCAAGATCAAAACATTTTCAGTTTCACTATAGGATTAATGACTAAAATGAAAATAAGCTTTGTAGGTGAAAAGCCAATAATGCCCCTTGCTTTATTATTTTTTAAAAAAAGGTTTGAACATCGCCCCACTCAATGAGTCACAAGAGTGAGGCCTAGATTTCCCCAAAGTCACGTCGAGACATATAGATTGATCATGAATAAAAACTTCTGCCACTATAAATATATGAAAAATACAAAACTAAATGAGTGAACAAAAGTAGGTCGAAGGTGAGACCGTAGCCCGCCTTTTTAATGCTTTAACTGGCGAGTTTACAAGACTTTTTTGTTGTGGGTCTGCAAAGGGCTAATTTCTAGCAGGCGAGGATGGGTTGCCAGTAGCTTGTCTTTTGTAAAGAGATTGTTATTAAGTATAGGGCAAGCACTTTCCCCCTTTCATTTTGGCAAGAGATTCAACACTTCTTAAAAAAATTCTCGAGTCTGTCTTATAAATAAAGAAAATCATTTTAGGAGGGTTCTTCATAATTAACACTACTACAAAATACCTAAAAGACGACCTAAATAAGAACCAATTAACGTCCTTTTTCTAAGGGACGTCGTGGAGAGTGTAGTTGTTTCTATTGTATTAGGCGACCTTAATTTAAATCAGGTCGCCTATTATGAGGCGACCTTAGTTGTTTAAGGTCGCCTCATAAGATGCGACCTGAGTAGTTTCAAGTCGCCTCATATGAGGCGACCTGATTAGCTTAAGGTCACCTCATATGAGGCGACCTGAGTAGCTTAAGGTCGCCTCATATGAGGCGACTTGAATAGCTTAAGGTCGCCTCATATGAGGAAACCTGAAACTAATTAAGGTTGCCTCTTATTAGTTTTTAGGCGACCTGATTTTCAATTCAGGTTGCCTATTATATATTAATAGGCGACCTTACTACTATTCAGGTCGCCTCTTATGTTCCACAGACGACCTGAATTGATTTTCAGGTCAACTTATATTAGTTTTTTTTTTAAAAAAAAAAAGTTTCTTCTTGCTGTTTGTTTGGCCAATTTGCTGCAAAACTAAATACTTCAGAAATTGAATACTGCTACCAAATTCCTGTTTTTTTAACACCAATTACAGCAAGGCAATTCATAACTCAATGGATAAGTTTTTACCATAATACTCAGCAACCATAGCAAAATTCAAACAACGTTAATGGTACATGTCCATGGGATATTCACAACAAAACTACAGTTACAATCAATCAAATTCAAGCCATTCACTCAACTCCCAGACTCAGAAACTATCCGCTGAACAAGTTACTACAACAATTTAAGTATACCCACTGTAAAACAGAACCAATTTTGTAGAATATTAACAATAGAGACTAGACAGAATACTTAGATGATATTTTCCATTAAAAGAATATCACAAGTCATACCACAATCAGCACAGCTTAATAAGTTTCACATTGACAATCACCCTAACAAGTAATGACTTGCCTATATATTCATAGTGAGTCATGTTCAAGAAGATATCTAGCCAACATGTCTCGAACCGAATCAATGTCATCCTGTGAGTACGGATCCTCAGTACGAAAAAATTGTAAATTGGAAAACAAGGTATAATTAACAACTGAAGTACCACAACAAAAAATATTATCATTTGAGGATCACAGAGCATTACGTACGTTTTGAAAGCCAGTAGTTTTCCGGTGGAAACGATAGATTGCATCCAACTGATAACGTAGTATCCGCACTCGGTGTTCCTTGGTTGTTGATCGCACTATAAATCAAAAACAAATTGTTTAAACGAAAGCTATTGTGTCTCAGAAAAAACTTGAATTGAAATTACTTACCTTCGGATAAAACCACTTCAGTCCACCCTGATCTCGTGCTCTAGCAAGCTGTCTATATGTCCTAAGACCCCTATCATTAAAATGGAAATTAACAGACATGAAAACAATTCATTTAAAAGAAGAATCGATGATTCAGACAAAAATTTAGTTACTCGGCAAACATGCTTTTGATATCCTCGGTTGGCCTGCCACTTAGGGAATCGTACCAATAACATGCGTTCTTGGCGGGGCAAACTACACACAGGGTCCAATGACCACTAAAACATATACATATTAATATTAAACTAAGATAAGAAAGCAATTTATTCTAAAAAATCTTATATAGACAAAAAAAATACGTACCTTTCATGTATTGGCGCTAGATAACAAGACGATTGTAGGTCGCCCATTGCTAAACCAGCATAAATGGCCCTCCTGGCTAAGATATTGCGAGCCGAAGCCGTGCTTCCAGGACATAAGAATCCATACAAACCTAATCGGCCTTCCTTTTTGCACATGTCGTGGCAGACACTATGATCGAAAGAAAATGATAGATGTTGTTGAATATATTAAATAAAAAAAGAGTACTGACATAATTAAAGGGTAAAAAAAAATTACAAGATTGCAAGTTGAAGCCACTGTATATCTAAACAGTCCATAAGCATAAACTCTGTCAAATCTTTCTTGTCAATATTGATCGAATATGTTTTGTCTGCATCGACAACGCCCGAAGGCATCTGCAAGCCTATAGAGATGATGTCCTTGTATAGCTCTTG
This sequence comes from Acacia crassicarpa, assembly GCA_034222035.1. Classification (NCBI taxonomy): domain Eukaryota; kingdom Viridiplantae; phylum Streptophyta; class Magnoliopsida; order Fabales; family Fabaceae; genus Acacia; species Acacia crassicarpa. Next base: position 38,287,437 of record JAWXYG010000011.1, read on the forward strand.
CAGCTGTGCTAAGTATGGAAATATGTCTACAGCTTGTTCATGCTATGAAAACATAATAAACAGATTATGAGTGGGTTAGCATTGAAAATCAAACGGGAACCTACTCATCGTCAATCAGTAATGTATTTCCTACCATTGGAGGTATCGTCCCCATCTCAATAAGATGATGCGGCCAAAGGATGAATGATGTGGTGGCAGCGCCTAGATCGGGAACCTCCTCATCATCAATTAGGATGGTTGTCTTTTCTTCCCCCTATCGCACACTTTTTACAGTCACCCTACGTAGGTCTTGTGGAATTTGCATATTGTGGTGTGTGGTTTGTTCTGGGTAAACAAGACCATCGGCAACAATACGCCAGTGTGGTTCATCCAAATATAGAGTGCAGGATTGTCCACCCTGTGGAGTGTGAGAAGGCTCGCCAATAAGTACATCTGGAGAGTGATGAGAAGGTTCGCCAACAGGTACATCTGGAGTTTGAAAACTTTCTTTGCTGCTTGGGAAGGCCGGGGATTCCTGGTTTGTAAGTTGCGTATTTCCCTTCTCTTGTATCATAGCACTCATTTCACCCCATAGTTGTGCCATAACCTCATCTACGAGGGACGCTCAAATTTTGGCTACAAGCTGAGGGCTAGGGTTGTCATCGTCATGCGAACATCGGAAATGCTGTCTGTTTAAGTATGAACAATGTCGGTGTTATACTGGCTTGAACTAGGACAACGCCTAGGGCCTACGTACCCTAGATAAGGGATCAAAGCCAACGTAGTTCGAGTTTACTTCCGGCGTTTAGCCACTGAGTGTGGGGGTGTGTGCTCTGTGAGAATTCAGAATGGATGAATAACATGTACCGTTCACCAGTGGAGGGATCTCCTATTTATAGGAGAATGAATAACCGTCCCGAGATGGCAGTTATCAACTGTTCCGGGTTGGGCGGTTATAGCCTGTGTGGACATAACTGTCGTTGGAGGTTGGCATGAGGAATTTGGGCTTCGGGGCCCAAATTCTGAGATCCATTACAGTTGCCCCCCAGCCCAACAACTCAGGTTTCTGGGTTGTTGGGATGTATTGATGGTTGAGCCCGACGAAGAATAGTCCGAGTTTGATGATTCTCCTTGTCGGCATGGGTGTCTTGCCTCAGGTATTTCTAAAGTCGGTTATGCATATTCGTGAGTTTCCGAGATTGTCTCGATCTAAATGCCGAGTTATGTTTATCCGAGTACCGAGTTCGCGACTTTCTGGGATTTAAATCCGCAGTTTTTGTCAAAGATCCTTTTTGCCGAGGTGTGTTGTTTACCAGCATGTTTATTGCCAAAATGTCCGTGGTCATACTCATCATGACTATTCATAAATCTTTATTTTTAAGTTTGGGGTGCCGTTTCGTGTAACCACTTCCTCCGAATCTGAAGCGACACGTCTTTCGAAGAGCCGCCTTTGATTACCGCGCTCATTAATGCTCTACGTCATAATTCATCCGTCATGATTACTTTTTAGGGTTTTAATAGGGTTTAGCCCTGACCCCGTCGGTTCATTTCAAATCATTAGTTTGAATCCTGTACCGTCGTTTCTTTTGGCACCTCGTAACTGGTGAAACGTTCGGATATCAAATCGTCACATGCTTTGGATTGTCTATAAATACAAGTGCATTGTCGATTTCATCCGTACTTCTCCTCGCGCATTTCATATCTGATTAAGTTCTTTCTTGGCAGAGTAGTGCTCTCTATACTTTCCCTTCTAGATTTCATTTCTCTCCAAGTATGCAAGTAAGTTTCCTCCTCGCATTTGGATTTGTTCATCTGTAATAAGGATTACCTTCAAGTAGTTTTCAAGTAGTTTTTTCAAATTCCCTGTACTGTTCTTCATCGTTTCTGTGTTTCTGGGTCTTAGTTCTTGAAATATGCATATGTTCTTGCTGGGTATTTTAAACGACGACGATGATTCTGAATTCCTCTCCAAAAAAAGGAAATTGTCGAGAACCATAATGAGACTTCCTTGTCTGAGTCGTTAAGATACTGGGAATTCTGGGGAATTTAGAGCCATTGTTCTTCATCTTCACTATATCATTTTGTGCTTTTTCATGCTCTTGAATGCTTCTACATGTTCTTGAATTTCATTCTTAAATTTCGCTTGTTTGCTTAACAATCCCCAATTGCTTGCAATTTAGTATTTTAGTTGTTTTTCAAAAGATGGATCCCCGGCCTCCATTAGTAGATATGTATGGTCGGCCCATCCCGGAAGAGGATAGAGAATTACTCCAAAGAGTTCCTGGCCGAACCCAGCCTCCATTAGTAGATATGTACGGTCGGCCCATCCTGGAAGAGGATAGAGAATTACTCCAAAGAGTTCCTGGCCGAACCAAACTCTGGCTGTGGTCTATTCTTCCCACTGAGGAAGAAAAAATGGAAGATCTGCTTCATCCCTCTCATGGTAGCGGATCCTCCCGAGGAGGTAGTTCCTCCCGAGGTGGTAGTTCTTCCCGAGGTGGTGGAGGCAGAAGATCCCATCCAGGTCGTGTGGTTCGGCCTTCGTCTATCGCCTCGGCGCGTTCCTTAGTTCCTCAAAATGTAGCTCCTGATGCTTTCACCTCGACTTACCAATCCGAGGTCATTACACCTTGCGAAGAGTGTATGTACAAAGCTATTGAGTCTGCTCGTCAGGGTTTTGATCAAGAAGCCGAGTTAATTCTGGATCGCTGCCGTTGTAACGAAAGGCCTTGGAGATCTAACGAAAGGCCTTGGAGATCCGTTGTCGCCTATACCCCTTTATTGCCTTCAGCATCTCAAACTCCTGTAAATCTTGTGACTTCAGGTATTCCCAAGTTCTGACCTAGCCTCTTTTCTTTTTGTCTTGTATAGGTATTTATGTCTTCTCTTTCTCATCAAACAAACCAATTCGAGACCGGTGAGTCCGTTCCCTCTGGTTCTTCACGAATGGTTATAATCAACCGATATGCCGTGAGCAAAGTCATTACCGATACAAAAAACAAGTTGTCTGCTAAGGCTATTGCTCGCGTAATCCGAGGCGGGGACGAGTACATCGTAAGTCAGCCTTCAACCAGTGAGTCGGTGGCTTCCGGGCGCTGCAAAAAGGAACCCAATTTCTTCTTCTTTTATAAAAATGTCATTACCCGACTTGGAATGGAGTTCCCTTTTTCTAACTTCCAAATGTAGCTCCTCCGTCATTTTCATCTAGCTCCTTCCCAACTTCATCCCATTGGCTGGGCGTTTGCCGTTGCTTTTGAAGGTTTTTGTGATAAGTTTGATTTAGTCTGCTCTATGCCCGTGTTCTGCTACTTTTTTGTCCCTTTAGAGACCAATCTCTCAACGGACGGTGATTTGTTAGAATTTGGATGGACTTCTCTCCGAGCTTCACTTGGTCGTAAGTTCCTCAAGCCTTTTACCGATTCGTGGAAAGGCTTTAAGAATTCATTCTTTAAGGTTTCCGCCAAACCCGGGAGTTTCCCATGGTTTCTTCAAACTTCGGCCTCTGGGGAACTCGAAGGTTGTTTCCCTTTGTATTGGACCGAAGAGCACCATAAATTTGAGGCCAAGGATTTTTTGACCCTTTTATTCGAGATGACCATGCAGGAGCAAGACTCAATTGCTTTCATTTCCACCTCGGTCAATAAAGAGCCCTTAGTGGACTCGACCGAGTACATACTTTCTTTTGTATGGAAATCACCCCCTACGGGTATGATAGCTAATTGAAACCTTTTTGAAGTATATTGTCTTTGAACTTTATCTAACTCATTTCTTCTTCTTTCAGGTGATCCAATGGGAAAAAGACCCGATTATCTTGATGTCACCACTCGTTGTTCGGATGCGGCACCATTATCATCTCGTCCCATGACGCCTGCCGCAAAAAGGGCTGCTTCAGCTCCCGAGTCATCTGATCCTCCCCTTGCTAAGAAAACCAAGAAACTGCGGAAGAAAAAAGTTCTTGAGATCGAGGTTGAAGCAGAGGATGAGGTTGAAGCCGATATTCCTATTACCATTCCTGTTCCTGAGCCTGAGAGAGCGGCTTCCGAGGTTCCGACGTCTTCTTCTGGGCCCGTTGTTGTACTCCCGAAGTCATATCTTTGGGATAATAAAATTCCTTTTGGGTTACGTGTGGGTCTCCAAGTTCCTTCTCATTATTATAACAAGAAAAAGTTGTCGACTTTGGAGTTGAAAGAGCTAAGGGATTTGGAGCATTGGAATATGAGGAATGCCGGCGTTTGTCATCTTGCTGCACAACTCAAGGATTTGGTTGGAGAGCAAGCAGCGGAGATAGCTTCTTTGAAGGCTGATAAGAAAACGGCAGATAACCACGTAGCTCAGGCCCAGGAGGAACTTCATGTTGCATTGGCAGAGAAGGAGAGCTTGTCGGATGAAATTATTATTCTGTGTGATAAACTCCATAAGGCCGAATCCGAGGTCACCCACCACCTTCAAGTCCATGAGCAAGATTTGGCTTCGTTGACGAAGTACAAAGACGAGGTTGCCAAGCTGACGTCGTCCCTTGAGACCAGTCAAGCAGCTCTTGAACTTGCCAATAATGACGTGGTGAAATTGAGGACAGGCGTGGTGGATGCTTTTGAAAACGCCTTGGAGCAAGCCCAATTCTTGAATCCCCAATTCTCTTTGGATCTGCAAAAAGCGCACGTAAATGCTTATGTTGAAGGCGGGATGTTTCACCCGGCTCCTTTCTTGGATGCTCCTTCAACTAGCTTAGGTCCCGAGGAGACTGGAGTTGATCAACAAGCTCTTGATGGCCCAGATGGCTCTTGACTGATCCGATTTACTCTTTCCTTTGCTTTGATTTGTAAATTTGGTGCCCGTGTTGGGCCTTAACTTTGTTATGTAAACAGTTGACTTTTGCTAATATATTTTCCCGAGTCTTTATCTTTGTCAAACTGCTTTCTTTTGGTTTGGGCAAACAATCGACGTGATCAAGGTCGATTGAAGTGCCTTAGTTTTTTATTTTCAGCATTTAAATTGCCGAGTTACATGATTCACGAAAATACGCGTTTGCAATATTCGTGCATGTCTTTCAATATGGCCATTTTTACGATACGGTAAGCACGAATTATCCAACCCGAGTTCCGTTCGCATTTTTTTTTTGGCGGCTCTGCCGCTATATGGTCATTTTAGACTCGAATTTGGCGGATTGTTTCGCTGGCGTTTTCATCGCTACATGATTTACGAATTAACTCGGAATTCATACATGTGTTTAAATGACATGATTTATGAACCAACTCGGGGTTCATACATGTTCTAATAGCTTTAATGAGACTGAATTCGGCTTTGTAGCCTATCACTTCATTCATCAAATGGTCTTATACAATACTGGGTGAGCTTCGGTCCCGCAATTGAACTCTCTGAAAGAGAGAACTTGACAAGTGAACAACGAAACATAATGAACTAGAGTTCGTAACAGATAACTTTAACTGTAGTAAGCCTTGAGCTTATCGACATTCCAAGTTCTTTTCAGCACTTTCCCATCCAGGGTTTCCAAAACGTAGGCGCTTTTTCCAAATCACTCTTTGATCCTGTAGGGGCCTTCCCAGTTGGCTGCTAGCTTTCCATCTTGGATATTTCTGTTGCCAATATCAGCTCTTCGAAGTACTAGGTCGTTTTCCTTGGAAGAGCGTGGATTGACTTTTTTGTTGTAGTGAGCCGTGATAAGTCGTTTTGTAGCCACATCCTTCAAGTGAGCAGCAGTGCGAACTTCATCAATCATGTCCAACTCAGCAGCTAAGGCTTTATTGTTGACTCGTTCTTGAGTGACTTGTAATTTCCTCAAGGAGGGTTCACCGATTTCCATAGGAATCATAGCTTCACAACCATAAGTAAGTCTGAAAGGGGTTTCTCCTGCGGATGATTGCACAGTTCTCCGACATGCCCATAATATTGAATATAGATGCTCAACCCAATTATCTTGGGCTTCTTCCATTCGCTTTTTTAGCCCGTTCACGATTATTTTGTTTGCTGCCTCCGCTTGGCCATTGGACTGTGGGTGTTCCACGGAAGCGAAATGATGTTTAATTTGAAAGTCGGACATCATCTTCTGAAATCCTTGGTCCGCAAACTGCGTCCCGTTGTCTGTGACTATTTCTGCTGGAATTCCGAACCGTGAGATAATGCTCCTCTGGAAAAACTTCTGTGTTCTGGCCGAGGTTATTGTTGCCAGTGGTTCGGCCTCAACCCATTTAGTGACGTAATCCACTGCCACAATAAGCCATTTCAACTGACCGGGCGCTGGTTTGAAAGGTCCTAGCAAGTCCATGCCCCACTTGAAAAATGGCCATGGTGCCGTGATTGCCTGCAAATCAGATGGCGGGATCCTAATGATCTTTCCATGTCTTTGACAACTTTCACATTTTTGGACGTGGTCCTTGGCATCCTGGGCCATCGTAGGCCAATAATATCCTGCTCGAACAGCTTTCTTTGCAAGTGCCTTGGCTCCCATATGCTGCCCATTGATGCCCTCGTGAATCTCCATCAAGACGTACTGGGCCTGATCGCTCCCGAGGCATTTTGCCAGAGGTGCATATATTCCCTTCCGGTAAAGTTGGTCGTCCACCATCATGTAGGCAGCTGCCGATTTCACCAAGTTTCTTGCCTGTACTTCATCGTCGGGAATAATTCCTCGCTCCAAGTAATCTGCAATTGGTTTTCTCCAGTCCTCCGAGTTTGTTATCAGCATTATACAACTTGGTTCTGGAAGATTCTGTTGGACTACTGTTCTCAAGCTTCTCGGGCATTTGGTGCTTGCTAACATTGATAGGATGTCGGCCTCGTATTTTCCCCCCTTGGGATATGTGTCACCGTCACCTCGTCAAATTGGGCCATGATCTCCTTGACCTTGGCTAGATATTTAGCCAACAATGGTCCCTTCACCTGGTAAGTTCCTTGAATTTGAGATGCCACTAACTGTGAATCTGTCGAGATATGCACCTTTTGGGCTCCACTTTCTTTTGCCTGAGATAGTCCTGCTAGTAGGGCTTCATATTCAACCTGATTGTTGGACGTCGGGAAATCTAGCCGTAGGGATAATTCTATGGCGATGCCATTCGGGTTTTCCACGATGACCCCCGCGCCGCCACCTTGTAAATTGGATGAGCCATCCACGAAGACTCTCCAAGGTTCTGTTCTTGTTTCTTGTTCTTGGACGAAAGTCGACTCCATTAAGAAATCGGCTAAAGCCTGTGATTTAATTGCTTGTCGGGCCTCATAGACAATATCGAACTCGGACAATTCGATTGCCCAGTTCGTCATCCTTCCTGCTAAGTCCGGCTTGTGTAAGATTTGCCGAAGTGGTTGATTCATTCGGAATACAATAGAATGGCCGTGAAAATAATGTCGTAGTCGTCATGCCGCTGTCAACAAGGCGAAAGCCATCTTCTCAAGCTTCTGGTATCTTATCTCGGGCCCCTGTAAAGCCCAACTTACAAAATATATTGGTTTTTGTTCTTGACCGGTTTCTCTTGCCAACACCGCGCTCACTGCTTCTTCTCCCACCGATAAATAAAGAATCAGTTTTTCATTAGGTTCAGGTCTTGACAGCACTGGTGGGGAAGATAGGCATTGCTTGATCCTGACGAACGCATTCTCACAGTCCGAGTTCCATCCTCCTTGAGCCTGTTTCTTTAGTAACTTGAAGAAGGGGAGTGATTTTTCAGCCGACTTTGGTAAGAATCTCGTCAAAGCCGCTAACCTTCCAGTTAACTGCTGGACTTCTTTCTTGCTTGTTGGGGCCTTCATCTCCAGGATCGCTCTGCATTTCTCTGGGTTGGCTTCTATGCCGCGACTTGTTAACAGGAAGCCCAAAAACTTTCCGGAGGGTACTCCAAAGGTGCATTTCGCCGGGTTTTGTCGGATTTTGTGCCTCCTCAACTTCTCAAATGTCTGGCTTAGGTCTTGGACATGGCTGCTTTGCTCCTTCGATTTGACTATCATGTCATCGATGTACACTTCCACATTCTTCCCCAATTGGTCTCTGAAAACTCGGGTCATCATTCTTTGATACGTCGCTCCTGCATTTTTAAGACCAAAAGGCATTACATTGTAACAATAATTGGCATTATTAGTGATGAAAGCAGTCTTATCCTGGTCAATGGGATGCATAGCAATTTGATTGTATCCCGAGTATGCATCCATGAATGAGAGCAACTGGAACCCAGATGACTGATCAACTAGCTGGTCAATGTTGGGCATGGGGAACGCGTCTTTTGGGCACACCTTATTCAGATCCTTGTAGTCGACACATACACGCCATTTGCCATTGGGCTTCTTTACCATGACGACATTCTATAGCCATGTGGTATACTGTACCTCCCTTATAAATCCAGCATCTAGTAGTTCTCTGACGTGTTCGTCTAGAGCTTGTCCTCGATCTGAGCCAATCTTCCTTTTCTTCTACGCTACCGGCGTTGACCCTGATGGAATGGCCAACCTGTGACAGCAAAACTCGGGATCAATTCCCGGAATCTCGGACGGTTTCCATGCAAATACGTCCCTGTTGTTTTGTAAAAACTGCTTTAATTCTGCACGAACTTCAGGATTTAACATCTTCCCAATCTTCGTGACTTGTTCAGGATCTTCCCCTAGGACGAGATCCTCTTATTCATCGCTTGGCTTGGCTCTTTGTGCCTTGTCCTCCGCCCTTAGGTCCAGCTCAATTACCTGCACTGCGCTGCCAGACGTTTTTCCTTTGCTAGTCGACTTGCCTTCTTGGACTGCCTCGAAATAACACTTCCGGGAATCATTCTGATCTCCTTTAACTGTTACGACTTGATTCTTCTTGTTGATAAATTTTAGTTTCTGGTGATTTGATGATACGAACATGTTCCAGGCATGGATAGTCGACCTTCCCAATATTACGTTGTACGGCGAGGGGAAATCTGCCACCACAAACTGAACCATCTCGGTCTTTAAAGCTTCCCTGTTCCCCAGAGTTAGTTTGAGGTCAATAAACCCTTTTGGACAGGGGTCTTCTCCATTGAACCCGGTCAATGTAGTTTTACATGGCTTCAGATCCTTGGAGTCCATTCTCATTCACTTGAATGCATCCCAAAGAATAATGTCCACAGCACTCCCGTTGTCCACAAACATTTTCCTGACTTCACAACAATCAATTGTTCCCGTGATCACCAGGCCATCATTTTGTCCGGGTATCACGTCATTCAAGTCTTATTGTGAGAATCCCAACATCGGTTCATCTGGTTTCTTGTCTCTTTTGAATTTGGGTCGGTCAGTAATTGACATGACCTCCTTTAAATACTTCTTTCGTTGATTTGAAGAGTCTCCTCCTCCCCCAAAACCACCGACGATCCCGTTGCAAACATACTTTGACTCGGGGAAATCGTCGTCATTGCTTCGTCTATTTTTGTTACAATCTTGCCTCTTCCGTTCTCCAGGTGGACTCCTGCTCTTATTCTGCTGTTTGTTTTGCCGGCCCTGAGTCTGTATTACATATCGGCGGAGTTTTCCTTCTCGGACAAACTTCTCAATTGCATCTCTCAAATCCCAGCAGGCTTCTATCGTGTGTCCACTCTGGTCATGAAATTCACAGTATCGGGATCTGTCTAGGGGTTGATTTGTCCGCATTGGCCGCGGCCGCTCCACATTCTTCATTTCCGTTAAGGAAACTTCTTTCTAGATCTGGGCCCAAGGCAACTTCAATGGCGTATACCTGTCGTATTTTCCTTCTGCTCGACTTCCTCGAGGCCTTTTGTCCTGACTTCGGGCATGTTGCCTGTCTGAATTATATCGGTCTTTTCCTCGGGGAGGGGATCTTTTAGACGACTCTTTGGGTGGCTGATTCATTGCTTCCATTTGCTCCATCTCTATGTACTGCTTTGTGCGATCTCGAAACTCAGTCAGCAATTTTGGACGTCGCTTCATGATTGATTTCTTTAGCGGTGAACTTTTAACTAGACCCGCCATCACACAATGCAATTGCACGCCCTCTTTCAACCCGAGAACCTGTAATGCGGTACTGTTAAACCATTCCAAGTACTTTTGGAGAGCTTCTCCAGGCGCCTATCGTACTTGATCGAGTTGAAACTCTGTCTTTGGCTGCTTCCGACTTGGGACGAAGTGAAGTAGAAATTTGCTTTCCAAGTCTTTGAGGTCCAGGATTGAGTCTGTTGGTAAACCGTTAAACCATATCTGTGCAGGTCCTCACAGAGTTCATGCAAATAAATGTGGTATGACTGGTCCCAAGTATTCCTTCACCATAATTTCCATCTTGAAGTTGCCGAGATGAATCTGCGGGTCTTGGCTGCCATCGTATTTGGGAAAGTCCTTTGTGTCCAGGCCTTTCGGATAAGGCGCTGCCATGATCTTTTTGGTAAAAGGAGTTACCACTTTGTCATCATCGTCCGAACTTGAGTATGCTGAGGAAGATGTAGCACGGTCCAGGGATGAACTTGGGTTTCTGACCGGTTGTTTGTCCTTCCTTTGCGTCCTAGATGACGCTTGATCTTGCCTTGTGCCATCAGTTTCTTCATGACTGGTGGTAGTCCGATTTCGCTCTTTATCGCGGCCATTTTCCGCTGACCGCCTGGCGTGTTCCGTCAAAGGCAGTTGAAAAGACACCATATGAGATATGGACTGGGAAGAAACCCAGTTTGTCATTTCTTAAAATTTGGGGATGTGAGGTTTATGTTAAACAACAGGCCTCTGATAAATTATCATCTAGATCCTCAAAATGCCTTTTTGTGGGGTATCCTAAGGAAACTAAAGGATACTACGTCTACAATCCCACCGATCACAAAGTGTTTGTCATTCGGAATGGTATCTTTCTGGAAAAAGAGTTTATCTCTAAAAGAACCAGTGGGAGCAAGGTGAACCTCGAAGAAGTTCGAGAGTCACAGGACAATGTAGAACCATAGATGGAAACTAGAGAAGACTCACAACAAGTTGTTGAGCCTACTCAATTAACACAAGGCCCACGAAGGTCTGATAGATCACTGCTACAGCCTCAGAGATATGGATTTCTGATTACTGGAAGTCGTGATGTTTTGCTCATTAAGCAGAATGAGCCAACAACCTATCGAGACACCGTAGTGGGACCTAATTCCGAAAAATGGCTTGATGCCATGAAGTCTGAAATGCAATCCATGTACGACAATAAGGTATGGACCTTAGTCGATCCACCTGAGGGTGTAAAAACCGTTGGGTGCAAATGGGTTTTCAAAGAGAAAACCGACATGGATGGCAAAGTAAATGTCTTCAAGGCACGACTGGTTGCAAAATGATTCACTCAAACTCATGGTGTGGACTATGATGAGACCTTTTCCCCAGTTGCAATGACCAAGTCAATCAGAATCCTTCTTGCCATTGCATCATATTATGACTATGAGATATGGCAGATGGACGTCAAAACGGCCTTCCTTAACGGAAAGTTGCTTGAGGATGTGTACATGACACAACCTGAGGGTTTTGTGCGTCTAGAGGACACTGGTAAAGTATGTAAGCTTCAAAGATCCATTTATGGATTGAAGCAGGCATCTCGGAGCTAGAATCATCGTTTTGATGAAGTAGTCAAAGAGTTTGGCTTCATTCAGAACATGGATGAACCTTGTGTTTACATGAAGGTTAGTGGGAGCACAGTTGTGTTTCTAGTGCTTTATGTTGATGACATCCTACTCATTGGGAATGACATTCCTACCTTGCAGAATGCCAAGTCTTGGTTAGGAAAGTCTTTCTCAATGAAAGATTTAGGCGAAGCCACTTACATTCTTGGGATTAGGATCTATAGAGATAGATCCAAAAGGCTGTTAGGCCTAAGTCAGAGCACATACATAGACAAGATACTGCATAGGTTCAGTATGCAGGATTCTAAAAAGGGTAACGTGCCCATGTCTCATGGCATTCATCTCAGTAAGGATCTGTGTCCTAGTACACAAGATCATAGAGATCGCATGAGTAAGATTCCATATGCCTCTGCCATTGGATCTATCATGTATGCCATGCTATGTACTCGACCGGATGTGTCATTTGCCTTGAGTATGACCGGCAGATATCAACAAGATCCCGGTGAGGGTCATTGGACTGCTGTCAAGAATATCCTTAAGTACTTAAGAAGGACTAAGGACTTATTCTTGGTATATGGTGGCTTGGAGGATGAGCTCTGTGTGACTGGTTACATAGATGCGAGTTTCCAAACTGACCAAGATGATTCAAGATCGCAATCAGGATATGTATTCCTGTTGAATGGTGGTGCGGTGAGTTGGAAAAGCTCTAAGCAGAGACTGTAGCTGATTCTGCAACGGAAGCTGAGTATATAGTAGCATCGGATGCAGCTAAGGAAGCCGTTTGGATTAGAAAGTTCATCACTGAACTGGGGGTGGTTCCTACCATCTCAGATCCAATAGACTTGTTCTGTGACAATAATGGCGTCATTGCACAGACAAAGGAGCCTAGGTCACATCAAAGGACCAAGCACATACTCAGGCGTTTTCATCTCATCAGAGAAATCAATGAAAGAGGTGATACAAACATATGCAAAGTACCAGGAGAAGACAATGTAGCAGATCCTCTCACTAAGCCGCTTGCACAAGCGGCACATGAGCGTCATGTTAGGGCAATGGGAATTAGAGTAATCAATGATTGCACCTATTGCAAGTGGGAGTCTGTTAGAAATTATGCCCTAGGGGCAATTCATTGTACTTTGGATATTTAAGTTATTTAAAGTATTCTCTTTTGTTATCATTTTCGTTTTCATGTTCGTATTGATAACTGCATCCCTGGATAATCTTATAGATTATCCTAAATGTCCCTGGTCGGTCATCTACACGGGAGTGAAGATGAAATAAGACCAGTATGACTTTGATGAGGTATGGACATACGAGTCAAAGTCATGGGCACTTGTAAGAGTACAAGGTGCTGGACCGACCCACTATGAGAAAGCTGCATGGATTAAGTCATAAGCTTATCTCATGTATAACCGCGTCATGATGCCCTATGACCTGAGACCATCATAGATTCCTACATGATGAGTCACTGGTCTTTGACCTAGTCAAAAGTCACCTTTGACCAGGTGATGATAAAGGCTCGGATCGGGATCAGTGGTTTTCATGCGGAGGAATGTGAGTGGTCAAGATGGGATTTGTCCCTCACATATGTAGAGAGATAATGCTGGGCCCCTCGATGAGTGAGTCTAAGAAATGTATGGTCATACTGTGATGGAAAAGAGTTTCCATTTCACTTATTAGACTACTCGAGAATCGAGAAAGCAATGGTCAAGAAAAGGAAGTTGACATTATCCATGCCTCATCCTTGACCAAATTATCGCATGACAAAAGGGACGTGACATGGTTGTACGATAGGTAGTATCGTGTCGTCGATCCCCATGTGAATTGGGTAGTCGCAATGTCTTGCTAGAGGCCGCTTGCGACTTGTGGGCTGATACAGTGTTGGTCCACTGCCAATCTCATATGGGCCTGCAGGGTTGCACAGAAGAATAATCCAACACGGGTAAAAGTGTCCAGATTCATTGTATCCCAGATTAGTTTGAGATTAAATGAATACTAAATTTGATCTAGGATTTATATATATATATATATATATATATATATATAAATTCGAAATTAATATGTATATTATAAATGAAGATTATAATATTATATATGATATTTGTTTAGTATTTAATTTATTTGATAAATTAAATATCTGAAACAAATTGAGATATTGTATCTCATTTAATTTCGAATAAGGATATCGTATATCTGTTTAATATTAAATTGAGATATAGTATCTCAGATTTAATTAAATGGATAGATATCATATCTCGGATTTAATTTATAATGATAAATTAAATCAAAAGGCTTTAAATTTAGATTTGATCTAAATTCAAGATTCGGATTTCAAATCTGGCTTTTAATATATTTGATTACATTTATGAGATAGATCTGATTAATATATTGACCAGATTCAAAATTCCGAATTTGCAAAATTAATCAGGATTAGTTTTGGTTATATAATACGCCTATCAGGTTTTAGAAAAAACTTACGGACTTTTCAGTCGAGCGTATTAGGAAGCCGCGAGAAACCCTAGAGCAACTTGAGAGAGAGACGCACAAGAAGCGCTAGCACGCTGCCGCAACCGTGTTCGGGGATTGTTCGTGTGGATACCAGTAGAGGAAGCCGATCCTAGAGTCGACTTTTGCTGATCGAGAAGGTAGTCCACCTGATCAAAGAGAACGAGACGCGGACGTGTTGATCGAGAAGGTAGCCCACCTGATCAAAGAGAACGTGACGCGGACGTGTTCAATATAAGGTATGATTCGGTTCCCAAACCTTGATTTAAACGTCGTTGAGTGATCCTCAGGAAGATTCGTAAGAGATTTTAATCCGCTGCGTGTACGAATCCCTACAGGGCCGGCCCTATAGGGCCTGAAAATTACTATTCCAAAATTTAACTGTTTTTCCTTCGATTTTTTCAAAGAAATATACTCAATAAATTGCAATCATTAAAGTTCTAATCTATCAAATAAATTTTATCAACATTAATATCTAAACAATATAAATCATTCAACAAATAAATACATTCTTTAATTCGTAATAAAAAACAAATAAACACAAAAAAATATGTTTTTTCCTTTTTTTTCAAAAAATATTAAACAAAGGAATTGCTTTATGTATGCCTATGACAAAATGCTTTTCCCTCTCGTAATTTTGTGTGTCTGCATATTCCTTCAGTTCATGCATGATTTTAGTGATAGGTAAAAATAATTATATTTATTTTACACAGAATATATTTATAATTTATTACTTATATAATATTGTAATACTAAAGTATGTGTTTATTTAATATGAAAACATCCCCTTTTTAAAATTTATAATAATTAATTATGTGTTTTAATACAGAATAATAATAAACATAAAAAAGGGTTATAGTTTAAACTAAAAAAATTCTAAGTAATTACAAATAAACACATTCATTAAGTGGAAGTCTAAGTCATTATTTTTTCAAAAAAAAAAAAACTACCGTTAAACGGCCCTGCAGGGCCGGTCCGAGGCCCTACAGGGCTGGCCCGATTAAGCCCGAGGCCCTGCAGGGCCAATTTCAAATTTTAGGCCTATTTTTCAAGCTCAAGCCCTGCAGGGCCAGGGCTTAAACAAGCCAGCCCGATGTACTTGGCCCAATTTCCCGGCTCTAGGTACCTAAGAGCATGTTAAGGAGATCATGTGGCACATATTTGTCCAGAACATAGCACATAGCATGTGGCAGCACAAAGCCCCTTTCTCGATTTCCAGGTGTTGCCAACTCTGCTAGACAAAAATGCTCAGGCTCCTACCTTCTGAAAAAAAGCAGCGTTTTGGGTTAAAGCCCAGTGGGAAATAAGCCAACCCAAACGCCTCCCACTAGTCTTTTTTTCTTTTCTTTTTCACTAAATTTTTTTCTAATGTCCAACCATATTTTTTTTTTACTTGAAACTTCCTCGTAGAACCCAAATAGGCCCAGTATTGCCACTCAATATACTAAACGTGATGTGTTCTTTAAATAATACATTAGCATTATTTTAAATTGTAACTGATATGGGAAAACTCAAAAAATGACAAAACTTATGTCAAGTACCTTAGGTCTGTTGGGTCCTGTGAGCCAATCATATACTGCCACATGTATTATTAAGGAGTAAATAACGTCCCTCTTTGTATACCAAAATAAGAATAATAATAATAATAATAATGGGTAAAAGATTTCTCCAGTCACTGGAGATAGAGTTATCTTCAGTGACCCCAAAACTACGTCGTTTTGGATTAATAAAGGGTGTTTCTGTAATTTTGTTTATCTTTTAATCATATACATTTTACCAAAATACCTTTTATTAATTCACCTGAAATTACTAACAAACCCTTCATTAATTATAAACAACGTAGTTTTGGGGTCACTAGAGATAACTCTATTACTTTTCCCAATAATAATAATAACAACGCCCCTCTTTATCATTGAGCAAGGTCATAATCTTCTTTGATACATGTTATGGACCTCGGAAATTAGGCCAAGAAGCCCAGTCCATCAAGTGAAGTACCCGCCTGCGGTTATAGCCCCATAGGCGATAACTGACGAAGTCGGAGCAGTTAGTTTCCCCGATAAATAGGAGGCTTCCTCCCTAGTGAACGGTACACGCGAGAACCCATTCTGAATTTACACAGAGCACACACACCACCCCATATGTATATCGAACTACGTGGACTTTGATCCCTCTCAAGGGTACGTAGGCCATAGGAATTGTTCCTAGGTCAAGTCCTATCCCATCTATCTATGTTCTTATGAAAGAACATTGGCGCCGTCTGTGGGGAATCGGTAAATTTTTATTTGATTCCCGCGACCTAAGAAGGTAAACAATTCCAATTTCCAATTGCGAACAGAAACAGTTAGGGTTTGTGATGTGGACGAAACAGAAAACTGCAAAATAGAGACGACAGAGTCTCAGGAGAATGAATCACGATGGTGAAAGAACGAGAGCCAATAGCAACTCTGATCGAGGGCAAAGCCAAAACTGAAACTCCTAATTTTCTCTCTTTAAAAGCCGCAACTTTCGGAATAATGAACGATAAGGGTTTTGTAAAAAGCCCAGAAGAAATTCGTTCCCCAGAAATTTGAATATCATCCGTCAACAAAGTCTCAACATGGCTCTGGTTAAAAGGGCATATTCACCGAGTCTACACTAACAAAGGTATCGGTAGACAACATTACGGCCCCGAGAAGGCACCATATTCTCTCGAATTGGGGATGACAAGTCGATCAAAGCTATACACAGCGGGCCGTTCAAGATTGTCTACAGTGCTCCATGGTTCTTCCAGATTAATGCTATAGGAATCTGAGCCAAGATCCAACGTCGGGATCCAATGCTTGTTGCCGAGGTAGTTGAACCGGGATGCAGTACCGGAATGCCACAGGTCCGAGAGATCCTGAGGCCGAGATGCAAAGTCGCCGAGATATACCCGTGTGGCCATCGCCGGGACATCGTGAAGACGTCATGTAAAATCTCAGCGCCAAGATCGCAAAACCGAGATTCCTTTCTCATTGACAGAGCCGAGACACCCTACTTAGTTTTCTAGCGGTTTCGGTTTCGGGCTTTGTGAAACCAATCATTGAAGCTAGTATGCAAAGTATATGTGCCGAGACGATGATCTGCCAACATCTGGAGAGGACGGGATTGGAGATGCCGAGGTTAATACCCGTGTTGCCGAAATGCCTAGATTAATTTCAGAATTGCCTAGATGCCTAAATGCTGAACTACCGAGATGTGAACTTCGGAGAAGGATGAATGCCGACATTTGCTATTGTCATGAGAGCCGAGAAAGAGAAGCTGCACACTCCTTTTTTCCTCACATTTTGCTGAGATGATGAGTAGTCATCAGGTGTTTAATTCTCATTTGTGAATCCAACCGGGATACAATCCCGGGATACCTCCATATAGTCAAGAGCAATCACGGAGTTCTAAGAGCTAAGCACTAGCACGAAAATGCTTCAGTTCTCCAAGTCACGGGATTCCAATCTCAGTTCGTGAGGAGAAAGACTAAATCTCCCTCAGGCCATTACGTGATTCCAATCAGCTATGTGGACTGCATGGGATTGCCATTGTTCCGAAGGCAAATAAAGGATCCTCAAGCAAATTTCGCTGGAGTAATTGAATCTGACCATCAGATCTCTTCGGATTCTAATTTTATTGCTGAGGGCTTCCAGTCGCACATGGTGAAATTAATGGGATAACTCGTTTACGTGTCTCCTCATAGTAATTTCGAATGCTGAAGATAGTCAATTTAAGTTGGGAAGTCCATCTATCTAAATATTTGATTTTGGGATACATCCCTCACCGCCGGGATTCGTATTAACTGAGACGAGATCATCCATCTGGTTTCCACCAACATTCACCGAGGCTTCACCGACATGGATTTTGGTAGCCAACGCCATACCCTTAAGAAGGCCCTTGAAATTTGCAGCAAAAGAAAACTGTTATTCGACGGTTTCATCAAGACTGTTCTGTCATAAGAACATAAGTGTCTAACCCTAGATGGGCTAGTATGTCGATATAGGATCTGTAGCTTACTCCTAGGTATGCATGGATGGGATACGCAAGAGGATAGATGATCACAGAGCACAAACAGGTGGGTTTTCACCCAATGGAGTGGGGTGTGTGCTTTGTGCGGCAGAATTGTAAAGAAGCATAGTTCAGAGCGTGTGTACCTTTAGGGTTTGCCAACTATTTATAGAAGGTACTTTAGAGTTAGGGCTTGGACTGTTGGGCCTTATGGGCCTCCAAGCCCAAGTGTCTTGCCTCAATATCTGAGCCATACTTTTATTCCATAACAGTTGCCCCCTAGCCCGGTAGTTCAGGTCGCTGAGCTGCCGGGATGCATTAGCTACTTGATTATGAAGCACGGATTTGACCGATGTATATACAGCTTATCCGGGTTGTTTGAGACGAGATAAGGTCCTCGCTCGCTTTCGTAGTGATTTTTCACAGTCTATATTCCTGCATTTAGTAACATGTAAGCCAATCACATTCAATGGAAAATACTTACTATTGCGTTTTGGTTTGCCTTAATCGCAGCTATTGATAATCATGCTTTTCCACTAACAACCCGTTGCCCCCCAGCATGGTGGTTCAGGTCTCTGAGCTACTGGGATGCATTGATAGTTTAACTTGCTCTCTTCACCAAATTCAGATTTTTACTTTACACAAAAGCTCAGATTTTGACTATAATCCGCCATAAAAAAGGTACATGGAGCCCGGATTTTAACTAGATTCAGTTAAAGCCAAGCCTTCCTTCAAAACTTTTCACGGATCCCTGATAGTTTAAATCAGGTATGCTAACAAAACTTAGGATTTGCTATCACAAGTAATTCAATAAAGGATTTTAAATACACGGAGCTCAGATTTTAATCAGATTGGTTTAAACCAGGTCCGGCTTCAAAAATTATCACGGATCCCAAAGATTAACTAGATCCAGTTAACTTGGGTCCGCCTTCAAGACATTACGCGGATCCCGAACGTTAACCAGATTTGGTTAACCGAGTCCGACTTTAAAACTTTACGCGGATCCCGAACGTCAACTAGATTCAGTTAACCGGGGTCCAACTTTAAGAATTTACGCGGATTCCGAATGTTAACTAGATTCAGTTAACCGGGGTCGACTTTAAACTTTACACGGATCCCGAACATTCACCAGATTCGGTTAACCGGGTCCGCCTTCAAAAGTTTGCGTGGATCTCGAATTTTAACCAAATTCGGTTAATCGAGACTGACTTTAAACTTTACACGGATCCCGAATGTTAACCAGATTCGGTTAACCGGGACCGACTTCAAATTTTACACGGATCCCGAATGCTAACCAGATTCGGTTAACCGAGTCTGGCTTTACTGTTACTGCCCCCTTTCTCGTCTAGGTAGGCACGGCTCCTCGGGGATTAGGGACCTGCAAGAGAGAATGTACACACCGGCCTCAAAATGTTTATACGGAAGTTGGGATTTTAACCAGATTCGGTTAGAATCGGGTCCGCCTTCTTAACTTTACACGGATCCCTAATTTAAACTAGATTCAGTTTAAATCGGGTCCGCCTTCATCCCTTTTGTAGGGTTGGACTCCACTCGGGACATGGAACTCGGATTTCTGCTGTAATCAGTTTAACCGGGTTCCGCTTAAAATAGACTTGGCGGCATTGCCGTTACAACATGATTTATGAAAATAGGTTTGTGAACCTCATATTCATGCATGTATAAACTTGGCATGATTCATGAAAACAGGTTTGTGTACCTCGGATTCATGCATGTTTTGGTTAGTCCTAATGGACTAGCATGTTTGATATTGATCGAATCGGACTTGACCTAGGAACACTGCCTAGAGCCTACGTACCCTGTTGAGGGATCAAAGTCCACGTAGTTCGCATAACCCCATGAGGGCTTCCATTATTTCTTCTTAATCCATTGACAACTGTATTGTAGTTGCCCCCTAGCCTGGCAGTTAAGGGCTCTAGGCTGCCGGGGTGGATCTATTATTGTGTATTTAACCCAGATATCATGTCTAAGTTTTAACCAAATTCAATGTAACCAAGTTTGCCTTCATTCCTATCGTAACAGTTCATTTCATACGGAACTCAGATTTTAACTATAGTCAGTGTAATCGGGTTCCGCCTTCAAAACTCATTCGAGTTTTATTTGATGACTGGGCCAGAGTCAAAAATTTGCTGCGTAGAATACCGGTCTGGGACCACCCATGAGCTATCAACTCGCCTAGGTGATTTACCAGAAATCATCAGCTTTACTGTGTTCCAAAAGAATCACGTTTTAGCCTTTACATGATTTTCGGAAACGGGTTTATTTACCTCGGATTCCTACATGTTTAATTTTTACATGATTTTCGAAAACTGGCTTGTGTACCAGAATTCATACATGTTTATTTTATACATGATTTTCGAAAACTGGTTTGTGTACCAGAATTCATACATGTTTATTTTATACATGATTTTCGGAAACGGGTTTATGTACTTCGGGTTCCTACATGTTTTTAACTTAAACATGATTTTTAGAAATGGGTTTATGTACCTCGGATTCCTACATGTTCAGTCTTGGACGGCTTTATTATCACAGATAATCCAATAAAGGATTTTAAAACAGATTTCAAAGATTTACACGAATCCCTAGTTTTAACTAGATTTAGTTAAAACTGGGTCCAGCTTTTCTCCTTTCCCCCTAGCATTATTAGATGAGTCTATCCCATCATGTGCTCAGAAATTGATTTGATCTTGCTTTGAGAAATTTCCCCGAGGAAGCAATTCCCTTACAGAAAGATGAAGGGTCTGAGTTTCCTTTAACAATTAAATCTTTAGGAGTCAACTCCAGCAACCTTTGACCTTGAGTGTCAAGTACTTGTAACTCCAGTTCTTTGCTAGACATATCTTGAGCTAAAGAATTTATTCACCCTGCATTTATTTGTTGATTTACAAACAGATGCAAACTGACCCTTAGAGATCAAATCTTGGCTCTTTGATATGAACAATTTCATTTGCTCCTTTGTGGAGTCAGATTCCACCCTTGTTGTTATGATATGAAGGGAAATTGGCCAAGTGCAACTCAAGAGTGCCATCAAATAATAAACGAGAAGGCTTTAAGAATGAAGTAACATCCTTCTTTCTTTTACACGCTAATAGTTTGGTAAGCAACAATATTGCGTTACTTCTTGGAGTAACCTCCTTGCGGTGAAGAAGATCAAGAAGAAATATTTTATTAATATCTCTGGCAATCCGAGACATGCACCAATAGTCTGCTCCAATGACATTTGGCAAGAGTGCTCATCACACATGTTTTCTCTTCCAAATTTTCCAACTCGAATCTCCAAGTTTAGTAAGCAAGATCATTTCATGTCGATGGGCTCTTCATGTCATTATGGTGCACGAGAAAAATTTGATATTTGAATCAGCCCTCCAAACAGGATCTTTTTCAAGCTCTGGTGTTTGCTTAACCGAGAAGAAAATCCACCCGGATTTAACCGTATAATATTTGACCAGCACTTGGTTAAAACTCTTCTTTAACAAGTAATCGTCTCATTAAATGAAGAATCAGTCAATATGAAATGCAAAAGTGGCAAGTTGCACTTTATGAAAAATCTGATTAAATAAATGATCCCATAAGAAGTGCATGAATCACGTAGCATCATTTCACAACTTGGAACCGTTATGGTATTGAAGCAAGGCACATTTAATGCTGATGGATACACCAGCAAAAATCACAAACCAAGAACAAGGAATATACCAACAGCTAGGGAAAAGTAACATCTCTTACCCAAAATGAAGGGAGGAGTCCACACGAGTAACCATGTATACAATAATATCATGAGGTCATCACTTCAAAGCGACTAGCAAAAAGCCTCCGATAAATAGTGTAATGCCACAATAATTTATATTGCTTCTAAGCAACAACCCCGTGTGTCGGGAGTTTCGAACGTATCTGATGTGCCTTCTTTAAACAATTTGAATCACTTAAATGCTGCACTTTTCTACTAGCAAGGAGGAACAGAAACAGTACCTGGTTAATCTTAGAAGCACCAAACTCAGTTGTTGGATCTTGCAGCCTTCTTTCATATTCTTTCTGCATAACATCAACTTCATTCTTAGATGAAAGTGCTTTAGATTGAACTTCCTCAAAGTCAGATTCCAGTTTGGCTTTATCAGCATGTAATACAGATATTTCAAGCAGTATACAACTGACTCAACAAGCTTTGCTCCTTCTTGCAATGAATCCCATTCGGGGAGAAAGCAGACTGAAGCTTTTGGATTGCTTAAGTGCTTGGGTAGTTGATGACTCTGATGGTGTATCTTCTACCATGCCAGAGTTTTCTTGCATAGGTATTCTTTATGAACCGGAAGCCTCCTCTCGCGCAAGATGCTTTTTATTCTCATTTGAATCATACATCTGCAATGATGTACGCCCCTCCGAGGATATTTAATGACGTGTAGGCTTTACGTCTTAAAGATTGTCCACATTATTCTTCATTCTTGTGCGCTTCTCACCACTACGAGTATGTTGTGCCCAACCTTTTAGATGTCTTCGCCACATCAATTGGTGCCACAAAATTATCAGGAATCACACCATGGATAGCTACTTTGAACATTTTGGGAGATAGAATCGCTCTGATGTAGTGAGAAATCCTTAACACCTCTTATGTGATTCCTGACTGCATTCAAGGTTATTGTGCAGCAAGATTTCGGTAGATTATTTTCAGATTGGGCTGATCTGAACTGCAGATGTGCTTCATCATATTCAATTTCTAATTTAAGCTGCAAAATTCTTAATGCATTTATCAGTTGGGGCAATCGGTGCATACTCCCATAGGCCTCCACATATCGTTGTGCCCATGCTAGCTCTCCACTCCAGTTGCTCAGAAGATGTTGTCAAGTCAACAACTGCTGCTTTATTCCATGCGCTCCTGGCAGCTAGAATCTCTTTGTGCGATTCATTTTCCACATGTTTGACAATCCCATCAACCGAGATGTTATGCCTGGAAGATGTGCCGATGAGTTGAATCTTTCGTAGCCAATGCTCATATTTTCATCAAGCACGCTAAAGAACTTGCGAACCCACAAAGATTTCTCTGTGCTAACATTCTGATCATACATTCACATTTTGGTGAAATGTCATTTAATTCAAACCACTTAGCGGCTTACCTTGACCAATGAAATCAAATGCTTGGAAGTTTAATTTTCTGTAGGTTTGTCCGACAAGACCACGCCTACTGCACCTCGGCTTCAAGGACCCATGTTTGCAGAATGTGATTTTAACCTCACTCGCAAGACCCCGCCAACTGCACCTCGGCGTATTCGATGGAAATATTCTTGTTTGAAACAAACCCAGTTTTCAGAATGCCAGAATGAATACGTGGACCATCCGCAGGAGTATGAACCAGAATTTTTTAACTGAGCAGGGAGGGAGTTTGTGAGTTTTTCAATAGTTCACATTGTTTCCCAGTTTCATCATGCACACAGAAGTATTGACACGAGTAAGTCTCCTGGCCAAGAATGCTCGTGATGCTTGTATGCCTCCCATTTAATTTTGACTCCTGTTTGCACGTGACAGCCAATAAGCCTGGAATGTAACTAGTTGTAGCTGGTTGTAGGCATGGGAAAGCCTAAAAGTCCATGGGTGACCAACGAGGAAGGCTTGGGAGTGCTGGGGCATCAAGTCGGCAATAAGAAGGAGGCATCTCTGCCGACCATCCTCGTAGGGCCTGACTTTGGCTGTTGGCTCTGTTGCCGAGTTGCTTCAGTTATCTCGGCCCCTCGTCATGCCGGTTTCGTTCATCTCCATTCTCAAGATCTTGGCTTTGATGCTCTCTCGCTCCGTCACCACGTCACCATGCCGTCTTCACTTATCTCGGCTTCAAGATCTCGGCATACATGAATATCAAACATCTCCAATCTCGGCATATTGGTGTCTCGGAAAAGTGCCAAACGAAGACCTCGGCATTTTCTTTTAAATAAATAGACCATGGCGGTGTTGGAATGTAAATTTGGCCGAAGCTCGGGATTAAGTCCACCTCGGGATTTCAGGCTTCCTACTTTCCTTCCCAGTCGATTAATTCGTTTCGAGGTACAGACAACATCGCAACTTTTCTGTGGAAGCGAATATATATCATAGTACGTTCCAAACGATGGAACCTAGTTTCTCCCTTTCTCGATCTCGGCTTCGGAACCTAGTTTCTCTTCTTCAAACTTTGATCTCGGCATGGTGACTTTAGTGTCCATAATGATCTCGTATTCACCCTGTCGACCGTTCTCGATCTCGCGTGACTTCTGGTGGCAATCATGGATGCGGGATGGTAACGCTAACAAATTTAGCCGCCAACTTTGCATTGTAGTGGTGGCGAGAAGCTTGGAATTATGCCGCATCAAAATAGACTGCCGGATCTTCCCGTCCTCTTTGCCAGAACCTAAAAGATTAAGGTCGTGTGAAGGATTTGAATGTTGATGATGCTGTTGTTGCTCTTCGTACGTACGTCTGTTCATCTCTATGATCTCCCATGAACAAAGGTACAGAGAGATTGACAACTCCACTTTATTTGCTGCACTACATGAAGATATCCACCTTGGCAATTCTGCGAGTAAGTCCATCTCGGCTCTGGTACGCCCCGACTACCATAACGAGTAAGGACGACATGGGCGTTTGATCATTGGCTTATTACCAACCTCAGATGCTCAAAATTCCAACTTATGGGTATTGATCGACCTCAGCCTACCACACGGGCTCGGGCTTTCTTTTCAATCGTAGATACTTCGCACTCTGCTGGAAGTCATTGGAATCCGACTTTCAAGAGCAAAAACCTTCAGGTTCTTTGTCAACGAAGATCTCGCCACTGCCGGTGAAGGCTCTAACGGCTTCTCTCTCTTGGATTCTGATCTACCTGTGGCGGTGACTCTCAGATGAGCCAGACGGTGATCATGATCACTTTGATTTCGCCATGTGAATCTTCGTATGTACAGTCGTGGACGACTCACGTTCCATTTATTGAGGAAAACATGAATGCGGCTGAAAGAGTTTTGCTTCCACACCTCTAGAGGCTATAGAGTTCAAACAATGAATCCCATATACGCTCTTGAGTTCCTCTGTTGGGATCACTAGGTTGCCTCGCCATTTAGGAAAGAATGAAATTGAAGCAAAGCTAGGAACCAATAAAATATGTGTGACTTCATTATCTGTCTGCATCACGCCTTCTTTGCAAAAAGGTTTCTCTAGCAGATCAGCAATTGCTCGTCTGGATTTGAGAATTGAAATTATCGACCTTCCTCAGTCGCGGGAATCAGAAATTTACCGAATCCCACGGACGGCGCCAATGTTCTGTCATAAGAATATAAGTGTCTAACCCTAGGTGGGCTAGTATGTCGATATAGGATCTGTAGCTTACTCCTAGGTATCCATGGATGGGATACGCAAGAGGATAGATGATCACAGAGCACAAACAGGTGGGTTTTCACCCAATGGAGTGGGGTGTGTGCTCTGTGTGGCAGAATTGTAAAGAAGCAGAGTTCAGAGCGTGTGTATCTTTAGGGTTTGCCAACTATTTATAGAAGGTATCTTAGAGTTAGGGCTTGGACTGTTGGGCCTTATGGGCCTCCAAGCCCAAGTGTCTTGCCTCAATATCTGAGCCATACTTTTATTCCATAACAAAGACCTTGGCAACAGCGTTTTGAATCACTCTATCTTGGTCTGTGGTCATGGAAACACGAGGTCGACCATTCAGAGCAGATAACCATATCTCGTCTGCTGCTCTATTTTGTACCAAAAGGTTTGTGCTGAGATATATCCAGGCCTTCTGCCGAGTTGCAATTTGAACCCGAACATGAACGCAAGTTTTGGACGGGTTGGGACATGAGCGTGTACTGGTATGGGTTGATGTAGAAGAAGTTGAAGCCTCATGCCAGAGCCCACAGAATGCAGAATGTAGTTGCAGAAGCTAGATCTTGGGTTAATTTCTAGTCTCAAAACTTGAAGACAACAATGGTGATCAAGGTGGTGGAGGTTTTACATCTTCTTGAAGATGTGGTGAATGCATTTTCTCATACATATTTCAAGATTCGTAATCCAGATGCATCTTGAATTCTTTATAATACACAACTTATTTTTGGCTTAATCACAAAAGGTGCACAACAAAAGTGGCCAAGTTTGGAGTGGCCGAGATCCCCTCCATGGAATGGCCGGTATCCTCCTCATGAAAGTACCGAGTTTTCAAGGTGCATGCCGAGATGTAGTATGTCGCCTATTATTCTGAGGTACATGCCGAGATTAGTATGCTGAGATGCATCCCGAGAGGCAGAAATTGAAGAATGTTGAGAATGAGGACAGGACCATGCCGTCGAGAAAGAGAAGGACCTATCGCCATCCAGATTGTGACGCCGCCTTTTCTGAAATCAAGAGATGTTTGGCAACCCCGCCGGTGCTCACTAAGCTGGACGCCGGGGAGACCTTATTCCTCTACCTCTCAATTGGCGACGAAGCCGTGAGCGCCGCTCTAGTAAAGGAATCTGAGGCAAGGCAGACGCCCATATACTTCATCAGTAAGGCCCTGCAAAGCTCTGAACTCCGGTACCAGAAACTGGAGAAAGTGGCTTTTGCCTTACTCACCGCAGCACGAAGACTCCGGCCCTACTTCCAGGGGCATCGGATAGTGGTACAAACCAGCCAGCTAATCCGATAGATCCTTCATAAGCCTGACCTGGCCGGACGAATGACCAACTGGGCCATAGAACTGTCCAAGTTCGACATCACATCCGAAGCCCGACAGGCGATTAAGTCCCAAGCACTCGCAGATTTCATCAGGGAACTCACCCTGACCACTACCAATGATGGGATTTGGAAGGTCTACGTGGATGGTTCGTCCAACGCAAAGGGCAGTGGTGCAGGAGTCATCGTGGAAAGCCCGCAGGGGGTAGCCACCGAGCACTCTCTTCAGTTAAAGTTCCATACCTCCAACAATCAGGCCGAGTACGAGGCCCTGTTGGCCGGACTCCTTCAAGCAAAGGACAATGGCGCCCAACGAGTAAAGGTTTTAACTGACTCGCAGCTCGTTACGGCTCAGGTAGACGGCACCTATCAGGCGAAAGGCCCACTAATGGCAAAGTACCTGAACAGAGCCAAAGAACTCATGGCCGAATTCAAGGAGGTAACGGTTTCCCATATCCCGAGAGAAGAGAACGCTCGAGCCGACATCCTCGCTAAGCTTGCAAGCACTAAGGGGCCAGATAACCACAGGACCGTGATCCAACAAAATCTGACCGAGCCGAGCTGCATCATGGCCATCTCGGCCGGGACCGATTGGAGGAAACCGATTGAAGACTACCTCAAAAAGGGAATTATCCCAACCGACTCGACCGAGGCAAAGAAGCTGATCAGAGAAACCGCCCTCTATGCTATGGTTGATGACCAACTGTACAAGAAGGGGCTCCATTGCCCGATGATGCGGTGCCTCGGAGAGCCTGAAGCAAAATATGTGCTGGCCGAACTCCACGAAGGTAGCAACGGCCACCACATGGGGGGCAAGGCACTCGCCCGAAAAGCGCTACGCGCCGGCTACTACTGGCCCACTATGAACCATGACGCCATGGAGAAGGCCAAAACATGTGATAGTTGCCAGAAGCATGCCAGGATAATATGGCCGCCACCCTCAGAATTGAAAGGAATGCCAGCCCCCTGGTCCTTCTACAAGTGGGGCATGGACATCCTTGGACCATTCCGACCGGCAGAGGGGCAATGCAGATGGCTCATAGTCGCGGTAGACTACTCCACCAAGTGGATCAAAGCAGAGCCACTTGCCACAATAACCTCGGCCAGAGTGATTAAATTCTTCCGGCACAACATCGTCTCTCGCTTCGGAATACCAGCCGAGGTCGTCACGGACAATGGCACCCAGTTCATGGACCATCGATTCCAAGCGCTAATGTCCAACCTGGACATCAAGCAGCACTTCTCATCCGTGGAACACCCCCAGACAAATGGCCAGGCCGAAGCCGCCAACAAAGTCGTCCTGGACAGACTCAAGAGACGAATATTGCAAGCCGAGACCAACTGGACCGAGCAACTCCACAGCGTCCTGTGGGGATACCGCACAAGCGTACAGTCGTCGACCCAGGAGACCTCGTACAGGCTAACCTATGGATGTGAGGCAATGATCTTGGTTGAAATCGGACAGCCATCCTAGAGAAAGGTCAGAGCCAGACAGGAAGGGCAAGAGTCAAACGACGACGCTTTGAAGACTGACTTGGACCTCATTGACGAAATCTGGGTCATGGCACACTACCGGGAACTAGCCGCCAAGCAGCTACTCGCGGCTAAGTATAATAGAAAGGTCCGGCCCAGGTCTTTTAACCGAGGCAACCTAGTACTCCGACGGGCTAACATAGGCAATAAGAATGCCAAGGACGGGAAGCTGGCGGCAAACTGGGAAGGACCCTACCGGATTAAGGAAAAGCTCGACGGGGGAGCATACGTCCTCGAGACTTTGGCACGAAAG
Organism: Acacia crassicarpa; assembly: GCA_034222035.1. Taxonomy (NCBI): domain Eukaryota; kingdom Viridiplantae; phylum Streptophyta; class Magnoliopsida; order Fabales; family Fabaceae; genus Acacia; species Acacia crassicarpa. Next base: position 38,315,931 of record JAWXYG010000011.1, read on the forward strand.
CCAATCAAAAGAACTTGGAATGCCGACAAGCTGAAGATCTACTATAGCTAGACCTCTTCTCGGCAGTGTTTGTTTGCTTTATGAATTTTTCATTGAGTGTGTTTCCTTATCGTTACTTTCACTTTAAGTCCAAGTTATGTCGTTTCTGATTATTATGCTTTGTAAAGCCCCTTAGGGCTATTTCTTATCAATAAAGGATCCCATTGCCGAGATTTACGAATGTGCACAAGGTTCGCTTAAGCATGAAGCCGAAGCCGTGAAGCTCGGCCGTAACACAATAAGGCCGAGGCAAAGAAGCCCGGCCAAGAACCCGAAAGCCGAGGTCGTATACCCGGCCGCTAACAAAAACATCTAGATGTATGAAACCGGTCGTTGTATTCTGACAGGCATTGGTTAGAGCTCGGCGAAGGCGCCACTCATGGCCCCTCATGAAATTGACGCGTCAATGCTCGCCCGGCTAAGCAAGCGGCCTACCATGCCGACCCTGATCAGGTCAAAATGTCCGACCTAAGGTAAACGAAACCTTGGTTAGACACGTGATAGTCCCGCCCTTACGCCGGTAAAACCTAATCCGACTAAGTGAAAGTTGGAGCCCGACTACTTGAAAGTCGGGCCGAGGCAGAACGGTTAGTTATGCCTGACGAGGCTGAAACAAGACAACCTTGCCCCAACCTCCCACACACTAAATGTGGTAGAGTAACGACGGCCTGTATTCATACGGTCGATGACCACCCAGACTTAGACAAAAGAGTGATAAGCTTACCCATTGTCTAAGTTATCCAAGCGCTCACAGCCGACGCATATGCAAACCGAGGCAAAAGGATGAAGACGGAAAATAAACCATTCATTGCCTAAGGTAACTTAGCAAGCTTGGATTCGCAGAAAAAGAATGATACAAATTTAAGTCATTCAAACATGGACAGAAGAATGGTAAAAATCAACATCATTCATCAGCTGAAACGCAGACTAAGGCGTCGTTCATTGTCAAAAAAGTCTGTACAGAATGGCACCAAGGCCAAAGTCTTCCTTAGAAAACAAGAAGCTACTCAGAAGGCTTGTCCCCGGCACCAGCTGGATCCTCGGCAACAGGAGAAGCATCGGCCGCACCTTCCTCGACATTAGAGTCCTCGGCAACAGGAGGCGGATAAGGGATCAGAGTCCCGTCCTCCTGAACGAAGGCACGGTAATCATACCCGGCCACGTTCAGTTCAACGCCAGGATTAAAGTAGCGAATCTGCGTCAGAGCCTGTTCAAAACACTCCTCGGCAGTCCGCACTAGGGCATCCATCGCCTCCTGAAGCCCCTCCTTCTCATCTGCCAAGGAGTTGCGCTGCTGTTGGAGGACCCTCATCGCGGCTACGCCCTCCGCCACCCCCTTCTGGGCCCGGGCGCACTCTTCGGCTGCCTTCTCGGCGTCCGCCCGGGAAAGCTGAAGCTCCTGGTCGGCCTTAATAGCCACAGTCTTGGCTGCATCTCGCTCCGCCCGAGCAGCCTCCAGTTCTGCCCGGACCTCTCCCAGCTCCGCTAGAGCCGCATCCCGCTCGGCCCAGGCCTTGACGACCTCCTCTTCGGCCGACTTGGCCTTGGTCTCAGCCACCTCCAGCTCCTCCCGAAGGTCGCCAACAGATGCTGCCTTCGCCTCCGCCGCAGCCAGGCTCTTCGTCAGCTCCCCCCTTTCCGCCCTTAATTGCTGACAGTCGGCGAAGACCCGGGCGTACTGCTCCCGGACCAGGATCAGAGTCTGGACATACCCTACAGATCAACAAAGCTCATGCTGGTTCCGATGCAGATAATCCAGGGACGGTTGAGTGAGAGCAGCAGGACCCATGAAATGCGGGGGTGGAAGGAACGCCACGTCTATCTCCGGGACCACCCCCGCATGCCACAAATGGCTGCGAGGGAGAACAGACTTTGGCCCAGTGGGAGGAGGAGGAGGAGGAGGAAGCGACGATGGAGAAGGCGGATCCGGCCGAGAACCAGTCGGCTGGTCAGCGAAGAACTCGGCCTCGATCTCCTCATCAGAAATCAAGACTTCTTTTCCACTAGGAGACTGGGAGGCAGCAGCAGTCTCGGGAACCCCGGAAGCCTGAAGCCCGATTACAGGAGGAGACTGGGCAATCACGGGGGAAGACGGGGTGTCCTCAGCGGTGGAAGGGCCCTGACTGGTCGAGCCCTTTTTCTTCTTCTTCGAAGCCTCGGCGGCACCGGCGCCCTCAAAAGCACCTCGCTTCTTCGGGCGGCTGGGAATAGCAGCAGCCGGATTCACGACACGAAGGTAAAGAGGGAGTGAGCTCATGTCTCGGCCTGAAAACAGAGAAAGTAAAACCAGGTCAGAATATTAATGACTTGGGAAAATCCAAGGCAAAAACATAAGCAGTACGCTACTAAAGTCCCTACTGGTAGGAGGCTCTGGCTCAGCGCCATCTCCGGATATGAAAAAGCCAGTCGGCCTCACACCATACTGGGCCACCAACGCCTCAATCCGTGGCAGAGCAGAAGCCGATTCCGGCAGAAGACCTTGGCGCAGGATTTGGAAGGAGATGGCCTTCGCCTTGTAATGACTCTCCTCCCAATACAAAGGGAAAGGGAAGCGACCGCCCCCCTCCAAGAACCAGGGCCGCCCCCTGATATGGCCTCGACCTTGAAAAACGCCCCCTTAAAGCGTTTAAAGGAGTCAGAAAAGGGCGTCATCAGTTGGCGCTCAGGGTTTATCCGGAGAGAAACCAACCCCCTCAGTTTGTCACCCCCCTTCGACGGACTAGGGGTAAAGGGCCCGAAATAATAAAAGAAAAGGTTAGCTGTACACGGAATGGGGATCGGGAAGTTACTACATAAACTCTCGAAGGCTACCAAATATGCCCAACCATTCGGATGGAGCTGGGACGGGGCGAGGCAAAGATGTCGTAACGCCTCCATTTGGAAGGGGGACAAAGGAAGAGAAGCTTGCACCCACGTCAAGTAATCCCGATAGAAGAAGAAGAAGTCCGGTTGACCCTCCGACCGAGTCGCGCAGACAGGCTCCTCGGACCCTGGACGCTTAAGCACACACCCCGGCGTGACCGGGACCTTCAACCGCGCTATGTCCGCATCGAACATCAGCGACGAGGTAGTCAGCACATCGTGCGATGCCCAGCTGTACCGACGAAGCAAAGCCTCGGGCAGACTAAGAGAGTCCGAACCCCCGGCCTCCGAACGCTTTTTGGATGACCCAGACTTGGGAGCCATTAAACCTATAGGCAAATAAACGGAACCAATATCAGTAAAATGCGAAAATACCTGGCATAGACATGCTAACAGGCGTTAAAGACCACAGACTCGGACGAACAGGGTTGCCAGAAGGAAAAGCCAGGGCGGACCAATGACGGCAAGATCCAAGTATAGAGGAAGCCTCAACATCTCTAGCACCCGCCAACAATGCAGAAGCCTCCGCTAGGCAATCCCAACAAGGGCCGACATAACCCTTTGGAGCGGACGTCTCGCGGACGGCGATAGGACCCTCATAAAAGTTAAGGGGTTGAGCCCTTAGCACCGGAAGCCCGGGACCGGATGAGGAGCCTAAGCCGGCCCCACCGGACGATCCGAGGGGAAGAGCGCGTGTCTGAGGACGGAAAGGACGGCGAGGGAGTGAAACTGGAATCCTAGCCGAAAACGGGCGAGCCCCGGCCCGTCCCGAGTAAACGACGCCACCTCGACGTAGAGGAGCCAGAATCCCAGAGGCAGGTGGTGCGCCCCCAAAAACCCAGTAAGTAGCCCTGGGGAGACGAGCAAAGAGGAGCATTTCCTCCTCAGGCGTTAGTGACGCCCTTGGCCTAGAAGCACTCCTACCTCTCACCATGTTTAGAAGCCTAAGACACTAAGCGATTGTTGTCTAAGGGCAAGAAACAGGACGAATTTCAGGACTACGACGCAAGAGAAACCCAGAAAAACCCAGAAACACTGAAGAACAACAACATAGGTAGCGATTTCCAGAATAAACGGTAAATGCAGGAAACTACCGAATAAAAACACGAGGAAATAGGCGGAATACCTGTATAACGGAAGTGGAGTAACCAGAAGTTTGGAAATGGCAAATGGTGGAGTCTCGACTGAAAATGGTATAGAAGAAAACCAGAGGAAAGTCTGAGCAAATGTGAGAGCGGGAAAAGTGAACAAGAAGCACAAAGAGGGCTATTTAAACCGAAATCCTAAAATGAAAGGGACACAACGGTCTATTCCCGTACAAACATGACGGGATTGGCACAGCGCGACGCCAACATAATAAATGCGTGCAGGCCTCGAAAGGCGGAAAGACGTGGCGGTTGCAGACCTAATCCACTAAGGGCCTGACAGCTGTAAAGCTGCAATTATGACACGCAGGGGGGGAGGCCCAAAGCGCTTAACGAGTTCCAAAAGGCGGAAGGCTTGAATCCGGGCTCATCAACGGGCACTAAGGACCGGGATAAAACGGCAAGCCACCCTGACAGGATGAACCCGGCACTTTAGGCATGACGCCGGGACGGAGGCAAGACAAGCCGACCACAGATCCGGACCGAACTGATGGCCATGGCAGCCACAGCCTAGGGAGAAGGCCTCGGCCACACCCAGGACTGGGGGCAATATGCATCTCGGCCGTCTAGAAGCCTGAACAACCGAGTTGGGGGGCAACTGTTACGGACCGGCCCAATAGGCCCAGGTCCGAACCTCGACCCAACTACGCCTACAGCGGGATCTGCACTATATTAGGAAAAGATCCGAGATCCCACAGATTTAGGATCTCATCAATGAGGATTCTCCCTCATCATAATCCCAACAAATCAGCCCATGATCTATCAATCAGGGATATTGCCCATCAATATGAAGATACACGCACCAGACTCCTCTATAAATAGAAGGAAACCCTAAACAGGTGCACACGTTCTATTCTATGCTCTATTTACATACTGTCACACAGAGCACACACCCCACTCCCCTGGCTACACGCTCGTCGATTCTGGGTCAGTGCTCTATATCGTTGGATTTAGGGCATCGCTCTACGTCTATGTTTGTTGGGTCCTGGTTTGTCGATCTGCTTCATCGGGTTTCTGGGTTCTTAGAGATCCGAAAGCAAATGGGTGCCAGATCTTGATATGGTAGCAAGATGGGCTGGGTTCTGAAGTTAAAAAATAAAATAAAAAAAGAATCTCTTCTTATTGGTATGGGTCTATGGGACAGCAATTGAAGGGAAACCAAGTTGAAAAGGAAAAAAAAAGATTCCTTTTCTTGTTGGTATGAGACAACGGGTAAGGGGGGACAACTAAAATCTCCATCAATGGTGTTTTATTTGAGACACGGCTAACCGGAGAGGGCTACCTATGAAGAGTTCTAATCAGAGGGGTTGACCGACAAGAGGTTGAGTGAAGTGCCACATAAAGTATTGTAGAGTGAAATGGTTACGAAGTAGGTTCTCAAAGGAGGTTTTTTTTTTTGGACTTAGATTTGTGTTTTTGAGTTTTGTGTTTTTTTGTTCTTTAGATTTTATTTTATTGTCAATCACTCTTGAGGGCAAGATTGCTTTTGGGAAGGGGTATTTATATGTAAACTGTTAATAAATATATTAGTTAGTTAATTAGAGGTGTTCTGTTCTAAGAACACAGATATATTGGACTTGACTAGGTTGTCAAGCCTAGAGCCTACGTACCCTGTAAAGGGATCAAAGTCCACGTAGTTCTAGACACACACAGGCGTGTAGCCAAGGGGGTGGGGTGTGTGCTCTGTGTGGCAGAAAGTAAAGGAGTTTAGAGTTAGAACCCGTGCACCTGTTTAGGGTTTCCTCCTATTTATCGAGGAGTCTAGTGCATATATCTCCATATTGATGGGCGATATCCCTGATTGACAGATCATGGGCAGATTTGTTGGGATCATGATTGAAGGGGAATCTTCATTGATGAGATCCTAAATCTGTAGGATCTCGGATCCTTTCCAAATATAGCGTGGATTCTCCTACTGACTTAGTTGGGCCGAGGTCCGGACTTGGGCCTATTGGGCCGGTCCGTAACAGTTGCCCCCCAGCTTGGTCGTTCAGGCTTCTGGACGGCCGAGGTGCTTACTGCCCCCATTCCTTTTCGTGGCCGAATTCTTTCGTTTAGACTGAGTCGGCTTTTTGGGTGCCATGGCCATCAGTCCGGTCCGGAGCAGTGGTCGGCTTAATCTTTCCTCGTCCTGCCAAGAACACCGGGTTTGTTTTGACTGGGCGGTTATTTGTCCTGCCCAGGTTTCTGGCCCTTCCGCCTTTTGGGATTCTCCGGACGCTTTGGGATTCGCTCTTACCGCGCCATTATTTTGGATGTACAGGTGTCAGGCTTTTATTGGGGGCGTTCTGCTACCGCCGTGCCTTTTCGCCTTTCGAGGTGAGTGCGCATTTATTGCGCTTGCGTCGTGCTGTGTCAATCCCATCACGTCTGCACAGGAATAGACCGTTGCACCCTTGCGTTGGCTTTTAAATAGCCCTCTTTCTCTTCTCTTTCACTTTTTCCCGCTCCTTCACTCTCTTGCTCAGATTTTTCTATGACTTCACTAGAGCTTTTCAGAGGGGATTCTTCTTTGGCTGGACCGGCTTATAACTGCCGAGGCCCATAGGGTGGCTTTGAGTCCGGGGCCTGGCTTCTCATGACTTTGAGAAGTTCAACTCTCGTCATTGTGCCAAGAATGCCCTGCTTTAAGTAGCCGGGGTGATTACCCAACCCGGATCGACCCGGGATGCGTTGCGTTTGAATCCAGGTGTCGATCTCGGCTATTGAAGTCGTCTACTCCTCAGATCCGAGGTAATGTCTCCAGGATCTGGGATAATGCTGAGGCGGTTCGCCTGTCTCTGGGTTTGGAGTCTTTCTTCAGATTAGCCCGGGCTAGATTGTTTGTGAACCTATACCCTCTTGGCTATCTACTGCATAGTGCGGGGCTGTGTCGTATTGACCCTGGTTACCGATGGCTTTTGCTCAAAGATCCGAGGTATGCCTCAAGGATCCGAGGTAATGTCAAGGAGTTCCATGACTTCAAGGTCAGGATTCTTATGCCTTCGCCGTTATCATTGACTGACACCTGGCGGTTTGTGACTTCTGCACGGACTTGATGCGTCCGTCGTACTTCAGCCCTTCCTTCTGGGCTTAGAGGTCGCTAGGCTACCGAGGCGCCTTTATTGTCTATTCTGGATTTCGTATCTAAATTGTTCCATCCTGATATGCTTTTGTCCAGTATTGGATGAATTCGGATTCGTATCCTTCTACTCATTTGTTTGTTCGGGCGCCAGGTTTTCTTCCGAGGCGGGATCTATTTTTCCTCAGCCTCGGTTCTTGATCTTTACTGACCTCGGCCTCGGTTAATGGTGAACATACTTTTCAAAGTTGCTTTGTGTTGTTGACAGCCTAACGGTGCCACTCCTGTCTTGTTGCCCCCCAGCCTGGCAGTCGAGGGCTCTGGGCTGCCGGGGTGCATTGACCACTTAACCTGGACCTCATGCCCGAGGTTTTTTTTCCCTCCGTCGAGGTGGTTCCCTCAAATGATGTCATTCCTCCGAGTTGGTCTTGACCAAAGATGCTCTCCTGGCAGTGCATCAAACCCATTCTGACACAACTCCTTCATTTGAAGCAGACTGCCTCGGACTACCTCAACCTTGCCATGCACTTGAATTCGGACGTATCACTGAACCTTGCCGGGTATGCCTACCGGGCTTATGTAAAGGACGGTGTCCGGATTCCGTTCCATCTTGCAAGGAGGTGATGAGGTCGGGTCAGGAGCTCCTGAGGCTAGTCTGTCCAAAGAGGTGGTGCCTTCTGGTGATGCTGCTTTCCCGAGCTAGGGCGCCTGTGCCCTATCACTCTTCTATACACTCGACCAACGTTTACGTCCGGGAGTTTATTGACCGCATTAAGTACAGGTCTATATACTCGACCAGCGCTTACGTTCGGGAGTTTAGTTTATCGACCGCATTGAGTGCAAGTCTATATACTCGACCATCGTTTGCGTCTGGGAGTTTAGATATTTGTCTGCTGTAATGGATACGAGCCGTTTTCACTCTACCACACTTTCGCGTGGGAGGTTGGGGCAGGGTTGTCTTGTTTCAACCTCGTCAGGTGTAACTAACCGCACTGCCTCATTCCAACTTTCACTAGTCGGAATTCCAACTTTCATTAGTCGGATTATTTTTAACCGACGTAAGGGCTAAACTACCACATGTTCAACCGAGGCTTCGTCTGCCTCTAATCAAACATTTTGACCTGATCAGGGTCGACGTGGTAGTCCGCTTGCTTAGTCGGGCGAGCGTTGACGCGTCAATTTCACGAAGGGCCACGTATGGCGCCTTCGCCGAGCTCTAACCAATGCCTGTTGGAGTACAACGGCCGATTTTCGTACATCTAGATGTTTTTATTTTTCGGCCGGGTACATGACCTCAGAGCCGTTTGTTGGACCAGGCTTATCAGCCTCGGTTCCATGCCGGGTTTCAGGACCTCGGCTTCACGCCGGGCTTATTGACGTCGGCTTCATGCCGGGTTTAGTGACCTCGGCTTCACGGCGGGTTTACTTACCTAGGCTTCATGCTGGGTTTACTGACCTCGGCTTCATGCCGGGTTTATTTACCTCGGCTTCATGCCGGGTTTACTGACCTCGGCTTCATGCTGGGTTTATTGACCGGACTTAATGGCCTCGGTGTCGTGCTAAAGCAATCATTCGTGCACGTTTGGAAATTTCCACTGAAGAATTCTTTGTCAGGGGTCCGCGCGCGGAGTCAATTCTATGCGGCTCTTTCACTGAGCTTCTTATCCTGGGCTGGTTGGCCTTGGTTTAATTTATGCTAGGTTTAGGGACCTCGGCTTCATGCTTAGGCAAATGCTCGTGCACATTGGTGAGTCTCCTCAGTGGGATCCTTTATTGATAAAAAGTAGCCCTAAGAGCGGGGTCTAGCTATGGTAGATCTTTAGCTTGTCAGTGTTCCAGGTTCTTTTGACCGGCTTCCGTGCCTGGGTTGCCAGGATGTATGCCCCTCCGTCGAGCCTTTCTTTGATCCGGTAGGGGCCTTCCCAGTTTGCCTCCAGCTTCCCGTCCTTAGCATTCTTGTTGCTTATGTCGGCCCGTCGGAGTACGAGGTTCTCGCGGTTAAATGACCGGGGTCGCACCTGTCTATTGTACTTAGCCGCGAGTAGCTGCTTGGCGGCTAATTCCCGGCACTGCGCCGTGACTTGGATTTCGTCTATGAGGTCCAGGTCGGTCTTCAAGGCGTCGTCGTTCGACTCCTGCCCTTCTTGTTTGGCTCTAACCTTTCTCCAGGATGGTTGCCCGATTTCGATCGGGATCATCTCTTTGCATCCATAGGTTAGCCTGAACGGGGTTTCCTGGGTCGAAGACTGTACGCTTGTTCGGTATGCCCAAAGAACGCTGTGCAGCTGCTCGGTCCAGCTGGTGTTCGCTTGCAACATGCGCCTCATCAGTCCGTCCAGGAAGATCTTGTTGGCAAATTCGGCCTGGCCGTTTGACTGTGGGTGTTCTACGGATGAGAAGTGCTATTTAATGTCTAGGTTGGACATTAATGCTTGGAATCTATGGTCCATTAACTGGGTCCCATTGTCACATTAGGGGCCTTCCCAGTTCGCCGAGGCATCGCATCATCGGGTAATGCAGTCCCTTTCTGTATCACTGATCATCCACCATTGCGTAGAGAGCGGCTTCTCTGGTCAGTTTTTTGGCCTCGGCTGAGTCGGTAGGGATAATTCCCCTTTCTAGGTAATCTTCTATCGGCTTCCTCCAGTCAAGTCCTGCCGAGATGGTCATGAAACAGCTCGGCTTGGCCAGGTTCTGCTGGATCACGGTCTTGTGATTGTCCGGTCCCTTAGTGTTTGCCATCTTGGAGAGGATGTTGGCTCTGGCGTTCTCCTCTCTTGGAATATGGGAAACAGTCATTTCCTCGAACTAGGCCGTGAGCTCTTTGGCGTGGCTTAGGTATTTCGCCATAAGAGGGCCCTTTACTTGATAACTGCCGTTGATCTGGGCGACAACGAGTTGCGAGTCGGTTAAGATCTTTACTCGCTGTGCCCCATTGTCCCTTGGTTGGAGCAACCTGGGCAATAGAGCTTCGTACTCGGCTTGGTTGTTGGAGGTCGGGAACTTTAGCTGGAGGGAGTGCTCAGTGGCGACCTTCTGGGGGCTTTTAACGATGACTCTTGCACCGCTGGCCTTAACGTTGGAGGTTCCGTCCATGAAAACTTTCCAAGCACCGTCGCTCGTTATTGCCGGGGTGAGTTCCCTAATGAAGTCTGCCAGTGCTTGTTACTTGATCGCCTGCCGGGCGTCGAATGTTATGTCGAATTCAGGCGACTTAATGGCCCAGTTGGTCATTCTTCCAGCTACATGCGGCTTATGGAGGATCTGCCGGATCTGTTGGCTGGTGCGTACCACTATTTGATGTCCTTGAAAGTAAGGCCGGAGCCTTCTTGCCGCGGTAAGTAGGGCGAAGGCCACTTTCTCAAGTTTTTGGTACCGGAGTTCAGAGCTCTGTAAAGCCTTACTGATGAAGTATATCGGCACCTGTCCGGCCTCGGCTTCTCTTACCAAGGCAGCGCTGACGGCTTCATTGCCGATCGAGAGGTACAAGAACAAATTCTCCCCCAGGTCCGGTTTAATGAGTACCGGCGGGGTGGCTAGACACCGCTTGATTTCTGCGAAGGCGGCGTTGCAGTCCAGATTCCAATCGTCTTGGGTTTCGCTCTTTAGTAACTTGAAGAGAGGTAGGGCTTTCTCGGCCAACTTTGGTAAAAACCTTGTCAGGGCAGCGAGCCGGCCCGTCAGCTGCTGTACCTCCTTCTTGGTTCTCGGGGGCTGCATTTATAGGACGGTCTTGCTTTTGTCCGGGTTGGCTTCGATTCCTCGGTTGGTTAACATGAAGCCTGAGAAATTTCCAGCCGGAACTCCGAAGGCACATTTGGCCGGGTTCAACCTGATTTGATGTCTTCTTAGTTTTTCAAACGTCTGTTCTAGGTCCCGGATGTGGTCTTCTGGAAGCTTTGGCTTGACGATCATGTCGTCGTTGTAGACTCTTATGTAGCAGCCGATCTGGTCTTTGAAAACCCGGTTCATCATCCTTTGATAGGTGGCCCGGCATTCTTCAGTACAAATGGCATGATGTTGTAGCAGTAATTTGCTTTATCCGTCATAAAAGCTGTCTTTTCCTGGTATTCCGGATGCATGGCAATCTGGTTGTAGCTGGAGTAGGCATCCATGAAGGAGAGGAGTTGGTAACCGGCCGAGTTGTCCACTAATTTGTCGATGTTAGGCATCGGGTAGGAGTCCTTTGGGCAGGCCTTGTTGAGGTTGGTGTAGTCGACACACACTCTCCACTTGCCGCTGGGTTTGAGGACCATCACTACGTTGGAGAGCCAGGTGGTGTGCTGCACCTCTCGGATGAAGCCGGCCGCTAGGAGCTCTTCGATATGGTCCTCGAGGGCCTTCTGCCTGTTGTCCGCGATGTTCCTTTTCGTCTGTGCCACGGGCCTTGACCCCAGTCATATGCCGAGCTTGTGGCAGCAGAAGTGGGGATCGAGGACGGGTACCTCGGCCGAAGTCCAGGCGAAGACGTCCTGGTTCTGCCTCAGAAAACAGGTCATGAGAGCCTTTAGATCGTCCTTCATGTCTCCTTCCGGCTAGCACTATTTCCTCCAGTTCTCCTTCCGGCTCGGGCCTCGGATTATCCTGTGCTCGGAGGTCGAGCTCTACTATGTTGACTTACGACCGTGGGCGCGCGTCTGAGCCGGCTTCGGCTACTTGTTCATTGGATCCGAGCCGAGGTGGAGACGAGGGTCCTCTTTCCTCGACCCGGAGAGGTTCGAAGTAGCATTGCCTCGACTCTTTCTGGTCTCCGGATACCACGACTATCTGGTTCTTACTATTGACCATCTTCAGCTTCTGATGCTTGGTGGATACTAGTATACCCCAGTTGTGGATCGTTGGTCGGCCCAGGATGATGTTGTAGGGGGACCGGATGTCGGCGATTACGAATCGTACCCGTTCAGATTTAAAGGCTTCTTTAGTCCCGAGGGCTAGCCTGAGTCGATGTAACCTTTCGGGAAGGATTGCTCGCCATTGGATCCCTGAGTCGATGTAACCTTTCAGGAAGGATTGCTCGCCGTTGGATCCAATCAGGGTGGTCTTGCACGGCTTGAGATCTTCTTTGTCGAGGTGCATCCTTTTGTAGGAGTCCAGCTTATGATGTCGGCCGAACTTCCTGCATCCACGAAGATCCTCTTGACTCGGCAATTCACCACAGTGTAAGTGATCACTAATCCGTCTAAGTGGTCAGGAATGACGTCTCTTAGCTCGTCGTTGGTTAAGGTCAAGGTGGGCGGCTTTGGCCTTCTGGGATCGTCCTTGAACTTGGGGAGGTCTTTGACGGTTAGGACCTCGCGGAGGTATTTCTCCTGCTGGCTTACGGTATCTCCGCCCCCTCAGAATCCTCCACTGACGATGTTGCACTGGAAATCCGCCTCGGGAAATTCGTCGTCCGAGGTCGTCTTCTGCTTCTTCCCTGGCTTTCAGGTCTCCTTGGGCGGACTTCTAGTGCGGCCGCGGTCGTTGCGCTTGCTGCTCGTCCTTCCCTAGGTCTTGATGACATACTGACGTAGCTTTCCTTCTCTCACGAATTTTTCAATGGCGTCGCGGAGATCGTAGCTTGGTATGTCCGCGGTAGTCGTGGAACATACAGAGCTTGGTACGGTCCGTGTTAAAGCGGCCTCTAATGGGCCTCGGCTTGTCAACCTGCTTCATCTCGGCCTGGGCTAGTTCTTTCCATACTTGAGACCGAGGGACATTCAGGGCGGTGTAGCTGTAGTGCTTGGCCTTTTGGTCGGCTCGGTCAGGTTTGGCCCAGCTCTAGCGGTTCTGTCCTCTTGGTTCGGTCCTCGGCCTTCTCGGCCGTTCTTCATCACTGGGGGAAGCATTTCCCGTTCGTTCGGGTTCATCAGCGTTGGCCGCCTCCATCTGCTCCACTTCCAGGTACTTTTTTGCCTGGGTGTAGAACTTGGTCAATGTGTAAACCAGGCTTTGGCATAAGTTCCGGGCCAGTCTTGATGACGGGTCTAGCCCGTTGACCGGACAGTGTACGTGGACGTCCTCGGATAGCGATCGAACTTGCATTGCCACATCGCGGAATCGATCCATGTATTTCTGTAGCGCCTCACCTTTCTTCTGTCGCGCTTTACTCAGCGTGAATTCGGATTTCGGCTGCTTTTTACTGGTGGCGAAATGCAACTCGAACTTTCGTCCGAGGTTTTCAAAGCTTCGGATGGAGTTATCCGGGAGCGGGCTCAGCCATCTGTGTGTTGGTCCATTTAGAGTAGCCGCGAAGAGACTCTGGGTAACCGGGCCTCTAATTTGCCGGACCCACATGAGCTTTTCGAACACGTCAAGGTGGTCGCCGCCTCCCTTGAAAATGGGGATCAGCCGAAGTTCAACAAATACATCACTCGATATTCCCAGGGAGATCCGTGGCGAGGTGATCTACAAGTCCGGGGAGTTCTGTCCTCCACACGATGTTCTTCTCGGTCTCGGCCCTCTCGACCTTGGCCCTCCGTGGCGATCCGGTTAGTGCGGTTAACACCATCACCCTGGTTTCCCGAGTCATGGGTATTTTTTGGGGATGGTAGGCGGCCTCGTACTGCTCTCGTCCTACCATCCAGTTCGCCGTTGTCCCGGCGTGTGTTTCTCGGTTCTGTGGTACTCGAGGAGCTACTGTCGTGCACGGGGGCCCTTCTTCCTCTTTAATGATTTCGCCTACGGTTTCCCTGTCGGCGGTCGCGTTCGAGTGCGTCTTTTATCATCTGGCCAAAGGCTTCAAAGTCAGCCTCTCGCTGGAGGTGATCTCGTTTTTCCTAATTTTTGAGTTTTTGAAGGAACGACTCTTGCGTCCTCCATAAGATGCGGACGTCGGCTTCAACCGCTTAGACGTCTCGCGCTGGTTGTTCTGGGCGCGCTTCTTGCAGCGGCGGCTCGTCTGCCTGAGGGGAAGTCGTCGTGTCGGTCACGTGTCCCTCAAGGGTTTTTTCCCATTGCGGCGGCCCCTGAGGCTGGTTGGGTTCGATCGGCGGTCGGTTTGCTTGGGGGGTCTCCTCCAACCGTTTACGGTGGGTTTCTGCTGTGGCTTCTGGTGCTTGCCATCAGTGGTGTTTAACCAGATTTGGTGTGACCGGGTCCGCCTTCGAAAATTCACATGGAGCCGGGGCTTTAACAAGATTCGGCGTGGCCGAAGTCTGCCTTCAAAAGTTACCACGGAGCTGGGATTTTGACCAGATTCTGTGTAACTGGGGCCCGTCTTCAATAATTCACACGGAGTCCGAGCTTTAACCAACTTGGCGTAGCCGGGGTCCGCTATCAAGAATTCTGTGGGCTCCCAGGTTTTACCCGTATTTGGTGTAACCGAGTCCTTCTCACAAGCAATTATAGCCGGCGTGGATTTGCTCAATATTATAGCAGGCCTGAAATCTGAACTGAATGCAAGGTTGATACTCTTGCTTCCGAATCTGCCCATGAGGGATTGCGGCTTTTGCAACAGGAACACTAATGCAAGTGATTGTCCCTATCTTCATATTGATGGGAAATGGTTGGTGGATAATATTGATGAGGACAAATTTATGCAGTTATGCGGAATTGTCGAAGGCCATGGTGGACTAATTGCGGAATAATCATCCTCAAGGACGAGGATGTGATCTTGGCGTCTCGGCTCCTCCTCATCTCGGCGTATCATCAACCTCGGCTATCGCGATGGAGTCGAGATGCGTTGAATCAGCCTCGGCTTAACAACACCCTCAGCTACCACGATTTGTCTGTTTGCCCTGCCTCAAAACAATTCTCATAGAAGAATAGGTCAATGAGATCAGACTCTATTGTCACATGTTTAGAGGGTTTTAGTGATTCGCTGACTCTTTCTCATGTGAATAACACAAAGCAGATATAGCAAAGGCAAACATAAAGAAACTTCCCTGCATCACCGAGTAGTAAAAATAACTCCTTTGGGATGGCATGAAGAGTTCAAATGTTGTGATTGTTTATGATCCAAATAGAGCACGCCAGAATTAAAAAGTCTGGGTTTCCAAGGAGAGAGGATAATGATCCTTCTTCTTAAAAGCATTCCCAAAGAGAAAATCTGACGATCCTTCCAACTATCTTCTCATCCCGTGGTCGCATGGAGAGTTTAAAGAAAACCCATGAGAAGTAGTTCAAAACCGAAGCTATTGCTCAAATCCGGGTTCCCAAGGAAGGAGACCTGGGTTCCCAAGTGTCAGGATGGTCGAGAGGTCTAAGGCACTAGACTCAAGTTTTGGGTTCTCTAACGAGGGCATGAGTTCCCAAGGAGAGAGGAAGAGGATCCTGAGGATCTTGGAGAGAGGGGATGTCGATCCTTCCCCCACTATCTTCTGGTCAAACAACGCTTTCTATAGCCAGTTGATTAACCAGAAAATTCCTTTGACTTCTTCGTTGCGACTATCCTAGGTCGCGGGAATCAAATAAAAATTTACCGATTCCCCACGGTCGGCGCCAATGTTCTGTTCTAAGAACACAGATATATTGGACTTGACTAGGTTGTCAAGCCTAGAGCCTACGTACCCTGTAAAGGGATCAAAGTCCACGTAGTTCGAGACACACACAGGCGTGTAGCCAAGGGGGTGGGGTGTGTGCTCTGTGTGGCAGAAAGTAAAGGAGTTTAGAGTTAGAACCCGTACACCTGTTTAGGGTTTCCTCCTATTTATCGAGGAATCTGGTGCGTATATCTCCATATTGATGGGCGATATCCCTGATTGACAGATCATGGGCAGATTTGTTGGGATCATGATTGAAGGGGAATCTTCATTGATGAGATCCTAAATCTGTGGGATCTCGGATCCTTTCCAAATATAGCGTGGATTCTCCTACTGGCTTAGTTGGGCCGAGGTCCGGACTTGGGCCTATTGGGCCGGTCCGTAACAAGAGGGTTAGTTGTAGTAGTTAGTTTATTAGTTATTAATAACCAATGGTGGTTAATTGGGACTAGTAGGTCTAGAGGTATTACCTATGTAAGGCATTTAACTATTTATTGTATCTTTAAGCTTGTTGTTATGATAAATGAATTAGCGTCACCCAATTTTTTGTTCTTTAGATTTGTATTTTTATTGTTTCACATCCTTGAGGGTAAGGACCTCAAGGATGTTTTGGGGAGGGAGTATTGAGATGTAAATTGTAGAAGTATTGCAGTGGGTAATAAATGGCATATTCTATGAGGCCATAATTAGTTAGGAATTTATAGTTAGTTAATTAGTTAGTAGTTAGTTAGTATTTTTGTTATGACTAGTGATTGTTACCGTTAGTATTTATGTTATCACTACCGATTGTTACCATTGGAGAATTGAGTGAAGGAGTCTAAGGCCTTATCCTATATAAGGGGAAGCCTAGACAAACAGATGTGTTGAATAATGTTGAATGATGAATGAAGATACACAGTAATGTGATTCTATGTTTTCTCTCTCTCCTCTTCTCTTCTCTTCCCAAATCCTCTACATTTCTACAACATCTATATCAAGCTTTTTGGTCTTTTCTCCCAAACATGAAAAACCTAGATTCTCACCCCCTACCCTTTTTGAGCATGTGTTAATGGGCCTTCTTAGGTTTTGGAAGTTGAAATGGTTTTTATATATCTTCTTCCCTTTAAATTATTGAGTTAAAGTTGTTAATTTTGCATGTGATGGGACATAAAATAGGGACCCGACTAGCATCCCCTGCTGTCCTCTTTGCCAAAGCTACGCCATTTTGGCGTAAAATAACGAAGCTGATTTTTTTAAAAAAAAAATATTTCAGGGTATTGATGGGTACTAAAAATATACTTCAGGATACTGATCAATGCTAAAAAAACAAAAATCATGATTCTGAAAATTTATTTTAGGGTCTTGAAAAAATATTTTATGGTACTGATTGGTACTAAAAGGGTACTTCAGAATACTAACTGGCACTGAAAAAAATACTTTATAATCTTGAAAATTTATATTTGGATCTTGAAAAAATATTTCAGGGTACTAACTACTACTAAAAGGATATTTCATGATATTGACTGGTACTGAAAAAATACTTCATGATCTTAAAAAATTAGATTAGGATCATGAAAAAATATTTCAGGATATTGACTAGTACTAAAAATATACTTCATGATGGATCTTGGAAAAAATATTTCAAGGTACTGGCTAGTACTAAAAGGATACTTCAAGATATTAACTGGTACTGAAAAAATACTTCATGATCTTTAAAAAAATATTTTAGGGTACTAAATGATATTAAAAATATATTTTATGATATTTGTTCAAAATCCTAAAATAATATTTTAAGATTATGAAATGCTTTTTAGCACCGGTCAGTATTCTGAAGTATATTTTTAGTACCCGTCAGTACTCTAATATATATATATATATATATATATATATATATATATATATATATATATATATATATATATATTATAAAAAAAAGTCATTAGGTTCATTGTTTTGTGCTAAAACGACATAGTTTTAGTGAAGAGGACGGTGGCGGATGCTAGCTAGGTTTTAACCAAGGTTCTCAAACGCGGATCGGTCAGTGAACTGGTGGGGGTACTGGGTCAAGGGTTAGTGTGTCAGATCGGAGTCAAACCAATATCAATTAAAAAATAATTTAATTAAAACATGTAAAAATATTCATATTTTAATAATAAAAAATATTTTATGATTAAAATAAGAGAATGTGATGTGATGATGGATAATATGGGAATATGTGTAATATTACTTTAATTTTAAAAAGGGTTTTTTGAAATTTTCCAGAACAGATTGATTGATATATTTATATATAAATGAGTACAAAAATAGTCACATAAACATTATTTTTATATATAAAAAATGTTTGGTCAATAAAGCCATTATTGTACTCTTGTGAAGTACTACAATAATTGTGCCGCAGACCTAATTATTTTTTGAGTGGAAAAGGAATTTTATTAATCAAGAGATGTACAACAGAGGATGAGAATTACAAAAGAAGCTTAAACTTGGAAAAGCAGTGCTCTGTATGGGCAACAACTGCCCTCACATTAGCTAAAAAACCATCTAAAACAAAAACATCATTGGCAAAGATCGACTTATTACGAGTCTCCCAAAGCTTCCAGCAAGTAATGCAAACTCCAATCTTCCAGGAGGTATCCAAAAATTGAGATTGGATAATGAACGAAACCTAGCTCTGGATACCTAATCTGAAGAAATCCTGGCACATATCAGTTGGAAGAATTTTGTTCCACACCATAGCAGCAGAGTTACAACCCTTGAAAACATGGTCCAGGTCTTCATAGGCATAGTTGCAAATAGAACATATAGTATTGGGAGACATGCCTCTTCTGAATCTCGCCATGTTGGTCAACAATTTCCCCTTAAGAAGAAGCCAAGTGAAAGAGCGGACCCGTTGAGCCATTGGAAGTTTCCACAGCTTGTCCCAGATCGAGTCATTGTCGTTCCAGTTTAGAGATTCAATGGCCTGATATGCTAATTTGGTTGAGAATTGCCCTTGTTTCCCTAGGCTCCAAGAGCAGGTTGTCATCAAGGGCCATCTACGGGGGGCTATTGAAGAAATTTCCTTCAACACCTCAGCGGGAAGAAGGTCCCGAAAAGACTGCCAATTCCATGAGCCATCTTCCAAAACAAAATTCGAGATAGGCCTTGTGAGTTCGGTAGGGGAAATGGGAGAGAAAGAAATATGTTTTAAAGGCCCATAATCACCAACCCAGAAGTCACCCCAAAATGTGATTTTACCATCATTCCCAGGGTTCCATTTGATGAAAGAAGAGGCATCATCCCACGACTTGATCAAATTTCTCCAAAAATGTGACATACACGCCCTCTGGGGTCGTTGTTTGAGATCTGTGATTGCATATTTTTGCTTCAACACTTTGACCCAAAGGGATTCAGGTTGGGAGTGAATTTTAAAGATCAATTTCATCATAAGCGCTTTGTTCTGAGATTGAAGCTTGAGAAAACCACACCCCCCATGCTTGGTCGGCTGGCATAAATCATTCCAATTCACTAAATGGACCCCACGATGCTCCTCAGTGTAGCCCCATATGAATTTCCTGATGGTCTTTTCTATTTTCGCGCAACAGGACGCATTGATAGTGGTGCTTTGCATTGTGTAAACGGGCAAAGCCGTCAAGACCGACTTAGCAAGGGTGATGCGACCGGCCAAAGAAAGGTTTTTGCTTTTCCAACCCGCTAATTTGGATTGAAGGTTATCTAAGATGTACTGGTAAGTTGAGGATGAGACTCTGCCATTAAGAAGTGGAACTCCCAAGTACTTCCCTAATGATTCAAATTTCTGAAATCCCAGATCATCGCATATTCTTCTACAAACCAGCGAGCCCAAATTCCTTGAGAAATAAACTTTGGACTTAGGCTGACTAACCAGGTGGCCAGATGATTGACAGAAGTCGTGCAAGGTTTCTTTGATTAAACAGGCCTGCTGAGAAGATGCCTTGCCAAACAAGATTAAATCGTCGGCAAAGAAGAGGTGTGAAAGGGGGACACCTATCCGGCCAAGTTTGATCGTCTGCCACTCGCCAGTATTAACCTTGGATACAATTAATTGGGAGAGGCGCTCCATGCACAACACAAAAGATAGGGAGACAGCGGATCCCCCTGTCTCACACCACGCTCCAGGGAGAGAGGGCTAGAGAGATTCCCATTCTAGATAACCTGCATGGAGGTGGAAGAGATACAGTTCATAATCAGTCTGGTCAGATTACAAGGGATACCAGCGTCGCTTAGAGTATCAGCGATGAATTCCCAACGAAGCCTATCAAATGCCTTCTAGAGGTCGATCTTGATTGCCATCCAACCCGAGTTACCCTTTTTCCCTCTCATAGAGTGGAACACTTCCTGGGCAATAATAATGTTATCAATTATGCTTCGACCCTAGACAAAGCTAGATTGGTACTGTCCAACCAAGTGTGGCATCACTGATTTCAAACGGTTTGCAACAGTCTTAGTGACGATCTTGTATAACACAGAGCAGAGGCTAATCGGTCTGAATTCACTGATTAGCGAAGGCTGCTTAACTTTAGGAATAAGGGCCAACAAGGTTTGATTTAACTGGGGGTCAAGGGGTTTACCTGACCACAGGTTGAGCACGTAGTCGTAAATGCTTTGTCCAACTGTAGACCACTGAGATTGGTAGAATAAAGCATGAATACCATCCTTACCAGGTGATTTGAGAGGTTTCATTTCGAATAGAGCTTGTCTCACCTCTTCCATGGTCACAGTCCTTTCCAGAGACAGGATGTGATGATGGTCAAGCCTCGGAAAGGCACCACTCAAGGGAAATGGGGGTAGTCACAGAGTCCTCAAGAGTGTACAGGTCCAAGAAATACTGGCGAGCGTAAGACGAAAGAAGCTCATCATCCGTCAACCACGTGCCGTCAGGAAGCTTCAGTTGGGAGACAAAGTTCCTTTTCCTGCGCATCACCGCTTTCAAGTGGTAGTAGTTGGTGTTTCTGTCCCCTAAGCAAACCCAGTCCGAGGAGGATTTCTGGAGCCACAGTAATTCCTCCTGAAAGCAAACTTCTTCCAGATCCTCTCTAAGGGAGATTTTGAGATCAACAAGGAAATCCGAACATGATTCAGGATGATTCTGAATCTTTGCTTGGAGACCGTTAATACGACGAAGTAATCGTCTTTTCCGTTTCCCAATCTCTCCGAACGTAGAGACATTCCATTGCTGAATTTCTGACTTGAAGGAGTTGAGACAAGCCAAGATATCATCCCCCGAGTTCCAAATGTGCTGAACAATACCCTGAAATTCAGGGTGAGAGATCCACGGAGCTAGAAATCTGAATTGATGAGGGGAAGAACCGGCACACTGGGATGGGCTCAAGCATATAGAAATGGGCCTGTGATCAGAGAGCACCTTTATTGACGAGGCAGTCTGGAAATCTGTGGAGCCAATGAGGGTTACAAAGGGCCCGATCCAATCTCATGAAGAGGGAACCCCTCCGCCAAGTGAATTTTGGGCCATGGGAGCCCAGATCAACGAGCCCATTAGAGTGAACAAAGTCATTGAAAAGCTCACAACCCTGAGCTCGGTTTGCAGAACCACCACGCCGCTCATTACAGTGGAGAATTGCGTTAAAGTCCCCCGCCAACATCCAGGGGGAAGAAATGCCAATAGCAAGGGAGTTGAGATCTTGCCAAAGAAATCTTCGATATTGCCTCTAAGGACTTCCGTATACAGCAGTGAAAAGGAAATTGATATTCTGACGAGCATGAGAAACCTCCATGTGGACAAATTGGACGTGGTTTACCAAGATGTTAATGTGCACATTTGAGGACCAAAGAATCCAGATGCCTCCAGAGAAACCCGACGCTTCAACCCTATGAGAGTTCTGGAAACCAAGCTTCTTTATGACCGAGTCAGCCCTGGCACCGGAAATCCTGGGTTCCAACAACACAAAAATGTCAGCTTTGTAATTAACAGCAAGAGATTTGAAAATGGAGGTGAACTTTTTTTTAAAAGCTCCCCGGCAATTCCAAGTTATTATGGACATTAAAAAACACATTCAAAGGGGTAAATTGGGGAGGCGGTCAACTCCCAAATTCTGCATTGCATCAATTGAAGTCTCCAGGTCATTTTGGATGTCCCGGGCCAGTTCCTTCATAGCTCTAACCGATGATCCAGGGCCCTCAGCATTAGTCTTGGCTCCCATTTTGTGGATATGGACCCCAGAGGACAGTTTGATTCCGCAGGCCTTCGATTGAGGATCATTGTCTCCTATGGGCTGATTGGAGCTCGGCCCAACCTTGGTCCCTTTGACCGCCTGGCTGGATTGAGGCCTCCTAGGGTCTTCAATTAAAACGGCCGAGTTTGTACTTTGATCAAGGGAAGAGTCTTTGCGTCTGACGACAACATACTGCTGAGAGGAGGAAGTGCTGGCGCTGTCATGGTTCTTGGTTTGCAGAAGTGGCGGTTGGTGCTTAGTCCCAGTGGCAGCCTTTTTAGCACCTTTTGTCTCTTTTGCTTTAGGCCTATGAGGAAGTGTTTCATCCTTAAGGTAATGAGTACGTTCCTCTGGAATCGGGCCATTTGTTTCTTCCTCATCCAATGTTTGGCCTAGAACATCGAACCGGGAGCCGTTGACTGCATCCTTGCTTGCTGACACGGTATTTGATTTGTTGCCTTTGTCAACGGTACGACGCCTCCTCTGGACTTGCATCCAGGCTCCGAAAAGCGGTGGTTCCTCTGCCTGTTGAACAGGGCCGTTGGCCTCATGGGAAGTGGCCGGCACCGCTACCGTTATAGTCGGGCAGGAATCTTGGAGATGACCATAGCGACCACATTCAAAGCAAATTGACGGTAAACCTTCGTATTCCACGAAAATAAGTTCCCCATCCACCAGGATTTTTGAGATAAGGGGTTTTGTAAGATCGATAACGACAGCAATTCTTGCGAACTTCCCACGATCACCAGATTCAGTATTGTAATCTACCTTGATTACATCCCCAAAGACTCCACCGATGGATCGAATAATGCTCTTGTGGTAATAGTGAGCGGGAAGTTTGGGAAGTCTGATCCAGGCTATAATCTGTTTGACCACGTGATCCTGAGACCGAAATGATGGAGTCCAGGGCTGAACGGTCAGATAGTGACTGAAGATCATCCACGGGCCCGTAAGGAGAGCATTCTGGTAATCCAGATCGTCTTGGAATCTCACTAAGAAGCAATCATCGTTAAGGTCAATAAGCTTAAACTGACCAGAAGGCTTCCATAGAGACTGTAGTTGCGAACGAAGGTGGCGGAACCCATTCTTTCGACCAAGCAGCTTGACCACAACAGCCAAGCCCATTTTTTTGTTCAGCGTTTCGATGACATGCGAGGCGAAGTCCACTGTTGGGATTTGACCATTCAGACCTATAGTAACATCACCTTGGTTGAGCACTATATCCTCCTCCTCCTCTTCCATGGGGATGCTTTCCACGTTAAGGAGCTTATCCTTAAAGGAGGGGATCTGAGTCGCTACAGCTTCAGAATCACCTCCCATCGTGGTATCTTGCACCGAAGGGGGTATCTGGGTTTCTGGGACAACCTCCACCGGGGAAGTTTCAGTAACGTGGCCATCAACAGGACCCTGTTCAGGAGACAGCTCTGCTTCCATGCAATCGTCAGGCATCTGGCCTTCGTCAATTTTAGCACGTTTTGAAGATTGGTCCTCACCGGGGTGAGGGGGAGGAACGTTCTTGAGATTGGCTTGGAATGGAACAGGATGTAGCATGACTAAAGATGACTGGGGCGCTAGAGAGAAGGGGGAGCTTCTCCTGCAGACCTAATTTTTGAGATGTCCCACACAGACCCAATATTTCAGATCTCCCACGCAACTATCATGAATATTGCAGCTATTCCATAACTCAATATCTGTCTTCTCACGGTGTCATTTCACTCCCTCGATTTCTCTATCTTCTTTGCGTCTCCTCCAGAGTCCTCCCTCAAACCCTCAACAATATATGGTGTTCTTGGACCCTCCCAAGTTCCTCGTTCAGGTGTCTTCCGTCTTTTGATCAAAGAAACTTTGACCTCCGACCTCAAATGAACCCAGATCACGATCTTGGTCTTCATTCTTTCAACCAAAGAAGCTCAGATCGCATCTTCGTCTTCCACTTTTAAAATTTTCTCCATCCCCCAGGGCTTCACTCAGCTCTTTTCTCACCGTCGAAAGGCACGAGACTAGCTGCCAGCAATCACCGACACTCCCCCCTTCTTCTCGTCGATTTTTTTTCCTTTTTGACTCTGACTCGGCCAACTCGGCCGATTCAGGTCAAGTTGACTGCGTTGACTCCAAGTCAACTCGGAACCCTGATCTAACCCCCAATTCAATTTCTCAAATAGCCTTCAAATTATGTACTGTGACTAAATACTAAATATGGCTTTTACTAATAATATATGATTTATCACTCGGTATGGTTTTAGACCATTCATGGGACAAATGTTTGAAAATTAGTAGCTTTATTTTCTTATTTGACATGTTTATAAAATTGTTCCCTTTTTTATCTGACTGTGTCATAAGTTTTTATTGTTAATTAAAGATTTGGAAATTAATTAGACGACCTTAATTGGATTGGATTTGTTATATGAGTACTTGAATAGGACCTTATTTGATTAATTGAACCCGAAATTAACCTTGTGTCTACTCCAAACCTAAGAGAATGGGAGGATAGAACTCGCCACTTTTCCTTGAAGTGGCCTTGAACTAGTAGAACTAGAGAATGAATTTGTAATACCCGAGATTTTATTATTGAATTTTATGTTAGTTTCGAGGACGAAACTTATTTTAAGGAGGGTAGAATGTAATACCCCGGATTTATAATAATAATAATATAGTAAATAAATATTTAGAATTTAATAATGTATGTATTATTTCACAATTTATTAATTGGAAATAATTATAGTAATAATAGAAATTTAGATATTTAATTGTATTGTTTTATAATTGGAAATAATAAAATAAAACTCAGCCATAGCTAAACCCTAAATTTTAATTATAAACTTAGGTTTAGCTGTCTAAACCTAGCAACGCTCGATAGTTTTCTTCTCTGCTGCCTTCTCTTCTCAAATCCTCCTTCCGGACTCTCATCAATTTATTTTTCTAGGAGGCTAGCAAATAGAGACCAGGTAATTCTAATCCCCATGAGTAGTTTTATGAAAACTTTGATAGGTAATTCTAATCCCTATGAGTAGTTTTATGTAAATGTAATTCTAATCCTCATGAGTCTTAGGTTAGATTTATGAAAACCTTGATAGGTAGTTCTAATCCCCATGAGTAGTTTTATGTAAATATAATTCTAATCCTCATGAGTCTTAGGTTAGATTTATGAAAACCTTGATAGGTAATTATAATCCTCATGAGTCTTAGGTTAGATTTATGAAAACTTTGATAGGTAATTCTAATTCTCATGATAAAGCTCCTAAAGATTTAGATGGGATTCCCAAAGTACCAATTATTTTAATCACATGATTAGAAGTCTGAAAATATTAAATGATACTTATTATCGTGAGTACCATAAGAGTTATAAGTTCTCATGATAACCTTATAGGAAGTAAAGCCAAAAAGGGATAATGAGTAGAAGTCCATAGATTTAGATGATGGTCATGAGAACTTCTCATGACCACCTCATAGGAAACCATGAGTAAAAAGGGATAATGAGTAGATCCAGGAATTTAAATGATGGTCATGAGAACTTCTCATGACAACCTTATAGGAACCCATGAGTAAAATGAATAATGAAAAATTAAGGATTTAAATGATGGTCATGAGAAATTCTCATGACAACCTTATAGGAACTTATGAGTAAAATGAATAATGAAAAATTAAGGATTTAAATGATGGTCATGAGAACTTCTCATGACAACCTTATACGAACCTATGAGTAAAATGAATAATGAAAAATTAAGGATTTAAATGATGGTCATGAGAACTTCTCATGACAACCTTATAGGAACCTATGAGTAAAATAGATAATGAAAAATTAAGGATTTAAATGATGGTCATGAGAACTTCTCATGACAACCTTATAGGAACCCATGAGTAAAATGGATAATCGATAGGAACAATATTAAAGGCGTTGCATTGTAATACAGTTTTGGATTATATGAATAATTTTTTGCAATCAATTGTTGAATTCTTAAAGATGAATGGAATACATTTGACAATTGTTTTATTTCTTCATCTCAGCCTGTGTGCTTTAGTTGCATAGATATATGATTGAATCCAAATTTGTCCTTGTGCGTCTCTTTTTCTTTGTGATTGAAAACCAATTTTTTTACCTCGGCTTTCGTGCGTCAATTGAATACCTGGACCTGTGCATCATATTCTCTTTGAATTTTAATATAATTGCTTATGTCCCTTTTATTCATTTACTAATTGATTTTCTTTTTCTTTATATAATACCTTCTACGTAATAAAATAAGTCATGAACAGATTTTAGGTCAAAATATCCTTATATTTATATTTAATTAAAATAATATAAAAATATATGTATAAGATAAGTAAATAATAGAGATAATTCAGGAGTTTATTATGTGTGTGTTTTAAAACAATTTAACAGTGGAGGATAGCTTTGGGATGGTACCTTCCATAGTGATGAACACAACTTATGGGCTTTATGCCCTCGATATTTATTTGATGTGAAAATGATAGTATCCATTCTTCCCAAAGTGGTGTCTAGCAGGTTTCTAGGACACTAGTAGCAACTTTGGGAAGAGGTGTGCACACTAGGAAGATATGTTTATTGCCAATTGATGATTGTGACTGGCAGGTTTCAGGGTCACAGGGTAGACTGGCAGGTTTCCGGGTCTACCATGGTTCTCTTCCCACTAAACTAAATGGACTGGCAAGTTTTCGGGTCCAAATGAAGTTAATAAAAATTAATGAATGATATTTGATACTGAAACTAATATTTTAGATTATATATATATATATATATATATATATATATATATATATCTTTTTTATATCATGTGAATATTTTATTTATCATTATATTTATTATTATTATTTTTTATATTATCTTTGTTCATTAGAATTAGCAGCTTTTGCTGATGTTTGTGTTCATGGGTTGCGACGATCCTTCGGGGGAGCAGATTTTCAGTGAAACAGGTCTCGAGTTGGGGCTGTTGGGGCTAGCAGTGAGAAGTGAGGAAGAACAATGAGAATGCTAGCTAGCTTTCCTTATTTTATTTTACGCTTGAGTAAAACATTTTTATTTAAGTTTGGATTTATATTAATGTAATAAGGTAGCCTTGCACTTGTCCCAGTACAAGTGCGGCGGTAACACTTCCCAATGTCATTTAATTTATTAATTATTTTGTAACACCCCCAATTTCTAACGGTTACAATAACAAAAATTTTAAATCATTTTTACAAATAAATTAATGAAATTCAAAATAAACAACCTTGGGGAGTGTTACCGCCGCACTTGTACTAGGACAAGTGCAAGGCTGTCTTATTACATTAACATAAATATAAACTTAAATAAAAGTATTCTATTCAAAGCCTAGGGAAAAAAAAACTAGCTAGAATTGTTCATTGGTCTTCCTCACTTTTCACTGCTAGCCCCAACAGCCCAACTTTTGAAACCTGTTTCACTGAAAATCTGCTCCCCCGAAGGATCGTCGCAGCCCATGAACACAAACATCAGCAAAAGCTGGTAATTCTAATGAAAGCACAATTTATATGGCTCAAATGTATTAGTAAAATCAAATATATAATCACATAGTGATTTAATCAAATAACAAATCCAAGATTCGTCATATATATACATATACATACATATATTCACACTGAATCAAATATCATTCATTATTATGTTTTTTTATTAATTTCATTTGGACCCGGAAACCTGCCAGTCCATTTAGTTTAGTGGGAAGAGAACCATGGTAGACCCGGAAACCTGCCAGTCTACTCTGTGACCCTGAAACCTGCCAGTCACAATCATCAATTGGCCATAAACATATCTTCCTAGTGTGCACACCTCTTCCCAAAGTTGCTACTAGTGTCCCGGAAACCTGCAAGACACCACTTTGGGAAGAACGGATACTATCATTTTCACATCGAATAAATATCGAGGGCATAAAGCCCATAAGTTGTGTTCATCACTATGGGAGGTACCATCCCAAAGCTATCCTCCCGCTGTTAAATTGTTTTAAAACACACACATAATAAACTCCTAAATTATCTCTATTATTTACTTATCTTATACATATATTTTTATATTATTTTAATTAAATATAAATATAAGGATATTTTGACCTAAAATATGTTCATGACTTATTTTATTGCATAGAAGGTATTATATAAAGAAAAAGAAAATCAATTAGTAAATGAATAAAAGGGACATAAGCAATTATATTAAAATTCAAATAGAATATGACGCACAGGTCCAGGTATTCAATTGACGCACGAAAGCCGAGGTAAAAAAATTGGTTTTCAATCACAAAGAAAAAGAGACGCACAGGGACAAATTTGGATTCAATCATGGGTTCCTATAAGCACACAGGCCGAGATGAAGAAATAAAACAATTGTCAAATGTATTCCATTCATCTTTAAGAATTCAACAATTGATTGCAAAAAGTTATTCATATAATCCAAAACTGTATTACAATGCAACGCCTTTAATATTGTTCCTATCGATTATCTATTTTACTCATGGGTTCCTATAAGGTTGTCATGAGGAGTTCTCATGACCATCATTTAAATCCTTAATTTTTCATTATCCATTTTACTCATAAGTTCCTATAAGGTTGTCATGAGAAGTTCTCATGACCATCATTTAAATCCTTAATTTTTCATTATTCATTTTACTCATACATTCCTGTAAGGTTGTCATGAGAAGTTCTCATGACCATCATTTAAATTCCTGGCTCTACTCATTATCCCTTTTTACTCATGGGTTCCTATGAGGTGGTCATGAGAAGTTCTCATGACCATCATCTAAATCTATGGACTTCTACTCATTATCCCTTTTTGGCTTTACTTCCTATAAGGTTATCATGAGAACTTTTAACTCTTATGGTACTCACGATAATAAGTATCATTTAATATTTTCAGACTTCTAATCATGTGATTAAAATAATTGGTACTTTGGGAATCCCATCTAAATCTTTAGGAGCTTTATCATGAGAATTAGAATTACCTATCAAAGTTTTCATAAATCTAACCTAAGACTCATGAGGATTAGAATTACCAATCCAGGTTTTCATAAATCTAACCTAAGACTGAGGATTAGAACTACCTATCAAGGTTTTCATAAATCTAACCTGAGACTCATGAGGATTAGAATTACATTTACATAAAACTACTCATAGGGATTAGAATTACCTTTCAAAGTTTTCATAAAACTACTCATAGGGATTAGAATTACCTGGTCTCTGTTTGCTAGTCTCCTAGAAAAATAAATTGATGAGAGTCTAGAAGGAGGATTTGAGAAGAGAAGGCAGCGGAGAAGAAAACTATCGAGCGTTGCTAGGTTTAGACAGCTAAATCTAAGTTTATAATTAAAATTTAAGGTTTAGCTATGGGCTAGGTTTTATTTTATTATTTCCAATTATAAAACAATACAATTAAATATCTAAATTTCTATTATTACTATAATTATTTCCAATTAATAAATTGTGAAATAATACACACATTATTAAATTCTAAATATTTATTTACTATATTATTATTATTATTATTAAAAATCCGGGGTATTACAAAATTGGCCACAATATTTTTAAAATATTTAAATTATAAGTTATAATTTATGAATTTTTGTACCTAATAAGTATTGGAAAAGAAATAATAGACAAACAAGAAAAAATATGAAATATATTCTAAAATTGTATAATAAATGCATACTTTTCAACCATAAATATTAACGGATATTCCTATTTTCTTCCCCACATATTACTTTTACATGAATTTGAAAATAATCTTTATGATTATAAATATTTTTTCTTTATTAGTTTAGCAATATACTATTCAAAATATATGATGAAAACTTTAACATCCAGTTGATTCTTCTCAATGAAAGAAAATCCATTAATTATTTCCTAACTTCGGCAAAGAACCTAGGAGCCTTATGCTTGACCTTAGTACGGAGGACATAAATCCTTATGATAGTCTTAGCAATATACATAGTTCATGGCATGTTTTCCTAATTATTTACAACTTATCTCCGTTATGCATGAAACGAAAATACGTCCTATTGTCTATGTTGATTTCGGGACCAATACAACTCGAAAATGACATTGATGTTTATCTAAAGGCCTTGATTGAAGATTAATTTGAAAGAGTTTTGGGAAGAAGATGTCAATGTTTTTAACTAAAACAAGAACCGGTTCTTAAAATGCGAGCCATGATCTTTTCGTATTATCTTTCTGGCATGTGAAAACTTGTTAAGGTATAATGTAAAAGGCTATAAAGCATGTTCGGTTTGTAAAGAAGGTACATGCTACCATCAACTTCAACATAGAAGAAATACGATTTATCTTGGCCATATAAGATTTCTTAGACCTAGCCACCCATATTGTAGATTAAAGAAATATTTTTTGGGTGGTCATGAGTATTCAGATGTTTTGGAGACATTGATTGGGGAACAAAATTATGAAAATGTGAAAAATATCAATGTCATCTTTAATAAGACTGCAAAGAGTACAAATGAAAAAATTACTTTTACAAAACATGGATTTTACTTCCCTAAAAAATGTCCGTTTTTCAAAAAAGAAAGTAAGAAATAAATGGGGTGACATTTTTGTAATTTTGTGGAGGATTTTGGTGTCTTAATTTTTGGAAAACAGATGCCAGAAGCAGGGACTTTAGCTTCCAAACTCTAAAAGGGATGTCAAAATTAGACCTTTTGGGACCAAAAACACTACTTTTGACGTCTCTTCAAAAATTCGGACGCTAGAAGTGATCTTTTGGCGTCCTAACTTAAAATTGGGATGCTTGAATTTGTTGAGGTCGTCATACCCTTCGATTTGGTTGGCATTTGAGAAAGATCGTTGCTAAAGGTCTTTCTTTACTTGGCTACGATTGCTCCATCTATAAAACCAAATGGGACAAAACCCCATCTTGCTTAGCCGGTACCCTTTTCTTCCTCAAATTCTATGACTTTTTCTTCAGAAATTTCAATCAGAAATAGAAATTTTCACTTTGATTGATTTCAGGTGAATATGAGTACATTGATGTCATTGTAGAATGTGAGAGATTGTTTATAGACATCAATCTCCTATCAAAATTTGAGATAGCTCGACCGATCGGTGCCTATAGATGTGTCCTACAGTTACTGCCTCACATTTGTGTTTGAAAATTAGATCGCCTTAGTTAGATCTTATCGATCATATTGTATCTTGACTTTATTACCTTCCTAGCATATGCATCCCCCTATTTTCAGACATTAAATGGCCAAAAAAGTAGACGTTATTAAAAGCTTTGTTTGTAGTAATGAATATATGGGGAAAAAAATATCTATCTTCTTTGATATTCCATATTGACGCAAATTTAATGTGAGACGCTGTATTGATGTTATGCATGTAGAGAAAACGTATGTGATGGTATTGTTAGGACACTTCTCAACATATAAGGTAGTTATAAGGATGATATGAAGACAAGATTATATATATAAGCAATGAGAATAAGAGAAAAGTTATATCCAAGGCCTATAATAAGATAACTTACTGCCCCCTAACTTCTCATACTTTGTCTAAGGATGAGAAAAACGCTTTTTGTGAGTATGCACATCGCATAAAATTTCTCTTAGGGTATTCTTCAAAT
The DNA here is from genome assembly GCA_034222035.1 of Acacia crassicarpa. Taxonomy (NCBI): domain Eukaryota; kingdom Viridiplantae; phylum Streptophyta; class Magnoliopsida; order Fabales; family Fabaceae; genus Acacia; species Acacia crassicarpa. Next base: position 38,347,256 of record JAWXYG010000011.1, read on the forward strand.
ATTAAGAAGCTTGTGTCAATGAAAACTTGAAATTAGTATGCCAAAAGTCTCATATTGTGATGTCTTAATGCAACAACTACTCCAATCTTAGTAGCTATTCAAGGCATTGTCGAATATGATCTTCAATACATTTTAACTAGATTTTTTTTCTTCTTCAATGCTATATGTAGTAAAGTTTGAGATTGAAAAATTGGATAAATTGGAAAAAGAAGGATATTTTATCTTGTACCAGCTTGAGAAGCTTTTTCTTCCTACATTTTTGGATATAAAGTGAGAGAGATAAAGTTGTCTGGCCCTATCTATTTACGATGGATGTACTTAGTTGAAAAAATTATGAAATTCCTACAAAAGGTATGGGAAGAACACAAACTAGCCTGTAGTTAGTGTGTATATATATATATATATTGTTCAAAAATATGTTTATGAAGAAGCTTTGAAATTTTCTCAATAGTATTTGGCTAAAGTAAGACATATTGGGCTTTCTAAACATTGTCATGAAGAAGGGGGTGGACACGGGGCTTTAGTAAATAGTATGGATCCTAATGAATTGCTACGAGTCCACTTATACATCTTAAATAATGTTGATGAAGTTTATGACAACATAAATGCATATAAAGAAGCTGTAAGAAAAGAAAATAGTTGAATAAGTGAATAAAGGTTAATTATGGAGCATAACAGAACTTTTGCAAATGTTCAAACAAAAGGTTGAGTGAGATAAATGTGTTTCTGATACAATAAAATGGTTAGTACATAGTCCTGAGGTTGATGTCATAAGTTATAATTCATATGTGATCAATGGTTATACCTTTTATATGAAGTCCCTAAATGATAGTAGCACTGTTTAGAATGGTAGTGTTATGTTAGTGGCTAAATCTATACACTTCTCTAGAATAAAAGATAAGAAGCCTAAATTGACAGTCATACCTTATTATGGGGTTATTGAAGAGATTTGGGTGGTGAATTATGTTAAAAATTAAATTTATCATTTTCAAATGCAAGTGTGTTAATGTTAATAATGTTGTTTAGATCGATCGGCTAGGATTTACATTAGTAGATATCAATAGTAGAAGTTTTAGAGATGAACCTTAATTATATTATGGTAAACCAGATGAAACAAGTGTTCAATATCGCTCTGATCAGACAAATAAATATGGTCTGTAGCTCTCCAAGGAAAAAAAGGTTATTAACGTTGTATTGCAGTTTTTAGATGTGTAGATTAAATTTCTGTAATGTAAATCTATTTACGTTTAAAATCATAATCTTATAAAATATCGAATGAACGATTTATTTATTTTTAAACTGATGGTGGACATAAACTTTGGAGAAGATAGAAGAAAGAGAAAAATAAGAGAATCCAAACATAATGAATTTATCTTTAATCTTTAAATTAATCCTAAGAATTAGGATGCTTTAATATAAACATACAAACATAAAGTTTTAAATTAAAGTTTAGTTTAGGGCACACTTATAAATATAAAAGGGTGTGAGAGATATTTGAATTAACAATAAATGACACTTGAGGTTGAAATTTTATAAATAAAATATATTAATGAATGGAAATTTAATTTAGAACAAATTATTATTATTACTATTATAATTGTTAGTTTTGAGATAATGGAATGTTTTTTGCCCCATCTTATGTATAAAATATATAAGCAGCTAAAATAGTTTTTGTTCTGTATGAAGAACACAGAGATTGGACTTGACTAGGTTGTCAAGCCTAGAGCCTACGTACCCTCGAAGGGATCAAAGTCCACGTAGTTCGTAACAAACTTGAAGGCACGTAGCCAGGGGAGTGGGGTGTGTGCTCTGTGTGGCAGAAAGTAACAAGAGCATAAGATAGAACGTGTGCTCCTGTTTAGGGTTTCCTCCTATTTATAGAGGAGCTTGGTGCGCGTATCTCCCTATTAATGGGGGATATCCATGATTGAGCTGTCAGGGGCTGATTGGCTGGTGCCATGATTGTAGGAGAATCTTCACTGATGAGATACTATAAATAGGGGATCTCGGATCCTTTCCTAATATAGCGCCGATTCCCTTATTGGCGCCATTGGGCCGAGGTCCAGACTTGGGCCTATTGGGCCGGTCCGTCACAGTTGCCCCCCAGCTTGGTCGTTCAGGCTTTTGGATGGCCGAGGTGCTTAGTGCCCTGGTCCCGTTGTAGCCGAGGTCCTCTACGCGGACTGAGTCGGCTTTCGGATGCCGTGGCCATCAGTTCGGTTTGGGACTGTGGTCGGCTTAATCAGTTCTCGTCCTACCTTTTTGCCTTTTGGGATTCTCCGGACGCTTCGGGTTTCCCCCCTCATGGTCATTATTGCGGCTTTACAGCTGTCAGATCCTTAGTGGAGGAAGTCTGCAACCGCCACGCCTTTTCGCTTATCGAGGTTGATGCGCTTTTATTGCGCTGGCGTTGTGCTGCGCCAATCTCGTCACGTCTGTACGGGAATATACCGTTGTACCCCTCTTACCCCGAGGTTTTGGTTTAAATAGCCCTCTTTGGGCTTCTCTTTGGTTTTTCCCGCTATCGCACTTTCTCAAACTTTCTCTGGTTTTCTTTCTTGCCATTTTCAGTCGAGATTCTGCCGTTCGTCGTTTCCACCGTACAGGCTTCTCTATTTCCCTTATACAGGTACTCCGCCTATTTGCTTGTGTTTTTCTTCGGTGGTTTTCTCTATTTTACCATTTATTCTGGAAATCATGGTTTTTGCCAACGTTCTCTGTTTCTGGGTTTTTTCTGAGTTTTCCTTCTTTCTGGGTCCTTCCGGGGTTCTTCTGGGTTTACCTCACCTATTCACGCCCCAAAATTCATCCCTTAGAGGCCAGTTCTTTGCACCCTAGACTTTTAGTTATGGTAAGAGGGAAAAGCGCTTCTGGGCCCGAGGCTTCACTTACCCCGGAGGAGGAAATGCTCCTCCACGCGCGTCTTCCACGTATGAGCTACTGGGTTCTTGGGGGTGACCCTCCTGCCGAAGGGATCTTGGATCCTTTGCGCCGAGGCGACGTCACACGTCCGGGGCCAGCTGGGTCCCGTACGGCTCCGGGGAGGGTCTCGGTGCCGATTCCTCGTCATCCCTTCGCGCCGCCCATGCGCGCAATCCCCCTCGGGTCACCCGGTGGGGCCAGGATAGGCTCCTCTTCCGGCTCTGTCTCCCCTGTGGTCGCGGCTCAACCTCTTAGCTTTTATGGGGATCCTTCTGCCGTCCGCCCAGAGTCCGCCCCGGAGGGGTATCTCGGCCCTTGTTGGGATTGTCTGGCGGAGGCTTCCGCGCTCATGGCCCGCGGCGGAGATGCTGAGGCTTCTGCCATGCTTGGCTCCTGTCGTCACTGGTCCGCCCCGGGCGCCTCTTCCCACGCCTCTATTCGTCCGAGTCCGCGGCCTTTATTGCCTGCTATTATGCCTATGCCAAGTATTTTTGCTTCTTTCCTAATACTAGCTTTGTTTATTTTCGTATAGGCTAACTTATGGCTCCGAAGACTGGATCTTCGAAAAGACGGTCCGAGCCGGAGGGCTCAGTTTCTTCCAGTCCGCCAGAGGCGTTGCGCCGGCGATTTAACTGGGTCGCCATTGAGGTGCTCGCGACCTTGTCCCTAATGTCCGAGGCTGATGTGTCTCGGTTAAAGATGCCCAAGTTGGATGGCTGCACGTATACGCCTGCTGGGGCGGGGGAGCCAGTGTGCTCCGTCCGAGAAGAGGGGGAGCCCAATGCTTTTTATTTCTATCGGGACGTGTATACCCGGATCCAAATCCGCTTTCCTTTTTCCGCCTTCCAGATATCGGCCCTTTCCTACCTTAACCTTGCGCCGTCACAACTTCATCCGAACGGATGGGCCTATTTGCTGGCCTTCGAGAAGTTGTGCGGTTCTTTTCCGATTCCCATTCCCTGCACCGCTAACCTCTTCTTCCACTACTTCTGCCCTTTCACTCCTGGGCTGCCCCGGGAGGGCGATAAGCTGAAGGGGTTAGTGTCGCTCAGAAATGTGTCCGAGCGGAAGCTGATGGGGGCCTTTTTGGACTCCTTCAAGCGGTTTAAGAATGCCTTTTTCAAGGTGTTGGCCGTGCCCAGCCAGCAGCCGTGGTTTTTGTCCGGGGCTGAGGGCCCGGATGTGGAGTGGCGGTTCCCCCTGTACTGGGACAAAGGGCACTATATGAAGTTGCCGACCTCCTATCTGGTTGATGAGGACGGGTTGTTGCCGGACACCATCCCCCATGTCCCTAGGCTGGCCGCCTTTGTGGAGAGGTATGGGGTTCACAGCGCGATCAGTTTTATATCGGGGGACGCCTCTGAGCCTTTGCCACCCGCCTGTAGGTCTTAGTGCTTGTTTGTTTGCTCATAAGCCTCTTCTTTCCGATTTACTTACTTGTGTTCTCTTTTCCTTTTTTGTGTTGCAGCTAGGACTATGGACGATCTGCCGCTATATGCCCGGCTGCCGCGTGCTGCCGCTGTTCCCTCCGGTCGCCAGAAAAAGAGGGCGGCTTCAGCTGATGCCGGAGCTTATACCGCCCCGGCTTCAAAGAAGAGGAAGGATGTTGTTGCCGAGGATCCATCTCCTGCCATGGGCTCCCCGGCTGTTACCATGGTTGATATCCCTGCTCCTGAGGGTTGGGAACCTGAAGTTACTGCTCGCCCCCTGCCACTGGGCCCGAAGAGGTCGCCGTTCGTGTCTCCTCCTCCAAGGGTAAGGAGGCCTCGATGTCCGATGAGGAGATCGAGGCTGAATTCTTCGTGGATGAACTGTCTGGTTCCCTACCGAGTCCGCCTGCCTCTTCGTCGCTTCCTCCTCCTCCTCCTCTTCCGAAGCCCATTCTTCCTCGTGGCCGTCTCTGGCACGACGGGGTGGTTCCTGAGGTCGCCGCTGCTTTCCTGCCCCCCAGACACTTCACGGGCCGTGCTGCACTGACTCAACCGGCCTTAGACGAGATACACCGGAGCCAGACGGAGCTGTGCCGATCTGTGGGGTATCTCGAGGCACTGATCCTAGTCCGTGAGCAGCTCGCCATGTCTACGGTTGAGATCCAGGGGCTGCTGGCCGAGAAGGGGGAGTTGACCAAGGGCCTTGCTGCGGCGGAGGCCAAGGCTGCGTCTGCCGTGGAGCTCAGAGAGGAGCTGGAGGTGGCCGAAGCCAAGGCCAGGTCGGCTGGAGAGGAGCTTGCCAAGGGCTGGGCCGCGCGGGATGCGGCCCTGGCGGAACTTCACGGGGTTCAGGCGGAGCTGGCTGCCACCCGGATGGAACGGGACGCTGCGAAGTCCGCGGCCGTAAAGGCCGATCAGGAACTTCAACTTGCCCGAGCGGAGGCAGAGAGGGCCGCTGAGGAGCATGCCCGTGCTTTGGTGGAACGGCTGGCTGCGGCCAAGGCCTTGGAGGAACGGTTGGCTGCCTTGGCCGGGGAGAAGGAGGCGGTTGAAGAAGCCCTCGCCGCTGAGAAGGTGGTCTCCCAGGAGCTTACAGATGGCTTGGTGCAGACCGCTGACGCCTGTTTCAAGCAAGCATTGCTCCAGATCCGGCACTTTAATCCCAGGGTCGAGCTTCAGGTGGAAGGGTATGACCATCGGGCCTTTGTTAGGGATGATGGGTCCTTCCTTCCCTATGAGCCCCAGGTCGCCGAAGATCCCGTCGAGGAGGCGGAGGAGGGAGTGGCCGTCGTCGACGGACCTGAGGCGGGGGATGCTGATGCCGGCGCAGGGTCCGGCTCCTAGCTTTAGCTTTATTTTCTGTTTTTCTTTAATTCCGAGGCGCTGGTGCCCTTGTACTTTTGAATGACTCTGGCCTTGGTGCCATTCTTGTACAGACTTTAACAATTAATGACAATACTTTTCTTGCCTTTTGCCACAGTCCGTCTTTCTTTTAATTTTTACCGTCCCTTTTGTCTAGATTTGACAATGAACGATTTTAAATTTGTATAATCCTTCTTCTGTACAGCCGAGTTCGTTCAGCTACCTGGGGCCGAGGGTGGCTTATTTTCTGCCATCGCCCTGTTGCCTCGTTTTTCGCCTTCGTCGGCTGTGTGTGCATAGGACGCTTGGGCCACTTAGGTGACTCAGGCAATGGGTGACTTTACTGCTCTTTTAACTAAGTTAGGTCGTTTGCCGGCCGCATGTGTGCAGGCCGTTGGTGCTCTACCACGTTTAGTGTGTGGGAGGTTAGGGCAAGGTTGTCTTGTTTCAGCCTCGTCAGGCATAACTAACCATACTGCCTCAGCCCGGCTTTCAAGTAGCCGAGCTCCAACTTTCACTTAGTTGGATAAAGTTGTACCAGCGTAAGGGCGGGGCTACCACGTGTCTAACCGGGGCTTCGTCTGCCTGGAGTTGGACATTTTGACCTGATCAGGGTCGGCATGGCAGGCCGCTTGCTTAGCCGGGCGAGCGTTGAATCGTCAATTTCGCGAAGGGCCGTGTTCGATTCCTTCGCCGAGCTCTAACCAATGCCTGTCGGGGTACGACGGCCGATTTTCGTACATCTAGATGTTTTTGGTTCTGGCCGGGTCTATGACCTCGGGGCCTTCTACCGGTGCCGGGCTTTAACAGCCACGGCCTTCGGTTCCTTGGCCTCGGCCTTATGGCTTTTGGCCGAGCATAACGGCTCCGGCTTCATGCTTAAGCTTTGTGCACATTCGTAAATATCCTCAGTGGGATTCTTTATTGATGGAAAGAAATAGCCCTACGGGGCTTTACAAAGCATCGTAATTAGAAATGACATAACTTGGACTTTAAACGAAAAGAAAACATATGCAGGAAAAGGGAAAATTGCTAAGTAAACAAACACTGCCGAGGAAGGATCTAGCTGTAGTAGATCTTCAGCTTGTCGGCATTCCACGTCCTTTTGATTGGCTTTCTTGCCAAAGTCTCGAGGGTATATGCTCCTCCGTCGAGCTTTTCCTTAATTCGGTAGGGCCCTTCCCAGTTTGCCGCCAGCTTCCCGTCCCTGGCATTCTTGTTGCCTATGTCCGCCCGTCGGAGTACTAGGTTGCCTCGGTTGAAAGACCGGGGCCGGACCTTTCTGTTGTACTTAGCCGCGAGTAGTTGCTTGACGGCTAGTTCCCGGCAGTGCGCCGTAGCCCGGATTTCATCAATGAGGTCCAAGTCAGTCTTCAAGGCGTCGTCGTTCGATTCCTGCCCCTCCTGTCTGGCTCTGACCTTTCTCCAGGATGGCTGTCCGATTTCAACCGGGATCATTGCCTCACATCCATAGGTTAGCCTGTACGGGGTTTCTTGCGTCGAAGACTGTACGCTCGTGCGATATCCCCACAGGACGCTGTGGAGCTGCTCGGTCCAACTGGTCTCGGCCTGCAACATCCGCCTCTTGAGTCCGTCCAGGACTACTTTGTTGGCGGCTTCGGCCTGGCCATTTGTCTGGGGATGTTCCATGGATGAAAAGTGCTGCTTGATGTCCAGGTTGGACATCAGTGCTTGGAAACGATGGTCCATGAATTGGGTGCCATTGTCCGTGACGACCTCGGCTGGTATCCCGAAGCGGGAGACGATGTTGTGCCGGAAGAACTTAATCACTCTGACCGAGGTTATTGTGGCGAGTGGCTCTGCTTCTATCCACTTAGTGAAGTAGTCTACCGCGACTATTAGCCATCTGCATTGCCCTTGTGCCGGCCTAAACGGTCCGAGGATGTCCATGCCCCACTTGTAGAAGGGCCAGGGGGCTGGCATTCCTTTCAACTCTGAGGGTGGTGGCCATATTATCCTTGCATGCTTCTGACAACTGTCGCATGTTTTGGCTTTTTCCATGGCGTCATGACTCATAGTGGGCCAATAATAGCCGGCGCGTAATGCTTTCCGGGCGAGTGCCTTGCCCCCCATGTGATGACCGTTGGCGCCTTCGTGTAGCTCGGCCAGCACGTATTTCGCGTCAGAGTCTCCAAGGCAACGCATCATGGGGCAATGTAGTCCCTTCCTGTATAGTTGGTCATCCACCATGGCGTAGAGGGCGGGTTCATGGATCAACTTCTTTGCCTCGGTCGGGTCGGTTGGGATAATCCCCCTGTCGAGGTAGTCTTCAATTGGCTTCCTCCAATTGTCCGCGATGTTCCTCTTCTTCTGTGCCACGGGTCTGGACCCCGGCCATATGCCGAGTTTGTGACAGCAGAAGTGGGGGTCGATGCCAGGTATTTCGGCCGAGGTCCATGCAAAGACGTCTTGATTACGCCTTAGGAAACGGATCATGAGAGCCTTTAGGCCGTCCTCCATATCTCTGCCTATTTTCGCGGTCTTGGACGGGTCTTCGCCTAGCACTATTTCTTCCAATTCTCCTTCCGGCTCGGGCCTCGGATTGTCAAGCTCTCGGAGGTCGAGCTCCACCATGTTGACTTGCTGCCGCGGGCGCTCGCCCGAGCCGGCTTCGACTACTTGCTCATTGTATCCGAGCCGGGGTGGAGACAAGGGTCCTCCTTCCTCGACACGGAAAGCTTCGAAGTAGCACTGCCTGGATTCTTTCTGGTCTCCGGACACCACGACTATCTGGTTCTTACTATTGATCATCTTCAGCTTCTGATGCTTCGTGGATACCAGTATATCCCAGTTGTGGATCGTGGGTCGGCCTAGAATGATGTTGTAAGGGGACCGGAAGTTGGCGACTACGAATCGTACCCGTTCCGATTTGAAGGCTTCCTTGGTGCCAAGAGTTAACCGGAGGTCGATGTAGCCTTTTGGGAAGGACTGCTCGCCATTGAAGCCGACCAAGGTGGTCTTGCACAGCTTGAGGTCCTCTTTGTCGAGGTGCATCCTCTTGTAGGCGTCCCAGCTTATAATGTCGGCCGAACTCCCTGCATCCACAAAGATCCTCTTAACTCGACAATTTATTAGAGTTCCAGTAATTACCAGTCCATCCAGGTGTCCGGGTATGACGTCTTCCAGCTCTTCATCAGTGAAGGTCAGGGTAGGCGGCCGAGGCTTCCTTGAGTCTTCCTTAAACTTAGGGGGGTCTCGGACGGTCAGTACTTCGCGGAGATATTTCTTCCGCTGGCTTACGATGTCTCCTCCTCCACCGAATCCTCCGCTGACGACGTTGCACTGGAAATCGACGTCGGGAAATTCGTCGTCCGAGGCCGCCTTCTGCTTTTTTCCCGGATTTCAGGATTCCTTGGGCGGACTTCTGGAGCGGGCGCGGTCGTTACATTTCCCGTTCGTCCTTCCCTGAGTCTTGATCACGTACTGACGCAGTTTCCCATCCCTCACGAACTTCTCGATGGCGTCGCGGAGGTCATAGCACTCGTCAGTAGTGTGGCCGTTGCAGTCGTGGAACTTGCAGAACTTGGAACGGTCCGTGTTGGAGCGTCCTCTGATCGGCTTCGGCCTGTCCACCCGCTTCATCTCGGTCTGGGATACCTCCTTCCATACCTGGGACCGAGGGACGTTCAACGGGGTGTAGCTGTCGTACTTGTTCTTCTGGTCGGCCTGGTCGGGCTTTGTTCGGCTGTCCCGGCTGCGTCGTCTCGGGTCAGTCTTCGTCCTTCTTGGGCGTTCCTCGTCGCTAGGCGGGCTCTTCCTAGTCCGTTCGGGTTCGTCGGCATTGGCAGCCTCCATCTGCTCCATTTCCAGGTACTTCTTCACCTCGGTATATAATTCGATCAAGGTGTACGCTGGGTTCTTGCATAGGTGACGAGCCAGCCGGGATGATGGGTCCAGTCCATTGACCAGGCAGTGTACGTGGACATCCTCGGGCAATGACCGTACTTGCATGGCCACGTCGCGGAACCGATCCAGATACTTCTACAAGGCCTCACCCTTCTTCTAACGCACTTTGCTCAAGGTGAACGTAGTCTTCGGCTGCTTTTTGCTGGTGGCGAAGTGCAGCTCGAATTTTCATCCGAGGTCTTCATAGTCTCGGATAGAGTTGTCCGGAAGAGACGTCAGCCACCTGTGCATCGGCCTGTCCAGAGTAGCCGCAAAAAGGCGCTGAATGACCGGGCCGCTGATCTATCGGACCCACATGAGCTTCTCAAAGGTAACCAAGTGGTTCCGAGGGTCTTGGCTTCCATCGTACTTCGGCAGGTTGGTTAAATCAAAGCGCTTTGGGAAACGGGCTGTTGCCGCCTCCCTCGAGAACGGGGATCTTCCTGTCTCTGATAAGTACGTCACGCGATATTCCCGAGGCGATCCGTGGCGAGGCCGGGGAGTTCGTTCCTCCGCACGGGTTTCTTCTCGATCTCGGTATTCCCTTGCATGCCGATCGGTGCGGTTAGGACCGACACCGTGGTTTTCTCTGTCTCCCAGGGACCGTGGTCTGCCGTGGTCTGCAATCGGGCGCCGCCTCGGCTCGCCGTTGTCGCGGTGTGGGTTCCTCGGCTCAGAGTTGCTCGAGGAGCTGCTGTCGCCTGCCGAGGCTCTCCTTGTATGACCGTGACCCCTGCGGCGGCCTCTCTCGCGGCGGTCCTTCTCGAGCGCTTCTTGGATCATCTTTCCGATAGCTTCAAAATCAGCCCGCCTCTGCAGGTCATCTTTCCTTATTTCAACTATTTATATTACAATTTCAGATATTTAATATAATACTCAATGGATTAATCTAGGGAGATGAAAAAATCTAAGTAAATTATTTAATTAAAGTATATGTTATATTATTTCTCTAAAATACTCATGGATATCGTTAGATTATTTAATTAAAGTATATGTTAGATAAATTAGTTTAAAGAAAAATAAGAGATATAAATATTTAAAAATAACTTATGTAGTTTTTTTTTTAATACTCTTATCAAATTACTCAACTGGCCATATATCAAAGCTAAGTGGGAAGAGGATTTTCTCCTCTTCCCTCTCTCTGCCCATCTCTTACAGTGAGATCTGGACTGTTCACATCTTTATCCAACGGTCCAGATTTTAAAAAATTATTTTTTTTTGTCTTTTTTGAAAAAGATAAAAAAAATAATTTTTTTTAAAAAATCTAGACCATTGAATCAAGATTTGGATGGTCCAAATCGGACTGTGAGAGAAAAGGAGAGGATCCGGAGTGAGAGGATCCGGACTCAGCTAAGTGCTATTGTTCACCTACCTGGCTTGCAAACGATTTACTCGTACCCGTCCAGCATAATGAAGCGGGTGATTAGGGACGGCGACCCATATCTTCCAGAAGAAATCATCGAAAGCATTCTCAAGCGACTTCCTGTAAAATCTCTAATCCGATTTCAATGTGTTTGTAAACATTGGAAAAATCTCTTCAAGACCTTATCTTTCATCGCCGATCACCTCCCTAACAGTCATCAAAACCCTTTTCTTCTTTATGAATGTGATCCTTTCGAAAAATGCGATCCCTGGCAGTTATATTTGGTCGATCACAAAATACGAGTCCGTAAAATTCAGAACGCACCTTGGATCCCACCTATGGGAGCTAGAATTGTTGACTCCAGCAATGGCTTGCTCTGTGTCACACTTTGTACTACTAATTATCTGTTAGTATACAATCTAGCCATTGGAAAGGTCAGACTAGTGCTCAAACCTTTTATTTATCTCATGGGCGATAAACTCCTTAATGATCATGTGGGTGAGAAATTTTACTTAGGATTTGGGTTTAGTCCCCTTGTTAATGATTACAGGATAGTGAGAGTGAGACTTTGTCCTTTCTTTTATTATGTGATTTATGGGGCAGAAGTGTTTTCAGGAAGTACAGGTTCGTGGAAAAAGTTAGAAGTTGAGAACTTAAAGGGCGTAACTCTGATGGAACGTGACGGTTTCAGTACCAATGGAGCTATCTATTGGTTTGGGTCAAAGTCAAAGCCACGTGTGGCGGAGGAGGGTGAAAATGACAGTGATTTGATAGTTTCATTCAACATAGCAATGGAAGTCTTTAGATTGATAACAATGCCTCCTATTCACTATAATTCTGATACTAATTTTTCTGTTTATGAGAATAAACTTGCTGTGCTTTATCCTATTAGATACTCTAAATCTTGTTTGATTGAATTGTGGGTGATGGAGGAAGCTACAAGTGCAACTGGGGAGAGGGAGAGATGGACTTGGATTAAAAAATATACTAGCAACCCCTATCCATGCTCTTTACTTCCAAAGACTATTTGGAGGAATCAAATTGTTTGTAAAGTCATTGATTCAATGCTCGGATTCACCAATGAAATTGAAGGTGAAGTGGAGATCTCTGAAACAAAGACTATTTTGATAAATCTTAGTACTAATAAATTTAACATATTTGTTCACCCCAGTTTTGGACCCTATCATGGCATTTTCAATCAGGTAGAAAGTCTAATACCAGTTGACCATGTCCCCAACTTGGAACAGTGAACCCGAATCACATGCTAGATGATTCTGTGTCTACAAAGCTTGATGTACTTTGGAGATATTTTCTATAATGATGGTTACAGATGAATGTGAATACCGGATCTTTCTAGTTTCATTTGACATCATGTTTTCCTTGCTTTAGTTAATTCCTAAGCTAGTCTTTTGATTTTGTGGGACCATTTGCCCAGGTTATTTACCAGTTGTTTTATATCAGATGTAAAGTAGGAAAAATTATTAATGCTGCAAAATTCAGTTGCTTGCATTTTCCTAGTTACACTGGTTTGTAAGAGTAACTTTTTACCTTACAAGATGTTTGTGCTCTTTGGATTATTGGTGGATTACAACAACATTTGATAACAGATTTCTGTAAAGTTCACAATTCATGAATTTAGTTGCTTGCATTTGTTAGACATTTTTCTTTTTTAAAAAAAGTTTTCCATGTATCATTTGATCATGTGTACCAAACAATATTTTTCCCTTCCTTGTGAGAAAGTCGTTAACTCAAGTGCTATGAAATAGATGCAGTTGGCATTGACACAGATCTTCAATATCCCAAAATATTATTTTGAACATTTTCAAATGAGACTTCATATAAAGTTTTAATCTTTGCCCAAAGATCCCTTATCAATAGACTTCATCTCAGTTCACCTCGACATACGATTAGCTTAATGTGATGCATTTTCCTTATTCTATATGATAGAATAATGAAGATATGAAAAATTTCAAAACTAATGAAATTAACCACCTTCGATCATTGCAGATTTGTTCCTTATCATGGTTTTTTCAATCATATGGTCGAAAGCCTTGTACCAGTTAACAATATTCTCAAGGAAGAACCGTGAAACTAAATATTTATTACCACCTTACATATCAGATTTGCTTATTATAAGCACTTTTGGAAGAAAAGTGTTTATAATAAGATCTGCAGGTCATGTACTGAAGAAAAGAATGGATATTAATTTAGATGTTTCTGTAGCTATTAAAGCTTGATGTCCTTGGGAGACGTTTTCTTCAGTACAAGACCAGATCTTTCTTGCCTTATTTAACCTATATATCATTGATCTCATGTTATTTAGTTTTTTTAGATATATTTAAGATCTTGTGTTGATTGAGCGTGACTTTTGCCCAGGTTATTTTCCATTAATTGTTTTATATCATATGTAGAGTAGGAATGAATGTAGAGTTGCTCTAGTAGTATAAATCCCTCTCGAGTTCAGATTTATCATGTTTTGAGGCAAAGGCGATGCTTGCTTATTGTTTGTAGTTTTGTGTACAGTGTGGGAAACGAAAAGACTCACATTTCTCAATAGAGTTTTATGGGTTGTTCAAATAGATGATTGAATCATTTTTAATGTGTTAATTGCTTCGCAACGTTTACTTTAGGTTGCTGCCTTGCTTTGGCTGACGCATCGTCTGGGTTTTTGAAAATATGCCTTTTTGTTAAAAGAGAATAAGTGAGAGAAAATAAGTGGGGAAAAGATGAAAAAGAGTACGAAAGAAAACATACTGAGAGAGATCGTGTGGCAAAGTTGGAAAAAACTGATAAAATGATTAGAAAAGTTTAAACTTTAGCTACCAATGGGGTTGGCTCAAATAGTAAGCGGCTTGTGTCGCTTAAGCAAGGTCTCGGGTTTGAGTCTTGTGAATGCAAAAAACCCCCGCTAGGAGACTCTCCAACCATAGCCAAGTGCGTGATGCGGGTCGGATTCGGACTAGTCGGGACAAAGCCCCAATGAACCGGGTGGGCAAAAAAAAAAAAAAGTTTAAACTTTAGCTTATATAAAAAAGCATATCCCTTCACAGTTTTTAATCTTATATTTTGAATGTAAGAGCATCACATGGATGATAATCTTATGAATTCATTTTTAACCCCAACTCACATGATGCTATAATCTCCCCTTGCGTAACTAATTTGGTTAGTGCTCATTTGGAGAGTTGCCTACATTTAATATTTGATGAGAGTACCTTGAATATAATTATCAATAGGAATATAAATGTGCCTAGAAAAAAAACTAATCTGATTTAAAAAAAAATTCATTCTTTCAAAAAAAGAAGTCCCAAAAAAACGTATTAGGAATCAAAAAAGTAATTTGATCCTTGAGATAATTAAATTTATAATATGATTAGACACAAAAGTTTGTAGAAAAAGGAATAAAAAAAAATTATTTCTTAGAGAAAAACATATAGGATAATATCTATTTCGATGTTAACTAGACGATTTAATTTGAACTAAGAAGTTCAACATCGTATACAATTAATTTAAATGAAAAATACACACACACTACGATTAATCAAGAGACTTCTAAACTCACGTTTTTGAAGTTTTGGATTAAAAACTAATGTCAATCACACACTTAATTATCAAAAATAGGGAGTGACTAGGGGTGGAAACAGATTAGGTTAGGCTTTAGCTATGTAAGCTTGAGCCTGCGACGGAAATTCAAAGCTTGAGTCTGGGCTTGAGTCTATATGTACGCTGTTTTTTTGGCAAGAGCCTAAGTCTTTAAAAGGCTTTACAATGCTTGAGACTTATTTAGATGCCTACTTAAAATGTAGGCCGTTAAATAGGCCGAAAGCTTATGCAACTAAATTCATATATAATTCATCAAATCTATTTAAAGAATTACATTATATCTTAAAAGTTTAGGAATTCATTCTCAAATGAAATACAAGAGTTAGTAAGAGAAAGAAAAGAAAACCTAGTGGTAATAATTGTCTGTGCAAGTATGAATAAGGGTGTGCATGACAACTATTCTATTCCACAACACTATTTCTGAGATGAAACAGTTTATTCTGATTTTATGTCTTGGAAGAATTCTGAGAATCAGAATTACATTTATTAACTCATTTTATTTTTACTCCGAGAATCAAAATTATGTTTGTTAACACATTGTTTTTTTATTCTAAGAATCAGAATTACGTTTGTTAACATATTTTATTTTTATTTTGAGAATTATAATTACCTAATATAATATAAATCTATTTCTTTATTTTTTGTTTACAGATTTCATCAACTGTATAAAATAATAAAATGAAAGTGGTTTTTAAGTTGTAACTACCTCACATTATTGCATTTGGTGGGTTCGATTCTGAAAACGTATTTTCTTGAGCTAATGGGTATGTTTCAACAATTTGCGTCATAATCCCAGAAATTGGAGTTTGGAAGCAACAACTCTGCAAGATTCAGTTTTTCACAACTAATTTGTTCCATTCAACGTTTATTTCACGTCATGTTCAGATACTCCAAAACTCTCATAATGATGTCCATTAATTTTTGTACCACACATTTGGTCCTTAATTATTAACTTAGGTTGTAATATAAATTGCACTTCGAATTAAATCTTATACGAAGGATTGGAGGTAATATAACTGTCTTTGTATTTGAACTTCATGAGAATTACACATCATTCCTAATTTGCCAATTAAGATGGACAAGTTATATACCACATGAGATAGGTAAGTTATATGAAAGCCAGAGAACTTAGAGGTATGAAAGCTTGTTTGGGAAAAGAATTGGAACGTCAAGCAAAGGGGGAAAAAATCAAGCTCCATTCAAACACAGAGAAGAGAGTTACTCAGTGAATCTTCACAAAGAGACTTTAGTTATCGCTTTCAGACAGCTAGTAACCTACTGCATAACAGTCCTACTCGAGTTGTCACGAAAACAGAATTTAAGAATTAATTGATGATTTTCATGTTGAGCAATTCATCCCCATTAACTTTCCACTTTCAATTGACAAGCTTAAGATGCAATTGTTCAGATTACAGGTAAAAACTAGAGAAGGCTTCAAAATTTTTCATTGCTAGCTTTATCTCCAGTTTAAATAAATGAAAACCTCAGAGCTTGGAATCAGATTATAAAAGATGAGGTCAGATGAAAAGGGAGTCCAGAAAAAGAACAGTGAACATCATATATCTGAATATTTCTTTAAATACATATATATAATCCGAAAGTAAATCGTACCGCTAGCTATGCGAATAAAGGTATAGACGCGGATAGTAACTCTAATATTGGATATTGGTATTGTTATTTTACCCTATTGGATACGCCACAATTAGGCTTAAATTTGTAGCCACTTTACTTATCAGTTACTCATTCGCTCAACCAAATACATACCCTCTACCGCTCCACTCTGATGATATCCATATATACTACGTGTTAATATGCACAATATGTAGTATCAGATTAAGGGTGTTACGTACATTCCTCATGTTATTGATGAGGACATAGGAGGCAGCATGACCAAGGCAACAAACTTGGAGGACATACAAGATCTTGGAGGCCCAATGACAAGAGCAGAAACTAAAAAGGCTAAAGAGGCCCTAAATCTCTTGGGGACCACCTTACATGAGACAAGCCCAAGAAGGAAGAAGAGACCGAAATGATTCAAGTTGAAGACCTTGAAGAATAAGCCTTAATGGATATGCATGAAGGCTTCTTTTTACTTGGCCCAAATTCTGCACTTAGTTTTTTATTTCTCACTTTTAGTTAAACTTTTGTAATAAGGCCTATTGGGCTGGCTTATTGGGCTTTGTGTGTAAGCATTAGGTTAAACTTAATATGGTTGTTGTCAACTACATAAGGGAACATCATAGCTTTTGTAACGACAGATTTGAATTGAGATTTTAACCTTTTTGGTGAGAGACAAGTTCTCCAGGGTTCTTTGAGAATCTCTGAACTTATCAAGGGCTTCGATCCTTGTGGCGTTCTTGGGCTTATCAATTCTTTGGAATTGTGGCGCCTACCCAAACTGCAGTTTCGTGTCAAATTTCTTTGTTCCATATCTCCGGTTTCCCTTATCCTTTTTCAGTGTTTCTTGAGTCAAAATCGTAGTTCAAAACGTCATCTTTCACGTCGTTTTGGAAGCACTCAAATCCGAGGTCTGTAGCGTGAGATACAACCCGTTCTTTCAAGACGCGTCAGAGGCTGAAATTCTGGTGCGAAATTCCATTCCTAGTTGATCCGATCATCCTTTCCTTTCGGGAACCACATCATTTGGTATCAGAGCACGGTTCTAGGATTGGAATTGGGTTATCTTTTCTTGATTGTTTACATCCCAATTTGGTAACCCTAATCCCTAAAATTTGTGTTTTGATTTTTGAATTGTGAAATTCTGTTTTAGCCGTCATTCTTTGTTCCTAGTTTGTTCTTTCAATCTTCTAGTTATTTTTCCTTTCAATTTCTTGTTCAGTTCAAATGTTTCTGCCCTTTGTTCTTGGTGTTCATCCTTTGTTCATCATTGTTCTTGAGTTTTAATCCTTTCAATTCATGTTTCTTGAGTAGTGCGTTGTTAGAGTGTTAAGTAATAGCTCATTTTGTGGGGAATTCTATCTATTTCAGTTCTGAATTAGTGCAAATTTCAAAGTTGATTCCAAAATCACAAATTCCTCTTGTTGAATCAGGTGTTATAAGAAAAAAAAATCAGTTGTGATAAAAAAAAAGAATCAAGTGTTATTTTAAAAAAAATCTGTTGTGATAAAAAAAAAGAAGAGAAAAAAATATATACTATATAGCACATTGCTATTATTCAATTACACACACTACTACGTGCGAATCAAGTCCAAAGTTGGTTTTTCTTTGTCTTGTCTTCTTTGAGTCCAAAGTGTCTTCCTTGAATAATTCCTCCAAAGTGTCTTGTTGTCTTCTTTGACATCTTTGCTAAATTGTATTGTGAGTCACTGCCAATTCCAGAGTTTGGGATTGTACTCTTGAGTGTTCTTGGAGATTCTGTTAAGAACTTAAAGAGAGCTATTGAGTGGTAAAAGGCAAGAGAGCACACTACACAAAAGCCTTATAGAGAGCAACAAACACGAGTGATAAATTTATAAGAGTGTAAACACGTGAGCGAGTGGTAAGGTCCTATTACTTTTATTCTTGTTCTTTTCCTTGAATTATGGCAGGTGGTGAAGATAATAGGTTGCCGATTGAAGCCATTACAACTCAAATGCAAAGGATGATGAGAGAACACACAGAGGAGTTATATGAGAGAATTGAGAGAATAGAAAATCAGGGGAATCATGATGAAGATAGACAGAGAGGGAGGGATGAAAGAAGGAGAAGAAGAGATAATGAGAATGATGCTAGAGAGGATAGAATTAAGGGAGTGAAGCTTAATATACCAACTTTTAAAGGAAAAAGTGGTCCGGAGGCCTATTTAGAGTGGGAAATGAAGATTGAGCACTTATTTGCATGTCACAATTATAGTGAAGAGAAGAAAATGAAGGTGGCAGCCATGGAGTTTAGTGATTATGCTCTCATTTGGTGAGACCAATTGCAAAAGGAGAGGGCGAGATATGAAGAACCATTGGTGGATAGTTGGGTGGAGATGAAAAGACTAATGAGAAGAAGATATGTTCCTTCCCATTATCATCGAGACCTTCACAATAAACTTCAAAGACTCACACAAGGTAACAAGAGTGTAGATGAGTATTTTAAAGAGATGGAGGTGTCCTTGATTAGAGCAAATATTAGTGAAGAGAGGGAGGCTACTATGGCACGTTTCTTGCATGGGTTGAATAGTGATATAAGGGATGTTGTGGAGTTGCAAAATTATGTGGAGTTGGAGGATTTAGTGCAACAAGCTAGTAAGGTAGAACAACAACTCAAGAGAAAGGGTGTCATGAGGAAAAACTCTTCAAATTTCAATTCTTCAAGCTGGAAGGATAGAAATAAGAAGGAGGAAGGTACTTCATCAAGCAATCCCACTGCCACACCTCAAAGGACTCAAACTAAATCCAATGAGATCCCTAAAAAGACAAGGAGCAGTGAAATAAAATGCTTCAAGTGCTTAGGGAAAGGTCACATAGCTTCAGAATGTCCAACTAAGAAGACCATGTTACTTAAAGAAGATAGAGAGCTTACTAGTGAGTCTTCTTCAGATTCTACTTCACAAGATTCTACTTCTTCAGATTCTGCTTCACAAGATGATATTGAAGAAATAATTCCAGAAGGAGATTTGTTTATGGTAAGAAGGATGTTGAGCAGCCAAGCAAAAGACATGGATGATAGTCAAAGAGAGAACGTCTTTCATAGTAGATGTCTTATCCAAGAAAAGGTATGTTCTTTAATTATTGATGGAGGGAGTTGTACCAATGTTGCAAGTGCTAGAATGGTGTCCAAATTGGGCATGGAAACCAAACCTCACCCGCTGCCATACAAGCTTCAATGGCTTAGTGAGGATGGTGAAGTGACCATAAGCAAACAAGTGGAGGTGAACTTCTTCATAGGAAAGTATGATGATACAGTTTTATGTGATGTGGTACCAATGGAGGCTTGTCATTTGCTACTTTGGAGACCTTGGCAATATGATAAGAAAGTTATGCATGATGGTTACACCAACAAGTTCTCTTTTGTTCATAAAGAACGCAAGATTACTCTTGCATCCTTGACACCAAGAGAAGTTAGTGAGGATAATTTAAAAATGAGAGAAAAAAGAAAGAAAGAGAGAAAAGAGAGTGGAAGAGAGCAAGAAAAAAAAGGAGAGGAAGAGAGGAAAGCACCAAACTTGCTTATAAAAGAAAAAGAGGTGAAAAAGGCAATGCAATTGAAAAAGCCAATGCTCTTACTTTTGAGTAAAGAGAATAATTTTACAGATGCAAGTCCTACTAACTCTCTTCCAAATGAAGTTTCTAATTTGTTGCAGGAATTTAAAGATGTTTTTCCTAAGGAGGTTGATGATGCAATCCACATTGCTGATTTGTTCTTCAAGGAAGTGCATAAAGACGAAGACAAGGATTACAATTTGAGGACAAATTCTTCTAAAGAAGGAGGGAATGATGAGGACATAGGAGGCAGCATAACCAAGGCAACAAACTTGGAGGACATACAAGATCTTGGAGGCCCAATGACAAGAGCAGAAGCTAAAAAGGCTAAAGAGGCCCTAAATCTCTTGGGGACCACCTTACATGAGACAAGCCCAAGAAGGAAGAAGAGACCGAAATGATTCAAGTTGAAGACCTTGAAGAATAAGCCTTAATGGATATGCATGAAGGCTTCTTTTTACTTGGCCCAAATTCTGCACTTAGTTTTTTTATTTCTCACTTTTAGTTAAACTTTTGTAATAAGGCCTATTGGGCTGGCTTATTGGGCTTTGTGTGTAAGCATTAGGTTAAACTTAATATGGCTGTTGTCAACTACATAAGGGAACATCATAGCTTTTGTAACGACAGATTTGAATTGAGATTTTAACCTTTTTGGTGAGAGACAAGTTCTCTAGGGTTCTATGAGAATCTCTGAACTTATCAAGGGCTTCGATCCTTGTGGCGTTCTTGGGCTTATCAATTCTTTGGAATTGTGGTGCCTACCCAAACTGCAGTTTCGTGTCAAATTTATTTGTTCCATATCTCCAGTTTCCCTTATCCTTTTTCGGTGTTTCTTGAGTCAAAATCGTAGTTTAGAACGTCATCTTTCACGTCGTTTTGGAAGCACTCAAATCCAAGGTCTGTAGCATGAGATACAACTCGTTCTTTCAGGACGTGTTAGAGGTTGAAATTCTGGTGCGAAATTCCATTCCTAGTTGATCCGATCATCCTTTCCTTTCAGGAACCACATCAGTTATTGAACTGATTAATAATAATGGACAACAGCAAATGGATGATCCTACTTTTCATGATGAAAATATTGTTAATGAATTGAATGAACACATTGTAGAAGAACAACAACAAATAGCATTAGAAGATCTTAGAGGGAAAAGAGATATGCTATTTCTAATGATTAGATGGTATATCAATATGAGTCTAAATTCAACTTGGGTATTCAGGATGATCTAGTTACATTTTCACAAGCTATGAATAGTGAAAATGGTGGCAAGTTGTTAAATGTCATGCAAGATAAGTTGAAATCTATGAAACAGAATGATGTTTGGGACCTTGAGTTACTAGAAGGATGTAAGAGAGTTGGTTGTAAGTGTGTCTTTAAGACTAAACGTGTCTCTCATGGTAACTTGGAAGGTTACAAGGCTAGACTAGATGCAAATCGATTTACTGTGAAAGGTGACATTGACTATAATGAAATTTTTCACCAATTTCTAAGAAGGAGTCTTTTCGAATCATTATGGCACTGGTGGCTCATTATGATTTAGATTTACACCATATTGATATAAAAATGGTCTTCCTAAATGAAAATTTAGAGGAAGATGTGTACTTGGACTAACCAATAGGGTTCATAGAGAAAGGAAAGGAGCATATGGTGTACAAATTAAAGAAATCAATATACGGACTTAAACAAGCTTCAAAACAATGGTACCTTAAGTTCAATGATATTGTTGTTTCCTTTGGATTTAAAGAAAACATTGTTGATCGATGTATATATCTTAAGTTCAATGGGAGCAAGTTTATATTACTGGTTTTGTATGTTGATGATATCTTGCTTACAACTAATGATCTTGGTCTTTTAAATGAAACTAAGAAGTTTCTCTCTAGTAACTTTGAAATAAAAGATATAGGTGAGGCAGCTTATGTGATTGGGATAGAAATACTTTGTAATAGATGAAAAGGATTGTTGGGCTTGTTTCAAAAAGCATATATTAATAAAGTTTTTGGAGGGATTCAAAATGGAAAATTGCTTATCATCTCCAATTCCAATTCAGAAACAAGATTAGTTTAGTCTGATGCAATGTCCTAAAAATGAATTGGAATGAAAAGAAATGGAAGCAATTCTGTATACATCACTAGTTAGGAGCTTAACATATGCTTAGACTTGTACAAGACCAGATATTAGCTTTGCAGTCAGAATATTGGGGAGATACCAGAGTAATCCTGGTATGGGTCATTGGAAAGCTGCAAAGTAGGTTTTGAGATATTTGTAAGGAACTAAAAGATCACATGCTTACTTATAGGAAGTCTAGTAGCCTTAAAGTGATTGGATACATGGATTCAAATTTTGCAAGATGTGTGTATATAAGAAAGTCCACTCATGGTTACATATATCTTTTAGCTAGAGGAGCTATATCATGGAAAAGTGCAAAGCAATCGGTGATTGCTACATCCATTATGGAAGCTAAATTTATGGCATGCTTTGAGGTCATGGTTCAAGCTAAGTGGCTATGGAATTTTATTTTAGGGCTTGGATTGGTCGACAGTATTGAAAGGTTGCTGAAAATTTATTGTGATAATTCCACAGCAGTCTTCTTTTCTAAAAACGACAAGTATTCAAAGGGTGCTAAGCATATGGAGTTAAAATACTTTGCTATTAAAGAAGAGGGTCAGAAATATAGAGTGTCTATATATAGAACATGTTAGATTTAACACCCCTACGGTCGTAACCAACGTACTTGTAGATATCAATACTCCAATTGGAAGAAATATCTAGGAAAAGTTGAAGAAAGCTCAAAGGGAAAATACCCTGTTGACCGGCGGGACCCATAGGGACCGGTAAATAGAGATCGGACCGGATAAAATGGAAAGACCAGGGGATCTTAATTGTGGGGCCCAAGAGGTGCCACTTAGGCATAGGAAAAGTCTAGAAGACTTGGGGAAAAAGTCAAGGGTAATTGTTGAGCCCGGGCCAAAATGGGTAATTTTCATAAATTTCGGGCCAAAGTAGGTCATTTTCCCTAAATGTAAAGAAAATATCTAGATATTTGTGGAAGAGGAGGTGCCACATGACAGCAATCCAGGAGCCTATGGAATTCTCTAGAATTGCTTGGAGAGGAAGAAAAGGGAAATCAGTGCAAAAGTCAAACCGCGAGTCCCACGTTCAAGAGAAAAGGGCAAAATGGGAATAAATGTGCAAAAATTAATTGGACCAGGTTTGTGGGCCCAAAATGGCATGCCATATGTCCTTTTCGACAGGTCCAAGCACATGGGGAAAAGTCAAAAATAATTAGAAACTTCTAGGCCATAATTGCAATTTTCAAAAGTTTCGGGCCAAAACGCATGATTTGCCCCAAAAGCAGAAAAATATCTAGATATTTTTGGGTGAGGGGCAGCACGTGGAAGAACCCTAGGAGACCCTGGAAAATTCTAGAAAATTTGGGAAATAAGTCAAAAAAACTCAGATCTCATTATTACACAACAGGCAGAAATTACGCTTGTTAATTCTAATTCTACCGGATCAAAATTTACCTTTATAAAAAGGTGTTTATCTCTTCATTTTCAACCCAAAGGGGGCGAAAATTCAAGAGGGCAGGAGAAGGAGCTCAGAAACCACCATAACCAAGGTTCAAGACCCAAAATCTCAAGAGCATCCACCGATTTGCCAAATCTAGGTAACCCAAAAACCCTTGCTTTCTTGAGTTCTAGCTATGGTGATTTCGTGCATAAGGTAGGAACTTGGTTTTAGGGTTGGATTTCTGCAACTTTAAGGTCTCTAATAGCTCTGGAACGTGATTTTGTATAGGGTATGGCTATGTCTTAAGTTTCCGAAGTCAAAAACACCGAAAAACCCCTTAAACTAAGCTTATTTTCAGTTCTGGAATTTCTGGCAGTGTGTCTTCAACTGGCTCCTAAAAATAGTAAATGAACTATAAATAATCCTAAATTTTTCAAGTAGAAAGTACACATCTTAAGGTTCATTTTGATGTATAATTTTGTATGATTTGGACTTTTCTACTAGAAGATAAAAATTTCTCAAGTTGGTACAGATGCAACGGGTCGAATCTGGACCAGGAGGTGTAAAAGTGGTTATAAGTCAAAATACGTGTACTTTCAGGGTCTGAATGTATTTTTCATGAAAAATAGACATCCTAATGGTTTAAAGGGCGCTGGTTTAATGTGAAAACGATTTTTGTGGAATATTATAAAAATCGTTGAAGTAGGGAAAGAAATACTGGATTTCTGGAAACTTGGGTTAAGCTCGACTTTTGTAAATAAGAAAAATGATATAAACCCATATGGCCTTTGAAATTATTTTTTCCTCAAACTAGACATCCTAAGGGTTCCATTGGCACTGGTTTTGAGTTAATACGATTTTTCAAGAATTTACTAAAAACCAGAAAAGTTGGATCAGAGATTCTGGAAAATTATGTTGTAAGCGAAATTCATAGAAATCAGGAGTAGAATTGGTTTACATAATTGAAAGTGTGATATTTTGTTATAAATAGGGTGTTAGCTCATGTGGGCTATATTCTCAACATCAAGAGAAGTATTTGCTAATTTCAAGGAGTGCCAAGTAGTAACTGTTGACTTACATACTCTATGTTGCTTTTGCATGTTATGTTTGATCATGATGTAGGAGATCAAGCTATAGTACCTATTGGACTACGTGTCCTTAGGGCTCTACTACAGTACCGAGGACATGTATGACCGGGCTATAGTACCTACTGCAGTACCGAGGTATGTGAGGTAAGTAGGGCCTATATGATTGTGTGTTTATAGGTTACTACTGAGACCTCTTGGATTAGGCAGTTAGAGTCTGCAGCTCTAACTACCGAGGCCCTTGCGCACTGATAGCACCAAGGGGCTTGTCTTGACCAGGCGGTCCTGCGGATTGTGCCAGAGGCAGAACATATGTGCCAGATTATTGTGCCTGAGGCAGAATTTATTGTTACTTTCCTGACTGTGATTTGCATTGCATGCACTGCATACATATTGTATTTGAGTCTAACAGTTACTCTGGGGTTCAATTTTGAACTCCAGACTGTTGTGAAGGTACAGGGGTGAGAAAGTGGCAGGCGGAGGCAGAAGAAGGTAGGGAAAAATGCATCGAGTTGAAGAAATAAAGAATGCTCTATCACTTTTTGTATTATCATATTTTGGGATGATTGTATTGATTAATACTATATTCGGATGACTCTGACAAACCCTTCGGGGACTTATTTGTCTGTATGAATTTTATACGTTTGTCAGTACAGTAGACTTATCCAAACTCAGTCCCGTGCTTTGCTGCGTTCACTCTGATAAATATTTATATGGACCAAGTAATCAAGAAAAGGTAATTAAATAAAAAGGATCCATCTAACCCGCCACCCGAAAGAGAGATGCCGCTAGGGGTGTAACATTAGAACTGATCTTATGATAGCTGATCCCTTGGCGAAGGGATTATCGTCCAAGATGTTTATTGGTCATTTCTATAGTATGGGAATTATGTTAGCTCATGAATGATGGATCATTATTGTAATTATTGACTATTGACACTTTGAATTCAATGATGTATGTGTTTTTCAACCCTTGTTAGGATTGCATTGCTTCCAACTCCCACTATATCACACTTGGTCAAGATTCTCTTTCCAACCAGATCCTAGGTTCCTGTCAACATAGATGTTCAACAGTTTCTACCTCGGCTCCCAGCATCCCTCGTTCATCTATTGTCAACATGCATACGTCAGGTATACCCTTCATTTGCTGACCCTGTATTACTTTTTGTTGTCTTTAGGTTTAATGGAGCCATCTCTGTCTTCTGATAGGACCCATTCTGTAACTGGGGAGTCGGATTCCGCTAACCCCCCCACAAATCCTTCTCACAAAATACCCTTGGGTGGCGCATGGGATACTTACGACTAGGCCACTGATGTCGCTTTCGGATATTGCCTGGCTCGACCTAGGAGACACTGCTTGCTGTACCCAGCCTCCTCCTTCCGAACGGGAGCCCGTATGTGCCATCCAGGAAGGGACCAACAATTCCTTTTTCTTCTTCAACCGGGACTATGCTACCTGGCTCGGTGTTCGCTTCCCGTTCATTGAGTTCCAAATGGAGATTTTAAATTACCTCCATCTTGCCCCTACTCAACTCCATCCCAATGGGTGGGGTTTCGTTCTCGCCTTTGAGAAATTTTGCAAACTGTTACGGAGCCCATTCCTTGTAGACGCTCCATCTTCTTTTATTTCGTCTGCCCTTTTACTCCTCAATCTGACAAAAACAATGAGGATTTGAAAGGCATAACGTCTCTCCGAGGTGTTACTGGCCGCAAACTGTTCCAAGCCTTTTCCGATTCCTTCAAATGGTTTAAGACCAGCTTTTTTAAGGTCGTCGCCGTGTCCGGGCAACAGCCCTGGTTTCTTCACAGCCCTGACTCCAAGGACGTAAAATGGAAATTTCCCTTGTATTGGACCCAAGATCATCACAACAAAGAATCCACCAGCTATCAGGTTGATGGAGACGATCTCGCAGCCGAGGACGTGGTGTGGGTATCTCGGCTGGTGACCTATGTCAGGGATAACGGTGTACAAACTGTTGCCTCCATACTTTCCAAGGCTCTTCCTGAGGAAGGAGCAAGCCCATGTATATAATTTACTTATCTTTTATTCTATAATATTTATAGCTTATGTCTGAACTCTTCTGATCCTTTCCTTTTTTTGCAGCTCGAGTAATGGACCCACTGCCCCCGTACTTGTCTCACGTGAACCCTTCCGGGGAAGCTCAGCTGAAAGTTCAGCCGAGGAGGGAAACTTGAAAACGTACTGCTACTGAGCCTGGCCGAGGAAGAGGGAGAACAGAAACTCAGGCCATGGGATCCAAAAGGGCCAGGACTTCGGCCCAAGGTGGTCCTTCTTCGTCTCCTCCCGTTGCGCCTCCTCAAATGGAGAAAAATCGAGATGCTGTGGCAGAGGAGGCCCAAGCCCATCCTCATGGCCATCTGGCTCAACCTTTAGTCTAACCTTTCTTTCTTTCCAAAAATTTTTCAAATTAAATTTTAAATTAAATGATATAGTAACAAAGAAAATTTATCAGTCATACATAAAGTTTTTATATATAATAGCTAGCCAAGAGATTATGTTGTCTTTTTAACTCATAAAATTTTTATATGTAATTACATGGAGTTAAATTATTTAGTTTGCGTTATTTTTGAGCTAGCTTTATTAGTGTTCAAAGTTTTAATTGTATTTATTTTTAAATTTTAGACAATAGTTTAACACTTTATTTTATATATATATATATATATATATATATATGGTTTGAATTATAAATTTTATGAGATTTATTATTTTATTTTTGTATATCTCAAAATAGTTTAAAACCTAAAATTTAATAAAATTACATGAAAGCCTAAGGGCCAGCCCTGAGCCCGCATGTTCAAAGGCCGAGCTTTCAATAGTTTTAGGGCGTGCGGGCTTCTCAAGCCCAACTCTTTTAAGTCCTAGCCCATCAAGAGCTAACCCTTTAGAATCAGGTTAGCATATTTTGACAACTCTAGTTTGTGCAATGTGGCATATAAGATGGTGGCCAAAGTATTAGCTACATGGCTAAATAATATTATGCCATGAATTATCTCTCCAAATCAATGTGGCTCCGTTCAATGATATTATTCTAGAGCAAGAGAATATGCATTCTATGAGAACTAGAAAAAAGCGACCAGGCTTCATTGCCTTAGAATTTATCAAGAGAAAGTTTATGATGGGGTAAGATAGGAGTTTGTGATCGGGTATCTACAGGAGTTCGGGGTCCCACTAGAATTTAATGACTTGGTTTATCAATGCTTTGTGAACCGAGTTTCAAGTTGAGTCATAGTCACAAGGTGATCCAATTTCATCCTATCTATTTGTATTGGTTATGGAGAAAAATTTGCTCACCCTATTTAAAATAAAGGAAAAACATTTTTCATGTTGTAGGAGAAGTGTTTGCTCATGTCACACACACATAAAATGGTGGGACCCACATATATATATAATTAGCATTATATATATGTGTGTGTGTGTGGATCCCATTATTTCATGTATGTATAGAAATCTTCTTCTTTTCATGCAACATAGGAAATTTAAACCCCTTAAAATAAAGTCCAATCGAGGGAATTGGCTCCCATTCCCACCAAAGAAAAATGGTAAAGTGATTTAACTTTTTTTTTTTTTTTTTGGATGATCTAATTCTATTTGTGGAGGCTAGTATGGATCAGACAACTATCAGGCATGTTTGGATGATTTCTGTGCAGCCACAAGTGAAAAGGCGAATGAGGTTAACTCAAGGGTGTTCTTTGCAGGTAATGTACACTCGTCGAGGAGGCATGAAATAAGCTCTTTCCTTGGATTCACGTTAACAGCCGATTTGGGCAAGTATTTAGGGGTCACAATGCTCCATCAAAGAGTTCCAAATAAGATGGATAAAATATTAATGGGTTGGCAATCAGCGTGGAAATCTTCCAGTTAGGAGTAAAATAGGTCTGGGCATACAAGCTTGGCTGGGCCTAAACTTGTACGCAAACTTTTTTTTTTAGAC
Organism: Acacia crassicarpa; assembly: GCA_034222035.1. Lineage (NCBI taxonomy): Eukaryota > Viridiplantae > Streptophyta > Magnoliopsida > Fabales > Fabaceae > Acacia > Acacia crassicarpa. The sequence goes on from JAWXYG010000011.1 coordinate 38,375,573, forward strand.
CTGAGCTTGAGACTTCAAAAAACTAGATAAGGCCTGAAACCTATCTAAAGACCTATTTAAAATATAAGCCTTTGAATAAGCTTAAAGCCTATACATCTAAGTTCATCTATAATTCATCAAGCTTATTTAAAAGTCTATGTTATGTTTTAAGAGTTGAGAGATTCGTTCTCATATGAAATCAAAAAGTTAGTAAGAGAGAGAAAAGAACATCTAGTAGCAACAATTGTTTGAGTAAGTATAAATAAGAAAAATAAATCATCTATTGACTAAGGAAGTACATTTCTTAAAATAAACCAAGCACAACAAATAACATGTAAAAATATATATTTACCTCTTGTTTTTCTTGCATAAAATGAGACCAAACTCCTCCTTTTGAGATCATTTTTATTTGGGCATCACTAAAATAAACTTACTGCAATTATTATATTGCATTAAGTGAGACAAATTGAGGGAGATGTAGTGAGCTAGTATTTCCATCTCGAGTGATAAAAAAGAAGAGAGAATAGATGTGATCAATTGATTAATGGAAAAATTAAACTCATGGGTAAATTATAAAATGAGAAACTTTGGATTAATACCATGATATTAATGTTATAAATAATTTACAAAATTAATTTAGATTAAATTATATATAATAATGCATAATGATACATTAAAAAAAAGCTTTAAAAAAAAAGAAACTAAATAAGCATAACCTGTTTACCTAAATAGGTCTCACAATAGGCCTAAACCTAAGTTTGACCTATTTATTCAATAAATTAGAATTAAAGTAGGATAGGCCATAGGCTCTTCGGAGCCTAGCATATTTCCACCCTAGCCTAGCATATTTCCACCCTTACTTCTAGTTAATGTGATAATTTGTAAGGGGTATCATGGTTTCTCTTTTATATTTATATATATATATATATATATATATATATATATATATATATATATATAATAAAATTTTAGGAAAGGAGTTGGGCTCACCCACAATCCAAGGGCAGGGCGCTTGGAGCCCAGTCCACTGAGCTAGAGAGTATACGTGTCTCCACCTCCACCTAGTGTTACCATTGCTTCGTAGACCTCTAAGATGCCTTCACCAACGCCTTGACCAACTCCAGGATCAAACCCCCTCCTTTTAAGGGAGGAAGTCCAACCCTTTCACGTTATCATGGTGATAGGGCAAAACTTTATAGCCTAAAAACTCTGCAAGTGTATAGGTCGTATCAAGTAATAAAGAGTAAGTAAAATATCGTTCCCACGATGACTTAGTACCACAAACTTCAGTTGAATATTAATTTTACAATTTCGTTTAAGTTGAGCAAATCAAATTGAATTTAATTAAGAGAAAAGAAAATAAAATCTAAAATTAAAATAAACAACCTACTACTAATCAAACGAGCAACCTAGAGTTATTAATCCCTTATTTGTTTCCTAGATTTTATCCCCACTAAATTAGTTTTGACTTAACCTAATTAACTAATCTAGATTATTAATGTCTATAAATGTCTTCCGGTCCATTTATCTACCTATCTTAATCAATTATGGGATGCCTCACACAACTAAATAAAATACTTTTTAAATTGGGCTCACTCTAATTTGATTATGTAGAGCTTCTAGGTATATATGCCTATCCTAGACGCAAATCAGATTAAAACCTAATTTCACATTATTCAATCTTAAGGTCAATTTAGGATTTTCTCTTCCAAGTTCAACCCTAAATTCCCAAAATATGCTTAATAGTGATTAATTACTAAGTAATAGCAATAAAAGCAAGAATAAATAAACTGAATAAAATTAATCAAAACTAACCGTACGAATAATTTCTAGAATCCAAACAAATTCATAGATTCTCTATGTTGAAAATAAAAATTAGACACACATGACTTCAATAAAATCCATAATAAAAAGATAAAACTTCAAGTTTAAAGAATAAAAAGAGTTAGGAAAGAAAGCTTCTCTGTCGCCTCCATAAACGTCTGTGAAGATGAGAAAGATCACCAAAGCGCTCCCTCGCCCCTCACAACCCTCAGTGTGCGTCTCGGCTTGCGTCCCCGCCTATCTCTTGTGCCGTCAATCTCCTTTGCGACCGTAATCCCCTTTTCACGCGGCTGTCCCCTAACTTCTCTGACCATCATACCTAAAAAAAAAAATGAAGTACTAACTATGTGCGTGGGCTTGCGTTCTCTATCCAAAATCCTTCCAATCTTTCATCTAATTCTCTTTATTCCAGTACTAACTTCTCTGACCATCATACCCAAAAAAAAAAAAAAAAACTTCTCTGACCAAAAAAGATACTAACTTCAGCCCACGTTTTGTCGTTCATGTAGGTCCTGCTTTGTGCGCTCCACGTGCTTCTCAGATCTCATATATATATATATATAATTCTTCTTCCATCATTCTTCACAAGGCTTCTATATATATTCTTCTAATTTTTCATCTCCTAAATATCATAATATTCCTTGCAAAATAAAATTAATAGAATATGAATAGATTTTATATCAAAATATTTTTTTATCTTATATCATCAACTAAAGATATAAAAATATATATCTTATAATTAAATAGGTAAAATATTAAAAAATCTGGCCAATTATATCATAAAATATATACTTATTTAATTATAAAATATATCCTTAACAATGGTTTTTTTTGTTAAGTGACGAGTAAGAAAGCACGTTTAGTGGCATGGGAGGATGTTCATAACACTATCTCGAGAAGGAAGCCTAAAATCCAATATTGGCAAGTAAATGGAGAAATTTTAAAAAGAAAATCTAAATTTGAAAAAAAAAATTAAGATGAAATAATTTTAATCTATAATTTAAATTTAAAATAATTATAATAAAAAATAATATTTAATAATATTTTTTAAAAAAATCAAAAATTTCAAAATCAAAATATCTGATAACGATCATATCTTTTTGGGAAAAATGATAATAATTATATCTTATTTTTTTATTATCATCGTTCAGGTGATCATAAATATATCTGAAAATTATGATTACGTCATAAAGTATTAAATGGGAAGTTATTATCGACAAAAAAGGGGACTTATCATAATTGGAGAAAATGAAAAGATATTGTAATGTAATCACCACTTTTATTTTGCCAGAATGTAACCACCACATAAATTCATATAGCATTCAGATGACAGTTACTAAAATTTAAAAGATTTTAAAATAAAATAATCATGATTTAGAAACGCGTAGATGATAGTGAAATTAAAATATAAGCATCCAAAAAAATGCAAATTCAAACCACAAAAAGTAATATAAACTCAAACAACTGAGATCAAATAAACTTTATATATATAATTTAAATTAATACTTTTATATAATAATATCAAGGGATAGGATATTGTTACAACTTTTTTTTGTTACAACCAATGTTACTACCACTTTTCCACCGTTAGATCAGAATCTTAATAGGGGAGAGAAATTATATAGGAAAATGAGATTCTAATCTAACGGTGGAAAAGTGATAGTTACATTGGTTGTAACAAAAAAAAAAAGTTGTAACAATATCCTATCCCTAATATCAAATCTAAAATAAATCAGAATAAATTTAAAATAATCCTTATCTTTTAATATATATAATGATATTTGAACTAAAATCAATTTAAATTCCAAATTAAATCAAATTGGTTTCTCTCATTATCACTTTCTCATTATCCCTTATCATCTCTAAATCCTATCCATCTAATCAATCACAATACTACTTTAACTTTTCTCTCACCTCTCCACTCAATGGCTTAGATGAGCTAATGAGAGAAAATGAGAAAAATGATGAAGAGAGAATCCTCTTCCCCTAATTACCCGCTTGCTTACGAAGACTTTCCTCAAACCAGTCCGGCCAGCTCGATGAAACGTTTGAAAACAAACGACGGCCACACGCCATATATTCCCGAAGGAATCATGGGAGACATTCTCAAAAGACTTCCCGTAAAATCCTTAGTCCGATTTCAAAGTGTGAGCAAACGTTGGAAAAATCTTTTCCAGACCTCATCTTTCATCGCAAACCACCACCGCCACCACAGCCATCAAAACAGTTTTCTGCTTTTGGAATGTTATGGCGAATGGAATCCTTGTGAAAAATGCAATCCCATGCACTTATGTTTCGTGGATCGCGAGTTGCGAATCAGTAAAGTTCATAACGAACCTCGTATCTCTTTCAATGGGGAGGTTAGAGTCGTCAATTCCAGCTATGGCTTGCTCTGCGTCGGACTTCACGGTCGTGGAGATCGTGGTCGCAGTAACTTTTTAGTGTATAATGTGGCGACTAGAGAGGTTAGAAAAGTGCGCAAACCTCTTATTGATAAACTTTATCCTGAGGGATATTGCTTCGGATTTGGGTTCTGTCCCATTCTTAATGATTACAAGATAGTGAGAGTGAGAGTTTCAGGTTATCACTTTCATGAAACGTTTGATGGAGCAGAAGTGTTTTCGGGAAGCACAGGTTCATGGAAGATATTTAAAGATAAGAACTTAGAGAATGTATTTCTCTTCAAAGTTCAGAGCTTCACGTGTAATAGGGCTATCTTTTGGTTTGGGTCAAAGCGTGTGGTAAAGGGGGAATATGTTAGTCTGATAGTTTCATTTGACATAGCCATGGAAGTGTTTTCGTTGATACCAATGCCCCCTATAGACTTTAATTATAAAACTGCTAATTTTACTCTTCACGAAAGTAAACTTGGTGTGCTTCATGGTATTGAGAGCCCTGAATCTTGTCGGATTGAATTGTGGGTGATGGAGGAAGATAAAAGTGCAGCTGGGGAAAGGGAGATATGGAGTTGGACTAAAAAATATACTAGCAACCCCTATCCGTTCTTATTACTCCCCAGGGCTATTTGGAGGAATGAAATCGTCTGTACAATTATTGATGAAACACCCAGAAGAGGGAGCAATAATATTGTTCTAATAAATCTCACTACTAATGAATTTAACAAGGTGAGCACCCCTAGATTTGATCCTTCTCATGGTATTTTCAATTATGTACAAAGCATTGTCTCAGTTACCAATATCGACAGCAAAGGATGTTTTCTACAGTGATGATTGCTGATGCATGTATTTCCATACCAGATGTTTCTAGCTTTATTTATCTTAACTATGATATCCAATTATTTGGTTTTCTAGCTTTATTTAATTTCTAGTGTGTTGAGTATGTGGGCCCTTTTCCAGGCCAGTTACCAATGGTTTTATATCCGATACGTAAGAATTGATGTATTTTTTTTCCTTAAAAAAAAAAATAAATTTAAGGATCTTTCCAGCACCAAACCAATCCCCAAATGTAAGTTAGTGACAAACACTGAAGAAAGCTAAGGGCAAGAACTTTGCTTAACTCCATAGGGATCATTATTTAAGAAGGCATCTGGTAAAATATTCTGAGACTGTAGCGGTTGCTTGCTTCCTGTTGGAAAAGTAAAAAAGAAAAAGAAAAAGAAAAATGACATAAATGCATTTATACTTAATGCTACCTTCGGTCCAATACATGTAGGATTCATTTTGATTCTTTTTATAAGAGCTCAATCGACCCAATTTATATATATTGAGTGCACATATTAAATAAGTTCTCAATGAATGGGTAGTTTCGATGCATATAATTAAAGAAGATAGTTAAGAAAATTAAAAAAAAAAAAGTTATGAATACCTAATTTAACTTATTAAATTTTTTTATATGTACAAAATAAATATTTATCTAACTTGTATTTGAAATTTGAGATAAGATGTCAACGGTGGTATTAGTCCAGTGGCCAGTTAGAATAAAGTAGTGACCTAAACTCGTATAGTTAACTTGCATCATAAATTTATAAGAATTTATTTTTATCAAACATTAAATAGGTATTAATAATGTATAATTAAATAATTAAAATATTAAAAAAAAAGACACCAATACATTTAAATATATTTAAATTCCAAATAATTAAAATTTAATTCTTCAACATTCCTAATTTATCATAGATAACAAACAAATTTCTTGAAAATTTATATATAAAACCATTGAATATAAACAAATTGAAAAAGTTAACCTAAATTTAAAAGCGAGTTAATACAATTTTAAATAAAAGAAACGTAAAAATGGTGAACTTAATATATAAATTGGTGATTTTAACTAAATTTCTAATTAATACGAGTTTACTACTCACTCAACACGATTTGATAAGATAAAAATATGAAAACGGTAAACTCGGAGAGTTAATTTGTGAGTTTAACATCAACGGTTTTTTTTTTTTTTGAACAATAACATCAACGGTTTACTGTGTTATTCTTATCCTGGGTAAGACTGATGCAGAAAAAATTAGAAAAACATTACATTGAACTGTTACCAATGCAAGAATTAACAAACTAAATTAGGACGAATCTACACGCTCGACATTCTAAACCGCTTTTAAAGTAGGGAGTGAGCAATTCTTTTATTTATTTTGCCTGCAAGTGAGCAAATTCTAAATGAAGAGGGTAATTTTATTTACGGTCGTTTTTCCTATGTAACATTAAGTTTCTCATTTAATATATCATTTTGTTTTTTTTTAAATTTAGAAAACATATTTAAATGACTAATTATTGTTGAAAATATGTTCAATAATTTTTTCCCCATTAATCCTCTATAATTATATTATATCTTGGTTTTGATTTTGATTTTTCTTTTGCTTCAATCTTGTGTGATGGCAGACGTTATCTCTTATCTAACTTTATATTGAAAGGTTATATTCAAGATTAATATTTATTTTAAATTGTCTTAGACATTATAATTATATTAAATTAATAATCAAATGGCATGTTGGCTACGTATACTAATAGAAAAATTATAATGTTTTATTATCATAAAAATTGAACTTGAAATTGATATATTATTATATTAAATTAACAATCAAATTCTGGCATAAAATTTAATAATCAATATTCTTGCTTTAATTTGCTATAATAGACTTATCCTTTTTGAAAAATAAATTAATGCTAAATATTTTCAAATCGATAGTTCTGAAGTTATGTTTGAAATATCTAATAATTTTAACCAATCGATAAATTATCTAATTAATTCAAAAGATTAAGGTTACAGTGGGTTCAAATTGTGTATATTGGTTTGAAAGATAAAATGTTAGCGAAGTACGACTTAACTATGTATTATTCGATTAGTTACTAGGGTTAAGGTGCAATTTTACCAATGAACTATTGGTCTAGGAGCGTCCAACACAATTAACTATTAAGTGGACTAAAAATACCAAAAAAATGTTTACTTAGGAGTGTCCAGCACAACGTTGTTAGACAAAAGTTAACGTCCGTTATCTAAGGTGCAAATTGGCCAACGAACTTTTACCCTAGGAGCACCCGGCACAAAATTCTAAATTTTACTAAATTAAATAAATTTTTTCTCAATTGTCATTATTCAAAACTACTTGTATAGATATCTATGGACAAAAATTACTCATTCTTCAATTTTGTCAAAATTATAATTTGCTAAAATAAGAAAAATTTTTAATTAAAAAATTTAATTGTATGATTTAAATAAAACTCAAGGTGTTTTATAGTTTAATTTATATGTTAAACAATATATATATATATATATATATATATATATATATATATATTATTTATTTTAAATGGATATCAATATTGATACTTAATAATATAAATCCGGCAACTTGATGATATATTTGTTAATTAAATGATCTATTGATTATTTGTGACTTGTTAAAAAAAAAAAAAGATAACTTAATAGGCTTGATGAAGGACAATTTAATAATAAGCAATTTTAATGGGTTAAGGAGCAACTTGGCTTACAAAAATTTTATTAACATTAAATGAATTTTTTAAATCACATAAATTTTTTCTAAAATAAAAATAAATCATATAATTTTTTTGTTTAACATATATAATAAACTATAAAACACCTTGAGTTTTATTTAAATCATATAATTATATTTTTAATTAAAAATTTTGTTTATTTTAGAAAATTATAATTTTGACAAAATTGAAGAATAAGTAATTTTTGTCCATAGACCATAGATATCTATACAAGTATTTTGAATAATGACAATTGAGAAAAAACTTATTTAATTTAGTAAAATTTAGAATTTTGTGCCGGGCCCTCCTGGAGTAGATATCTATACAAGTAGTTTTGAATAATGACAATTGAGAAAAAACTTATTTAATTTAGTAAAATTTAGAATTTTGTGCCGAGCGCTCCTGGGATAAAAGTTCATTGGCTAATTTGCACCTTAGATAACGGATGTTAACTTTTGTCTAACGGTGTTGTGCTGGACGCTCCTGAGTAAAATTATTTTTGGTATTTTTAGTCCACTTAATAGTTAATTTTGTTGGACGCTCCTGGACCAATAGTTCGTTGGTAAAATTGCATTTTAACCCTAGTTACTATGCTATTTGTGAGGGAAATAAAAATTAACCAAGGATAGTATATTGGTTTATTTATGACATGTTCAAACAACTAGGTCTTCTATTGCTTTGTAAGCTCTTTTCCTAATCCTATATTGATTTAATCACTTTCTTTATAGGTAAACTACAAAAAAAATAACATTTTGTAATAGTTGAAATTACGTATTTGTAGTGGTTTTTACCGCTAAAAACCGCTATAAATGACATTAGGAGCGGTTTAAAGAACCGCTACAAAATACACCGAAACAAAATGTTTTGTAGCAGTTTTCTAAAACCACTATTCATATAATAAAACTGCTACTGAATTAGTAGCAGTTTTGAGTTACCACTACAAGATGACGAATTTCAAAAAAAATGGCGCCAAAATTTTGTAGTGGTTGTAAAACCACTACAAATATTGGATAAAATTTCATAAATTGCGCCAAATATTTAAGCCAAATTTGAATTAAAATTTATAGCGGTTGTATTACAAAATTTTTTTAAAAAAATCATCATAATTTGAGTTCATTATTATAATATTTTGTTGAATATTTTTATTATTTAAGTGACAAATTAAATGGTAATAGTTAATATTTAAAAAAATGATTAACTCAAGTTAGATAAGTATAAATATTATGTTGGTATAATACTGAGAATGTGTAGATAATAAGGATTTATTGTGTTGTTCACCTCTGAGCAAAAAAATTATGTTGTCTATATTTGATTATGAAAAGAATGTTGATGATGATAGAAGGAATATTGAAGAAATATTCTTAAAGTTCTAGATAAGAAAAAAAATTAGTATTAATATTATAACAAGGAAAAAAAATAAAATATTAAAAACAAAGAATTTGTAAGGAGTGAGAAGAAATGAGAGAGAAGGAGTGGGAAGAAATGATTGAGAGTGTATGAAATGAGGTGTGGTGGGGGTATTTAAAGGGATATGCGTAACAACGTTTGTAACGGTTGATGCGACGGTTTTTGTAGCGGTTTAACGTTTGTTGCGGTTTTTTCCCGTTTTGTAGCGGTTACAAAACCTCTACAAAAATTCATTGGTATTTTTTTAAAAAAAATAAATAAGTTTTAAAATATCACATTTTGTAGCGGTTATTCTAAAAACCGCTACAAATTAATGAACGTTGGCGGCATTCAAAATATTCAAATTTCAATATTACACACTTTGTAGCGGTTGATGTGACAGTTTTTGTAGCGGTTTTTTCCCGTTTTGTAGCGGTTACAAAACCGCTACAAAATTCATTGGTATTTTTTAAAAAATAAAAAAATTTAAAAATATCACATTTTGTACCGATTATAGGAGAATCCAAAATATTTGAATTGGAAGGAAGAAGGTCCAAAATTCCAGAGTTTGATGGAAATATGTTTCAACGATGTAGTTGCTACTGGTTATGTTGTTTTTATGCCGCGCGAACATATTCTGTCACCTGAGAAAGCCATAGATGATGAGCCAATTAATGATAATGATCATGCTTTAGAGGATGAAAGGGTGGGTGAAGGGGATACTAAAGAACATCCCTCAGATCACAATCAGAGGCCAAGTATACGAAACAATGATCCAAGAAAAAGGAAGAGAAGGAGGAAAGGAGAGAAAAGACAAGGGATAGCTGACAAATTGCAACACTCCCTTGACCGAATCCTTAAAAATATTGACTAAATGTCACAAACAACAAGGCCAACATCAAGTGCAAATGACCATTTTAGCATATGAGTAGATGTCTTCTTTTGTTAAAAGATGTGCTGGGTTTGGTAAATGGCAGCCTTCCATACATGTTGGCCTCTCAAATTTTTTTCAACAAACAAAATAGAGAGGCACTTTTTCATTACATGGAAAATGAACCTCATCATGCTCTCTCATTTTTTAGCATGTTTGAAGTTGAAGATGTACAACACTATAGATAGTTTATAGTATAGTGTTATGTTTGAACTTGAACATGAATTTCTATTTGATGTTGAACATGAGATTATATGGTGTAGTCTTTAAACCTGAATTGTTGTTATGGTCTATTCATTGCACTTATTAGACTTTTTTTTTTGGAAATTATGGAAACGGAGTTATTTTGTTTAGACAATTTTGTTTCAAATTCGCTCTCAAGTACATAAATAAAGAGAACCACCAATAGATAAGCATGGTAAGTAGAAAATAATGGTGGATATAATAGTGTGACCTCCATATCATAAGTGGAGCGACTAACTTTTCACCAAGTGAAGAATTAATATTGTTATAAGCATTCCCTAAATGATCTATTATGTAAACAAAGTTACAATAATTGGGGCTGGATTTATTTAGTTCGGTTAGCTTTTATTCTTTTCATTGGACCTTGCTATTTTTTTATTTAAGGGTTTATTTTTAATTAATGCATTGGTTATAATATAGTAGTTGACCATTTTAAGTGGAAATTACTATTTATTAGTGGTAATGAATTTTTAAGTTATCTATGTTTTATGCCCATTTCAGTAATTTTACTAATCAAAAAGTGCTTCTCTATTTTAACATCCAAACAAAATTTTTATTTAAAAGTGCTTTTTAAATGGTGCATCCAAATGTAGAATAGCTTAACTTTAATTAAAGCACTTTTTTAAAAAGCAAATGAAAAAAAGTCCTTTTTTTTTTTGCCTATCCAAACGGGTTAGTCTTCAAAACTATTAGCCTTTAGAATTATTATTCTTGAGTGGCATAATTCTCAACAAGTGATTGTCTTCTGGACAATATTTTTCTAAGGCTACTAAACTCTTATTGTATCATACAATATTTGAAACATAAGCCTTCAGGGCCCTAATATTTATAATAATCCAGTGCCACGAAATTTTTTCTTATTATGCTATTTCTTTGAACCAATAATGTTCTTTTACAAAAGAACCATTAATTTTGATGAAACTTCTAGCCATCAAAATTAAAAATATTATGACTACTAGCCATTCAAAATAGCAAATATAAAAATTATGTATGTGGCAATATAGGAATTTTGACAAAAGAAGGGCATTTTGTGCACTATTTTCGTCACTTTTAGAAAGGTGAAAGAACAAAGAAAATTACATAACTATACGCCAAAATTCATAAATGACTTTTTAGTGCCAACAAAAATTACAGAATAATACCCTAAAATCTCAAAATTTTTGAATTGGTCCAATTTTCCCATAGACATTGTTATCTACTTTGAAATATGATTTAAAGCTGATTTAATCATAATTCTTATCCTTATCAACATAATTTATTTCAATATTTTGCCCTTTACCAATATCTCTTAACATACAATATGTATGAGACTAATAACCTTGCCACCATAGTAATGATATGGATTTTAATATATTTATTGTACCTAATATTTTCCTTTTTGTGGTTCTTATCATTGATCTTTCTTCACTTCAGGTGGGAATTTTGAACCAATATAATTACACCAAGGACTATGCCCAAAACTGTAGCCCCGTTTAAACTATCCATGGCCATAATTAAATTCATTCATTACTTCATTCACTTCTATGAATGGAGTCGAGCCAGTTGGACAATATTCATGATTCTTACAACAAAGACTCATTGTTTTGTTTGGCTATATGGAGGCAAGAAAATAATTCAACATATTTTTTAAAACCTCTTTTCACAATTTTGCTATTGTATGAGCAAATTGAGTATAACCATTTATAATAAGTTTTTGGAAGAACAACCATCTTCTAGTGGTAATACAATTCCTTTAATTTGTTTTAAAGAACAAGAGGGTCTTATAAGGCCAAATATACAATTTCGATGCTTGATGAATCACAAATTTAAATTTCATTATACAATAAAAAGAAATTTATGAGATAAATAACATAAATAATAATAAATTCATAAGACAATAAATAATCCATAAATTATGATATACAACAAAATTAAAAATTTATGGTTTCAGGCCATTTAGTTTTAATGGCTTCAGGCTAATTAATTCTCGTGTCTCACTACAAAAAAAACAGTTTTTTGCGGCGGAAAAATTCTCTCGCAAAAAAGCCATTTTCCGTCGCAAAACTGATTTTGCGACAGAATTTGCGGCGGAAAAATTCCGTCGCAAAAAAAGCCATCGCAAATCAATTTTCCGTCGCAAAAATGATTTTTCCCTCGCAAATTCCAGGATTTTGCGAGGGAAAAACTTTTCCCTCGCAAAATCCTGAAATTTGCGAGGGAAAAATTTTTCCCTCGCAAATATCCAGAATTTGCGAGGGAAAATTGTCCCTCGCAAATTGTATGATTTTGTGAGGGAAAAACTTTTCCCTCGCAAATTGGGATTTATTTTAAAAAAAATATATAAAAAATCTGGATTTTCGGATTTATTTTTAAAAAAAATATAAAAAATCAGAAAAATATAATAATTACATAAAAAATATTAAAAAATAGAAAATAAAAAAGTTCTCCTAAACTACCAACAGAAATATTTCAAACAAAAAATGCATTATTCAGCCATCAATTTTAAACAAAAACCCACACAAAATAAAGAAGCAACCAAGAACTTAAGCAATTTGGAGTATGATCCAAACATCAAAATAAAACACATTTGAAACTACCTTGCACAGCAGGATCCCAAGAAGCTCTGCGAAGCTTTTCTAGAAGTTCTTCAGCTTTACCAACAGTGGCCATTTTAGTTGTCATACTTACTTGTAGATTACACATTAGTAACCTACAATAGGACTCACTGTTATTCTTAATATGAAAATATTATACCTCAGCATAGTTATTGTAGTTGAGAAGCTTGGCCTTCTCCAATGTGAGTTGGCAATGAATGAAGGTGATTTGATGTCATTTGGTGATTCTCCAACATTTAGAATCTATTAAACCATTTGCGACTGTTAGTCTGAAAGTGAAAATTATGCAGTGGTATTCATATGGTATGGAGAAAATACAGCAAAAGAAAGAAACAAAGAAAATTAAATGTATGTATTTACTTAGTAGCATGATTGAATAGCTGCTGACATGATTGGTATTCTATGTAGATTTTTAATACCACGTAAGCTTTGGCAGTGCATCCACGTGTGTCTCAATATTCATCAAAGAATATAAATCATAAAACTAGAAAGCTCCAGTATCATTTTATCTTATCCTAACTCTAATGTCCTATTTAGCTATCAACATATCAACAAAGCAATACCTGTCCATTAGCACCAATAAAATAATGGTCTGTAGGATCTCTGGTTATATCAAAGCGTTTGAAAGTGCAGTCATTGTCAAAACTTCCTGGAGAATCTTCAGTCCTCAAGCCACATAAAGTCTCAGATGGTTCTGTAGAAACACTGTCCTCACCTTTTTCATTTTTATTTTCCGAATCATCGCTGTCAACAATTGTAGGTTTTTGAGAACTAGATTCATCACTATATCTATACAGAGGAAAGGAGAAAAGCATGATTTTTTAAACCAGCATATTTTGCAAGATGAACTTTATATTTCCATAGGTTTCCTAAGAGAAAGAAACAACATATCTACTGAATATTACAGAAAAATGGCAATGGTAGGAAATGAGCATACCTCTCTGGAATCTTGAAGGACTTCCTTATCATCATCTACAATTTCCCAGCTTGCAGCATCACTTAAGTCACTCCCAGAAGCAATTGATTCATCATCATCATCCCGACCAACAACATAGATTGCTTGGGGTCCAACCTATGAATAAAACTAATAATTAATTGATATAAGGACAAGTTATATTATCAGACAATTGGAACATCTGACTAACTTCATGTAGTTCATGGTTATTAGGGTAGTTTGGGTATTCTTGTTGTACTCTCTACTCAATATTTAGACTTGGACATCTTGGATCTTATTAGGTTCATTATGCCAACAGATTAATAAACAAGGGCCCTAAATTTAGGGAAAGTGATAATACAAAATGATACTCTCCTAACTAAAGAATGCCAACAGATCAATCCTCAAGTTTATATATTTCTTCTAACTAAAGAAGGATTCCAAGCAGTCAAATCTCAGAAAAATCCTTAAGCTATGGTACAAAATAACCAATGTATGCAGATTCCTCTCCTACTCTATTCCTCTAATATTCCTTTCAACTTTTGCATTACAGAACATTCAAATTTGATTCACACGGATTCAAGTCCTAAAAGACTTCCCCTGATTTTGCAAGCCCGATCACATCCCAAAATAAATTTCCAATGTAATTTCAACTTTCACAAAGGTGGGTCTTCAAATCCCCATGAAGGACCAGTTCCCTGTTTGTAGGTATTAGCATATAGTTCTTGCATCATCAAAGCGCACATACAACCATTTTGGTTCAACCAAGGCCTGATTTGTGCAAATTTTAGCAGAGCTTCAAATTGGTACCAAATTTCAAATAATTAAACAATTCTTCAGCTCCTCGTCAACCAAATTATATGGAAGAAGATGAGTAAAGCATTGCAGTAGTACAATAACAGCAAAAACCTAGTGAAAGTGCAGCATTCATATTTTTCTAAACAGGAAAAAAAATACAGATGAAACAAGGGATATAATTTATACAATAAACATACCGTTGACACCATCCCATCAGCCCAAGTAACTTCATCACCAGAGCATAATTAGAGATGAGATTAAAATAGTAAACCAGCTCAAGAAAGCCAAAGCAACTGAAATCGAGACAAGGTGTTATAATATACTCAATTTTGACAAACCATGGAACACGAAACAGGAGAAACAAATACCTTCAACGGGGTTAGTGACAAAACCCTGCGTGGTAACCAGAAGCAACTAGCAACAGAACCATAAGCTAGATACAGCTTCATACTGCCAGACCTTCGAAAGATACATCGTGATAACAGAAAACCCATATGTGAAGCTAACGAACATTAACCTTTAAGGCAGACCTCTTGGGCTAGACAGAGCTACCCAGTTTCTGAAAGGCAGATGAAACCTGCTAATTCGAAAACAAGAGGCAGAATAGTTCTTCCTTGCGAACCGAGATTATATATCAAGAGCGGCGGACCCAAGTGGAGGACCAGATGAGGTCGACGGCAGCTGTTGAGGAACGGACTCGCGGCGGCCTGAGGTAGAAAAAGCACACGATCGACGGTGGATCTGAGGCGTACCGAGAGAGAGAAAGAGGCAGACTGAGGGAGAGAAAGTGGCGGACAGATCTGAGGCATACCAAGGAGGCGTACTAGGGTTAACAAATCACTACGTTTGCGACGGAATAAAATTTCCCTCGCAAATCTAATAATTTTGCGAGGGATCATATTTTTCCCTCACAAAATTGTTGGATTTTGCGAGGGAAAATACATTTCCCTCGCAAAATGAATGCCATTTTGCGAGGGAAAATACGTTCCCTCGCAAAATGGCTGGGTTTTGCGAGGGAAAATATTCTCCCTCGCAAAATGGCTGGGTTTTGCGAGGGAAATATTTTCCCTCGCAAAATTGCTTCAATTTGCGAGGGAAAAATTTTCCCTCGCAAATTCCGTCGCAATTTCAGCATTTTCTAGTAGTGTCTTTAGGCTAATTAGTCTCATGGCTTTGGGCCAATAATGAGAATTTAGAATTATATGGCTTCTAGCCTTTTATCTTAAGGATAGGTAAAAATTAAATGTATGTTTCTAGCCATCCAATAAAATAAAAGATAAAAGTACATGACTTTTGTAACATCCTCATTTTTCATGCCACTAATATATTGGATTGATAAATGAGAAATATGAATTTTCATTGAGATTATAGTCAAGGATATTTATTTATTTATTCATTTGTTTTCCTTCAACATTAATAATTAATTAAAGGAAAAAAAGATTTGGAATATATGAATTTTCACCAAGTAGTAGTCAATGGTATTTATTTTTCCAACAAGATAAATTAATTATTGGAAAATAATGTGGAATTATTTTTTAAATGTGGTTAATAAATTTGCTTATGGATAGTTCAAGATAAGTAATGTCAAAGAAGTTAAAAAATATTTTTCCTCATTATTTTTATAATTTTCATCTACAATAAGGGAGATATGACACTATGTCATAGTACAACACAATAACTTAGGAAGAGATGGAAGTGTACTAGAAGGCATATTTTGTTTCCAAAAAGGCCTTCAGATTTCAAATATTCAAAGGGAAGAAAGAGAAAACTTTGAATCTAAAATAAAAGACAAGGTTTAAACCAATGGATAAAAAAGAGATTCTACTTGATTGAAAATTTTTCTCCAAATCTCCTCAAAAGCACCAACTGAGAGAGAAGGATCAATGGAAATAATAAAATATTTTTTTCCTAGATTTCTTTAGAAGGGTGAAGAGGGATCTAGAGGCGACTGGGATCTAGCACCAACCTTGGAGATTTATTTAAAGAGACTCATCTCCTTTCCTTTAAGGTTGCTGGACGCGTTGAGGAGAAGAGAAGAAGGTGATTGAAGAAGACAAGGAAGCTAGTGTGAAGACACAAGGAGAGCTAAGCGAATGCTCAAGAGAAAGGTAGGGTCTTTGGATACTCCTTTCCACCTTCTTCTACCTTCGTTTTTGGGAGTTAAATATTTTTAAGGAAAACTTCTTCCTTGTTGCGTGAAGGTTAAGGACGAAGGGAAGAGGAAGAAAAGTGTAGGATTAAGATCTCAAGCTGGTGGAATACCAAGAACAAGTAAGTTGTAGCTTCAACTATCTTATGATCTCATGTTTGTTAGGTTGGCAATGGTTGTATCTTGCGAGTATATGTATATGATGAACCTGATCAATTAATAAAATGGATGAAGAAAGGATCAAACTTAAGGTTTGAGGTTTAGGAAGAAAGATTATTCTGATATAGGAAAGTTGATTGTTAGAAATAAAAGTTTGGTTGTGCAATCGAAGGTGTGTTTTTCGGCTAGCCTCAGGAACATGAGAAACTGATTTATTAATGGCATTGAAACCGATTCATTGTTGGTGTGTATAATGACTTCCACGTGTTCAAAATAGGATTTTGAGTGTAGGGACTTAGAGATTTTTGAATAATTGAGAAAAGGCTTATTTTTAAGTCATTAAATAAATATTTCTAAGGAAAGAGTTAGTTATATATTATATTTTGGGTTATTTTAGGGTTACCTTGATTCTCATGCAACTAGGGAAAATTTTACTGATATTTGTGGTCAACTACTAGGTAGTAACCTTAATCCTTATGTGTTCTGTGTTACTTTGTATGTTTGTATTTTCCATGATTGTGGACCTGATTCTCCTGAAAAGGGACATGTGTTTGTGTGCATTCAATATGGTTTGGGTTCGGAGCTTGACTACTGTGTTTTTTCCTTGTATTTTTTATAGCGATGTGGATCCAAGGCTCGCTTTGTTGAGCAGTTGACAGAGATTTGCCGTATCTCTCAAAATAACCAAGTTCGAAAATATATATATATTTTTTTTGCAGAAATAGGAAACCTGGGTCGTTTCCCAACGAACTTGCAGTGAGTTTGATTGAAAGCAACAGTGAAACAGAAATAGTACAAATGGGGGATTTTGATTCAAAAAGATTAAAAACGAAATTTAATAGAAACAGAACGAAATGCAGAAACAGAATGGATTAAGCAAAAACAGATTAAAAACGATCAACCCAACGTTCAGATTCCAGAGACTTCCATCATTGAACAAAATATAAATAACCCACGTTTGGCTCTGGATGAATCGAGATTTCTGCATCCGCCCAGAAAATCCCTCGACTAGACGAACGCTTAGAATATGTCCGAACAGCGGCATCTCACTGTGCGATCGCACAGCAAAACTTAAAACCTAGTTCGAACTCAGTCCTTGGGATGAACCAAACCGAATATTAAATCTAATATTCGAACTATTTCCAGGAATCGGATCCGATAAGAGGAAAATAGAAACAAGTTAAATTACCGAATAAGCACAAGTTCTCTGGACGAATCATGGAATCCTCACGTTGGATTAACCACAAAAGTTTAGCCAAGCATGGCTAGGCAAAACGCAGAAGAAAAGATGAAGAAGAACGTGAAGAACATTGTAAAGAAAATTAAACTTCTGTCTTTCAATCCAAAACTGCTTCAAACGTGTATTCAGAATATGTTTGTAGCCACCATCTCATTTCCCTTCTGTAGGAAAGATGACTAAAAATAGGATTTCTCTAATAAATAGGAAACCCCTAATCAATAGGAAATCCCTATATAAAAAAGAAAACCTCTAAAAATTGGTCTTTTATTACAAAATTCAAGCAAAATAAAATCCAGAAAAATAGGTCTGTCTTTAGCTCCAATTTCGTCCATCTTCTTATCCGAATCAGCCTTCCGAGTCTTCATAACAATTGTAGATCTCTGAATCATCTAAAAAGGAAAGAAGAATCAGGCTAATCGGATATCTAGATCAAAAGTTATGGCAAAAATACTAAATCACTGTAAATCTGGAATTTATTCATAAAAATGAAATCAATCACATTAAAAGCTCAAAACTCAATTAGGTAATAAAATCCATTATTTAATGACTAAACAATCCTAAATTTATTCACCAAGAGATACAATTAAGTGTAAAAATATTCAATTATCAAATTCCCCCACGCTTATCTTTTTGCACTCCTGAGCAAAATTCAAAGAAAAAGACTAAAATGAAAAACTCTTCCTTTCTAACAATCGCTAACAATGGAAAAATTTAATAAAGGACACAAAATTTCAAAAGACCAATCAATCAAGACATCCTTTCATCTCAAATTACAAATTCTGGCAATCTCAATCAATGATGCTAATCACACAAGATGATCTCTCAAGGGATACCCTCAATCAATCTCTCAAGTGTATAGGATAAATAAGTGTATTGCTCAAATTCTACTCAAAAAAATAGTCCTACCATAGGCTTGCTCAATTTCTACTTCTCCACCACTTATGACACATGCATACAAAAATCAAGATAGCTTGTTATTGAAGGCTGTAATGGGGCTAGGATATAGGTGTAAATAAGTATGGATATGATAGGCTAAGCACCCAAAAAAATTCAAAGAACATCAGTTAATAATAGCAAATCACCTCAATAACATTCCTTTTTATTTCTCCTTCTTTACATTGCTTCCTCTCTCTTTCTTTCTTCTCTTTTCTTTTCTTTTCTTTTTTTTTTCTCTTTTTTTCTTTTTTTTTTGTGTGCTTTTTTTCTTTTTCTTTTTTTTTTAAGAATAACAATGACCAAAATCAATGCCAAATGATGAATGATACACAATCAAATACTCCCCCCACACTTAAAATGTTGCACACCTGGGCAACCCCCACACTTAAGCACAAAACTAAGGTGAAACCAATGCTCAATAAATTTCCAAGGTGCAGGATAAAATGGTTTTACGCTTAGGCTTGTAATGTGGTTTAGAAAAGAATGAGTCAAGAAGGCACAAGGGGCTAGCAAAGGAAATATAATATAAGGGAAAGGCTATTTGGCCAAAGTGGGAAAATGAAAGAAAGAAAACAAGCTTCCATCATACTTATGCACGTAAGTGAAAAATTAGCTTCAAAAAGAAAAGGAGCAAGTTCTAGAGAACACAAATCATGAGCAGATGCACACATAAAAGAAAGAATGGTAAAAGATGAATTCCATTCATGCAGGCCCAAAACCTCACAAGATCAATACCAACTTAGGCAATCAACAACATCAAATCGACTACCAAGACATGTAATCAAAGAGTCAAGAATTGTAGACCAGACAGAATGATCCATTAAAACCAACATGTCCAAGTTCATAATATGTAGCAATCATAGAAAGAGAGATTGTATTTATTTCAAAAAGCAAAAGAGGAAAAAGGAAAACAAATAAAAGAGAAGGAGGGAGAAGAAAGAAGAATACTCCCCAAGGGTTGGTTTATGGAGGATAAGTGGCATCAATGAGGAGAATCTCTGCTCTCTCAGGCTGCTACTGGGATCCCTAATGAAAGTGCTTGAGGCGATGCCCATTGACCTTAAAGGTCTGTCCTGTAGCTGGATCACATAGCTCAACAGCACCAAATGGAAATATGTTAGTGATCTCAAAAGGGCCATCCCATCTAGATCGAAGCTTACCTGGCATAAACTTCAAACGAGAATTAAACAGAAGAACTTTTTGGCCCATAGAAAATTCCTTCCTCAGAATATGTTTGTCATGGAATGCCTTAGTCTTTTCCTTGTATAGTCGTGAACTCTCATAGGCATCCAATCGCAGCTCATCCAACTCTTGCAACTGTAGCTTCCTCTCCGTCCCAGACTTAGCCAAATCCATGTTACACTGCTTAATAGCCCAATAGGCTTGATATTCCAACTCAACCGGAAGATGACATGCCTTATCAAAGACAAGCCGATAAGGAGACATCCCAATCGGAGTCTTGTAGGCGATGCGATATGCCCACAAAGCATCATCTAGTCGCTTACTCCAATCTTTCCGGGTAGAATTGACAGTCTTCTGAAGGATTTGCTTAATTTCTCTATTCGAGACTTCAACTTGACCGTTTGTCTGAGGATGGTATGTTGTGGAGACCTTATGGAGCACTCCATACTTGCGTAACAAGGCACCCATGCTTCAGTTACAAAAATGAGAACCCTGGTCACTTATAATGGCTCTAGGAATACCAAACCTGCAAAAAATGTTAGATCTAACAAAATCCACCACCACAGAAGAATCATTAGTCCGGGTGGCTTTCGCCTCAACCCATTTCGAGACATAATCAACAGCCAGTAGTATGTAAGTACAACCATATGAAGCAGGAAATGGACCCATAAAATCAATACCCCAAACATTAAAGATCTCACAAAACAATATAGGGTTCTGGGGCATCTCATGCCTACGAGAAATATTCCCTGCTCTCTGACAGTTATCACATGACTTACAAAACAGATGGGAATCATGAAACAATGAAGGCCAAAATAATCCACTGTCTAACACTTTCCTAGCAGTTCTTTGGGGTCCAAAGTGACCACCACAAGCAGAAGCATGAGCAAAATGCAATATAGAGTGAAACTCATGATCAGGCACACATCCCCTAACTACTTAGTCACTACAAAATTTTCACAGATAAGGATCATCCCAAACATAATATTTAGATTCACTCTTTAGTTTAAGGGTTTGGGCCTTAGTGGAATCGACAGGCAAAACACCAGCTACCAAGTAGTTAACCAGATCAACATACCATGAAAACTTACCTTGCAGCTGTAGAAGCTGCTCATCAGGGAAATCATCCCGAATAGAAGAAGGGTGAGAGGGAGAATGGGTGGTGTGACTCAAGTGGTCAGCTACCCAGTTTTGTGCTCCACTTCGGTCTCAAATTAGCCAAGTTTATGCAACTTTTTGAGTAGTGCATTTAATGAGCTAAACCACTTTTTGCTTTTCACTATCCTTTAATAAACATTCTTTAAATCATTTGAAAGTCAATAACAAAGTGGTTAAACATAGCTAAGAATATAGAAGAGTGATAAGAGGGAGTATTAATATCAAATAAGATGGTTCCACAAATTCGTCAGATTTGATTTTCAAGTTTAGCGTTTGATACTCGAGTATGTTTATCAATACTCGAGTTTGTCACTGTGCACTTAACTCAATACTTGAGTATCCATCTTGATACTCGAGTTTTCTTCTTCCAAAGAGGAATCATCGAGACTTGAACTATAGATCTTATTGTTAAAGTAAGGGAAATACTCGAGTATATAAATCCATACTCGAGTTTTGAACTTTTGGTGTGAAAATAAGTTTAAGTTCAAAAACCTCAATACTTGAGTATTGATTTCAATACTTGAGTATTCAAATCATTGACAAAGGGGAAAACTCTCTGTATGACCAATACTCGAGTATATAATCAAATACTTGAGTATTAAGAGCTTAAGTCAAAGTTGAAATTGTCTCTGTGTGTTCCATACTCGAGTATTCATATCAGTACTTGAGTATTGTCTCAGGGTGAAAACTTGGAGTGCTCTCTGTAAGTCCAATACTCGAGTATTGCGTCCAATACTTGAGTATTGCTTTATGTAATGGATTTGAGCAACTCTCTGTCAAGTCAATACTCGAGTATTGAGAACCATACTCGAGTTTGTCTTTGACAGTAAATTTATCCCAAGACAAAACTTCAAAGTGTGTTTACAATTGTTGATTATCATCAAAACACATAGGGAACTAACAAAAACAAACTAAGACTCATAGGAATTAGAATTACCTGGTCTCCATTTTGCTAGCCTCTTAGAAAAGTTATTGACACAGAGAAAGAATAGAGAAAGTAGTAGAAGAGAATAGGAGGAGAGAAGAAGAATATTCAGGGTTGGGTTAGGCTTCCATTTATAACTTAAAATTAGGGTTTAGCTTTGAGCTCTTCTACTATTGCCAACTCATTAATAGGGTGTATCAAATTCAATCAATCAATCATGGTGTGAATTCAATGTGATAGGGTATATCACATTAATTCAATCAATCATGATATGAATTAATGTGACTTGGTTGGCAGTAATGGACTTATTACCTAAAAACAATCATGGTCATTAACCAATCATGGTGTGAATTTAATGTGATAGGGTATATCACATTAATTCAATCAATCATGATTTGAATTAATGTGACTTGGTTTTTCTTAGTACATAAGTAGAAAATTCCTAAGGCAATTAGGGTTAGGAGTATTTGGCCCACCAAGGTTAAATAAAATAAAATGGACTATTACTATTAATAATAATCTAGGGTATTACACTGAAGTACATAATCGATCATCACACTCTCTAATGAAAACTATTGAGAAACAGAGTGTATATGAGATATTGAACTATCAACGGTGAAGTAGTAAAATTATTTCAATGGGTTCGTCGAGTCATTCATCAATCGTCAATTCTTTCGGTTTAAAGACTTCGCAATTATAGGTATTTGTGTTTCGACCGTTGGAGATTAGTTAGAAGCAGCTTGAATGTGGCCGTTGAGTCTTCTTCAAAAATGTCCGTTGAAGCATTCATATTAATCGCCGTCAATGGTTCTTGGTCTTAGCAACATTCTTCATTCCTTTTGTTTTGACCGTTGAGAGATAGTATTTAATGCACAGTCAGAATATCAGTGGTAGCTTTGCTTCGATAAGAGTATTGGTTTCCGAGATTCACATCGGTTTAGATAGCTGCATTTAATGCTTCTGACACACGATTTGCTTTATTCAAATCTGTTGTTAATCCATATTTAAATAATCTAAAACTTACAAGAAAACTTGTTAAAAGCATTTGACAATAGTAATGAGTAATAATTTGAAGAGATGAAATTACATTTCATGATTCAAGTTTTCCGAAGATGATGATTTGAAAACACAAATGGCTTTGCTCGAGTAAGATCATATGTATGCTCGAGCAACAATGAAAAACATGTATCAAAAAGAAGGTTATGATTGCCCAGTGCTCGAGCAAGAAACTAGCTTTGCTCGGGCAAGCATCTCTGGTAGCTTAAGAAAATGTGCTTCAACGACTATTGCGAGTAGGCAGCGTTTTATGCTTGAGCAAACATTTCACTAGTTCTCAAGCAAGAGACAAATTTTGCTTGGGCAAGCTGTTATGAAGATCTACAAATTTTGCTAGTGCTCGGGCAAGGCTAAGCAGTGTGCTCGGGCATCAATTTGAGAAGGAGTAATCTCAAAGTGCAATGGACACAGTGCTTGAGCAATGAACCAAAGCTTGCTCGGGCAAGCTTTTTAAAGACCAATTAATATCGTTGATGCTCGAGCAATGATCAAAGGCATGCTCGGGCAAGCATCGCTGGTGGCTTAAAGAAAGGTGTCATGCATCACTGTTACTCGAGCATGAAAGAACCCATGCTCGAGCAAGCCTTTGGCATGTGCTTGAGCAAGCCATAAGAGCATGCTCGGGCAAGGGCCAGGCAGAGGTGGAAAAGTCATTTTAATCGATGGAGCTCGAGCAAGCCTTCCCTTGTGCTCGAGCATGACTTCCTTTGTGCTCGAGCATGCCTTCCCAACTCAGTGAAAATGCTAATGATTACGTTGATACTCGAGCATGCTTCATTCTCTGCTCAAGCATGAATGTCCATGTTGCTCTTATTTCTCATCAGCTCGATGTTGCTTGGGCATCCCAAATTCCTTGCTCGGGCATGCCCTCTGAAATACTTGAGTAATCTATCAGTTTCCATTGACTTTCAAAAGCACAAAAGCATTAGTTGTACAAGAGCCAATTTCCAGTGAGCGTAGCTTCTTTGATGTGGCTCCAAATTTGGAAAACCACCCATGCTCATAAATCTCTTCAAGTCATCTTTCCAATGCAAGAAGAATCAGCTCCAAACTCATTATACTTTGTTCGTTATCATCAGATGATTGGAGGTTGTTCTTGATCAGTGTTTTTTGTAGCGTCCTGAACTGATTGTCAACTTCAAAACATCATATCTCCATCAATTGATCTTTGTTTTTCATGTTCTTGATGTTTTTGGAAAGGTGTTTGAGTCCAGTTTCAAATGGCACTGGTTTCAGCTCAATCTGATTTGTCGTTTGTGAGATATCTCAAAATACTGAAGCTCGTTCTGAATTGTGATGTTGATATTTGTTGCAACTTCAAAAAATCATAGCTCCTTGATCTGAACTCCTTTTTGTTTGAATTTTATATCAAAATGACGCATTAGGAGTCTAGTTTCATACCAAATTGGTTTCACTTCAATCTGATTCCTGGTTTAGGAGATATCGTCGAATTACCAAAGGTCGCCAGAAACAGAGCTGAACAGAGTAGGCTGAAGCACGTTGTTGCTCGAGCATGTCATTTGCTTCTACTCGAGTAAGGCATTTTTTCATGCTCGAGCAAGGAATTTTTCATGCTCAAGCAAGGCACTGTTCATGTGAGAAAAAAGGCCGAAATTACATTAATGCCATGTAACAAATTAGTATTTATCCGGAAGCTTGAACTTGATTATTTTAACTCCGAATTAAGCCGTTCTAACTCCTATTTGATCGTGGAGACTTCTAGAATCAATCTAAAAACTTGTATAATGATTTTCTCATTCCATTCAACAAGTTCTTCTTTCTTTCTTCTTCTCTTGATCATTCTCCATAACTCAACTCTTTCTTTCTTCTCTTCTATTGATCATTCTTTATCATTTAACTTCACATCTTCTTTGATTCAATTTCTTTCTCTAATTCAATACTTCTTTATTGTTCTTCTTCTTGATCACTCTTCATAAATAAACTTCACATCTTTGATTTTACATTAAATATAAGAATTAGTCAACGTATACTATACAATCTTTTTGCTCTTAATAATGATATCTATATAAGACATCATCAAAACTAATCATATCTAATAATATCAAAATAATAAATCAAAATATATATGACTTTTGGTTATATAATCTCAAAGTAGGAATAAAAAGGCTATGGTTTCTGGCCATGTAATAGGAAATCAGAGCAATATGACTTCTGGTCATATAATTTCAAAATATGAAATTAGAGGTGTATGACTTTTGGCCATACTAAAATAACAATATCAATAATATAAAATAACTCATAAAGGAGATCAAAATAAAATATAAAATAGTAATAATCTCCAATCTTAGCCATGGAACCCGATGTACAAAACAATCGGTAAAAGCATCTCTTTAATTCCATATAGTAGCTCAGATTATCCCAGATAGATAAAATAAACATAAAATTAAATAATGTAGATTAAATTGTTAAAGAACTGATCATACCTTCGTTAGAGTTCTCGTGTTAATAACGTGTTATAAAAATGAAATAAAATATGAAGAAAGAAGAGCAAAGAACATAGAGAGAAAAGAGTAGTAGTCATTCTTATTGATTTGTTTGTTATACATTTTGTGTGGGAAGAGGAGAGTATTTATAGGGTGTGCATGGTAACACTCCCAGAATGATTTCTTTCCTAATTTCTGTGCCCCGGAACAAAAATGGATGGGAATTGTGTTTGGTAAATCCGGTTTTTTTTTTCTTGCTCCCGGGATGAACCGGTTTACTTTTTGTGCTGGGGAGTAAAAAAAAGAAGCAAAAAATTTTGGCTTCTAAATTCCAGGACAAAAAATCAGAATTTATTTTTCCCTTAATCGAAGCAGAAATTTATCCTCGTTCACCACCACCATCGCTCCACCACCACTGCCGTTACCACCCCCAACATCACCGCCGCCACCACCACCACCGTCGCCACCGCCACCACCCCACCACCACCACAGTCGCCACCACCACCACCGCCACCGCCGCCACCCCACCACCGCCACCGCACCACCACCACCACCGCCACCACCACCACCACCACCACCACCATCGCCATCGCCACATAAATAGTTTTTTGAATATAAAAATTACATAAATAATTTTTTTAGGAAATTTAAATTTAAGTTTATTTGTAAAGTATAATAATTATATTAATTATTAAAGAAAATGATAAAATGGTAAAAATAACTTATTAATCCTTCATCTTCCTCCCTTACTATTTTTTTGACTCCCAAACAAGAGGAGGAAAAATATGTTACCAAACGTAATTCTGATTCTTGAAGTAAAAATAAAATGGGTTAACAAACGTAATTCTGATTCTCAGAACTCTTCCAAAGCACAGAATCAGAAAAAACTGTTTCATCTCAGAAACAATGCTGGGCAATAGAATGGTTGCCATGCACACCCATAGTGGTTGGAGAGTAGGGAAGTTTTATGTAGCTTTTACCCACTCTCTACCATAAATGTAGTAGGCGACCTACCCACTGCCACCATAAACATAGTGGGCAACCTACCCACTCCTACCATAAACGTAGTGGGCAACCTTAATGCCTAATAAGTGATTTTAATGTTTACTACATTATATTATATTAAATTATATAATATAATATACCCAATTGATATTCATGAATTGTAATAGAATGTGAAAAGTTAAGAGTGAATGGACATCTATATAATATAATATATTCATAAAAAATAATATATATTTACTTTTTTTGGGGTGATATTATCTTGTGTATTTCAATAAATGGGTTTCTAGGTTATCCCAACAAATCGGGATATCTAAGTTGTTTTCTCATTATCTTTGTTATCTTTTAAATTTAGATTGGATCTAGATTTCAATTTAATAAACTACTACTTTATTATTTTTAGCTTTCTATAAATAAAATTAGGTTATGCGACTCAACAAGGTTGTCAAACTCACGAGTTTAAGCAAACTTGTGACAGTGACGTAAACTTGTATCGTGAATTCGAATCGTAAACTCGTAAGAATTTACTTTTATTATTAAATAGGTATTACTAATATATAATTAAATAATTAAAATATAAAAATGACAACAATTTGATCTAAACATCTCTTAAATCCAAATAATTGTAATTAAATCCATCAACATTCGTCATTTATCATATTTAATAAAGAAATTTCTATATAAAGCCGCTGAGCATGATCAAATCAAAAAAATTAACATGAGTTTAATAGTAAGTTAATACGGTTTTATAAGTTACAAATGTAAAAACGGTAAACTCGGTGTATAAACTCGTGAGTTTAACTGAGTTTACAACTAGCATGAGTTTACTACTGACTCGACTCGTTTTTGTAAGCTAGAAGCGTAAAAACGGTAAACTCGGAGAGTCAACTCGCGAGTTTGACAACAATGCAACTCAAACTTGAGTATAAAATTGAATTCCTATTTTCTCGACTTCCCTATCTTTCTTTCTCTAACCGTCTAATTGTGATCAAATTTATAAAAATTTAGAAAAACAATAAAACTATTTGATGATTTTTGTTTTTGAATATCTATAAAATAATTGAGACAGTTATTTCAAATATATGTAAATTTAGAAAAAGAATACAACTATTTGATGATTTTTTTTTTAAATATCTGTAGTATGATTGAGATTTGAGACACTAATTTGAACGTGAAAATAACAATCATTAAAGAAATGCTTCCTCTTTTACCCAAAAAAAAAAAAAAGAAGAAGAAAGAAATGCTTCCTCACTTCCACATCAGGATATTCACTTATTTGACACTTTACAATTACGAGGATCTCTTTTAAAAAAAGAAAAAAAAGAAGAAGAAGAAGAAGAAGAAGCCAACTACGTCCAACTGTTAAAATACTACAATTCTAAATTGGTCACTAAATTTAACAAATCCTGTATTAGGTCAGAAGACTTAAAATGGAATTTCATAATTTAATAACTTTGCCTTACCACCGCTCTTGATCACAACATCTCCCTCCTTCCATAAATGTCCATAGTAGTGGACTTTGGAATAAATGTTTGGGAGAGCCAAATTATACTCATTAACTAATTTTTTGTAAAAAAAAAAAAAAGAATTAGTGGGCTAAATGTATAATTTTTTGAGACGAATGTATAAATTTTTGGGTTAAATGTAAAAAAATTTTGGGTCAAATGTATAAAAAAATTCCATTTTACATTTGTTACAGATTGGCCCAAAGGCCCAAATCCATACTACGGCCCAACTGAACCAGGAAGTATAATTGGCATATCAGCAGGGAAGATCCGGTATCATAAAAAGATAGGATCTATCCTAACCGGCATCCAGAGATATTTGCCCCGAATATCTCGGCCCCGGATCATGCTCACTCCGGGTATCTCGCCAGACCGGGATATTCGCTTCGGACACCTCCATAAATATAGAGGAAGACCAACCAAGTGTACACATTCTAACTTATGCTCACCTTACTTTCTGTCACATAGAGCACACACACCACCCCCTGGCTAAACGCCTCCAAGTATACTGCGAACTACGTAGACTTTGATCCCTTCAAAGGGTACGTAGGCTCTAGGCTTGACACCTAGTCAAGTCCAATTAAGTCCTGTTCCCAGAACATAACATTGGCGCCGACCGTGGGGAGCTATAAACTTCTATCCCCGTGACCACTAATGGCGAACACCAGAAGCCACAGCAGAAATCTACTGCCGCAGGCTGACAGAGGCCCCCTGCCAGACCAACCTCAGGCCGGGCCAAGCCAGCCGCAAATTCAGCCACAACGAGAGAACAACCTGGAGGGTCATGTTACTGACACGGCGACTTCCCCTCCCGCTGATGGTCAGCCATTATTCGTGGCAGGTAGGGAGATTCCGGCCCAGGACACTCTGGCAATAGAAGCCAACGTCCGGATTCTTCGGAGAACGCAAGAATCATTGCTTCAGAGATTCGAAGACAAGGAAAAACGGGATCACCTGCAAAGACAGGCAGACTTCCAGGCTTTCAACCAAATGATCAGGGAAGAGCTTGAGTGCCATCTTCGACGCGGAAACCGGAGAGAATCCCATAGAGGAAAAGAAAGGGTTGTTACGGACAGTAGTAGTTCGTCTAGTAGCCCAGAACCGGGGTCAAGACGCAGAAGCACCGGCGGATCGAACAAAAGGACGAGTGCAGGAAGAGACCAACCACCCCCTTCAGAAAACCGTGATGGAAGCGAGGGTCGTGGTGACGACGAGGACCGCAACGGCCATGACAACAGGGAGGAACGAGATGCGGAAGAACACCGGGAGATAAATAGAGCCCCCCGGACACATGGTTCACCACGAGAGTATAAGATGAAACACCTGACGTGATCCAGTAGGACCCCATTCTCGAGGGCAACGGCGACGGCTCCCTATCCTAAAAACTTTGATCTAGCCGACCTCCCGAAATATGACGGGACTCAGGATCCACGCAATCACCTGGAGATTTTTTAGAAACTGATGTGGGTCCGGTCGATTGACGGACCGGTCATCATGCACCTCTTCTCGGCAACTTTGACCAGACCGGTACACAAGTGGTTGAGCTCTCTGCCCGACAATTCCGTTCGGAATTTTGAAGACCTCGGACCCAAATTTGAGCTACACTTTGCCACAAGCAAGAAACAGCTGAAGTCCCAGTTCACACTGAGTAAGGTGAAGCAGAAAAAGGGGGAGTCGCTTCAAAAGTACTTGGACCGGTTCAGAGACGTGACGATGCAAGTGCGATCTCTGTCCGAGGAAGTCCACGTACATTGCCTGGTGTAAAACTGCAATGATGGCGCATACAGGAGGAATCCCGAACGACAGGCCGAATGCCAAGGGGTGAGAAATGTAGATCCGAGGTCAACGGCAGGCGTCACGGGCCGGAACGGATCGAATAACCACCCCGGCTACTTGAAGCATGGCATTCTTGGCACGGTGACGGGAGTTAAGCCTTCCAAAGACCCGAGAAGCCAGGCCCCGAAATCGAAGCCACCTTATAGGTCGTGGCAGCCGCAAGCCGGTCCAGCTGAAATAGAGGCCCCGGACCTTGACAAAGGCCAGGAGCAACAAACATCTCAGCCGTCCAGAAGCCTGAACAACCGAGCTGGGGGCAACTGTTACAGACCGGCCTAAAAGCCCAAATCCATACTACGGCCCAACTGAACCAGGAAGCATAATTGGCATATTAGCAGGGAAGATCCGGTATCATAACAAGATAGGATCTATCCTAACCAGCATCCCGAGATATTTGCCCCGAATATCTCGGCCCCGGATCATGGTCACTCTGGGTATCTCACCAGGCCGGGATATCTGCCTCGGACACCTCCATAAATATAGAGGAAGACCAACCAGGTGCACACGTTCTAACTTATGCTCACCTTACTTTCTATCACACAGAGCACACACACCACCCCCTAGCTAAACGCCTCCAAGTATACTGCGAACTACATGAACTTTGATCTCTTCAAAGGGTACGTAGCCTCTAGGCTTGACACCTAGTCAAGTCCAATTAAGTCTTGTTCCCAGAACAGAACAACATTAAATATTTAGACAATTTTTTTTGGGGACCATGGCCCCCCATTGTCCCTAAGAAGATCCGTCTTTCAGTCATTGAACATCCATTGCAAATCCTATATCGTGATCTTTGTCACTCAAAATTAGAAGTCTACTTTGTGATACTTGTTTTATGAACATTCATTCCATGCTCAACAAGATCTTCATCCCAGTTGCAACTCTGTTCCACATGTCCTATGCGTCCACTCCACAAGCTTTTACTCGCAAAAATCTGATGTTCTCCAAGTATCCAGTCGTAGATTAGGTAGGGTACTCCAAGAATCGAATGAGGGGTAATAAGAAAATATTATTTGATTATGAAATCCTATTTTAGGATATTTGACATAATTGAATATTTATTAAATTTATTAACCCAATTTAGAATTGGGAAAATCCCATAAAAAGATGGTTGAAATATAAAAATTCTATAAAAAGTTGGTGAATTAACAAATCTTAACTTGTGCATTTGACCTAATTTAGAATATTTAAATGTTGGTAATTATACTATAATACCCCTAACCCCTTCAAAGGGAGTCAGAAAGAGAGTGGAGTCAAGGGAAGAAAAGAGGTGAGTGAGAGCGGCCGTGAGGGCGGGCTTTCCTGCCATTTGATTTGTGTACCCCTGAGGAATTGCTTCCTCCTACTCGAGGGCTTTCCTACTCACAAGATCCCTATGGGACATAGTTTATAATATAAATTGTACTACAAACTATATCCTGTATTTTGATAGTATTTTGTTTCTCAACACCAAGTTTAATTGATATGGCTCTTGTCTCGATTTTTATTTGCACAAAGAACCATCCCTAAATCCCTTCCAATCAAACGACTTTGTGTTTGTATACTCTGATGACTCATGTTATATGGATAGGCTTTTCACCATTTCTTTATTTTCTTGGTATATAATCCAATAAATTGGTTGATAATTTGCTTCTACTATGATCAATTTCGCAATTTGCTGACTGGTTTAGTATTTCATGCGCTTGTCTCTGTTTTATCTTTTTAATAGGTTTTGTTTTCAAGTTTGTGGTTTTAATAACTAAGGATATGAATGTAATTTTACTCAAATTTTAAAGCCCTAATTAAGACGCATAACCTAATAAATAACTTATTAAGTTCAATGACCCAAATTAATATTTGAGTAATTCAACTGTCTTTATATGGAATTTTCTCATATCTATAATAAAATAATTTAAAAGTTAAAAATAATATAAATTAAACCAATCAAGATAAAATAATCTTTATCAATAAGATATGGGTAAAGGATTTCTCCTGTCACTGGAGATAGAGTTATTTCCAGTGACCCCAAAACTACGTCGTTTTGGATTAATGAAGGGTTTGTTAGTAATTTTAGGTGAATTAATGAATGATGTTTCTGTAATTCTGTTTATTTTTTAATCATATACATTTTACCAAAACACCCTTCATTAATTCACCTGAAATGATTGACAAAAAAAAAATTCACCTGAAATTACTAACAAACCCTTCATTAACTCAAAACGACGTAGTTTTGGAGTCACTAGAGATAACTCTATCTCAACAGGAGAAATCTTTTTCCCATAAGATAAATTTACTATACTTCGAACCAATAATCACAAACGTTAAATAAATCATAATATAAGCTTCAAAATAATGCAAATTTATAAATTTAAAATATATAAGATACAATTATTTCAAAATTTCTATTTAAAATATCCCAAAATAAATTCGGTGGGAAAAAAATATCTTGTTAATTTTACAGCTCCTACAAAACCCGCAAATGGGTTTATATTCAGAATTTAAGTGTGTTTATATATATACACATACATACTTATAATAATAACTCAAATACATCTATTTATGTGGGTTAAAAGATATAAAATAAAATAATCACGATGGCCTAAAAACGCCAAAAATCGTATATTGGCAACTAAATGGAGAAACTTTAAAAGATAATCTGAATTTAAAAAAGGGAGAATCTCATATAAAGACGGTTGAAATACCTAAATTCTAATTTGGGTTACTAAATTTAATAAATTATTAGTTAGGTTATGTAACATAATTAAGGATTTAGAAATTGAGACAAATTACCTCTATATCATTTAATTATTAGACAAAAAAACAAAATTGAAGATAGATTGTTTACACACTATGTAAGAAACCCTAACAATAAAAAATTCATTGGAGGCCTCAATAGCATCAGAAAATCGGTAAAGTAGGCTTCAATAAGTTGGTTGTATTGTTAAATCTTCATTTCTTAATCCTTTTTAGTTAATTTATATACTGAAGGTAGTATAGCATATCTGTACAATATTTTTGTGATCACGATAAGACGCATTTGAATCGGCTAGAATCTTAGCAATTTTTATCTAGCCCCTTTTTCGATTTTTCTGTTAGGTTTAAAATACAGGTTTCATCAAGGATCATCATGGATTGCGTGACTACTTATGGTGCTCAAACGGAGTCCAAAAGTGAATGAAGGCTTAGAATACATATCTAGGTTTATAACCTTAAAATACAAGTTTAACAAGATATCATGATATCATTTGAATGAAAGCCTAGGATACATATCTGGGTTTTTTTTTCCCCTCGAATATCTAGGTTTATAACCTGATGCTACAAGTTTTCTTTTATCTTTTATTTGGTTAGGGTTAGGGGTATTATTGGAAAATAATCAATATTTAGATATTCTAAATTGGGTCAATGACCCAATTTAAGATTTGTTGAATTTACCAGCTTTATATAAAATTTTTCTATTTTAACTGTCTTTATATGGGATTTTCCACCATTACTTCTAGTAGTGCAGTGGTATTGGGATTAATTTTCCCCCTCCCGGTCCTAGGTTCGATCCCCCCTCCCCTATCACCTTGTATCAAAAAAAATATGGGATTAAGATGACATAATTTTAATATATAATTTCAATTTAAAATAATTCTAATAAAAAATAATATTTAGTAATATTTTTTAAACATAAAAAATATAAAATAAGTCATTTCAAATTTCAAAATCAAAATATCTGATAACGATGATATCTTTTTGGGCAAAAAGATAATAATTATATCTTTTTTTATATTATCATCGTTCGGCTGCTAATAATTATATCTGAAAATTAAGATTATCTCATAAAGTATTAAATGGGGAGTTATATATTATCGGCCGAAAAAAAGGAGAGTTATTATAATTGGAAAAAATGAAAATACATTGTAATGTAATCACCAATTTTTTTTGGCCAGAATGTAACCACCACATAATTTCATATATCATTCACCAAAATTAAGAAATTGTAAATTCAGATAACAGTTACTAAAATTTAAAATATTTAAAATAAAATAATCATGATTTAGAAACGCGTAAATGATTCATGGTGAAATTAAAATATAAGTTCTTAGTTGATAGCATCCAAACAAAAAATGCAAGTTCAAACCACAAAAAGTAATATAACCTCAAACAACTAGATCAAATAAACTTAATATATATAATTTAAATTTAAAATACTTGTATATAATAATATCAAATCTAAAATAAATCAGAATAAATTTGAAATAATCCTTATCTTTATATATATATATAATGATATTTGAATTAAAATCAATTTAAATCAACTTAAATAAATTCATTGATTAATATTAGATCTTTCAGAATTCACATCCTCAGAATCCCTAATCGTCCCCCACTCAATTACCCGCTTGCTTACGAAGACTTTCCTCGTACCAGTCCGGCTAGCTCGATGAAACGTTTGAAAACAAACGACAGCCACACGCCATATATTCCCGAAGGAATCATCGGAGACATTTTCAAACGACTTCCCGTAAAATCCCTAATCCGATTTCAAAGCGTGAGCAAACGTTGGAAAAATCTTTTCCAGACCTCATCTTTCATCGAAAACCACCACCGCCACAGCCATCAAAACAGTCTTCTGCTTTTGGAACGTTATGGCCACTGGAATCCTTATGACCAATGCAATCCCATGGACTTATGTTTCGCGGATCGCGAGTTACGAATCAGTAAAGTTCATAACGAACCTTGTATCTCTTTCAAAGGGGTGATTAGAATTGTCAATTCCAGCTATGGCTTGCTCTGCGTCGGACTTCACGGTCGTGGATATCGTGGTCGCAGTAACTTTTTAGTGTATAATGTAGCGACTAGTGAGGTTAGAAGAGTGCGCAAACCTCTTATTGATAAACTTTATCCTGAGGGATACTGCTTCGGATTTGGGTTCTGTCCCATTCTTAATGATTACAAGATAGTGAGAGTTAGACTTTCAGGCCATCACTTTTATGAAAAGTTTGATGGAGCCGAAGTGTTTTCGGGAAGCACAGGTTCATGGAAGATATTTGAAGATAAGAACTTAGAGAATGTATATCTCTTCAAAATTCAGAGCTTTTCGTGTAATGGGGCTATCTTTTGGTTTGGTTCAAAGAGTGTGGTAAAGGGGGAATATGTTCGTCTTATAGTTTCATTTGATATAGCCATGGAAGTGTTTTCGTTGATACCAATGCCCCCTATAGACTATGATTATACTACTATTAATTTTACTCTTTACGAGAATAAACTTGGTGTGCTTCATCGTATTCAGAGCCCTGAATCTTGTCGGATTGAATTGTGGGTGATGGAGGAGGATAAAAGTGCAGCTGGGGATAGGGAGAGATGGAGTTGGACTAAAAAATACTAGCAACCCCTATCCGTTCTTATTACTCCCCAGGGCTATTTGGAGGAATGAAATTGTCTGTAAAATTACTGATGAAACACCTAGAAGAGTGAGCAATATTTTTCTAATAAATCTCACTACTAATGAATTTAACAAGGTGAGCACCCCTAGATTTGATCCTTCTCATGGTATTTTCAATTATGTAGAAAGCATTGTCTCAATTAGCAATATCGACAGCAAAGGATGTTTTCTACAGTGATGATTGCAGATGCATTTTCATATCAGATGTTTCTAGCTTTATTTTTCTTATCTATGATATCCTGTTAGTTTGGTTTTCTAGCTTTATTTAATTGCTAGCGTGTTGATTATGTGGACCTTTTTCCAGGTTAGTTACCAATGGTTTTATATCAGATATGTAAGAATTGATGGTTTTTTCTTTTCTTTTCTTTTCTTTTCTTTGTGAAAAAAAATATTTTTTAAGGATATTTCCAGTACCAAACCAATCCCCAAATGTAAGTTAGTGACAAACACTGAAGAAAGGGCAAGAACTTTCCTTAACTCCATAGGGATCATTATTAAAGAAGTCATCTGGTAAAATTTTCTGAGACTGTAGCGGATGCTTGCTTGTTGTTTGAAAAGGAAAAAAAGAAAAAGAAAAAGAAAATTGACATAGCAAATACGTTTATACTACCTCCGGTTTTAATTATAAAAGCTAGTTGACTTTCTTTGAAGAGGTTAAGGAAGCTAAATAAGTTATTTAGTCATTTTATATGTTAAATATTTTTAAATTATATATTAGTTTATTAGTTAAGCTAATAAGTTTGAAGAAAAAAATAAACATAAAAATACTTTAAAGTAATTTAATTAGCTTCCTTAATCTCTCCAAAAAAGTCAACTAGCTCTTATAATTAGGACCAGAGGGAGTAATTAATTAACGCTACCTTCGGTCCTATACATGTAGGATTCATTTTGATTTTCTTTTTTTTAATAAGAGCTCACTAAAATAGTTCTCTATAAATGGATAGTTTCGATGCATATAATTAAAGAGGATAGTTTAAAATGAAAATCAAAAAATATTTATTACGAATATCTAATTTAACTAATTAAATTTTTTGATATATACAAAATAGTTATCTCACTCGTAATTGAAATTTGAGATAAGATGTCAACCGTGGTATTAGTATAATGGCCAGTTACAACAAAGTAGTTTACTGTCATAATAAGGTTGTCGAACAGACTAATTTAACTAAGGTTAGGTGTCTCTCATTATCTCTAAATCATATCCATCCAATCAATCACAATACTATTTTAACTTCTCCCTCATCTTTCCAATCAATGGCCTAGATGGTGCTAATGAGAGAAAATGAGAAAAATGATTAGAAGAGTATCATCTTCCCTTCCCTGTTAGGGCTTCAAATTTAGGGGAAAATAGAGCACTCCGTCACCCATTGTGGCGGAGAATATATATGAGCGGCTCCTCCGTCTGTGCTATGCAGGGAAGGGTAGGTGAGGAACCATTGAGGGATGAGAGTGAGGAGATTAGTCGCCATAAGAAGAAGGTTCGCATTGAAGGTGAGGAATTCTCAGGAGGGGAAGCACTTCACATTCGAGATAAAGACTGGATGAAAGCTGAAGGATGTTAACACAAAGAGTTGTTGGTGGGAATGGTCGAAGAACGATGAAGATGACGAAACAGACTATGGAGCTTGTACGGATTTCTCTAAGGTTCTCAATCCTCATGATGGTATCTGTGTTGATTTTACTAATTTGCTTTGTCCGAGATTTGATTTTGAAGAAAAGGAAAGGGAGAGGCTTATGAAACCTTTCCGTAGGACTCTGGTTGTAAAATTGTTGGGACACCAGCCATCATATGACTTCATGGTGAAGAAATTAAGTCAAATCTGGGCTAGGAAAGGGCACATTGATGTCTTTGATCTAGAAAATGACTACTATTTGGTTAATTTCTAGAGCAACGAAGACTATATGGAAGCGCTGACAGGAGGTGCATGGATGATTACAGATGCTTACTTAAATGTGGCAAGATGGAGACCGGATTTTAATCCTAAGGGGGCAAAAAATTGACTCAGTGGTGAAGTGGGTGAGGTTTCCAGACCTCTCGACCCCTTTATTCGACAAGAAATTCTTACTGAACTTGGGAAATTCCATTGGCAAAGCGATATGTTTGAATGTCCATACAATGAATAGAGTGAGGGGGAAATTTGCAAGGATGTGCATGGAATTGCGATGACTTTTTACTTATCTTATTCCTACAAAAATCAAACTCGCTAACCCAAACGCTCTTGAATGTGCACTCCTTTACATTCAACAAAAAAGAGGATGGGGATCGTATCCTGAATGAGGGTCCTTGGTTTGTTTGCAATATAACATTATGTCGTTGCACTTGCAAGTACGTCACCCGTTTGCAAGTGATAGCGAGCTGGTTTTTGAGTCCTGTATAATGTGGGTTCAGTTCCATGATGTACCACCGCCAGAAGGAATAAACTAACCCTTTAGTTACTGGTTTTAGCGTACGTACCCGGACCAAATAATGCAAAGAATGCTGATGCGTAGGTTTAGTATGAGAAATTAACGAGATATTGTTTCTAATGTGGAAGATTGGGTCATTAAAGAATGTCCTGCATTGCCAATGTGAGTTGGCATAGATGGTAAGGGATCCAGGACTAGGCCCTTGGGTCGTGGGTTCGATCCCCTCTGCTGTCGCTGGGACTCCTCTGGTAGGCGATCTCGTAGGCCTTGGTAGGGGGACTAATGCCGAACCCTCCAAAACTTTTTTTCTTCAAAAAAAAAAAAAAAAGAATGTCCTGCATTGAGCCTGGTAATGGTGAAGGGAGTATAGCAACCATCAAAATCAGCATGATGTTCATCAACTTTCAATTCACGTAGCAAATTGGAATATAAAGCACTGGAGGAGATTAAGGAAAATGAAGCGAGAGAGGCAGCAGAGCTTAAGCGACGCCAAAACGAGTAGTTTACTCCAATACCTTTTGAACTTTCGGGTAATCTTATCAGATGATAAGAAATTGAGAAGAAGGAAAGGAAAAGAAAGAAAATGTACTCTTTAAAGGTGGGTCCTCTATTTCTTCTCAAGGTGGGTCTAATGATTGTAAGGGGTTTGTCAGGATCTATTCTGATTTTTGCTGAACGAAGGCATGGTAGCTGGCTGTCCACAAACACCAGGAAACATGAGTTGCATAGCTTGGACTTGTCAAGGTTTGGGAACAAACTTGACAGTTCACCACTTAAGGCTCTTAGGCAACAAATTAGAATTAGTCCTCGTATAATTTTCTTCAAAGATGCGAAGAATCAAAATTGAAAATATTAGCTAGAAGGAAGCTGGGCTTTAACTATGCCGAATAAGTTGAGCCAGTAGTGAGATTAAATGGTCTAGCATTGTGGTGGAGGGAGGATGCTGAGCTAGAAATAGCCTTTGTTAGTCGATATATATTAATGGAAGGAATCACGTTTCTTTGACTTTTGTATATGGACCGAATGAGCTATGTAAGAAAAAGAGGTGGGGGTGTGAGGCTTTTGTGTTAGTCGATATATATTAATAGAAGCTTTAAAACCTGCTAGCGAGAGGCTGTGGGTAATTATGAGGGACTTTAATGAATTGCTGTACCATTCAAATAAGGGAGGAGGGAAATTAAGTGCTGAAAGGAACCTAGATCGATTTAGAAAGTTTATGCTTGAATGTCATTTGATGGAAATTGAGGCAAAAGGTGGAAAGTTCACATGGATGAATAATAAGGATGGTGATGAGGAATTAATATGAGAAAAGCTTGATAGAGTTGTGGATAACTGCTCTTGGAGAATGAAATTTACATAGGACAAGCACATGTAATGAATCCAATTGGATCGGACCATATATTGCCCACTTTTGCTTGCATTTGAGTATAGTGAGGCGAATACTTCAAAAAAAAAAATCAGGTTTGATTTCATATGGTTGGCACACCCGCAGCTTGAAGAATTAGTGCAAAGTAACTGGAATAGTAGGACGAATGATATTTTGCTTACAGATTTTGTAGCTAATCTGTCAAGTCTCAGCTTTCTCGTCGCTAAATGGAGCAAAAAGGAATTCCAGAATAATTAGAAAACGCTAAATTCATTGATGGAAAAGGTAAATACAATGATTTCTGTTACACCAAAAAACAATAAACAAAAACAAAAACAAAAATTGAAGTGAGATAAGTTCAGAATAAGAGAAAACCCACGCTCTTTTAGCTTTGCTTATGAAAAAATTCTTCATTCATATCTATGGACATACAAAAGACAAAATATAATTAGAAAAATGCTAAATTCATTAATGGAAAAGGTAAATAGTTGTTTACAGAAGGATTAAAACGAATAAAATAATCTGGAATTAACATATTTAAAGCAAACAACCAAGCAAGAAAAGATTTAGGAAAAATAACGATTAAATACCAAAAGTTTGTTAAAATTTGTAAAGGATATAAAGGCGAG
The DNA here is from genome assembly GCA_034222035.1 of Acacia crassicarpa. Taxonomy (NCBI): domain Eukaryota; kingdom Viridiplantae; phylum Streptophyta; class Magnoliopsida; order Fabales; family Fabaceae; genus Acacia; species Acacia crassicarpa. The sequence goes on from JAWXYG010000011.1 coordinate 38,415,616, forward strand.
AGTGATCAAATTGAGATTTTAAAATGTTAACGAATTCACAATTATGCTCTCCCTCCCTCTTTCTCTCTCCTCAACCTCTCTTCCTCCTCCTCTTCCCGCCGCATCACTGACTGTAGAGACCGCCGCCGTCAAGGCCCTTCCTTCCTCCGGCGAACCCCAAATTCTACACGGAAGCAAGAGTGACTCTTTAATCACAAGACTAAAAGTTTTGAGTTGCTTCCACTTTCTTCTTCAACTACAACTTGTCATCATCCGGATCAGTATTGAGCTTTGAGTAGAACGACACTGTTTCTATGGGTTTGATTCCTTTTCAGCCCTTCCTTCCCTACAAGCTCATTGAAGAAATTCTACTGCGGCTTCCTGTGAAGTTGCTTTTGAGATTCATTGAGATTCAGGAACGTTTGCTAGCGACGGAACTCATTAATTTCTGATTCTTACTTTGTGTGGAAGCACCTTCACTTATCAACTCAAAGCCCCAATCTCTCTTTCACCCTGATTTTCTTTGTACGTCATAATATTCATTTGTAGGATTAGACTGAGAGAACCTTAACTTTTGAACCTACCCCCTATTAAGTTGAACAGTATCTGAGTTTTAAGGAGGAAGAAAGTGAACAGTAAATATGAGATTTAATAAAAGTCATAATGGGAATAACAAGTTCTTTAATGGGATTAACAAGTTCAGTAATGGGTTTAACAAGTTCACTCATCAAGTGAAACTTATGTCATTCTAGAAAAACCAAAATCTAAGCACCATTAACAAAATTAATAATAAGAATATAACAAGTTCTTTAATTGGATTAACAAGTTCAGTAATGTAATTAAAAAGTCCAGAGTGACATAGGTTCCACCTCACAAATGAACTTGTTAAACTTATTACTAAACTTGTTAATCACATTAAAGAATTTGTTATTCCCATGGCTAATTTTGTTAATAGTGCTCATATTTTGATTTTTCTTGAGTGACATAAGTTTCACCTAAAGAATGAACTTGTTAAACTCATTATTATAAAAATATCATAACTATATAAATATTTTGATCCAATGCAAATCACGGGTCAGCATTGACCAGCTGTTAAGAATACAAAAGCTTTGGGCTAAAAGTAGCTTGATACAATAGGAGAGAATAACACAGTTAAATTACAAAATAAAAAAATAAAAAAAATAATATTATTAGGATGAGTTGTAGCAAACTCAAAATTCATGTATTAAGTTACAATCGAGTGAAAAATTATAATAACCCATTTGGTTCGATTACATGAGAAAAGATTACATCTAATGATGCAATAGAGCGTTTACAATGTTTGGTTGGGTTTATATGATGTAAAGAGGATTATATTTTATAATTATGTACATCATTTGATGTAATCAAGATTACACTATTAGAAGTATTGAATAAGGATACAAATATATTATAATCAAGTAAAAATGACACTATTACCATTATAAATTTTAAATTGACCAAAATGTCCACCTATAAATACTATTAAATATTAAATAATTTCAGTTACCACCATTAAATATTAAAAAAATAATTAATAATTTAGAAATTTAAGAAATATTCCACTATTAAAAAAGTTTATATTACACTGTTAAAAAGATATTAAAATATCTCATTAAATAATATTCTTATCATTAAATATTAAAAAATTAGCATGAACACAACATATACACTACATAATATTTCCACAATTAAATATTACAAAATTACTATAAACCCAATGTGTATATTGAACATAATGAAAACAATTATCATGAATCCAACATTTATATTATTATACGTGTAGACATGGGTAATTTTGTCTCTTGCTATATTATTCCCATATATTCTCATGTTCAATTTAATCTAACCAAATGTTTTTATGCATATACATCATCTTTCCCTAATAGAAAACCAAACAAATTATGTAATAATCATTACCTCACATTACATTACATTCCATTACATTACCTCCAATTCCGTAAACCAAACGTGTTAGTAACAATGTCTCACCCAAGTTGGAGTGAATTTGGTGATTTATAAAATTTAAAACAATCTTAACAAACAATCAAATCGATAAGGAAGGGTTAGAAGAATATCACCGAAGTGTGCACAACGATTTATACTAGTTCAGCCTTAATATCTTAATTTGCGTCTAATCCTCAGAGCGTCTATGAAGTCTTCATTAATTAAATTAATGAAGTTTTCATCTTAATATGCAAAAAAATTAACAAATAACTATTTACAAAAGTAAAAAATATATTGAGGAAAAAATATATATATAAACTCTTAAATTACTGAAATAATTTTAGCAAAAATTTGAAAATTAGTAATGATGAATGGTAAATTAGTAAATGAAATTTATTTTAATATAAATTTTAATTAAAAAAATAAAATTTTTTAATGGAGTTAACAATTTGGACCTAAGTGTATATTTTCAAAATAGATGGAAGATTCGTGTAATTAATGCAAAACACATACTCTCATATTTATCGTTTTTCCTTCAAACTAACTTGTGTGACTTATAAACTATATATGTTACGGAACTGTATTAAGGCCCAACCGAGGATATATCAGATATCACCACACACCTATAATGTAGGGAGATCCTACATCATAGGGAGATCTTATCCGACAACAATATCGGAGTATCCAGCCTGATATCTACCCGAGATACTTCCTAGATACTCATGCCAAGAATCACGCAGGGTCGAGATATCCTGACTACGATAGACCCTATAAATACAAAGATCATAATCTAAGGTACACACGTTCTAACTCATCACCCTTTACATTCAGTCACACTATGTACACACACCACCGCCCTTTGGCGAGAGCCTATATTGTGCATAGTGATCCCACGCTCCCCTGATTATCTCCCCCATAGATACTCAGGTAGAGCACAACGATCCAACATCGAAGCACCAGCCCAAGCCTGGACATCTATCTTATATACCAGAACATTGGTGCCGACTGTGGGGAACGCTAAATTACGATTCCCATGACCACCGATGGCTAACACTAGAAGCAACAGTCGAAACCCTCAGCCGGCAAATCCACAACAGGCTGGGGCAAGTCAACAACATCAAGCACAGCAGCAACAACACGATGATGGCCCAGAGGGTAACGTTTCAGACACAGCATCCTCCCTACCCATTATCGCCAAGACGTAAAAAGAAGCCGAGTAGGGGACCTCGGCCCCAAATCCGGACATCCGCCTCATACAGAAGACTCAAGAATCAATGCTAAGGCAAATGGAGAGCAACGAAAAGCATAATGACCTCCAGCGCCAAGAAGACCTCTGAGTCATACAGCGGATGATGGATGATCGATTCAAAAGTTCAAAGCTTTCACTCAAAGAGAAGGCCACGATGTTTCACGTGGAGGGAAGGAAAGGACGACACATGATGTCAATGATCCATCTCACAGTGGAGAACCGAGGTCAGCACGGCAGGACGATGGCAAAACTGCGGAAGGGACAAGTTCGGGACGAGCTTGGCCGTCAGCCTCGACTTTGAAAAAATTGCAACTAGCACGGATCTCGGATGAGGAAGACCGAGGTGCAGAGAGAGACCGAGATGCGGAGAGAATAGCCCGGTCTCGAGGCTCCCCCAGAGAGTATAAAATGAAGTACCTGATGGGGCTTGACAGAAGCCCATTCTCGGAAGAAATCGCCACTGCGCCGTATCTGAAGAATTTCGATCTGGCCGACCTCCCGAAGTATGACGGGACCCAGGATTCGCACAGTCACCTTGAGACCTTCGAGCTTCTCATATGGGTTCATTTAATCAAGGGCTCGGTCATCTCACGGCTTTTTGCAGCAACACTAACCAGACCGGCTCAGAAATGGCTCCATACCTTACCAACCGACTCCATTCATAACTTTGAAGACCTCGGATGAAAGTTCGAGTTGAACTTCGCAACTAGTGAAAAGCAGCCGAAGTTCCAATTCACGTTGAGCAGAATAAAACAGAAAAAGGGGGAGATGTTGCAAAAGTATCTGGATTGGTTTAAGGAGGTGGCTTTACAAGTACGCTCCCTGCCAAAGGAGGTCCATGTGCATTGCCTTGTTGACGGCCTAGATCCCTCATCGCGATTGGCCAAAAATGTGTGTAAGAACCGAGTCTACACTCTCACCGAGTTTTATACCCGAGCAAAGCAGTACTTGGATGTAGAACAAATGGAGATAGCCAATGCGGTTGGAACCGAGAAACGGAGAAATACATCACCAGACAAGAAGGATCAGACCGACAAGCAAAAAGAAGGGTCCCATAAGTGCAACCGAGATAACTGACCTCAGGGGGAAAGGTCTGAAGGAAGGACGAAGTACAATAGCTACACCCCCTTAAACGTCTCCCGTTCGCAGCTTTGGAAGGAGGTAGCTCAAACAGAGATAAAGAGGGTCGAGAGGCAGAGGCCTCTCCAAAACCGACCCACTACAGACCAGTCCAAATTCTTTGCGTTTCATGACGGACCGGGACACACCATGGATCAATGTTATGAACTGTGTGTCGCCATTAAGTGATTCGTAAGAGAAGGAAGATTGCGCCAGTACGTGATTAAAACCCAAGGAAGGAAAAATGGCAAACACAAACAAGGTGGCCGAAGTAGGAGCCCGGCCTCGGACTCAAAGAAGGACGAGGAAAAATGAAAGTGAAGTAGCGAGCATGACGAGTTCCCAGAAGCCGAATTTCATTGCAATGTAGTCAGTGGAGGATTCGGTGGGGGAGGAGATATTGTAAGCCAACGTAAGAAGTACCTAAGAGAAGTCCTCTCGGTGAGAGACCTCCCGAAATTCAAGGATGACCTGACAAAATCGACGCCACCGCCATTAGTCTTTACCAGGGAAGAGTTGAATGACGTAGTACTGGGACATCAGGACAGTTTGGTTATCATGGGGACCCTGGTACATTGCATGGTCAAAAGGATTTTCGTGGATGTAGGGAGCTTGACCGACATCATTAGCTGGGATGCCTATAAAAGGATGCATATGGACATAGAGGATCTGAAGCCTTGCAAAACGACCCTCATAGGATTCAACGGAGAGCACTCACCTCCCAAAGGTTATATCGACCTCAGATTGACGCTAGGGACTAAAGAGGCGTTTAAATCAGAGCGGGTAAGATTCATAGTCATTGATTTCCCTTCCCCTTATAACATCATATTGGGTAGACCGACCATCCACAATTGGAATATATTGGTATCTACGAAGCATCAGAAACTCAAGATGGTGAACAATAAGAACCAACTAGTAGTGGTGTCCGGGGACCAGAAAGAGTCCCGACAGTGTTACTTCAAGACTGTTCGAGAAGGGGAAGGAGGAACATCGTTACTGCCTTAGATCCGCAGAGGCGAAAGTTCCACCGATGCCAAAAAGGACAGGAAGCCCTGGCTTCCAGTAAACATGATAGAGCTTGACCTTAGGGACGAGCTCGAGGTCCCACGTCCAGAGCCAGAAAGGGAATTAGAAGAGTTGGTCCTAGAAAAGGATTCTTCAGAGACCACCAAAATCAGAGGAGTAATGAATCATGATCTAAAAGCCCGATTGATTGAATTCCTAAGGCAGATCCAAGATGTCTTCGCATGGACGCCATCCGACATACCAGGGATCGACCCTAGTTTCTGTTGCCACAAACTTGCCATCTGGCCGAGGTCGACACCAGTGGCACAGAAGAAGAGAAACCTCAGAATCGACAGACAGAAGGCTCTTGAAAAGCATGTTATGGAGCTTTTGGAGGCCGGATTCATCAAAGAAATACAATACACCACATGGCTTTCTAACGTTGTCATGGTCTTAAAGCCAAATGGCAAATGGAGGGTGTGCATGGATTACACCAGCTTAAACAAGGCCTTCCCAAAAGATTCCTACCTAATGCCAAACATTGATCAATTGGTCGACAACTCAGCCGGCTTTCAGTTGGTATCTTTCATGGAGTCTACTCCGGCTACAATCAAATAGCCATGCATCCTGATGATCAGGAGAAGACCGCCTTCATGACCGACAAGGCCAATTACTGTTACAACGTTATGCCTTTCAAATTAAAGAACGCCGGAGCCACTTATCAACGAATGATGAACAGAGTCCTCGAAGACTAGATTAGGCAAAATATAGAAGTATACATTGACGACATGATTGTAAAGTCAAGACACCCAGAAGACCACATCCAAGACCTGGAGCAAACCTTTGAGAAGTTAAGAAGGCACCAGATCAAGTTAAACCCGACCAAATGTGCATTTGGAGTTCCAGCTGGGAAGTTCCTAGGGTTTATGTTGACAAACCGCGGAATCGAGGCAAATCCAGATAAGTGCAAGGCAGTGTTAGATATGCAAGCGCTGAGGACAAAGAAAGAGGTTCAACAGTTAACTAGCCGACTGGCCGTCCTGACCAAGTTCCTTCCAAGATCGGCAGAGAATGCACTCCCCTTCTTCAGACTGTTAAAAAAGGAAACACAGGGAGGCTAGAATAAGGACTATGAAGCAGCATTCGAAAAAATCAAGTAGTGTTTGGCAACCCCTCCAGTTCTAGCAAAACCAGATCCGGGTGAAACTTTATTCCTGTACTTGTTAGTAGGAGAAGAGGCGGTAAGCGCGGCCTTGGTAAGAGAAACCGAGGCCGGGCAAGCACCAATTCACTTCATAAGTAAGCCGTTGTAGAGCTAAAAACTCCGATACCAAAAGCTCAAAAAAGTGGCATTTGCCTTACTAACGACGGTGAGAAGACTTCAGCCATATTTTCAAGGGCATCGGATTGTTGTCTGAACTAGTCAACCAATCCGCCAAGTGTTGCACAAACCAAACCTCGCCGGAAGAATGACCACTTGGGCGATCGAGTTGTCTGAGTTCAACATAACCTTCGAAGCCCGACACGCCATTAAATCATAAGCATTGGCAGACTTTGTCAAGGAGCTCACCCCGGCAGATGCGACCGATGTGGATCACGACGAAACATGGAAGGTGTATGTCGATGGTTCCTCCAATGTCAAGGGGAGCGGAGCAGGAATCATAGTCGAAAGCTCAGAAGGTATGACCATGGAACACTCCCTTCAGCTGAAGTTCCCGACCTCAAATAACTAAGTCAAGTACGAAGCTCTCCTCGCTGGACTGTTGCAAGCCAAAGAAAATGGAGCACAGCGGGTCAAGGTTTTCACCGACTCATAGCTCGTCACGGCGCAAATTGAGGGCACATACCAAACAAAAGGCCCATTCCTGGCTAAGTATCTCAACAAAGCTAAGGAACTCATGGCGGACTTCCAAGAGGTGACTGTTACCCATATTCTGAGAGAAGAAAACACTAGGACGGATATCCTCTCCAAATTGGCAAGTACGAAAGGCCCGAGCAACCATAGAACCGTGATCTAGCAAAAGCTCACCGAGCCGAGCTATATCATGACTATCTCGGCAGCAACGGATTGGAGAAAATCGATTGAAGATTATTTAGAAAGAGGCATCATTCCAACCGATTCAGCTGAAGCTAAGAAGTTGATCCGAGAGGCTGCCATCTACACCATGGTTGATGATCAATTGTACCGAAAAGGACTACACTCTCCAATGATGCGATGTTTGGGCACATCTGAAGCCAGATATGTGTTGGCCGAGGTACGCGAAGGTATCAACGGCCACCACATGGGGGGCAAAGCTCTTACCAGGAAAGCTCTACGTGTAGGCTACTACTGGCTAACCATGATGGCAGACGCGAAGGAAGTCGTCAAAAGATGCGATAGTTGTCAGAAACACGCCAAAATTATTTGGCCTTTACCAACCGAGTTGAAAGGCATTTCGGCCCCTTAGCCCTTCTACAAATGGGGGATGGACATCCTTGGACCATTCAAGGCAGCCCCCAGACAATTTAGGTGGCTCATTGTGGCGGTAGATTACTTCACTAAGTGGATTGAAGCAGAGCCTCCGACTACAACAACCTCAGCGCGCATATGAAGGTTTTTTCGGCACAACATTGTCTCGCGTTTCGGAATACCGGCTGAGGTAGTCATGGGTAACGGGACGCAATTGATGGACCGAAGATTCCAAGCCATGATGTCTGACCTCGACGTTAGGTAGCATTTCGCCTCGATGGAACATCCGTAGTCTAACGGCTAGGCCGAGGCAGCCAACAAGATCATCCTAGACGGCTTAAAGAAACAGATGCAAGATGCAGAATCTAACAGGGTCGAACAACTTTACAGCGTGTTGTAGGGCTACAGGACAAGTGTGCAGACTTCAACCTAGGAAACCTCTTTGCGGTTAACCTATGGATGCGAGGCAATAATCTTGGTCGAGATAGGACAGCCGTCATGGAGGAAAATCAAAACTCGCCAAGAGGGAGAATCGTCAAATGACGACGCGTTGAGGACGGACTTGGACCTAATCAACGAGGTTCGAGTTGCAGCGCACTACCGAGAATTAGCCGCCAAGCAGCTCCTAGCAGTAAAGTATAATCGGAAGGTCTGACCCCGCTCTTTTAACCAGGGCAACCTAGTACTTCGCCAAGCCAATATCGGCAATAAGAACGTCAGAGATGGAAAGCTGGCTGCAAATTAGGAAAGCCCTACCGGGTTAAAGAGAAATTGGACAACAAAGCCTACATACTCGAAACCCTGGCAAGGAAGCCTGTTAAGAGAACGTGGAACGCCGATAAGCTAAAAATCTACAACAGCTAGATCTTGGCTCGGAATTCACAACAGCGATAGACACACCCTGTTTGGAGCTTGGTTATTTCTTAATTTCAATATTTAAATTAGAGACTTTATGTTTTTATCCTTTTAAGATTTCATTGAACAACTTGTTAGCTCTTTGGAGCAGTTTCTTTTAATGAAGGATTTCTCAGTGGAAATTCGCAAATGTGCACTATTGATAGCTTAGGCATTACACCAATGTCTCTAAACCCGGTCACAAATACAACACATCTAGATGAATTACACCAGGGCTAACAAGCCCGGGTTGAGAGCTCAGCAAAATTTCCATTCGTGGCCTTCACGAAATTGACGTGTCAACGGTCGCCCGAGATAAGAAGATGAATTGTCATTCTGACCCTGATCAGGTCAAAATGTTTAAGTGTTGCATTTCAAACACCATGGCTGGACATGTGACAGTTTGCCCTTATCTCGGTTACGATCCCGGCCAACGGCATCGAAACTCGGTAGTGCGGTTAAAATGAAAACCCTACGCGGTTCAAATGAACACCCTTTGCGGTTAAAAAGACAACCCTACCACAGATTCAACAACCTTGGCCCGGTCGAAGAATTTCTGACAAAGCTTAGAATTTAAAAACAACGAAATATGGCAACAAAGTAATTTATACTTGTCATTAAATAAGTTGTTTAAATTACAAATTACTAGGCATGAACACCGGTAAGAAAACAAAATCTATAGGGCATAACCGCCCAACAAAAAGAAAACTAAGAGGCACAAACTCCGACTCTCAGCTCAGAGGGACAGCATCGGAAGCTTCTTCCCTGGCCTCACCACCAGTGTTCTGCACCTCCTCACCACCTTGCTCCTCATCCCCGACCTACTCTTTGTGCTCTTCGTCCTCAATGGACAACGACTCGTCCTCGGGAGTGGGAGGAGGCGGAACCAGCACACCGCCCTTAACATAAGCTCGGTAGTCATACCTGGTGAGGTTCAGAGACACAGTGGGGTTCATAAATTGGATCTGCACCAAGGCCATTTTGAAGCAATCCGAAGCTGCCTCCTTGAGCAATTCGACACAGTCTAGGTGGGCTTGCTGCTCCACAGCAAGAGCATCTTTGGTCGAGCCCAGTTCAGAGGCTAACTCGGTGCGTTGTTGTTGCAGGACCTTCACAGCATCCAGGCTTTTGGCATGAGCCTCCTACAAGCGGACGCACTCCGAGGTCGTCTTCTTTAACGCCTCTTTGGAGAGCAGGAGCTCCTCGATCGCCTTCCCAGTAGTGGCCTTGGCAACGGCTAGCTCTTCTTCCAGAGTCTTCGTCTTTGCCGCGGCTTCCTCCTAGGCCAGCTTCAGACGCCGAATCTCACCATTGGCCCCAACGTACTTACCCTTCAGGTGAAGCAGCGCCTGGTGTAAACCAATGGATTTGCAGAGAAACTTCTAGGCGTCGTGAACCAACGTCTCATCTATGGAGGGAAGAGGCAGGCAATTCATGAATTGACGAGATGGGAGGAACGCGACGTTAAGCTCTACCGTCACCCCCTTCTCCCATGCGAGGCCGCGGGCAATCTGATGAGCTGGGGGAGGGGCAATGGAAGTTCAGAGCGAAGGAAGAGGACTTGCTTCTTCACAAACATGGTCAATCGATCTATGGAGGGGACTGTCTCCGGCAGAAGATCATCGAACGAGACTTGATATGATGAAGAGGTTAACTTGTAGTGGCCCTCATTCCAGTACAAGGGGAACCTCCACTCCACATCCTTAGCTTCAGCCCCTTGCAAAAACCAAGGTTGCTCTTTAGGCTTAGCGATGGCCTTAAAAAAAAGCGTTCTTGAAGTGCTTAAACGAGTCCGAGAACGCGGTCATAAGTTTCCTATCTAGATCGCCGCGGAGGGAAGTCAACCCCTTCAATTTCTCGTCCTCTTTGGAAGTCCAAGGAGTAAAGGGGCAACAATAGTAAAAGAATAAGGTCGTGGTGCAAGGAATGGGCTGAGGGAAGGAAGTACATAAGCGCTCCAAGGCTACTAAGTAAGCCCATCCGTTGGGATGAAGTTGCGAGGGTGCGAGACATAGGTGAATCAAGGCCGAGATCTGGAACTCGGTGAAAGGGAAGCGGACACCGAGCCGAGTTAACAGTCGCGATAAAAGAAAAAGAAGTTGGTGTGCCCTCTTCTCGTGTAGAGCATTTAGGCTCATCGTCGTCTGGAGGGCTGACAAGGCACCCATCCAAGTTCGGTATGTCCAACCGGGCAATGTCGACCTCAGACATCAGCGAGCGCGTTTTCAGGACCTCATGTGCCACCCACTTGTACTTCCTACACAAAGCCTCAAGAGGACTAGAAGAGTTCGACTGCCTGGCTTCGGACCGTATGCTGTGGGGAGAGGATGCTGAGGCCATTTACCTATAAACAAGACAAAAATACTAAGATCAGCAGGTGTGGAAATACCTGACACAGGCATATTATCACGCGGAGAGAGAGGAATAGGCAGACGAGATTGACATAGACTTCCAAAGGTTGGGCTAGGGGCAGGAGAAGGACGATGACGGCAAGAACCTAGGATGGCGCTAGCCACGGAATCTCCACCACTCGTGATATGATAGGAATTGGAGGCGAGGCAATCCCAAAAAGGGCCGAGGTACCTCTCCGGAATGGTTTCCGAACAGGCACGGGGGGGGGGGGGGGGGAGTCTCATAAAAGTTAAGAGGCTGAACCGAGAGGACCTCGGCCTCAGCCCGAACCTCCCCACGAGACCTCATACGGGTAGGATTAGTGTTCTGAACCCTAACCGCGGCAGGACGGGACTCCCTATCACTCCGTCGACCGGATCCACCCCAAAGTACAGCAGCCGACCTTTGCTCCTCTGTAAGTGGAAAACCAAAGATCTAGTAACTGGCACGAGGATAATGGGTACGCAACACTTTTTCTTCCTTTGGAGTTAGTGGTTGGTTTGAAGGGGGTGGGCGATTAATCCTACCCATTGATTGAAGACCTAGAGAGACATAAAAGGTTGAGTAAGGAGGGGGAAACAATGAGGAAGGCTGAACGAAGGTATTCTCGTGTATGAGGGAATGCCAAAAGGAAAGCCAGGACTCAAGAACTAACCTACCCAGAAAAATGAAGCCTACCCAGAAAAAGAAAAAGTCTCGACGATGAGAATCAAATAAAACTACTAAACTTCAAAACTACACCACGAGAATAATAAAAAATAAAGTCTATATCTGGGTTGATGGAGGTTGAAGAAGTAAGGAGACGTGAATCTGTAGGCAGCACAGGAACGACGGTTGTAAGGAAAAGCAAAAGTAGCAGAGAACCAGAGTGAAAAAGCAGGAGCAATAAAGACGGTAAATGGAGGGAAATATGAATCAGTGGCAAAATAAACACTCAGAAGCTGCGGGACATCGAAACGTCGGGGATAAAGAAGTCTTTTCGCCTTGAACATAGACGTGACGTACATCAGGCATTAAATGCGCACAAAAATCGGTATGTGGCTAGGCGTGGTGGTTACAGCCTCTCCCCAATCCCGGGAAGCTAGGTGTAAAGGGGTAATGATGGCAAATATGGAAGGGTCTCCACCTCGGAAGCGCACAAAAACATTGATGTTGTCGAACCCTCGCATAGCTACTTCGACTTGCAAAGCCGAGATCACGCTCAACACCTCGGACCAGTACTCCATAACACCGCCTCAGATGTACACGTGCTATGACGGACCCAAGGCCCATCGCCTTGGGACGACGTTGACAACAAAATAACTTAGGATCTTTAAGACAAGACCTTGGATCTTCGAAGTAAGCCGTTCTAACGGACACGTCACACATAAGCCAACTCGACAGAACCAAGGACCTTGGCAAATCTAAGGCAAAGTACATCTCTGCAGCTCAGAGGCCTACACTACCGAGCTGGGGGACGATTGTTACGGATCTGTATTAAGGTCCAATCCCAGGAAGGCCCAACCGAAGATATATCAGATACCACCACACACCTATAATGTAGGGAGATCCTACATCATAGGGAGATTTTATCCGGCAACAATATAGGAGTATACAGCCTGATATCTACCCGAGATACTTCCTAGATACTCATGCCAAGGATCACGCAGGGCCGAGATATCCTGACTACGGTAGACCCTATAAATACAGAGATCCTAACCTAATGTGCACACGTTCTAACTCATCACCCTTTACATTCAGTCACACTGTGCACACACACCACCCTCCTTTGGCGAGAGCCTATATTGTGCACAGTGATCCCACGCTCCCTTGATTATTTCCCCCATAAATACTCAGGCAGAGCACAACGATCCAACATCAAAGCACCAGCCCAAGACTGGACATCTGTGTTCTATACCAGAACAATAGATAATCCAATGATACATAACGTATATTATAATTAAGTTATTTAACTTTCTTAATCTCTTTTAAAAAAGTTAACTATATCTTATATTAAGTAGGAGAGAGTATTATTTTTTCAATGAGAAAGAAGAAAATAAATAAAGTACCGGGTACTGCCTCGTAAAACCTGGAAGCCCATGTCTGTGACCCGGAAAGCGCTACTTTTGGCGGGAAACCGCTGGGCGCCTTTCTTATTTTTTCCCGCCAATAACACAGCGAGATCCCATTTTGAGTGAGACGTCCAAATTGTAAGAATCAGGAATAGTAAGAAGAAGCAGTATCAGTTCTGGAGAGGCATCTTGTGCTGAGAAGACGGAAATGGAAGCCTACGGTGGGTACTCGGTGGATGAGAAAGCTTCAAGGGTCGAGGATGCTTTCCTTGAATTTCTGAAGAGGTCTCTTTTCTTGTTCTGTTTTCTCACTCTCGTTCTCTTTGATTGAATTTGAGGATCTCTGGAGTTAGTTGTTCCTTTTCAATTCTAATTGTTTCGTTTGTTCGGGGGAAATCAGTTTTCGGGCCGGCCAGCAGAGAGAGCTCTATTACGAAGCTGAGATTGAAACAATGAGAAACAACGAATCCAATACGATGTTCATTGATTTCTCGCATGTCATTCATTACAACGATCTTCTTCAGAAAGCCATTTCTGATGAATACTTGAGGTTCTGTTCTTTCTAAATTTTTATGAAACCCTAAAAGTTTCGGATCTGTGAATTTTTCCTTCATATTCTGAGCCGAAAAATTGTTGTGATAGATTTGAACCCTATCTGAAGAACGCTTGCAAGAGGTTTGTTATGGAGTTGAAGCCAACGGTCATATCTGACGATAGCCCTTACAAGGACATAAATATTTCTTTTTTCAACATTCCAATCGTTAAGAGGTAAAGTTTCTGTTTTCTAATTGTTTTCTTATTCCCCTTTTCATGTTACTCCACTTGTAAACCAAATTTGCAAGTTGTTTGTTTTTTGTTACCTTCCATGTCTCTCGCATAACCAAGAAAAAGATATTTGGTAACAGCAATAACACATTTATCGTAGATGTTTTTTTTGGTCAGTAGGTATATGAAATCGAAATTTGTAGTTTTTGGGTTTTTGTTGCTTCAAATTGTTATACCTAAGTCCGACCCGAACGAGTAAATTTTCTGTAGGAATCAAATTTAAGCATGTATGTTAGTTTTCTGGGAGTGTAGGCTTTCTGCACAATTATACAGTGCACTTGTTTCTTCTAGGATTGTTGCTGCTCACTCTAATTTGAACTGATCTCATTTATTCCCCAAATTTTGAAAACTGGCAGGTTAAGGGAACTTACTACGGCTGAAATTGGGAAACTAGTGTCTGTGACTGGAGTGGTGACGAGAACAAGTGAGGTTCGACCTGAGCTTCTCCAGGGAACTTTTAAGTGCTTAGAATGTGGTGGGGTTGTAAAGAATGTTGAACAGCAATTCAAGTATACTGAGGTAATTTGCAGTCGATTAACCAAAACTTAGTCGTCATAATAAAATTCAAAATAAATGAGTTTTTATACATTTTACTTTAGATTATAAATTTTTGTTCTTTGTCATCAACTGTTTACTTTGTTATCACTTTGACTATCTCCGTCAAATTTTCATGCTCTTGCAGCCAGCGGTCTGTCTGAATGCAACCTGCTTAAAGGCCCCAAGGTGGGCATTGCTGCGGCAAGACAGCAAATTTACTGACTGGCAGAGAGTCAGAATGCAGGAGACATCTAAAGAAATACCTGCTGGCTCTCTTCCTCGGTCATTAGATGTTATTCTACGTCATGAGATTGTTGAACAGGCCAGGGCTGGTGACACGTAAGACTTTCTGATGATTTAAATCTTCTGAGTTAGTAAAGCTGCATTTTACTTATTACTTGATTTAGAAGCCATATTAATTCTTATTCTGTCTCCCTGCAGGGTGATTTTTACTGGAACTGTTGTTGCCATACCTGATATATTGGCATTGGCATCCCCAGGAGAGAGAGCTGAATGCCGCCGAGAAGCTTCTCAACGCAAGAATTCTTCAGTTGGAACTGAAGGTGTGCGGGGTCTTAGGGCATTGGGAGTCAGAGACCTCTCATATCGACTAGCTTTTATAGCCAACTATGTTCAGGTTGGCTTGTTAGTGGCGATAATTGGAGTTCTTACATCTGCGCATGATTTGGTTTAACAAGACACGTTTCTTAATTTCTTGATCTTCAGATATGTGATGGGAGAAAAGATACAGACATCAGGAACAGAAAGAAGGATGCAGATGACGAAGAACAGCAATTTACAGTCAGTACATGATGCTATTTTCTTGCTTGAATTTTTGTGTCTTCATCTGGTTTGACTTGTCAGTATCTGCATGCACCTTCTGCATGATGCTTGTGAATGTTTATGTTGATCAAGACATGCCTTACTTTCATTTAGTAATTGGCTTCATTTTCTTTTTCCCTTTATAAGCATGCTTTAAAAGATTTTATCCTCATCGCTTTTTTTTTTTCAGTTTCTGTTCCCAATATTTTACTAAGTATGTCTGCATCACAATGTTTTCAATGCTAGTAAATGACCCTGCTTATTTCAGATAAGTTAGTATTGATTCCAGTGAAAAATTTAATTCTATATTTGCTTATTCAGGAATCTGCAGCAGCATTTCTGATTATAATTATTTTTCCTACTACATATATATATATATAAAAAAGACTCGTGAATATTTCCTCAATGTCTTGGAAAGGCTGATTAAGGACCCTTTTTTTGGCTGTCTTGTATTACAGACACAGGAGCTTGAAGAAGTTAAAAGAATGAGGAACACTCCAGATTTCTTTAACAAACTTGTTGACAGCATAGCACCAACTGTCTTTGGTCACCAAGATATAAAACGAGCAATCCTTCTTATGCTTATGGGTGGAGTACACAAAGTTACTCATGAAGGCATCAATCTCAGAGGAGACATTAATGTTTGTGTTGTTGGGGATCCCAGTTGTGCCAAGTCGCAGTTTCTCAAGTACTTACCCTATTATGCATGTTGGTTCCATTATCATTTATGCAAAGGAGTGTCTAATACGTGCTAATTTATCATTATTAGATATACTGCTGGCATAGTTCCAAGATCTGTGTATACATCTGGAAAATCATCCTCGGCTGCTGGCTTGACTGCAACAGTTGCCAAGGAGCCTGAAACTGGGGAGTTTTGCATTGAGGTAAATGTAGTCTGTTGCTACTTATTATGTTTGGAAATTTAGAAGTTAGTCAGCGGGATTAGAGTATGCGGAGATAATCTTGTAAATTCCTAACTAGTTTTCTACGTTCACTATCTTGTAATCTGTATTTTTAAGTGGCATGTCATTGCTTTTTATGCTGTAAAGAAGTTAAACTGAATATAAAATGAGCATTTTACATGCCTAGTTCAAATTTAGATTAAACAACGGAATTATGAAATCTAATTAATTGGTTATAAGCTTCAGAAGTTTAGTTGCTTGAAAACGAACAAAAAAATAATAAAATATTATACTACATAGACACTGCAATCAATTATTGAAAGATGATTTGAGATTCTGTCAATTCTCATGCTTTGGTGCTTGTATATCAGATATCTGTCTATTCTTTATTTTTGAGGTATTCACTCTTATCATTTGCGTGATATTATGAGCAATTAGAATTTCATGCTGGCAAACCATACAAAAGTGGCACATGAATTATTTTTATGAAATAATATGGACTGAGGTATGCTGCCTTAATAAAGCTTGAAAGTGCAGCAAATGAGTATGATTTTTCCTTTTTATGATCTTATATTTTTATTGGTTGCTTGATAACATTAGATACTGTCTTAAACTCTATGTTTTCTGATACTGTATATAACTCGTGTCCAGGCTGGTGCTTTAATGCTTGCTGACAATGGCATTTGCTGCATTGATGAATTTGACAAGATGGATGTCAGGGATCAGGTAATAAGCATAATTTTTTGATTTGGTATCCTGTGGCCATGAATAGGGAAGTATCTTATATCTTTGAATGAATTGAAGGTTGCAATTCATGAGGCCATGGAGCAGCAGACAATTAGCATCACAAAGGCAGGAATACAAGCCACACTTAATGCACGTACCTCCATTCTTGCGGCCGCAAACCCTACTGGGGGTCGCTATGACAAGTCTAAACCGCTCAAGGTAAGTGCTCTGCTTTCTGACAGATAGCCTTGCCGTTATTAGAAAATCATGGGTTATTCTCTCTTCTGAATGGAAATGTCTAATTACGTTAGTTGCTTTTCAGTATAACGTCGCCCTTCCACCAGCTATCTTATCAAGGTTCGATCTAGTATATGTTATGATTGATGACCCAGATGATCAGACAGATTACCACATAGCCCATCACATTGTGAGAGTTCATCAAAAGCGTGCAGATGCTTTGACTCCATCATTCAGTACAGCGGAACTTAAGCGATATATAGCTTATGCAAAAACTCTCAAACCAAAGGTTTGATGAATTATTTGCCTTTGAGACCATTTGCTTGCCTGAGTGGATATGAATTTTTTGAGCTGCTTTCTTATATGGCATGATTAATGCAGCTCAATCCAGATGCCAGAAAACTATTAGTAGACTCTTATGTTGCCCTTCGGAGAGGAGATATGAACCCTGGTAGTAGGGTTGCCTATCGCATGACTGTTAGGCAGTTAGAGGCATTAATCAGGCTGTCCGAGGCCATTGCACGATGTCATTTAGAAACTCAGGTGCTATAAGATTTTTGAACTTACCTACCTTCATTTATCTTTACATATTTTCCTTTTCTGGGCTAAAGTTGGCCTTTTTCAGGTGCAACCTCGTCATGTTCGTCTAGCAGTAAGATTGCTGAATACTTCAATAATAAGGCAAGATGACAATCAACAATATATGCATATTTTGACTCGCTATCTTTCTTTATATATTCCCCATTTCCAATCTCCATTATCTCTTTCCATTACTTACCATGTGTTTGTACAAAAATAATTTCCTGTTTCCCATCCTGTTATGCTAATTGCTTTTTGAAGATGATAACGATTTCTTTTTCTTTTTCTTGTTGCAGTGTGGAGTCCAGTGAAATTGATCTGTCTGAATTTCAAGAAGAAAACCGAGATGACAGCATGAGTGGTGGTGATGGACCTGATAGTAGAAATGATGACAATGATCAAGGAGGAAGCGCTACAGAACCAAAAGTTGATGGAACTAAAGGTAGGTTTCATGTACCCACTTTAATGATCATACTTGCGATGAAGGTTTCCGCTGAAGTTTATGTTTATTTCCAGAGGGTGCAGCAGATGGTTCTACCCCTCAACAAGGGAAGAAACTTATTATAAGCGATGAGTATTTCCAGAGAGTTACCCAGGCCCTTGTTATGCGCCTTAGACAGCATGAAGAAACTGTCGCACAAGAAGGTGAGAAGTTAAATTGTCTTGCCTTCAATTATTTGACATGTAAATACTAAATATGAAAGAACTGATCAACATGATGCTGGCTTAAATGACCTCTACTATACAAGTTCAGTTTTTCCTTTTTTACAATATTAATTTGGTCTGTTTCAATGATTTGAGCTTTATTCCCTTATCTTGTGTCCACCTTGTTATTATTATATTCAAGTGTGAAATTTTCCATGGGCTTGTTAATTTCAGGAGATGGTTTGGCCGGAATGAGGCAACGTGATTTGATCCAATGGTATGTGAACCAGCAAAATGAGAAAAACAATTACAGTTCAATGGAAGAAGCATCTGCGGAAATTACCAAAATTAAAGCTATTATAGAGGTACACATTCATTTCATCATTCCCAGAATTTATTTATTAATATGCAGACAAATGTGGTATATTTAACAGATCAAAACATTTGTACAATGTAGAGTTTGATTAGAAGGGAGGGCCATTTGATAGTGTTAGACGATGGTATGCAAGCAGCATCCGAGGGCGCAGGTGCCGAGCACGTGACATCAATATCCAGAAATGACCGAATCCTGGCTGTGGCTCCAAACTATGTTGTTGATTGAAGGCATTTTACCTCGTTGCAACTACTAGCAAGGCCATGATATGATGAGTAAGTGAGTGTAAGGAAAGATCCAAATTATTTAATTTACAATAGCGGATGAATTAGAGTCTTTGGTCGAAGAAGTAGCAGATCACTGATGATATTTATGTCTGAGTTTAGATACAAGTTGTTTACTTGGCTATTGGTGGTTATGTATAGAGAATTTGTCACCAATCAAAATCTGAGGCCCCAACAGCGTTGGCGTATTCAGTTTTTCATTCAATTAGACTAACTGTTTGTGTTAATCATGTTGTAATTCTGTAATCTGTCACATACTCATGGAAGAGTTGCAAGATTTTGGTGACCTTGGATGGGAGTGGCTAGCATCCACTGCCCTTCCTCTTTGGCTTATCCGTCGATGTATAAGCGCCACACACAATGGTCCTTCTTTCTTAAAATATTTTTTAAAAAAAAATTAGGCGAAAAAAGGACCATTGTGTGGTGTTTATACATCGACAAATAAGCCGAAGAGGATAGTCACTACCACCTTGGATAACCGAGTTTTATTTTTGTGGTGCCCATCTTGGATTAGTGAAAATATTATTAATATTTTAACTATGTTTGAATAAAATAGTAATATTCTGTGTTTAATATTTTTAAAGGAAAACAAGTAAAAAAAAACACGGAAGTATTAGATCTGGCATCCTAAATGGGGGGAATTTAGTAACAAATCTAAATGTTGCAAAACATGAGATATTAAATATAGAATAGAAGATAGAACAAGATTGTTGTTACGGACCGGCCCAATAGGCCCAAGTCCAGACCCCGGCCCAACAGCGCCTATAAGGGATCCGCGCTATATTTGGAAGGGATCCGAGATCCCCTATATTGAGGAACTCATTAATAGGAGATCCTCCTACAATCATGGCACCAGCCAATCAACCCTCAAGGGCTCAATCATGGATATCGCCCATCAATAGGAAGATACGGGCACCAAGCTCCTCTATAAATAGAAGGAAACCCTAAACAGGTGCACACGTTCTATCTTATGCTCTTGTTACTTTCTGCCACACAGAGCACACACCCCACTCTCCTGGCTACGTGCCTACAAGTTTGTTGCGAACTACGTGGACTTTGATCCCTTCGAGGGTACGTAGGCTCTAGGCTTGACACCCTAGTCAAGTCCAATCTCTGTGTTCTTCATACAGAACAACTGTAAAGATAAAATCTTGACTTTTTAAACGACAATTAAAATAATTTAAGAGACTCAGTCCTCAATATCAAACTTTCTTCACTATCTTTGCAAGTTTCAACTAAAGGACAATTGCAGTGACAAAAAGCACTTTTTTGCTGCAATAGTCGGTTGTGACAAAAAGCATTTTTATTATTATTATTATTATTTTAAAAAACTGCATTAGATGCATGTTAGAACACTGATTAACACGTTAGACACATTATAAACCATTTGAAACCTCGAGATAAGGTTAAGAGTGACGATTAACTCATGAAATAAAACCCAGTAAGTATGAACAAGATGAGTAATGCGTTAGAAAAGAAGTTTGACGTGTGAGGCAAGGTCCAGAAAGAAAACCATATTCAATTCACACATCAAACCAATGATCTAACACGCAAGCCATAGTATGAATAAGCAAGTTTCACTCCCAATCTCTCAATGATGAGCATTAAGAGTCTGATCTTATAAGAGAAGCTGGGATTCAATTCCCATATGTAATTTACTTTAGCAGCCCTTATTATTCACATGTAGATTGTATATATTTATTTTTAAAATCTTAAAAAAAAAAACCTTGTTTACACAGTTAATCACACAAGCTCATGATTACAACTTCGTTTTAGTATGAAGCTAACTCACAAACATCCAACATTTCAACAGATAGGATGTTCAACTCTTGTCTTGCTAATTGCATTAATAAGCTCCAACAACTAGGAATCTCTGTCTTAAATAAAGCTTCAAGCAAAGCCATGATAGGATCATCAACCGCTTCTTTCCTCTTTTGGCTCTGCTTCATATTCAAACTACAAATTTTCTTGTTTATCCTAATCAGGTCTCTGTAAAGAGTGCAAGGATCACATCAGTATAAATCAATAAATGTAATAGCTATCAGTAATTTTTTTTTTATAAAAAAATGTAAGTAATAATCATATTAAATAATTCATTTCAATAAGTGGGCTTACCCCTCCAGAAATTTCCATTGCAAGCCAAAGAACAATTAAGCATCCTCAGTGATTCCATTCACAATGCTTTAGATCAGGAACTCAAGTGACAGAGTAAGCTCATCTGTTGTTGCCCCCTAACAAGATAGAATATGATAGTAAATTTTAAGAATTCATTATATATAAATGATACTACTGTCAAAGAAGTTCTTCGTTCTATAAGGAGATATTGGTTCTCAGGCAAAAAAAAAAAAAAAAAAAAAAGGTTTTACAGTGAACATGAGTTATATGTCTGAATCAGAGTGGAGGAAGCTTTTAACTAACAATGTTATCTGATTACAGCTGAGAACGATATATGGCCTCAAATGTGAATGAAGGCAAAAGGAAAAATCTGTAAATCCAGAATTGTAGCCTTTTTAAGTCTAAAAGCAATGGAAAAAAGTCCCAAAAGCCTAACTTTAAATTAGCAAAGAACAAGAACCTGGAATAGTACTACAGACAAACATAATAATGATACGGAGCAGCATAATACAATGGCAAAAATCAGTTGTAGAAAATAGAAAGCTGTACAAGTTGTTTGTTTCTCGTTCTTCTCTAGAATATAAAATAATGCAGGTAAATATTGTGTTACCAATGTTTATGAGAACCAAAAAGCAATGATATATGGAATATGATTAGCAGCATTAACACGTTGCTAAGCTAGATAATAGTTACTATAACGAACTCTGTTGCTTTTACTGCAACAGACTAGGCTAGGTAGAAAAGGTTACACATGTGTACTTTTGCAGCTGATTGCATTAAGCAGAAAGGAATATGTGTATAGAATGAGGAATAATAGTACCTTCAAATGTTTCTTTTTCCGGCTCTGCTTCATTCAAGCAACTATCAGTATTTTAAAAATATTTGACATTGTAAGTAATGAAAATATATTCATATTAATAATTCATTTCAAATCCTCCCAATATATATGGGTGCTTACTCCTCAAGAAATTTTCAAACCACAAGATTATAACAAATATATCTTTTAAACTCTATTTTCACACAATCATCTTTAATTCAATTTAATCATAATAAATGCTATTTAGCCCAAAATTAATGATAAAATCCCTAAATAAGATATTAAAAATTATGATAAAATCCAGATATATCACCCGCATTACTCATTTGCCTGCCTTCCATTACTAGCCATAGAACAGGGTTCATCCAATGAGCTTGTTCATTTGCAATTGATAGAGTATTATAATAAATCCTACTGGTATTGAATAAGAGTTACTGTTATGGAAGTTCTCAATTTGATGAAAGGGAAATTCAAAATCTCATGATAATGTGTAAAGTAAAACAATTCAAGTGCAATAATGTGTCAAAGCATAATCAACTAGCAAATGATTTTCCCCCAAAAAATTCATCACCAAATCTCAAGTTCATAGAAAATGAGCATATATAATGTGATTACTGATATAGTACAAATGTTAAAGAAGTTATTAGTTTTTATAAGGGGATTCTAGCTCTGAGGGAAACATGCAAAGAGAAACAGATCTAAACTGTGATCATAAGTTATATGTATATATGGAAGATGCCCTCTAATCATTCTAGTTCTCAGGCAAACATGCAAAGAGAATTAAACAGTTATGAGCAAAGAGAATCAGAGTGGGGAAAAGCTTTACCTGTTAATATGTATGGCACTGTGATTTGAGTGGGGAACAATGGCCTCTGATGTGAATGAAGTGTAAAAGGCCAAAATCTGCAAATTCTGAATGAATGTAGCCTTTTTAAGTCTAAAAGCGATGAAAAAGTTGGTCCCAAAAGCCTAACTTTGAATTGGCAAAAAACTACAACCTGGAGAAGTATCACAGAAAAACAAAATATGGAGAAGTATATACAAGGGTCGTTGAATTATACAACGACAAAAACTGTTGAAGAACAACAATACAAGGGCCAAAATCTTAATTGATAGCATTTTATTGCGGACTTTTAAGAATTGGAATGAGTTTTTCAAATGTTTGTAGAAAAAAAAATGAAATTTTAAATTTAAATGACTTGTACAATCTTTCAAACCTATATAGTTTATCATTTTTTATTGAAAAAATGCGTTTGATATATATTTTTAGCAAACTAAAAAAAAATCATTAAATATGGTGGAAAATTAAAATTAAAATTTATAATCTCAAAATTAATAGATTTTTAGCATATCAGAAATTTAAAAAACCTACTAGAATTAAAGTTTGGTGGGCATAAATTTTTTGGTCCCATATATATATGTGTGTGTTGGTGGGCAGAAGCAATTAACAATGCAACGTGATACTTTTCTTTTTTCCTTTCTTTTGATTTTTTGGGCTTTGGAGCAAGAACTAATCGGTTAATTATGATTATAGATGTATACTTTAGATGCGGATTGCATTAAACAAGAAGGGATATGCGAATAGCAGAGGATACACAGCAGAAGATACGTGAGGTTGGAGCAAGAATTAATCGCTTAATTATGATTACAGATGTATACTTTAGACGCTGATTGCATTAAACAAGAAGGAATATGTGAATAGGAGAAGTTATACAACAGAAGATACCTAAAGGTGGCTAGAAAATACCAACATGACGAATGTGAGCAATCTTTGCCCAATCTTCCTCTATCAGTTTCTGACACCTTTGTCTAAGCTCCGGACATTCTCCGATAATTTGAAAGATAGAAAGCGGACTGGGGAGGCCCTCCCTGGGCAAGCATTGGAATCTTGGACAATCCTCAAGAATCAATTCTTTGAGGGAGAACAATTAGCAAAGAGCATTGAAGTCCAACATTCTGAGAATGCTACATCTTCTGATCGTAAGATAAGTAAGACAAGCCGGAAGTACTCCTGGTTCAGGTTGAGACTCCACCGCATCATCACCACCTGAGATTTCAGATGAACGTAGAAAACCAAGATTGTGCAAACCCCATTTCGTTCGGCAAGCAAAAAATTTTGGGCAGTTGACGATAGAAAGATGCTGCAGTTTTGATGGCAAACTCCCCTCTGGACATGGTTCCAGTTGTGGACAATTCCCTATTTAGGTAGAATGCTAAGAGACGGAACAAAAGCGTTCAAATTTCCCGAGTGGTTCAACAAGCACTCACTCAGCGAAGAAAACCCCCCCCCCCCCCCCCCTTTTTGAAAATGATATGAAATTTGGACACTCCATAAAATCCAAACTCGTAAGACTTGTTGGAACATGGTTGCACCCCTCTGGAACATCAATCATTTCCATATTATATCACGCCCATGAAGATACAACAGCTAAAGTGTAGGGAACAGATCCAATGGGAAGGTCCTAAGAGACCCACAACTTCTTTCTATCCGTATTTTACGAAGTGAGTTATGTTGTTGGTTCAATGGAAACTTCAAATTTGGACAATCACAAATCTCAACCTCTTCAATACAATTGTTATTAATGGAATGCTCAATCTTCTCAAGCAAACCTGCATTCGTGCACGGTCCCCAAAAGCGAAGAACTTTTAAAGAAGAAGGAGCATATTCCAACTGCACCTTTTCACAGTTTCTAAGAGTCAACCTCTGAATTGTTGGAGCCCCCGGAATTAACGCTACAAGTTGTGGGCAACCTTCAATAACAAGATCTCCTAAAGAAGGAAGTAGTTGGGGCAAATTCTCCTTCAGCTTTGGACAATTTCTTATACGAAGCTCTTTAAGGCTTGGGAAGGCACTTGAAGCATTCGTACAGTCCCATTCCTCCCAATTCACCATTCCTGAAATCTCCAAGGATTCAAGAGATCGAGATGAAAGTTCAGCACCAATAGCCATAATGCCATCCAACCCTTCAATGGTTAGTGACTTGAGAGACAGCAAAAGCACTACTGATGGAAAAACAAAACAATACTTGCATCTTGCCAATCGAAGTGACACTATGTTGGACAGTGTGTTATCAGCAATCCAATCTGGAAAACTTGTACCACTATAGTACTTGACTAAGAGTTTCT
The DNA here is from genome assembly GCA_034222035.1 of Acacia crassicarpa. Lineage (NCBI taxonomy): Eukaryota > Viridiplantae > Streptophyta > Magnoliopsida > Fabales > Fabaceae > Acacia > Acacia crassicarpa. The sequence goes on from JAWXYG010000011.1 coordinate 38,440,706, forward strand.
TCAAGTTTGGGTGAGGTCGGAGCTTCTCTAGCACATCTCTTTCATTCTCAGAATCATCATTTTTGTTTTCATTCCATTGGAAGCTTAAATCCTCAAGGTACTTTTTTTCTTTCAAGTTGGTTTCTAAGGCATTTATCCCCCGAGCATTCTGCAACTCATAAATTGAAAGTCTGCCATGGAGATTGAGTTCACCTAATAGTTTCATGTTGAGCTCATCCCTACATTTTGCCACATAAAATTCTGTCAGACGAACCTCGAGATTTTTTATCTCTCCCAAATTTGGTGGAATATTTTTCAACAGAGTGTTTTCTAAGTCCAAAAGACACAATTTTTTTAAGTTGTGCAAATCGGTAGGCAACTCATGCAGATATGGACAATTGGCCAACTTCAATGTCTGTAGATTATATAGAAAACATATGGACTCAGGAACTCTATCAATTCCACAATAAGATAGATCAAGATACCGTAAATGTATGAGATTTCTTATGGAATCAGGTATCTTCATATTGTCAAGATTAGAAGTCAAAGATAAAAATCGCAGGCATTTGTGCTCACAATTGATCAAATATTAGACCGCTTGAAATCCACTTGCGAAATGGACTAAGATACACAAATGTCTGTAATTTTTTTATTTTTGGCAAATACTCAAACAGTCTAAATTGTCCACCTTCACGCATTACCCGAAAAGATAAATGACGTATTTTTTCTGAAATATGGGGCACCTCTTTAACCTCATGCTTAGAACAAAATTCTCTAGAGACAAAATTAGCAAGATCATTAAGAATGTCATGCATAACAAAACCTGTTTTATTTATAGTTTTATGAAAAAATGACCTTGACACAAGCTCCTGGAAGCATTCATTTCCTATTTCTTCAATGGACTTATTAGGTTGAGAGACACCCAAGAAATCTTGAGCCACCCACAATTGAACTAATGTCTCCCTATCAAATTCATAATCCTTGGGGAATAATGAACAATAAGCAAAGCATCGCTTAAGATGAGAAGGGAGATAATGGTAGCTCAATATCAAAGCAGGAAGAATATTATTACAGGAAATGTTCCACATCTCACTCATCAAAATCTTATTCCATTCCTCCCAAGATGCTTTCCTATACAAGAGACTTCCAATTGTTTTCAAGGCCAGAGGCAAGCCTTTGCACTTTTTAACAATCTTTCTTCCAATTTCTTCGAGACCAAAATTTTCTTGAGGACAAGAGTTGTTGAATGCATATTTTGTAAATAACAACCAACCATCATCATCTGACAATTGTTGTGGGTGATATATTTCATTAGAGCGGGCAGCTAAAGCAACATTCTTATTGCGTGAAGTGACAAGAATTTTGCTTTCTGCAACCCCACAAATGAAAGGTGCTAGAAGAGCTTCCCATGACATATATTCTTCACACCAAACATCATCAAGAACAATGAGGAATTTATTTCCAGACAACTTATCCTTCAACTTAATTTGAAGCACATCTAAATCTTCTCTATCATCATTAGATGTTGTGATTTTGTTAAAAATTATTTTTGTTAACCTCAAAACATCAAAGTCATCAGAAACACATACCCAAACTCTTTGGTCAAATTCATTTTGAATCCTGTCATCGTTATAAACAAGCTGAGCAAGGGTGGTCTTACCCAACCCACCCATACCCACTAAAGACATTACAGAAAAGTGACTGTCATTTAGCAACCACTTAATGATAATCTCTTGGTCCTCAATCCTGCCATATATTCCAGCTTCATCAACCAAGGAAGTTGTCGGCAACTTTGTGGCAAATCCAACGGCACCACCTTTACCTTCTTTCAATCCTAGAGCAATCTTTTTGCTCTCAAGAAATTCTAGGCTTTCATATACTTGTTTCAACCTTGATTCAATATCCCCATCAAATAAACTAGCTGAAGCAAGGAAGAATTTTCGTACCTTAGCAATAACTCCAGTTTGAGTTTCAGCTTCAGCCTCCAACTTGTGTTTGTAGAGTTCATAGTTAATCTCATCCAATACATCCTCAGCATCGTACACAGCATCTTTGATCTCACAAAGCCAGGCCCTCACGTTTGAATCACTGAACTGCTTATACTCGGCATCATCAATGACAGTGTTGATGGATATCAACATGATCTTCAGCTTCTTCACCAGAGGCTCATTCAATCCTCTGTTTTGGAAGTAGTGATGGATTTCACGAGAAGCCAACCTGTCAAAAGCCACCTGAAGGAAGGAAGACAAAACAGCACCGCCAACAAGTTCTGCAGCCATGGTTGGAAGAGAAAGTGATGAAGAAAGGTAAGAGATGATTGCAAACAACAGAAGAGTGCGCCTAATGCCAAAGCAGGTGAAACTTAATAGTTCTTTGGCCAAATAATTTGATTTATCTCACAGCAATGTTTCGAGGACCCCACATACAGCAAGTGGCCAGCATCTTTTGAGTTAAAGGTGAACTATTGTGACAATGCTTTTTTGACTTAAATTAGGAGCAGCTCCCTCGACTTTTCTTTCTTTTTGACATAAACCTAGTTAAGGAGGTGCCAAACAAAATTTTTAATGAGAGCGTAAGGAGAGGTTAAGCGAAACATGTAATGAAATTTGCAGGTAATAACAACTAAATTATACTACAAATTATTTGATTTTCATAGCTCGTATTACCGTTTAAAAAAGAATAATAAAGAGCTATTGTGCACAACTTGGGATGAGGAAATAATCTAAAGGGGCATTATTGCGTACTCAATTTCCATTCCGTGTGATGTCCCTCGTGTCCCCAGCGTGGATGAAGAAATTATGGCTTGACGGGACCCTCTTTCAACATCGATATCAATGCCCTCGTTAGGAAATACGTAACTTGAAAATAATAAATAATTCATAAATTAATATTCCCTCCTATTCTAAATATAAAATATAAATAATTAAAATTATGTGAATCAAAACGTGACTTAAAATTCACTAAAAGTAATGAATATATAAAAATATATATCTTTTTTGAAAAAAATACACATATTTATTAAAAAAAGAGTGAAGGGGAGAAAATGAGCAAGAGAAAATGGTGTGTAAGAGACTATTAATAAGTGATATAATATGTAATTAATGATGGTAAAAATAAAAAACGACTAATTAAAATTTCAAAAATCATTTAAGCAAATGTTATAAATAAGTTATTCTTAGGAAAATACTTAGGTTAATTTTTTTTAATATTCATTTCATCAATTTTTTTAATCACATGATCATGTGTTTTATTTTTAATTATTATTATTATTATTTAAATATAAACCTATATAAGAAAAAATGGAATACATAATCAAATACTCCCTCCGGTCCTAATTATAAGGCACAGTTGACTTTCTTTGGAGATATCAATGAAGCTAAATAAGTTACTTAATCATTTTATATATTGTGCATCTTTAGATTATATATTAGTTTATTAGTTAAACTAATTAGTTTGAAAATAAAAATAAAAATAAAAATAGTCTAAAGTAATTTAATTAGCTTCCTTTATTTCTCCAAAAAAGTCAACTATGTCTTATAATTAGGACCGGAGGGAGTACTAATTTAAGAACATGATGTAATAAATATAAAAAAACTTGATATGGAAGTATGACGGTTATATTTTAGGAAAAATCTCATATAAAGATGATTAAAATAAAGAAATTCTATATAAGATTAGTAAACCCAATAAATCATAAATTGGGTCAATGACCTGGGGATATTTAAAGGTTAGTTATTTTCAAATAATACCCGAGCCGATTATCTTATATCTCTATATTATATCTCTGATGAAGGGTAGGCAATGATTTTTCTTTTATAAAATGTCACGTCATGCTTAAAACCACAAAGGAGGTGGTTGACGGTGGGTACTGTTCATCATCTTCTCCTTAGGTTGAACCAGTTGGAAAGGACATTTAAAGCTCTCAACTTGATAATGTCCGAAAATTCTAATTAAGTCTTAATTAAGTCAAAACTTTTATTGGTTCAGGTTAGATAAGTGAGCCAGCCACTGCCAAGGAAAGTACCAATAGCATCAAGCAAGGTAAATCCGTACAGAATGGTGATAGTGGCACGTCTTGTAATTCTGGCCTTCTTCCTCCGATACAGAATTATGAACCCGGTTCATGACGCCCTAGGAGCTCACCTCCATATCTGCGAAATCTGGTTTGCTTTCTCATGGATCCTGGATCAGTTCCCCAAATAGTTCCCGATCGAACGCACGCGAGACCTACCTCGATCGTCTCTTCGTCAGTTATGAGAGGAAAGGGGAGTCGAATATGCTGGCACCGGTGGATGTGTTTGTGAGTACGGTGGATCCGATGAAGGAACCGCCGTTGGTGAAGACGAACACGATTTTTGTCGATATTGGCAATGGATTATCCAGTGGATAAGATATCGTGTTATATATCGGACGATGGAGCTTCCATGTGTACGTTCAAAGCGCTTTCAGAAACGGCGGAGTTTGCGAGGAAGTGGGCTCCGTTTTGTAAGAAGTTTGTGATTGAGCCAAGAGTGGAATTTAAATTTCCCTTCCAACTGGTTCAACCTAGGGAGAAGACGATGAAACAGTACCGGCCATCAACCACCTCTTCTGCGGTTTTAAGCATGACGTGGCATTTTATAAAAGAAAAATCATTGCCCAACCTTCCTCAGGGATATAAGATAATGGGCTAGGGGTATTATTGGAAAATAATTAACATTTAAATATCCTACAATGGGTTATTGACCCAATTTATGATTTGTTGAGTTTACCAACCTTACATAGGATTTCCCTATTTTAACCGTATTTATATAGGATTTTCCCTATCTTTTATCTCAAATATTATATCTTCTACAGTATATATGGTAAATGGGACAAGGTCATGTTGTTGGTTTTCAGAGTTTTGATGATAATAAGACTTAATTAATTAAAGCTTTTTGTTGCAAAGAAATTTTGTTTTTGAATCAATAAATGTTAATTATGTTGGTAACTTAATTACTCGAGTAAGTTGTTTTGATTACTCAAGTAATCCTCATCTAATGAAGCTGTTTAGTATTCACAGAAATGCAAAATATTGTTTTGGGATTCTATAGAAAATTACTCAAGTGATTCTTGGTATTACTCGAAGTAATGTCAACTTCAAAAGTAAGTTCAGAGTTTGTTAAATATCGTTACTCGAGCAAATTTAAGTTATTACTCAAGTAATGTCGGCAATGGAACAATTCTTTTAACCAAAAGCAAAATTACTCAAGTAATACAAAATGTTACAGTCACTCATTTTCTAAGAAATATTCAATATTACTTTCAGGCGTTACTCAAGTAATGATTATTTGCACCAGAAGTAATTTAGCTAATTCGATATTACTTTCAGGCGTTACTCAAGTAATGAGTATTTGCTCCGCAAGTAATTTAGCTAATTCGATATTACTTTCAGGCATTACTTGAGTAATGAGTATTTGCTCTACAAGTAATTTCGCTAAAACACTTCAGGTGCTTCTATTTCTTGAACACCATCGATATTACTCAAGTAACATATATTGTTACTCAAGTAATATCTTTCTAGTGTAATTTTGCGATATTACTCAAGTAATTTATTAAGTTACTCGAGTAAGTTTCTTTCGAATCCCAGAAACCATCAGTATGTTCTTAATCTCTACTCTAATCATGATGGGTCATTATCTAACTACTCTTAATCACTCTCAAACTTATTTCAATTACTTCTAATCATCTTTTTGAGTGAATTTTAGTTGATTAATCTTGTTTAAATTGAGATTAGCCTAAAAGCAATCTGACGTGTCAGAAGCATTACATGCAACTTAGAAAATAGAAGATTCAAATGGAATAAATGCTCTAAGCAGAAGAATACATTCCTTTGAGGCATACTTATTCCAACAATTATTCTGAGTTATCTTCTGCACAAGTACAATCGACGAAGAACGCATTTAATGAAGCAATGGTCGATTAAACTCAACAGAATTCATCTATGTCGAATGGAATTATGAAGAGAGACAACGGCTAGATTCAAGGCCTCACAATGGCATTAATTGAAGATCGTTATAAATGCTCGCCACATTCAATTCCGCCACCTACCGAACTATCGAAACTCTGTGCATTCAATTATGTATTATTGCAATCAACTAGTTCATTAGCTTCATTTAATATCTTCGGATATTGTCTTAACTTCAGTGTTTATTAATTATCTACTCAGTGAGGAGTTCAACACTTATTTGATTTTCTATTTAAATCTTAAGGTTGAGAAACCTTAAATGTGGGTGTACGATTATAACTTGTAAGAGAGAGTGAGTCCTAGTGTGATAGGATCATCTCGAGTACAAAGTGTGTAATTGTAACCATTTGTGAATTAGTGAAATACCTAAAGCATCTAAGGACTGAACGTAGGTTGAAAAGTTAAATCGAACCAATATAAATTGTCTGTGTCGTTTTCTCTCTATCTTTATCTCTATTCTTTGTGTTTGTATTTATTATCCGAAAAGGAATTTCAAAATCCCCTATTCACCCCCATCTACGTGATATTCTATCTTCACATGTAACGCCTTTTGTTTTATTAAGGGAAAATTTCATTTAAATACCAAATAAAATTTCAAAACCCTCAAATTTCTGTTAAATTTTATAAAGGACTTAAAGGTGACAAGGACCAAATTAGGATTTTCAAATTTTGGTGAATTTACTCTTTTGCCAACCCTCATCGGAGGGCCACCATGGCCAACCGTCGGCAGCTTAGGCTTCAACCAGCAGCGGCCTAAGATCTGGTGAGAGTTTTTTTTTTCCTTTTTTTGTGGGTTTGAATCTCTTTTTTCTTTTAGTGGGGTTGAATCTCGTTTTTTTTTTAAAAAAAATGAATGAAAATGAGAAGGTGGGGTTCAAACTCACCCTACCTTCATGGAGGCCAAGTGGCCTAACTACTGGGCCACTTGGTTTCTTTCATATATATATATATATATATATATATATATATATATATATATATATATATGCATGAATAAATATATATATTTTTTTCTTAACATTTTTTCCATCAAGAAACACTCTTATAAATCTGATTACTGAACTTGTGAATCCCATTATATATATAACATATCATATTTATATTTATATATTATACACACACACAGATATATATATATATATATATATATATATATATATATATATATATATATATATATATATTATAATATTTATATAATGGGATTCACAAGACTGAACAATGTGTGTTTATAAATCAAAAATGTTATTTTCAATGAAGGGTATGATATTAACAAAAATTAAATGATTTATAACAAATCTTGTAATGGGTATTACCAATTCGTTAATGGTATTTACAAGTTTAGTAATGGTAATTATTAGTGCTTTCGTCAATTTTTTCATAAGTGTTTCTCATGAAACAACAAATAAGGGTCAATTATAACAAATCTTGTAATAAGAATTACCAATTTATTAATGGTATTTACAAGTTCTGTAATTACTAGTGCTTTCATTAGGTTTTTCGCATATGTCTCTCATGAAACAATAAATAAAGGTCAATTATAACAAATCTTATAATGAAAATTACCAATTCGTTAATGGTATTTACAAGTTCTGTCATGGTAATTACCAATGCTTTCTTTAGGTTTTTCACAAATGTCTCTCATGAAATAACAAATAAGGGTCAATTATAAAAATATTGTAATGAGAATTACCAATTCGTTAATAGTATTTACAAGTTCAATAATAAAATTTACAATAATGTTTCTTGATGGAAAAATGTTAAAAATAATATATATATTTGTTAACACACACACACACACATATATATCAAAGGAACCAAGTTCCCATGAAGGTAGGGGGTTCGAACCCCACCTTCTCACTTTTCATTCAATTTGTGTTTTTTTTTCAAACATTCAAAAAAAAAAACCCTCACTAGATTTTAGGCGATCGATGACAGGAGGTCAGGTTGCTAGCGGTTGTAGGCCATCCAGTGGCCGGCTACGGTGGACTAGTGAAGGTCATTTTTCTTTTTGTAAATTTATTTAAAAATTGAGGGCAAAAGAATAAATTCACCCAAATTTAAAAAATCCTAATTTGGTCTTTGTGACCTGTAAGTCTTTCTCCAATATGGAATGCTAACTTCCATGTTTGTTATGTGGGGGTTATTGGTATTTACATTTTGTTTTTTATGAACTAAACTTCTATTTTTCTGATTAAAGAAAAAAAAAACAATTCATGGTCTTTTAGACTGTTTTCTCTCGTAATCTTGCACAAATTGTGTAAATTAAGACGTTTTATGTTTTTATCTCTTAATAACAAAACTAATCAGGTTTTAATCTTTTGCACAGTAATTTGTCTTCATGAAAAATGAGGACTTTTTGGTCCAAATACAACAAATGTAGAGAATTGTTATAATTTCACAGATACATCACATCAATGACATGGATGATTAAGTAAGAGATGTGATCTTATATGAAAATTACAAGTAAGGGGAGTAAGTAATCATCGTTTGATCACAAATTAATAATGCATATTGAAGCAAAAATTGTCGAGGCAAAATCAAAGAAGATATCATGCTTGTGATCAACTTAACTGTTAGTTTGTGATCTAACAATGACTGCATGCCTTTCTCAGCTCTCACTTAAATTCGTCCATCTTACTTGATACACCCCATGTATGAGTGCGTGCATACGTAACAATTGGAGTAGAAACAAAAATTCCCATAATTAGCATGGGAATGCATTCTAAGTAAGAAGAGAATGGAGGAATCCGTGAAATTGAAGGAAATTATTGCTAAGGAAGGCTTGGCCAAAAAATTAGTAAATGAAGGAAAGAGAGAAATGTGAAGAAGTAGAAAGAGAAGCTGCTTATTTTAAAAGAAGTTCCGAAGAGGAAGCCTTGGAAAGAAGAGAAGCAGAGATCAAAGCTGTGGAAGCTGCCGAAAGGAATGAAAAGCTAGAGGATGCTCTTAGTGGTTCCATGCTTCAGTATAAGAAGTTTACATGGGATGAAATAGTTTCAGCTACCTCATCCTTCTCTATTGAGCTTAGAATTGGAAAGGGAGCTTGTGGAACAATTTACAAGTGCGATTTGTATCATACACCTGCGGCAGTAAAAATTCTTCAATCTAATGAGGACCACATTATCAAGCAACTCCAACAAGAGGTACGGAAGCTTTATGGACACAGGGTCTTCACACAACAGTTTGATTAAGTTCCTTTAAATTATTCTTGATAGATTACATGCTTCATAAAGGAAAAAAAGCCTAAGAATCAAGTTTAAACCTCTTAAAATGATTCTATCATTACACTGAAGGTCTTTTTGTGACTTTGGATTTACTTACAAGATGCAAATTACTTAGCAGAATTCGTCATCCAAATTTACTTCTCCTTCTCGGGGCATGCCCTGATCATGGATGCCTTGTGTATGAATCCATGGAGAATGGTAGCTTAGAGGACACTTTACTCCAAAATAAAAGTAATATCTCAATTCCATGGTTCAAGAGGTACCAAATTGCATGGGAAGTAGCCTCTGTTCTCACCTTTCTTCACAGCTCAAAGCCCAGGCCCACCATCCATCGTGGTTTGAAACCGGCAAACATCTTGCTAGATGGGAATCTCGTGAGCAAGGTTGGCGATATAGGCCTCTCTACATTACTTCATTCAGACACTCTGTTTACAATGTTCAAGGACACAGAGCCTGTTGGGACACTCTCCTACATAGATCCTGAGTACCAAAGGACGGGGCAAATATCTCCCAAATCTGATGTTTATGCTTTTGGAATGGTGATCCTACAGTTGTTAACTGCAAAACCAGCTAGAGCACAAGCGCATTTAGTAGAAACAACAATTGAAAAGGAAAATTTAGCAGAAATGTTGGATCCTACGGCAGAGAATTGGCCATTTCAGGAGACTTTGGACTTAGCTCAATTAAAAGAAGTCACTGATAGGGCTTAACATTCTGCCACAGTTTTTACTGTTAAAACTAGACCCCGTAATCACTTTATCTGCCCAATACTTTAGGTACCAAGATATTTCACTGTCCCCATATCGTTGATTCTCTAATCTCTTTGCTAAAATTGGATATTCTGGAAATGGCTCTAAAAAGATGACCACTAATTTTTGTTCATGGGAATGAGTTAACTGGTTGATTTCTGTGGTAGTAAAAAATTACATCCGGGGGTAAGGATATAGATGTAGTTTTAAGCATTTGCTCACAAGTTTTTCAATAGAATGTAGAAATATGGAGGAATTTTTTTTGCATTCTGGAAACGGCTTCATTTTCCTTTGCTTTTTTAATTTTTTTTTCTATATTATATTGAAATGGCATAATATGTATACTGTGATTGGTTCAGGATGTGATGGAGAATCCTTGTGTTGCTGCTGATGGTTATACTTATGATTACAAAGCAATTGTAACATGGCTGCAAACCCATGACAAATCACCAATGACAAATATGCCATTACATCATGAGAATCTGATTTCGAATTATACGCTTCTGTCTTCTATTATGGAGTGGAAATCCAGACAAAACTGATACAAACATTGTTAATTGCCAGTTCCATTGTTGGGTTATTAATTTCTCCATTTTAGCTTTTGTTTATTAAAAGAAAAAAAGAAGTGTTTGTGCTGGTTAGTAATCAGTTTGTTTGATAAATGTGTAAATATCCGGTTATGCTTGAGAGAGTTTTTTTCACGATTTTGAATTGTTAAAAACATGTTTAGATTTATTCATCAATAGCACTTTTAATGCTTTTTTGTCATCCTGCTTTCTAAATATCACTTTCTATCAGTGGAGCTTTTGGAATGTATGGAAAAAGATATTGGTTTTGCTTGTGTATTGAGTATCATCCTTGATATTTAATATAAGGAGGAATTCATCTTCAAGTTTTAAACGTGTTTGATTCTTTTGTGGGACTCTGTTTAATGCTTGAAATAGACATTCAAGTGTGACCCTTAACTTTAGAAAAGAATTCTATGTAATGAAGGGGTGATTAGTCTATTTCTTTCCTTTATGTTTTTGTTTTTGGATACGGTTGTTGGGGACCAATGGCTGAGAGATTTAGGGTGTGCATGGCAACCATTCTGTTGCCCAGCACTGTTTCTGAGATGAAACAGTTTTTTCTGATTCTGTGCTTTGGAAGAATTCTGAGAATCAGAATTACGTTTGTTAACCCATTTTATTTTTACTTCGAGAATCAGAATTACGTTTGGTAACACATTTTTCCTCCTCTTGTTTGGGAGTTAAAAAAAATAGTAAGTGAGGAAGATGAAGGATTAATGAGTTGTTTTTACCATTTTGTCCTTTTATTTAATAATTAATATAATTATTATACTTTACAAATAAATTTAAATTTAAATTTCCTAAAAAATTATTTATGTGGTGATGGCGGGGGGCGGTGGTGGTGGTGGTGGCGGGGGGCGGTGGTGGTGGTGGCGGCAGGGGGCAGTGGTGGTGGTGGGGCGGGGGCAGTGGTGGTAGTGCGGTAGCGGTGGGGTGGTGGCGAGGCGGTGCCGGTGGTAGTGGTGGGGCGGTGGCGGTGGCGGGGCGGTGGGGTGGTGGTGGTGGTAGTGCGGTGGCGGTGGGTATAACACCCCAACTTTTCTAAAGCATTTTCGAAATTATTTGATCAGAGTTCAAAATAATTTAACCAGAGTTGAGCAACGAAATGATTTTAAATACAAAGTAACTGATATTCAATCACTGTAGTGTACTGGTTTGTTGATACAAAGAGTTCGAAAGACTATACATATCTACAGGACTTTCTCCAGCTAGTCCTTCTGCCTGCTGCTTACCCTTGTTTCTGTTTCTGTTCACTCCGAAAATCCTGAAGCTACAGTAAGAGCTGAGGTTCAATACCCATTGAACCTCAGGTAACGGTTAACCTCATGCTTATGTATCAAATATGTATGATAGATATTCATGTCAAAACAGCAATAATCACATACATTATTCTCATATTCACATAATAACATAACACAGCCACTGCAATATGCATGTTATTATAGTCTGCACTATTCACCAGTGCCACGGTGTACATCCGTGTCCTCAGCGCTAGGAAAACATAACGGCGTTATCAAGACTATAACCCGTATCAAGTTGTATGTGTATGATCAATTTTCAAAAACAGAATTTCAGACTATCTATCACATATAAGCATACCATAAGCATCAGAGTTAAGGTTACAATACGCGTCCGTACCTTCGTTCGGTGTGAATAGTAATTTACTATTCATGTATACGACACTATTCATGTATACGGTACTATTCACGTATACGGCACTATTCATGTATACGGTACTATTCACGTATACGGCACTATTCACGTATACGGACTTCCTTCGAATCTGACTCCGGAATCCTCGGATATCCTATAATATCATTTTTATCAGTGACCATTAATTTTCAGCATTTGCGGAAACTATGTTGGATATTCACTATTCATGTGAATAGTATTCACTATTCATGTGAATAGTACCAGTAAAAATATTTTTACCGTGACGGTAAATAATTTTTACTGTTTGGTAAATAGTATTTACTGTATTGGTAAATAACATTACTGCCCAAGAATAATTCTTTTCTGATGTGACAGATCAGACTAAGCTGCAGCCACAGAGCATACTCAGAAAAAACTCTATCTGGCATTTCTACTATAATTACCAAAAGAAACTACCAAATCTTAAGACTAGAAACCAAAGAACTTACCCTTGAAGTTCTTACTCCTTCTCTCCAGCTCCGAGAACTTTACTCTAAATTCTCCCTCTAACTCTAAGAATCCTCACTCTTCTCTTAAACTCAACCATTGTGGTCTGAGTTTGGTGTGAAGAAAATGAAGAAATGAAGCTTCTATTTATAGTGTTGGAAAATGGGTCCTTAAGCGTAATTTCTTGTTTCTGGGTCATTATATGTAATTTTCCAAAAAAAATAAAAAAAAACACTCGTGGCTCTCCTCTGCTCCTCGTGGGCAAAAAAATAATATAATATTTTAAATAGTAAAAATACTGATAAAATTCCCTGTTCGGTATCCTAATCGCGAGATCTTTTGCAAAATCTCAAAAATCCAAAAGCAAAGCCTTGAAGTTCTGTTCTTCCTCTTTTGAAATATCTAGGTTAACTGAATTTTTGATCTCATTCAGGGTATTTCGTAATCTGTCAAAGATTTTAAGTCGGACACTGCCGGTAACAGAAATTACTTCGGGTGACACCATCTTCGAGACAAAAATTCACTGATTCATAATATGTGCAGTTGTTTACTACTTAGTTCAAGGATTTTGAGTTATAATTTATTTTCAAAAATAGGGTCTAATAGTCCTCCGAAAATAAGCTAATTTTCTAGTCTTTAGGTCCAAAATTCAGGATGTTACAGTGGGGTGGTGGCAGGGCAGTGGTGGGGCGGTGGTGATGGCAGTGGGGGGGCGGTGGTGGCGACGGTGGAGTGGTGGCGGGGCGGTGGTGGTGGTGGCGGCGGCGAGGTGGGGTGGCGGCGGGGCGGTGGTGGCGGCGGGGCGGTGGGGTGGTGGTGGTGGGGCGGTGGCGGCGGCGGTGGTGGGGCGGTGGCGGTGATGGCGATGGTGGTGTTGGGGGTGACAACAACGGTGGTGGTGGAGCGGTGGTGGTGGTGAATGAGGGTAAATTTTTGCTTCGATGGAGGGAAAAATAAATTCTGATTTTTTGCCCTGGAATAGAGAAGCTAAAATTTTTAGCTTCTTTTTTTTACTCCCCAGCACAAAAAATAAACCGGTTCATCTCGGGAGCAAGAAAAAAAACCGGATTTACCAAACACAATTCCCATCCATTTTTGTTCTGGGGCACAGAAATTAGGAAAAAAGTCATTCTGGGAGTGTTACCATGCACACCCTTACACTTTTCTCTCCATTAGCGAAATAAAAAATTATGTCAGTTAGAACTTAGTAGAAGCTTTTTATGTTTAGTAATCAAAAGTTACTCATCCACTTTTAAATATTGGAGCTAAATGATTAATTTGTTGAGATTAAAAAAAATTAGTTAAGCTAGTTATTTATAAAAATATATATTGATTTCTCTAAATTAGTTAAGCTAGTTATTTTTATCATAACATCTATAATTCAATAAAAAGCATGTGAACCATTTTTTAAAGTCATAATTACTTATTCAAATAATAGAACAAAATTTACTTTTAAATCAGCATTTGCTTAAAAATGTCAGCTTTTACATGTCTTTTCCCATCTGATCAATAATCAAATTATGCAGTTTAACAAACGGTTAGAATTAATAAAAAATAATAAATATGTATGAAATAAACTTTCTTTTCCAAATAAGTTAGAAATAAACTTTCTTTATAAAGATCAAGTAAGAGAGAGAAATAAAGTAAATAAGAGTATCATCAATTATTTAGTTAATGCAATACATATAATTAATAAGGGGTAAAAATAACAAAAACTCATTAAATATTTAGACAACTCTTATTGAGCTCTTATAAAAATTGAAGGTGGAATATCACCTAGAAGGGGGTGAATAGGTGATCCTCAAATTCTTTTTGTGGAATTCTCACGAAGGCAACTGGAACAAAAACTAGAGAAATGAAAGAGTAATAAAATGGACACGAGAGGTTTATACTGGTTCGATCTAAAATCACTTACCTACGTCTAGTCCCCAGAACACCTAGGATTTCACTATCTTTCAAGACAATTACACACTCTGTAAACGAAGGATGGTCCTCTCACTCTTAGACTCCACTCCTCCTTACAAGTTATAATTGACACACCCTCTCTTAAGGTTCCACAACCTTAAGATTCAACTGATGATGAAAATAAGTGTTTAAATACTCCTCACGAGTTGATAAAATGATGAACACTGAAGAACAAACTTAATAGAATAGTTGAAACAATAAATGCTATTAAACTCAAATTGATTGCACAGCGTTTCGGTAGGTGGCCAATTTAATGCTTCAGCTATTTATAGACAATGTATTTAATGACCGTTGGTGAAGCTCGTAAAATAGCCGTCGAGTCTCTTGAGTATATTCATTAGACAGTTGAAGCGATCGTCAAGAGATTCGCCGTTTGAATATTTAGATGGAATGTGCAAGGTTGACATTCTCTTTCATTCCTTCTGTTTTGCCATTGTGAGATAGCATTTAATGCGCAGACGGAATTTCAAAGTGGCTTTACTTCGATCAGAGTAGCTTTACGTGTTTTGCACTCATTTGAGAAACTGCATTTAATGCTTTTGACAGACTATATTGCTTTATCCAAATCTGCTGGTAACTTATGTTAAAATAATCTAAAACTCATGAGCAAACAGGTTAAAAGCATTTGATAATTGCAAGGAATGATAATCAAGGATAATAAAGTAACGTAGCAAGATTCATGATTTCGGAGACGAAGATTTAAAGAACAGGGATGATGTTGCTCGAGCAACAATCCAAGCTTGCTTGAGCAAGCTCCTTTAAATTGCCCACAGAAATGCTCTTTATCGCTGATGCTCGAGCAAGAAAATACCTTTGCTCGAGCACGATTTTATCATGCTCGGGCAAGCCTTACTTGAATCAGTTAAAAACACCTCAGAGTCGCTGATGCTCGTGCATGGATTTTAGACTACTCGGGCAAGCTTTATTCAATCAATGAAGCACCATGTTTCTCGACTCTGCTCAAGCAACTTTTTAAGCTTGCTCGAGCAGCAACCTTTTTGTTCTTTGCTCGAGTAAGGACTCTGCACAAGTTGAGAACACTGGTTGCTTGACTTTGCTCGAGCAACCCTTTAAGCTTGCTTGAGCACGCTTTTACTTCATGCTCGAGTATAACTATGTTTAGCCTTGCTGTTTCTTAACCATGCTCAATGTTGCTCGAGCAAGACTGAATAGTCTGCTTGAGCAAGGCTTCCTTAAAATGCATCTGTTTAGCCTTGCATCCGTCAATGCTCGAGCATACAAAAACCTTTGCTCGAGTAAGCTTCTTTAAAAATCTTTTATTAGTTTATCTTATCATCTTTAATTCAATAATTTAGAAATTGTGATAATCAAAATACAAGAGTCAACAAAAATGACCGGATGAAGTACACTACTAATGTAAGCATGTTATGAACAAAGCTTTAAGATCCTACTCATTCTTCTAAATAGGATCACTTTAAGTGAAAAGACCCTTGCTTACAAGTTAACAATTAACCATAAAGTTTTCTCAAAACTGGTAATTATGGAAAACCTTCCTTTTCAAAACACACACTTTGGGGTCCAGGGCACAAATTTCGCCCACAAACCCATAACAGAAAATCCATAACTCAAGGCACAATTATTGAATAGAAGTTTTATAGCCCACAAGTCATACAACAAGAACCCACAAGAAAGGGGCTACACAAAACAGTGGTCACAAAGATATAATGGTGGATCCACGATGATATGATAGTGTAGAAAATAAGGCCTTCGGAAATATGAAGGCCATATGATGGCAATATATAAATTAATACAACACTAATACCAAAAAGAGGCCTACAAGTTTCACAACGTCTATGCCTTTGGTTGCTTCCCTTGTCCTCTAGTAGGGTTAGAGGTCTCACCTTAAAAATTTAATAATGACGGGATGAGACATAAAGTCCCTGTAACCGAAATTAATTTATCAAATATGCAAGAAATGATTGCAAGTCAGAGAAGTAGGTTTGTTATCATAATTAAAATATCAATAATAATTAAATAATACATGATAATTAACAATATTTAAAACCATCCCCACTCATCCATCCTGCCCCTCCTTATATCTTCTGGATGTGGTACAGTCTATCAGTGCTAGTATATCCGGCCAAGGTTAGCTAGTCACTTCAAGAATACTGTCCCCTCCCATGCTACCACCTAGGGGTCCAGGGTACAAAATTTTTCCCACAAACCCACCACCAATATATCGTAACAGAGAGGTGTTCGCTCAAAACACTCAACTCAAATTCCGGGCCAGGAATGAGAGAGCCGATGAGCACAATTTCACCCTTAATCTCTTCCATACAACCCAACAAATCCCAACAAAGAAAATAATATAATACTAAAATTTTCAACAACATTTTATTAAATTATTATTCCACACACCACATCTTACAACAAACATTATAACCATCACAACAATAACAATCCCAATAATAATAATCACTTAAATACATAGATTGGAAAATATACTACTTCACTGAAATAATTTCATATTCAAACATACACAAAATTTTTCAAAACACATACAAGTAGTATATATAAAAGTAAGATTTAGAAAAATACCTTACAACCCAAAACAAGCATATAAAATAAATTAATCCTGGTTACCTCAATTTCAAGATTAACCTTAGTTTGAAGTGCACAACTCGCCTAGTCGTCGCTTACAAGAAGGCTCTACATTATCACAATTAAAGCTTATAATTTCCTGTAACTAAAAAAAATATACAAATTCTAATAGAATTAATATTATTCATCACTGTTTATTTATTTATTTATTTATTTATTTATTATTATTATTATTATTATTTTATATCCTTCTACAATTAATTTAAACTTCCAAAGGCTATCCTAACAATTTAATTTAAGATTTTATAAATATCAATCGTTACATAAATTTTGCTCTTTAGATATTAATAAAATCATTTATACTCTTTAGATATGCAAAAATATAGTATTTTATTATTTTAAATTTCTAAATTATAGTCAAAGTAGCTTCTGACTTTTATTGAATAACTACAACAATTGATATACTACACGAATTGCATTTTGTAGAATATATCCAAATCCCAACTCCCAAGTTCACAAGAACCCTCCCAGATTATTGGTTGGGTCAAATATATAGGAGAGGATTTTGGGTTTATAATATATATATATATATATATATATATATATATATATATATATATATATATATATAAGGATTTCAAATATTCATCCCAAAAGCCACGTCTTATATATATTTATATATATGCTTATGCACTCAACCCAAATATAACGGTGCAATTAAGTTTTTGCTTCAACATACAATGCAATGCGTTTTTGGCTCTCCTTTTATATATATATATATATGGCGCTTGGAAAATATAAATAAGTTTTGATTTCTCTCTTATACATAAATAGCAACATACATCTATATATATATATATATATATAGTGCGTGTGTGTGCATATAACGTCCTTAAGCATCCTCTAATTTCTTTTATGGTTTGAGTGGCTGTTTGGAATTTTCCAGTTTAAAACATAAGCAAAAGCTTCCTTTGCTCTAGCTCCTAAACACAGGGATCACTCATGTGGAATCATAGCAATGATCCTAACGGATTTAAACTCAGAAACTTGTGTTGATCAAACATGAAACTAGAAGAAAGAAGGCTTGATAATTTACCTCGGTTTGCTGGTTTGAACGATAGAGTTCTAGCTAGAACTGGACACCCCTGTTTTTCGAAACCACACAAAGAGGAAAAACAATGACTAAGCTCTCTCTCTCTTCCTTGGTCTCACAGCAACTCTCAGTTTCACGTTTCTGTTTCAGTTTTTCTAGGCTAATCAAAGTGGAGCATGGTTATATAAATGTTTGAAGGTCCGGATGGTGGAAAGGGAAGGATAGACTGAAGAAGAAGAACCTCTGGTTAAGCAACATTGTGAGGCTCGAGAGGTATGGGCTACCGTACGTCTCTAGTCCTTCGGTGCTTTCTGAAACAGTGCAAAGATTTTTTGGTTGATTTTACGCGATCTGGTCTGTGACCTCTTTCTGCGCTTTCGTTGACCTAGATAAGCCAACCTATTAATGAATAATATTGAAGTAGTTTAATTGCATATATTGTCTCACGTGCTGGCTTTGAGAAAAGGAGTATGACAATTATATAATTTATGGATTTATGGGCTGAAGATACGATGGACATTGAGGGAGTATCTGGAGAGAATTTAGGCTGAGTGTTATGCCAAGAGTATGGGCCGAATGAGATAAGAAAGGATGAAGGAGTATATCTGTGTGCCACGTCTTGAGTGTTGTGCATAATAGACCATGACTTTTATGCACTTTTATTCCATTTGTACGTGTTGGGTTTTGTCTCCAATCTTTGCATCATTTTGAATATTTTATAACATTGGGTAGTGGCCACATGAATATATGGTAGGAATAAATAATTGGTATGGTAATGCATGATAGGGACCATGTAACTTAGAGCCGGGAAATCGGGCTGGGCCCGTCGGGCCGGCCCTTTTAAGCCCTGGCCCTGTAGGGCTCGGGCTTGAAAAATATGACTGAAATTTGAATTTGGCCCTGCAGGGCCGGCCCTGTAGGGCCTCGGGCTTTATCGGGCCAGCCCTGTAGGGCCTCGGGCCGGCCCTGCAGGCCCTGTTACTGTAGCATTTTCATTTTTTTAAGAAAAAAAAATTAGTCAAAGAGTGCCAAGAGGAAGAGACTAGAATGCACATATATAAATACATAATAACTATATTCTGATTTTATGATTTGATATGTTATTTGTTGCAAATAATGATTATTATGGATGTGTTAATGATGCGGGAAAAGAAATTCATAACATTTTTACTCCTGAAGCACAGCCTTCTGCTCAAAGTAAAGCACAATCAAATATCTATGAAATTAATGAGAGTGATGAAGAAGGTGACAATTGACAATGATAGTGGTATTCTTTTATATATTATGTGAGTTATCTAATGTTGTTTAGTTTAATACTTCTTAAGTTTTATGTGAGTCAATTGTGGACAATAGTTTGTTTTTTATTACGAATTAATGAATGTATTTATTTGTTGGATGATTTGTATTGTTTAAATATTAATGTTGATAATATTTATTTGATAGATTAGAACTTTAATGATTGCAATTTACTAATTATATTTCTTTGAAAAAAAATCTAGAAAAAAAATAATTAAAATTTCGAATAGTAATTTCCAGGCCCTGTAGGGCCGGCCCTGGCCCTGGTACTATCGGGCCGGGCTTTGAAAAACAGATGTTTTCCTTATCTCAGGCCCTGTAGGGCCGGCCCTGTAGGGCCCAAGCCCTGGAGGGCCAGGCCCTGTAGGGCCGGGCCGGCCCTGATTCCCAGCTCTAATGTAACTACATGAGAGGAGTAAGGAGATGTTATACTCAAATTCTTAAGTATTGGGTAATTATCAAAATTTAATCCTTAATTTTATTTAAGGATTTTCTTTCTCTATTAAATTTTTTTTGGCTTTAAAATATTATCTCCCAAAAATTATTCCCTAATTATTTCTCCTTAGTTTATGGGAAAATATGCCTTAACTTCTAATAATAAATTTCATATTTATACTTAAATCCTAAAATTAAAAATTACGATGTTACATTAAGAAATTTAAAGATTTCCACATTTCAGAAAGTTTGTAGTCTCATTCGCAGGTAAATGATTTGGTGGAACAACTAACAACAACAAAATAAAACAGAGCCAAAGAAATTTAGTTATATACGTATTAGTATGATAGAGTAGAGCCGGTAAATCGAGTTGAGTCTGTCAGGCCGGTCCGTTTAAGCTCTGACCCGTCAATGGGGCTTGAAAAATGGACAAGATTTTTGAAATTGGCCCTATAGGACCGGCCTTAGAGAGCCTCAGGCCAACCCGTTAGGCCCTTTTAACTGTAACTTCTTCTTCTTTTTTCTTTTCTTTTTTTTTTTTTGGATGACCCTCTGGTTGCTGTCTGGCCGGGGTTCCATTATACTCCCTCCGGTCCTAATTATAAGGCATAGTTGACTTTCTTTGGAGATATTAAGGAAGCTAAATAAGTTACTTAATCATTTCATATGTTGTGTATCTTTAGATTATATATTAGTTTATTAATTAAACTAACTAATTTGAAGAAAAAAATAAAAATAAAAACAGTCTAAAGTAATTTAGTTAGCTTCCTTAATTTTTCCAAAAAAGTCAACTATGCCTTATAATTAGGACGGGAGTATCAACTATCAAGTGAGCTAGCCGTTTCCTAGTGATGACGATTAGTCTTGCGGCTTTTCATAGATAGCAAGCTTTTTTTTTTTTTGGCAACAGATAGCAAGCTTTGATATATGGAATTCTTCATCGGTTTTTCAAATTTACGCCAAACCAGGGTTGGGGAGGAGTATATGGGCTTGTTGGTTAAAGAGTTTTAGTAATATATTCAAGAATAATTGCTAGTGTTTGCCTATTCGAGATACATGTCCTTGGACGATGATACAATACAAGAGACCTTATTAAACATCTTTTTTTTTTTTAATGATAGTAAAAAGTAAAAGTTAGGATTCAATGTTAAGGTAAATTTATAATTAATTCTGCAATTGATAATATAATGGACGAAAATCAATTTTGAAAGACAAATTGGATTAAGAAATGGGTGAGATATATCAGACATTTCAAATATATTTTTAAAACACATGATTTTTTTTTTTTTAATAACCAAGCATAATCCTCTGAGACACTATCAAGTATAAAATGCGGGCACCTCTCCAAATGAGCATTCAAACCTTAGTTCGCCATGTTGATTTGATTTATTATTTGTTGCAGATAAAGATTATGGATGTGTTCATGAAGCAGGAGAAGAAATTCATGACATTCTTACTCAAGAACAAGAGCATGCTCAAAGCGAAGAACAATCAAATGTCGCTGAAGTTGATGATAGTGGCGAAGATGGCGACAATAAGAGTCATCATACTAATTTCGTTTAGTGATACGTTTCTTATGTTTTAGGTGAGTTATTTGTAAACATAGTTTGCTTTTGATTATGAATTAGTCACTATGCTTATTTGTTGGATGATTCATGTTGTTTGGATATTAATGTTGACAACATTTATTTGATAAATTATAATTTTAATTGTTGTAATTTACTAATTATATTTCTTTGAAAAAAAAAACGGAGGAAAAATAGTTAAAATTTGAAATAGTAACTTTTGAGTCCTAGAGGGCTGGCCCTGTTAGGCCTTAGCTCTTCACGGGCCGGCTCTAATTCCTAACTCTAGATAAGAGGCATATTTTGATTTTGACTAATCAAAATATGATCCATTATTAGCATTTTGTGATAATTAGCAAAACAAAAAAGAACAACATCCTCAAATTCTTTAGAAATTATATGTAATAATTATTAAAGTGTAACACTTTCTTTAAATTAAACAATTGTATAAACTTCTCTTGAAGATGAATTACCAGTAAAGGATGTGGCATTTATACTTATCTCAGTAAATGCTCTAGAATATAAAGATATGACCTAACCTTGGTCAACCCTTAAAACCAACTCACTTAAGGACTTGTTTGGAATCCCATCAACATCATGTAAAAGCCCAGTAGTAGTGAAAAAAGCCCAATAATAGTGAAAACAAGAAAAAAGTCTATTCGACAAAACTTCAAATGGGGATGGGCTTTTCTGAAAAAAGTGGCTTATGGGTGAAGCCACTTTTTGAAGCTTCTCCATCACCATCACAGTGGCTTTTTTTTACTTTTGTATGGTAAATGATTATTGCAACCCATGACACACACAGGTAATTACGGCTACGCCATCTAAACCAATCTTATCAAGGTGATACCTGCAGGCTGCTGCTAGGGATATCCATAGACTAAAATGGATTAGGTTAGGGGTTAACCTGAGGTCTGGTCTAGGAGGGACCTTGAGCTGGACAAGTTAGTCCAAAGTCTGGTCTGGTCCAACACCAACCTGAACTTGGGCTGGACCGGACCAAACCAATCCAGTAGAGTGCCTGGACCAGTGTAGGACCTATTTTATTTATTTATTCATTCCACTTCTTTGGACTATTAATAAAACTTTCCTTATCTCAAAACTAAATACAAAATGTTTCATCCAAGTTAAAAAGCATAGCTTTCCAATTAATAAATTATCACAAATAGGGAAAAAAATTTTAAAAAATAACTTTCGGGCCAAACCAAACTAATCTAAGGGGTTTGAGCCCCTGAAACGAGGTCCGATCCAACCCAATTAAACCAATCTGGTCTGGGTAATATTGTCTCATACCAGAATTTTTTTTTAGGACCGGGTCAGGTCAAATCAAACTGAGTTGGGCCACCTGGACTACTAAATTTTTTGGATATCCCTATTAAGAGCTAGTTAATTTAGTGAGATCCACATAGTTCATATTTAATATTTTTAAATGATTATTTTTAAATAAAAAACGATTTTTTGAAAAATTTATAATTAAGAGATTATCTTTATAATAAATTCTGTATAAATTAATAATTTGTTTTGGGAAAAAAGATCAATATGATCCATTCAAATTAAATATGAACACTCTACAATAGTGATTAACTCTTAATACTCATCATCTTCTTCTTCCCCCCCCCCCCCCAAAAAAAAAAAAAAAAAGAAGTCTTAATGCTCATCATTGCAATGAGCCCGGAAAGTAGTTCCATAAATGAAAGGTTTGGTTTAACAAGTATCAATATGAATAACACGTTAGACAGTAGGATTAACATTTTAAGATAAATGATGGTCTTATTTTGTTTTTAAACATGAAGCTAGACTTAGCACATTATTTGTGTAGCAAGGGCGCAAGGCGCACAATTCTAATGTTTTTTAACCTTTAAGACTCATGAATCACCAATATATACTATCAATAGTGTTAGTTTCTTTGTGATTGGTCCAACTGTCCACGTCATCGGTTTCCTCATTCGTTATTGGTCTGTTTTGTTAATTTTCTAATTTCTGTTTAAAAAAACATTTTATTTTCTGCATTACATCCCTTTCGTAATACTTACAATTACAATTATTTTATTTTATGACATGATATTGTTTTTTTACTGATAAAACTTAATTTCATTTTAACTCAAGGGGATGAAATAAAATTTCAGAATCTTTTTGAGGATTGACTGAAATAAAATTCTTTTAGAGGGTCTAAGTGATATTTTTCTATTAAAAAATGCACAGATTTATAAAAATATTGAAGAGTGAGAAGACATGTAAGACTCACTACAAAAAAAGTAAGAAAAATTAACCAATGTTAACAACCTTGCTATATCTATTACCTAAAAAATTGTTTATATCTAGTTTTTTTTTTTGAACAATGTTTATATCTACTTTTGAATTCAACAAAATTTAATTGTATTAGGTGCATATTGATAAATAGTTCATTAATAAAATTATACCTTCAACATTTTTTATATGGTTGCCATGTTGCCGACATGTCTTCTTTCAATGAAATAAGAGATTTTGCCTTTTATTTTTGGTATAAAGAGAGATTATGCCTTTATTGACAAATAATTTTTTTTTTCATTTTGTTATTAAGCTAAATTTAAATTACTATTATTGGATTATTTTTATTATTCTCGTTTTGAATGCAATTACGTTTAGGAACCGAAATGTTTATAGAGTCGAATCATCAATCTATACACACACACAATAGTGCCAGCGAGTCATTTCTTGATTTTGTTCTATTTTCCTTTTTAGTTTAGCATTTCAAATTTGAAGTTTGAAAGGAATCAATTTAATTTTAATTTCAGTCGTTTTTCATTTTCAAACATTTCAGTCATTAAATATTGCTAGCTATCTACTTCTATGGGCCTATTTGGCATGACACTGGGAGAGGCTAAAAGCCCAGTTATCATTGAAAAAAAAAATAAGTGGAAAATGTAGTTGTTTGACGTGATTTTGTTTGTGATGGGCTTTTAGTAAAAAAGTCTCATGAAAGCCACAAATTGCAGCTTATGGGGCTCAGCGTCTTCTGTTTTTGGTATGCACTCTCTCTCTCTCCGTCCTCTTCCCATTCCCTTCAATTTTTGGTCACCACTCGTCCCCTTCCCTCCGTCCCCAAGCCCCTTCCCTCCGACCTCTTGCCAGCTCCATGCAGGACTCACAGCTCCGAAAGCACAGTGCTAAGAGCTCTGATTGGTGAGGGACAGCGGCAAAGCTCAACACGGGGAAGCTCGGAATCACGCCGTGAGGAAGGACGAAGAATCGGAGCACCATCACTTGCCCCTTCACCGCCTCACCTCCGTGGTCCACCAGTGAGCAAGAAAGCTCGGGATCTTGCTAGTTTCCTGCCAAACGAGCTACCCTTCCACAGTCGTCTACCTCCGGTAGTGTATTTATATGCTCTGTTTTTCCCCTCCCCTATTCATGGCCTTTATGTGAAATCATTGTTGTCCTTGCTCTCTGGTTTTGTTGTACCTGACTGTTTGACTTTTGGTCTCTCTGGTTTTTTTTTTTTAAATCCTTGCTCTTCTCTTGATTCTTGTCTCGGCCATGTATTTGTTTGTCTGTGTCTGATGGTTTTGGATAAGATCCTGCAATTCTTCCTTCTAGCTAGATGGTTTAATGTTGAAGACTTAGCTCTAGAGAGAAGGCTTATAGATTGGTTTAACGAGAGCCGATCTTCTTCTGCTGTCGAATGAGAATTCCCTGTCTTATTTCCAGAGGCCGACGCAGGTACATGACCAGGGGCAAGTGCCCACCCTTGAAACGATGCCGTTCGTTTTTTTGTTTAGTTTTTTTTTTGTTTTTTTTAAATAAAAAAATTTAGGGTAAAATCCAAAAAGCATTTTTCCAAGCTTTTTCTGAATCAAATTTTCGCCTTTTGGTCTTCAGTTCAGAGCCGCAATCGTGGGCAGAGGCGGATGCAGGGCTTAAGGCTTTAAAATCGGACCTTTTGGTTCTTCTTCGCCTCTCGTGGGCTTTTGTTGCTGTTCCAGAGGAGTCGTTCGTCGTGCGGGCGTCTTGAAGCTTTGGATCTTCAAGTTCAGTTCCCTTCTGTTCTCTTTGGGTCTTCAAGTTCAGCTGTGGGTCGCCGTTCGCTGTTCATCGTGAGTTTTCGCGTTCATTCTGCAGTCGGCGCTTTCTTTTTGTTCCTTTGCTCTTTTTTTTCCTCCCAAAATTTCTGGCGCTTCTGTGCTAGGATAGTAGGATTCGTGCTTGAGGATTTTTTGGTGCTCTGTTTTTCTTTTTCTTGCTTTTATTGTTTAATTTTAGAGATCTCTTTGGGGTGTGCCTGTTCTGTGCTGGATTTACATGCCTATCTGATGGAATAGCAGAGGCTTAGGCTGAATAATGCTTTGTTGTGAAACATTTCATGTTAGTTGTCGCAGGCTTTGATCGTGTTTTTATAGACTTAGCCATGTTCTGGTTTATTTGAGCCTCCTGTAGTTCTAAAAATAATTTTTCTTTTCTTCTTAAATTTATTTTCTAGATTACATTGGAAGAATCTTCAGTTTGTAAAGGAAAAGAAGGTGTTTTGATCCCTGAACAAACTGAGGTATGGAGTCTCATGTACTACAGGGGAAAGCACTTGCATCATGCCTCTGATCTTCTTATGCGAAGTTTCATGTGTTCAGTTTCTTAGTTTTCCTGTTATTTGTTGATAAGACGATGGATGAATTTTTGTCTTCTTGTCTCTGGTAGGTGATTGACTCTTCATTCCTCAACCTCTACCCTCATCGTTCAGAAATTCAGAGTATTGTTCTTGCTGGAGCTGGAAGTATGTAACTTATGCATTACAATTATGACTTTTAATTAATTCTTCACTCTTCTTAGTTCGTACAATTCATTTAAGTTAGCATAAAAGGTTTAGATAGGATATACAAGATCTAATTGTCCTGCCTATATTTACCTGATTCAAAGAAATTAATTGGCATTAGCATATTTCCTGGAAACGGGTGTATATTAACTTGGATTTGGGCCCTGGATCAAATATAGAAGAATATTAGATCAATGTTTCTTGCCTCAGTAACATTAACATTGTTATTGTTTTATAACTGCTATGATTGATTTTATATGTAATATTTTATCTTTTTTTATCAAGTGGTTCTCAAGTCTTGCTTTCAATTTTGTTATTCTATCATAAAGCTTTTAACCTCTGTATACCATTTTGCAACTGATATAAGAATAATTACACCTAATATATATTTGTTGGTTGTTTGTATTTCCTGTTTATTTGTCAGTACTTTAAGTTTTAATTGGTGATGCCGGAAAGACAGTAAATGCTCTACAATATGTTGAAACAGTGTACAAAGTCAAGTTCTTAGCAACTGATTGTTTGTATAACTGGTATATTATTTGCAACTGATTGTTTGTATTTCCTGTATAAAATGCTCTACCATTTTGCAATTGATATATTATCTATGGATTCATTTTTGTTATTTGCCATTTTTTAGGATGGAGAGGTATATAGGTTCTTTTTTTACAAAGTCAAGTGGTAGTAGAACTAAACGTTCTCGATCTGAATCCTCATCTATTGATTTATTTCAAGATAAACAAAATGAGTGTGCTACTCCCTTAAGTCAGAACAAACCAACAGTAGAAGATTCACCAGATTTGTATGTTCCTGATCCGGGTAAAAGACTTCCTATTATGACCTTTGCGAAGAGTGCTCAAGAAAGGGAAATGATTCGAAGAATTTATCTTACGAATGGTCCTTGTCAACCAAAACTTGACAACTTTCCTCAATCTTTAATTGGGAATAAAATGCGTAGATTCAATCCCCAATGGTACAATGAGTTTGGCATTTGGTTGGAGTATAGTGAATCAAAAGATGCGATATTTTGCTTGCATTGTTATCTATTTAGTTGTGAGCATGGTGATGGAAGGGGTGGTCGTGATTCATTTGTGGGAAAAGGATTTAGAAATTGGAAGGACAAACAACGGCTTCTTAAACATATTGGGAAAGTTGGAAGCATTCATAAGTTGTGTTTCAGTGCTGCCAAAGATTTGATGAATCAAAATCAACATATTGACATTGTTATGTCTGGCATTTCTAACAAAGCCAAATAGGATATTTATTAAAATATATGTACTTGAACTTATTGAGTGTCCATCTTTTATTGTAATTCATGAATATTTTTTTCTTTTCTTGTTTATAATTTTTTTTTGTTTTTTAATACATATAAAATTTTTGTTAACAAAATTCTTAAAGACACTGCCCTCGAATCCCTCTATCATTGATGCCCACCTTTCATAAAATTTCTGGATCCGCCTCTACTTATTTCAGTGCTTTGAAAGCATGAGCCGAGTAAGCAAGGAATGAAAATGATTCAGTCAACATGTCCTTGATTTTGATGAAATTATATAGGAGTTGGGATAGAGAATAGAAGTTTAATGTTTTAAGTTCATGTTTTCGATTTTGGTATTCCATTTTTAATACTTCGAAAAATGATTTGGTAGACCAATTGATATCACGGGTCATTTTTAATGATAATTTAACTTTTTTTTTTATCAGATTTAAATTTTTATCTTCAATTTTAACAAATATATATGTTATAGTATTTAATAAGATTCATGCAATTTTCTGTTATTTTCCATTTCAATTGAATTTTCAAATATTATTCTAAATAAAAGCTCATTTATAAAAAATTCATTTCTACTACTGTTATCCCAAACAAAATTTATATTTTCCACCAGCACTACTAGTAGTGCAGTGGTATTGGGATTAACTCCCTCCTCCCGGTTTCGATCCCCCTCCCCTATTACCTTGTATCAAAAAAAAAATAAAAATTTACATTTTGCAATCTAACTTTTATATTATCTTTTGTTTTTAAAAACCAGATTAAAAATAAGTCACATTCATTATCGGCCACCACTATCCAAACAGACACTCATAGCTTGGTAGCTGCCATTACTGATGGGTCATTTTTATTGGTCGATTTGGTTGAATTTTTCTTCCTCGTAACAAATTCCATGCATTTAATGAATATTTAATTTTTTTAATATAAAATAGAGTAGTCCTTCCATCTTAAATATAAGATATGCTTCCTCTGGTCCTTATTATAAGGCACCAACTAACTTTTCTCACAAACCAATAAAAGTAGTTAAAGTCAATAAAGTTGCCCTATAATTTAAGTAACTTTCAATATTACCCCTACTAATTGCATTAAACTCTAATATTATATTAATTATTATTCTCACCCACTACCCTCATTAATTAGGGGCAGACAAGGAAACAAATAATTAATGCGCATTGGGAACAAGCAAATGCCTTATAAAAATGACCAAATAAACTTGCTAGTTGGTGCCTTATAATAAGGACCAGAGGGAGTAATTGACTTTTTTTTAGAAAGATTAAGGAAGTTAATTAAGTTAATTTAAAGTATTGATATTTATATTAACTACTAATACATAATCAAATAATATACAATATATATTATGATTAACTAACTTATTTAGTTTCTTTAATCTCTAAAAAAAAACTCAAATATGTTTTATATAAACAAGCGGAGGGGTTTTTAGTTTACTATTTGAAATTTGAAATTTTACTATCATTTTTCCAACTCATTATTTATTACAATGATGGATGATTGGTTCGTTTGTCATCTATTCCAAACACGGTTTGCAGTGACATTATATATATATATATATATATATATATATATATATATATAATGAAGGATGTTTTGATAAAATTAACACCCTTCATTAATTTTCTTGACTCTCAAAACGATATAGTTTTGTTGTTAAGGGAATTAATGAAGAGTCTTTTGGTAAAATTCATATAATAAATATAAAAACAAAAATACTAAAACACCCTTCATTAATTCCCCTAACTCCCAGAACGACTTAGTTTTGGAGTGACTTGATATAACCTTATGTCAAATGACATTACAAACAATAAACTCTCTCTCTCTATATAGTTGAATTTTTTCCACTTTGCTTGCACATATGAGGTGATAAATAATCATTTGCATTCCTTGATGCTGAAAGAAGAGATGATGAAAGCTATGCGCAATACGATTTGTAGACTTTCTTTTGTCTAGAGAGTTGCATGAAAACCGAGATTTTAATTTAATTGACTCGTCGATGGACTATTTTTTGTCTTAAGAAATTTGTGATGTTAAAGCCTTTAATCTGATTGTCTACATAGAACTTATATTTTTTTATTTTTTATTTAATTAAAATACGTCTAGATTCTTTTTTTTTCCCCTAATTCTAACTTTTATAATGTGTTTATATTTATAAATTTATTAAAACTGTGGATTGTAAAATATTAATATGGATGTTTTCGGACTTTAATATCTGTGAATGAGGAGGAAAATGTTTAGCAATTGATTCCCAATTAATTGGTGGAATTAACATTAAGTACTCATAAGCTGCATAAGTATTCGTAAGTGTATAAATATGAATTGAGAGAGTTGAAAAGCGATTAGATGGCTTTTAAAGTAGATAGGGAAGAAGCTAAAAGTATGGGAAGAGCTGAAGTAGTTGATTTTAAAAATTGTTTATTTGAAATTGAGGGACAACTTCAAGAAAAATGGTCAATAGCAACAAAATGACAAATTCAAGAGTAAAATATTCTAACTTCTGCGAGAGAACTAAGCACTAGGAGCTCCGCTTGGGCTATTTGTGAACTGCGATTGAGAGCTATGGCGCCCACTATGTCGAAGAAAATGAGCGGCCCCTCCAATCACACCTTGCGAGGAGGGGAATGTGAAGAGACGCTGGATTTAGACGGAGAAGAATGGAATCGAAGGAAAAGGAAGGTCAGGTTTGCAACTAAGGATTTTTCTGGTGATGAATCGCTGAAAGTCTAT
The DNA here is from genome assembly GCA_034222035.1 of Acacia crassicarpa. Classification (NCBI taxonomy): domain Eukaryota; kingdom Viridiplantae; phylum Streptophyta; class Magnoliopsida; order Fabales; family Fabaceae; genus Acacia; species Acacia crassicarpa. The sequence goes on from JAWXYG010000011.1 coordinate 38,471,057, forward strand.
GAGGATAATTGGATGAAACCTGAAGTGAAAGAGCAAGCGCCAATGTCGTATAGGGAATCCCTATTACAGAATGTGAATTCCAAGGTTTGCTGGTGGGAATGGAGTAAGATCGATGAGGAAGAGGAGGTAGAGGATTATGGTGTCGATACTGATTTTGCTAAAGTCCTGAATCCCAGCGATGGAGTCAGCGTGGATTTCTCAAATCCTTTGTGTCCTAAGTTTACATTTGAAGATAATGAGCGGGAAAGACTTATGAGGCCGTTCCACAGGACCTTGGTGGTATAGCTAGTGGGACGTCAACCTTCATATGGCTTTATGGTGAAGAAGCTGAGGCAAATTTGGGCCAGAAAAGGTAATATAGATATATTTGATTTAGCAAATGATTTTTACTTGGTGAATTTTCAACACAATGATGACTACATGGAAGCCTTGACGGGAAGGCTGTGGGTGATTATTGATGCGTACCTGAGTGTTGTGAGATGGAAGCTTGAATTTAACCCGAAGAGTGAGAAAATTGATTCTGTAGTGGCTTGGGTGAGATTCCTGACTTACTTGCGCCATTGTTTGATAAAAAATTCCTGCTTAACCTGGGGAATTCTATCGGAAGGGCAATTCGTTTGGATATTCACACTGCACAGAGGGCCAGAGGTAGATTTGCGAGGATGTGTGTTGAATTAGATCTAACTAAGCCTCTAGTGCCAGAGTTCAATGTTGAAGGTCAACTACTGAGTGTGGTTTATGAGAGCTTAAGGATGTTGTGTACTAATTGTGGCAGGTTTGGGCATAATAAGGAAGGTTGTGAGGCTTGGCTCAAAAAGCATGATAAGGGAGAAATGGGGCTAGAGGAGATGGATGAGAACAAGAAGGGTAGGGCTATTAAGGAGGACGTGAAGTCTTTATGAAAGATTGTCCAGAGGCCTAGAAGACAGAGTAGGCATACTATGCCTGTGCAACAACAGCAACCAGGGTCAAGATTTGCTATTCTACATGAGAGTATTGGTGATGAAGATAGAAAGGTGCAAGCTGAATGCGTTAGGGAGGGTACCACTGTTGAGGGATCTAAAACTAAAGGGCTGGGAAGGTGATAGGGATCCAACTTTGTCAGCTTTAATTTATTAGGAATTAATTTATTAGTTTGATTATCTTTTATCTTTTATTTAATCGAGTCTGTTTTAATTATATTATTTTGAGGAATATCTTATTAGATAAGATATAGTTGTTAGGATTATTAGTTAGTCTATATTTTATTATTATATCTTATTAGATAAGATATAGGATTATTAGTTATCTAAATCTTAGATTTAGATATATTTCGTATTTGAATTTTGAATAGAGTCTACTCTTTATAAATCATTATAAATAGGCCTAGTGCCTCATCAATAAAGTGTCGAATATTTCAGAGAGTAATTTATCGGAGTATCCTCCTGGACTTTAATTAATTAGTGGAATCTCCTAATTATTAAAGATTGGCTAATCTGATTGAACGCGCGTGCGCCTTCACTAAGATTAGAGATTGTTTTATTCCTCACCTATTTTAGGTTCTAACAGAAGGGGTGAGAGTAGCTTGCAAAAAGGAGCTGATAAGGGTGGGGGTATGGGGGAAGCTAATAAGGAGGCTGAGAGGGTTAAAATCAAAAGTAGTGGGAGGTCAGTTCAGAAGGGCAAGACGAAGAAGGACGGTAGAAGGAGAAATGTGCTATTGGATGTTAATAAAAGACACAATATGAGATTGTCTATGGGTAGTCAACCTATTGTTAAAAGTTATGAGGTTGTGCTTGAGACTAATCTAGAGATTATGAAGTGAAAAAAGTAGATATGAATGACAAAAGAGAACCTCCATCCTGGAGAAAATAAGGGGAGGATTTTTTGGAGGTGGATGAGGACTCGATCGAGTGTGGGGGGACAAGTATGGAGGAGTGTATAGCACTTGCGCTTACTGGTTGAGTAGAGTTGTACTGTGTTGCTTTTCAATCATCTATGGTTGCTATGATGAAGATATTAATATGGAATTGTAGGGGTGCAATGAGCAACGGGGTTGCAGTTGTACTACGTGATATGAAATTCAGATATAAGGTAAGTGTGGTGGTTATCTTGGAACCAAGAATAAGTGGAGCTTAGGCCTCTAAAACTATACGAAGTTGGGGGTTTAATCATGCTGTGGGATAGGAAGTTGTGGGGTTTGTAGGGGGAATTTGGTTACTTTGGGAATTGGAAAATTTAAAAGTGGATATCCTAATGATGGATGATCAATGTATCCATTGTAAATTGCAGCTTGTTGATGAAGTGATGCTATTTTCAGCAATTTATGCAAGCCCAAACGAACAATGAATGCATGACCTTTGGAATTTGTTAAGGGACTTTGCTAAGGAGGTTGTTGTCCCGTGGTTGCTGGCTGGGGACTTTAATGACATAAAAACACCCTTGGAGCAAAAAGGACGAGGTAAAGTAAATAAAAATTTTAATGCATGGATTCAACAAAGTAACCTAATCAATTTGGGAGCTAATGGTCCATTGTTTACATGGAAGGGGCCTAAATGGGAGGGTCTTGAGAGAGTATATAAGAGGCTGGACAAGTGTGGTAGTATCCTATGTGTTTTGATGATAATCGACAATTATAAACTCACTTGGAAGTGTTTGTCTTTAGTAAAAACTTACTGTCAAAGACAAACTCGAGTATTGGTATCAATACTCGAGTATTGACTTGACAGAGAGATGCTCAAATCCGTTTTCACAAAGCAATACTCAAGTATTGGTTGCAATACTCAAGTATCGGGCTTACAGAAAGCACTCCAAGTTTTCACCTTGAAACAATACTCAAGTATTGGTTGCAATACTCGAGTATTGAACACACAGAGAAAATTGCAACATTGACATAAGTTCTCAATACTCAAGTATTCAATTGAATACTCAAGTATTGATTATACAGAGAGACATCAAAGTTTTACACACTATGAAAACTCGAGTATTGATTTTACATACTCGAGTATTGGACTTTCACAAAAATTTCAAGTTTTAACATCTGCTTATGAATACTCAAGTATTCATTTGAAAACTCAAGTATTGACATGGAAACACTCCACAAAATTTTTAAATGAGTGCATACTCGAGTATTGATTTGAATACTCGAGTATTGTCCTTAAGGTCCAAAATTCACATCACGATGAATCTTCTCTGGATGATGAATACTCAAGTATCAAGATGGATACTCAAGTAATGAGTTAAGTGCACAGTGACAAACTCGAGTATTGATGAACATACTCGAGTATTGGGCGCTAAAATTGAAAATCAAATCTGACGAATTTGTGAAACTTTCTTATTTGATCTTAATACTTCCATTTATCATTCTTATATATTCTTGGCTATGATTAACCATCTCTTTGATGAGTTTTTAGACAGATTAACGAGAGTTAATTGAAGGATAAAGTGAAAAGCAAAAAGTGGTTCAGTTCATTAAATGCACTACTCAGAAAGTTGCACAAATTTGGCTAATTCTTCTGCACACGATTACAAAGCATTAAAGAATGTTTTCTACTTCAAGAAACTTCATCTCCAACGGATTAATTCACAGAAGAACAACTCATATTGCTTGGTCAACTAGATTAAGCTAAGCTTAGAGAGAGAAGATGCTTAAGCCACTTGCTAAACACCTGTAAACTTCTCTCAACAGTAATATTGAAGATGCAACGGTCAATTAATACTTCTTGAGTATAAATAGGACAGCATTCAAGTTTCTACAACTACAACATCTGAAAACGCACAAGCATTCAAGTTTCTCAACTACCTTTCAGTTTTCACTTGTATCTTGTCTTTTGACAATATAAGCTTCAGTGTTTATCATCATCTACTCTTAGAGAGAGTTTTCTTTGATTGTTAATCATTTATTGTAAAGAACCACAAGTCAGGGGACTTGGTGGTTGGGTTCATTGATTACAACTTGTAAGGGGGAGTGAGTTCTAGTGAGAGAATCACTTCTTAAGTGCAGAGTGTGTAATCATTGATATAATGGAAAATCCCAGAGTGTCTGGGGACTGGATGTAGGTCAAGTTGTTAGGACCGAACCAGTATAAATCCTTGTGTCCAAGCTTTCTCTTCCCTTTCTTTGTTAACCCTTGTTTTTATTATTCAAAAACAGAGCACGCAAACAAAAATTTGATAATACCCAATTCACCCCCCCTCTTGGGTATTTAGCTCCATTTACAAAGTGCTTTTGTAATGTTCAGTGGTAGGAAAAATTCATAAATGCTTAGGTAAGAGTGGTCCGGAGAGTTTGTTCAGACCATCATCCTCTATTGGTGAGTTTGAACATGGAGGAAAGGGGAGGTAGAGGAAGAAACTTCAGGTATGAAGCTGCATGGCAAATGCATGATGGTTTTGAAAAATTTATGTGTGATAGTTGGAGGGGAGAGGGGGAAATACACGTGAAGTTGGCTGATCTGAAACTTGCTCTTATACATTGGAATAAGGAGGTGTTTGGAAAATTTGAAGTAAGGAAGAGAAGATTGCTAAATAGGATATATGGTATTCAGAAAAGTATTGAATGTAGATCTAATCCATTCCTAATGAATTTGGAGATCGAATTGGAAGAGGAACTTCTACATACACTTTGACAAGAAGAGGTGTTTTGGTTCCAAAAATCAAGGGGGAGATGGTTGGAAGAAGGAGATCAAAATACAAGGTATTATCATACCAAGACTCTTTGTAGAAGAAGGAGGAATAAGATAAAACTGCTCAAAAATGAAGAGGGGATTTGGGTAGAAGAGGAGGACGAAATCATCAATATGTTCCAGCACTTTTATAAAAATCTGTTTGAGGAACATCGGTGGGATAAAGAATGGCTAATTACAAGACAAAGTTGTTGGGAGGTGAGTGAGGCAAAATTGAGACATGTGGAAAGGGAACCAAATGGGGAGGAAATCAAAAGAGTGTTCTTCCAAATGGGGGGTTTTAAGGCACCAGGGAGTGACGGTTTTCTCTGTTGTTTGTTATAAGCAAAACTGGAAAATAGTCGGTAACTTAGTAATTCAGTTTATCAAGGAGTTATGGGAGAGGTCGAAAAGGATCAAAGAGGTTAATGATACTTGCTGGTGCTTATCCCAAAAGTAGAACATCCGAAAATGGTGAACTAGTTTAGACCAATTGTGTTGTATAATGTGATTTACAAAGGGTTGTCAAAACTGATTGTGAATAGACTAAGGCCTATTATGGATAGTTTGGTGTCCCCTTTCCAAACAAGTTTTGTCCCCAAAAGGAGTATCCATGATAACATCATCATTGCAAAAGAGCTAGTCCATTGGATGAGTAAGCTACAAGGTAAGAACGGGTACATGGTCATTAAAATGGACCTTGAGAAAGCTTAGGACAAGATGGGATGGAGGTTTATCAACAATGTATTAGAAGAAATTGGCTTTGGTGAGCAACTAAGGAAAGTGATTATGGGCTATATATGCTCGGCCAGCATGTCCTTGATGTGGAATGGTGTGAAACGAGAAGCTTTTGAACCCTCTAGAGGGTTAAGACAAGGTGATCCTCTCTCCCCTTACTTATTTGTGTTAGGGATGGAAAAACTTACACATTTGATTGTGGACTGTGTAAATAATGGGAAGTGGAAACCTAGGCGGTTGGGTAGAAACGAGGTTGAGATCTTGCATTTGCTTTTTGCTGATGATTTGTTGCTTATTTGTGCAGCTGATATGGACCATATCTGTTCTGTCATGGGAATTCTTGAGGAGTTTGGTAGTATGTCAGGGCATAAGGTAAATATCCCAAAAACCAGCATCTACTTTTTAAAAAATGTGGATAGAAGAAAACAAAATGACATTTGTGATTTTTTTTGGGTTTAGGAGAGTAGAGGATCTAGGAAGGTACCTGGGGGCGTTTATGTTGCAAGGGAGAGATAGGAGAGGTAATTTTCAATGTTTGATTGATAAAATGCAAACTAAATTGAGTACTTGGAAGAAGCAAACATTATCGTTTGGTGCAATTAGTTTTAAATCAGTTGTCTATTTTTTATATGCAACATTCTTATATACCAATTAGTGTTAGAAAACAATTGAAACAACTACAAAGAAATTTCATTTGGGGAAGTGAGGAGGGTAAGAGGAGGCTACATGCTGTAAGTTGGGAGGTTATATGTAAAGAGAAGAGGAATCGGGGTATTGGGTTGAAGAACTTAGAGGCTATGAATGACGTGTTGTTGGGAAGGATTGGATGGAATATACTTGCTAATCCTAATTGTCTTTGTTCTAAAGTGCTAGCTAGTAAATATGGAAGGAATAAAGAATTGACTAAAGAGTGTTTTACAAAGAGGTCGAACTCTGAGATGTGGAAACACTTGGTGAGAATTTGGCCAAAGGTTCTAGAAAAAGCACGTTGGGAAATAGGCAATGGAAAAGGAGTAAACTTTTGGTGTGACAAATGGTTGGAGGAAGGGGGTCTATTATCAGATTTTTGTATTGGAAATCTAACTGATGAAGACCGAAACATTACTGTCAATGAAATGGTTAATGATGAGGGTGGGTGGGATGTACAAAGGATGGAAAGATGGGTGAACAAGGAAGGAATAATGAAGTTAAAGGTTGTGGATCCACCAAGTCTTTTAGATGGGGAGGATTTGATAAAATGGAACCCGGCTGTACATAATAAGTATATAGTATCTAAGGTATATCAGCTGCTAAGATCAGAAAGTGCGATGGGAGGGAATGTGTGGAACATTTTGTGGAGTTGGATGGGGCCGAAATGGATGCAAATTTTCTTATGGAAAGCATTACATAATAGACTACTTACAGGAGATCGATTGGACAGACTGTTGGGTGGAAGTGCTGGTTGTTGTAGCTGTAATGAACAAAGTGAGGATATGATACATGTCATGAGAGATTGCCCTATTGCTAGAAACTTGTGGATGGAGTTAAAAAATGGTAGGTTGGAGCTTGAGTTCTTGAATCTGGATTGAAGGGACTGGTTTGGGGTAAACCTGGCAAAGGGATATGATGGATGGAGTCTAACCTTTGGTATAACGTGTTGGCTGCTCTAGAATTGGAGGAACAAGATGTGGTTTGAAGAGGGATTCATTATGCCAAAGAAAGGAAGTATGGTTGTAGATTGGTATTTTAAAGAGATAAAAAATGCAAGACTAGATTTTGGCAAAGCCTGTGTTGAAAAAATTGAAACCCAGATTAAGTGGGAAGCACCTTTTGAAGGATGTGTGAAAATTAATGTTGATGGTGCCTACAAAGGAGGGAATAAGGGTGTAGGGTGTGGAGTAATAATAAGAGTAAGTGATGGAAAATACCTATGTGGATTTGCTAGGAAGTTGGGGGTGAACTCAGCTATTAAGGCTGAGTTATGGGCAGTGTTGACTGGGATCGAAACAGCTGTGAACTATAATTTTGACTGTATAGTAATTGAATCTGATTCATATTCGGTGGTGCAGCTGCTGCATAATATGCAGACCTGTGTCGTTGTTGATTCGAAACTAATGGGAGATATCAGCGAGGTGCTGGAAAAATTCAGAAAGGTCAGGTTTGTTCATGTGTTCAGAGAAGGCAGTGCATGTGCTGATGCATTAGCTAATTTTAGCTTTGTTCATGAGCAATTTAAAGTTGAATTTGTGAAACCTCCTCAAGTTTTAGTCTTATATCTGTTTAGTGATTGTATGAGTGTTATGTTACTCACCCTAGACTTGTGATGGTGCGGTAATAAGATTGGGCTAAGGCCCCGTATTTGCACCCCAAAAAAAAAAAAAAATCTAACTTCCCTTGTATTTTGTCTGAATTTTATAGGTTTCCTCTTTATTTTAAAAATATACACTTAAGTTTGAACTGTTAATTTCGTTAAGAATTTTTATTTTTAATTAAAATTAATATTAAAATAAATTTTATTTACTAATTTACTCTTCATCATTACTAATTCCCTAATTTTAGCTAAAATGTTCAAGTAATTTAATTAACGCAAAAATAGGAAAATTAATTAAAATATGATTAATTTTTTAATTGATACATACTTAAATAAACATTTATAAATGGTTGTGCAAAAAATGTATTTAAAACTTAAGATTTTAAATAAATATAAGTTATATAATATATCAAATTTACCTTATTATGGTGTTTAAAAAGGTATGTCTTTCAAATATGTTTTCAATTATGGTGTCATTGAAGAAAGAAATATATTTTTGGTCATTTAAAAGAATACTAAATAAATAAATTTCAATATATATAATAAAAATTTTAAATTTTAAAATATAATAAAAACTAATAAATTTTATAATGGATTGGAAATTGTGAACATATATGCATTCTAATTATTTTTTGTTTTCATAAGTTATTTTTAGGCAAATATAAATGTTTATTTCTTTGTTAAAAGAAGGGTATTCAGGTCAAAGAAAATGTTTAGCAGTCAAACTGAAAGGTCAATTAACGGTCAGATGGATGGCAATGAAATATCAAATATGTGTAATACCTCAAAAATCATTATTCCTCATAAATACAATATTTTGATAAATGATACCTATTTAAAATAGGTGAATATGTGGTTTTAAATTTTGAGATGTAATTATTCTTTTTTTTTTCTAAGCAACCTTTCTTTAGGATTAAGGTAACCAATGATTGAATTTTCTTAGGAATCATAAAATATCATAAAATACAAATAATTACCATATTAAATTATGGTTCATATGGAATTAAAAAGAGCAAGGAAGCACTATGGAAAATACTTAAACAAGATAGGGGAAATAAGAGAATTAATAAACAACTAGGTTTTCATTAAATTACATAATTGTGCACATCTTTATAAATAATCAAGGGATTGATTAAGCACCATTTTTCATAATTTATTAAGACACTAAATTTAATAACCAAATTAAGGTAAGCATAAATAAAGATGTATAATCCTAATTAAAAGTCAATGGCTAGTAGCTTGAGTAGATTTCTAAAAGCCATAATTAAGTTAAGAACCAATCATAATTTGACACCTCCACTTAACCACTTTATTAGGGATGCTAATTAAGATTAGGAATGGAGGGCTAAGATTAAATTTGATAAAGCTAAATCCAAAGGCCCTAAATAAACCTCATAAAGTCAAATCCTTGTGAAATTAAATTGACCAATGATAAATCAAGAAAATGTTCTTAATCCTCATAAAATTAATTGGACCAATAAGAGATTAACGCAAATTAAAGGTTTGGATTAAATCCAATAAAGTTAAATCTTAAGGCTTAAATTAACTCTTATAAAATACAAATCCATGTGAACCAAAAGTAACCAATGAAAGATTTTCTTCTAAATAATATAAGATAAATAAAACACAAAAAAAAAAAATAAACAAAGGGGAGGGGGACGGTTTTTTTCAATGGAGAAGGAAGAAGAGAAATTGTTTGAATAGTCAAAAACACACATGCAAAAGATGAGTCACAAACTAACATAAATGCATGAAGACTTCTAAGGCAAAATGGAAGAGGATAAGATGAGGTGTGTAAGAGAGAGAGTGTTGTGAGTGTGTGTGTATACAATTATTGTGCATGTGTGTGTGTAGTATGAAGAGAGAAAGAAGAGTCAAAGCACTAGCCAATAGGAAAATTTGAGCATTAAACAATTAAATCATCCATGGAAATTAACTCTAGATAAGAGCAAATGGAAATCTATACAAACTAAATTATATCTTGAAATCCATTAATCATAGATCAAATATAAGTAGTGATTATTAACAAGTATAATTTAAGCTTGAGAATGAGTATAACTAAAGCCATTTCCTCAACTTTTGAAGATTGATACCAATTAAGGAAATGGGTGTTTATGGTCTCTAAATGAAGCCAAGAACTTTAAGATTTCAAAACCAATGAGAAAATGTGAATAAAACATCATTAGACTACCCAAATAAATTCTTATCTAGTGATTCTATCTAGTGGAAAGCCAAAGAATTTACCAACACATGGGATAAATCCTCTTCAAACTTAGAAGACGATAATGTAACGATGAGTCATAAAGCAATAGAAGAGGCTAGAAGGGAGAATTGTAGGGCTAGGATTTGTGCTTCCAATTAACCTAAATCCAAGGGTTGAAAATGAATAAAAGTTGTTAGATAGTTAATCCTCAAAATTACTATAAATAGGCACCTTGGGTCTTCACATTCCTCACACCAAACCAAGCTTGAACAAGCTAATATAGAGAGTAGAGAGTGAGAGGGAGGAGCTTCTTGAAGGAGTAGCAAGGTTCTTGGTAAGTTCTCTAGCTCTAGCTTTAAGTTCTTTAAGTTTTAGTTTTTAAATTCTTAGATAGAAGTAGTTTAGATCTTAAATATTCTAGAATAATTTTATTTTCATGTTTTTATGGTTAAAATTAGCTTTATTTTGAAAAAATGATGAGGAAAGTTATAGAGCAAAATTTCTGGAAGAGAAACAACAAAGTAACGAAGTTCTGGCGAAATCTCATCAGTTAAGCTCTTGCTGAACCAGTGACGAAGATGCCCATATTTTATGTTGAAAACGTGGTTGGAAAATTCTGGGAAAATTCATGGATAAATTAGACATATAGGGATTTTTAAATATGCCAAGAACATGTCAAAATGATTTCTGTACAGGGAGATAAAAATTCTCAAAGTTGGGCTATGAATTTCTGGAAAAATTCTAGGCAGATGCTTTAAATGTAAAAACTGGGAATGACTTAGGTGATCTGGGCAAAATTGATTATTTTTACTTAAAAATAGACATCCTAAGGTTTCCAAATAATTTTACGGATCCTCGTTTCAATTTTTCTAGAATTAGATATGATTTTCCGAAGTTAGGCGAAAATCTATCCAAAATTCTGGACCAGCGTTTTTGAAGAATTAAGGGTGTTAAGTTGAGAAATAATCATACCAAGGGTAAAAAGGTCATTAGTGACTAGGATACCTTCTAAAATATTATTTGTGAATTAATAAATGTGATATTACCATTATAGGATAAGCGTGATCGCAGTCCGACCAACGAATGTACCGAAAATCGTCAACGAAGGTACGGACGTGTACTGTAACACTAACTCTGATGCTTATTGTATACTTATGTGTGATATATAGTCTGAGACTCTATTTTTGAAAAGTTGTGCATACACATGCAGCTATAGGTTCTGTTTTAAAAATTGTTCATACACATACAGCTTTATACGAGTTATAGTCATGATAACGCCGTTGAATTTTCCTAGCGCTGAGGACATGGATGTACACCATGACACTGGTGAATAGTGCAAACTGGAATAAAATGCATAGGCAGTGGATGTGTTCTGTTATTAACTTGAGTTTGTGAATATCGTATGTGAATATTGTTGTATTGTCATGAATATCTGTCATACATAATTGATACATAAGCATGAGGTTAACCGTTACCTGAGTTTCAATGGGAATTGAACCTCAGCTCTTACAATAGCATCAGATTCCGGAGGAACCAAGACCAAGGACAAGGATAAGTAGCACGCATGAGGACATGGGCGGAGGACTTTTTCTCTTGAACCTTTATTTATATACTGTATTCGGATAGTTGTACCATTGTGTAAGTACCCAGACTCAACAATAGGGAATATATATCAGATACTTGCTCTTTAAAATTATTCCGATGCTCTACTCTGATTAAAATATTTTGAAAACGAATTTCGAAAATGAGGATGCTACAATATGTATGGGAGATTTTTTGTACCATGCATTTGAATTTTGAGACAGGTCTATATTCATTTTCAAAATAGATAGGAGGTTTGTGTAATTTAGGTAAAATACAGGGGCGCTCAATGCATTTTACTCCAAATTCAATAAACTGAAAAAATTGAAAATGCCAATAGAATCTTGAAATAATATTGAAGGCTAACATCCGCTATTAAAAGTTAGAGCCGTCAAAGCACATTTTTGTAGATATTATGTTATTATTTATATGCGTATGCTTCACGACGAATAACAACTGTTGTTGTTGTTTTTTGTTTTTTTCTTTTTGTTGCCAACAACGATGGTTATTAATAAAGCTTTAGAGTTTATAGCGTGGACGATTTCATTAATGGATGACATAAGGGGAGATAATTAAACTCTATTTAAATGTGTTAAATTTTTAGATTGTTTGTACAAATTTTTTTATACAAAGTTATGTATGATTATCAAGGTTCTGAAACCTAGACCGGACACTGAATCGATCAGAATATTGGATCAAAGGTTAGTGGGTCAGATTGGAGTTAACCTGGACTTAAATTGATGATGCATAAAAAATTGAAAAATAATTTAATTTCTTGTCATACCATCCAAAATTCTATATATTGTTTCAATACTTTGAATCATTAATAAAATATACTTATTATTGTAAAACTGAAGAAAAACAATAGAAAAGTAGAGAGAAGTCAGAGAAGAACTCTAGAGAGATGGAGGAATTCTCATTCCAGTGTGTATATTGAATGTTTACATAAGGCCTCTATTTATAAACCTTCAAGGGTTACTATGTAGTGGATAGAAACGTAAATGAACATCCATATAATAATATATTCATAATACTCCCCCTTGGATGTTCATTTATGAATGTGCCTCGTTAAAAACTTTAACTAGGAAAAACCCAGTGGGATAAAAACCTAGCCAAAGAAAAGAGTACATCATTCATTGATACACTGTCCAATGCTGCCTCATTAAAAACCTTTCTAGGAAAACCCAGTGGGATAAAACCTAGATAAGGGAAAAAGAGTACAGCGTGTATCGACTCCCCCTCTTGACAACATCTGTTGAGATCTTAGAGTCTCCAAAAACCAATATCATAGACGAGACTTGGTGAATAAATCTGCCAGATTTTACTTGAATTGATTTGTTGAATATCTATTTCACCATCCTTTTTGAAGATCACAAGTGAAGAAGAATTTTGGCGAAATATGCTTCGTTTTGTCGCCCTTGATATATCCTTCTTAATCACACACATTCTCGACTTGCTTCATCTATTGCTAGAATTTCTGTATGGTTAGATGATGTGGTTGATATAGTCTGTTCCATAGATCACCATGAAATAGTTGCACCTCCACATGTAAATAGATAGCCTGTTTGTGATTTACCATAATGTGGATTAGACAAAAATCCAGCGTCTGCATTACCAAACAGATCATGTTTGGATACATTTGAGTAGTATAACCCAATGTCCATGGTGCCTCTGAGGTAACGAAAAATGTGATTTACTCCATTCCAATGTCTCTGTGTTGGTGCAGAACTATATCTTGCCAGTAAGTAATAAATCAGAACGTGTGTACTGAGCAAGATACATTAGTGCTCCAATGGCATTAAGATATGGTACTTCTGGACCAAGTAGTTATACTAAGATATGGCACTTCTGGACCAAGTAGTTCTTCCTCACCTTCTTCAGTAATTATTTGAGATCGGAATGGATCTTTATCAACATGTAAGGATCTTACAATTATTGGAGTACAAAATGGATGTGACTTATCCATATAAAATCTTTCTAGAACCTTCTTTGTATATGTTTCTTGATATAAAAAGATCCCATCCTTTAGGTATTCAATCTGTAGTTCAAGACAGAATTTTGTTCTGTCTAAATCTTTCATCTCAAATTCTTTTAAACTATAAATTGCCTGTTGGAGCTCTTCAGGAGTTCCAATGATATTGATATCATCAACATATATTGCAATTATAGCAAATTCATTTCTAGATCTTTTCATGAAAATGCATGGGCATATAGGGTCATTTCTGTACCCTTCTTTTCATCGGATATTCTTTGAAACAGTTATGCCACATGTGCCCTAATAGCTTTAGGCTAAGGGACTTATTTAACTTAATTGAGTATTGTTCTTAAGAACATGAATGTGATGTTTCTAACATCTCAATGCCTTCAGAGACTCGTACTTCTGGTACATTAAATCATTCGAGCACATATGTTTCTATCACCATTAATCCTTCAGGGACTTTCATATAAATGTCACTATTAAGTGAACCATACAAATAAGTAGTTACAACTTGTAACATCCATTAGGCGCAGATAAAGCCTTTCATTATCCACTTCTGGTGAATATGCTACATTAAAATGAATGCCAAGCCTTTATGTAAAACTTTGGACTACAAGGCTTGCAATGACATATAGTCAAGTATTCTATTGTTCGCTATGGATCAATAAAAATATTCAATCTTCAGGATTCATGCCATATATGGACTTATTTAATAATGTTCTCGAGAACTTAAATCAGATGATTTTAACATCTAGAATCCTTCAGGGATATATACTTCTAGCATTTTAAGTCCTTCAGGGATATGTGCTGCTGGCAGGTTAAGTCCTTCTGGAACAAGTGCTTCTGGCTTGTTAAGTCCTTCAGGAACATGTGCTTCTAGCACCTTCTTATTAATTTTAGCTCATGATCCTCATTATAATTCATTATACCATATGCTATATAACAAGCAAATATTTCGTCAACGTTGACATTATTTCGGTCCCATCGGATAATATTCATAATGTATTGAGATCTCATTACTTTCTCATTTTTCAGGTACCTAGGTCTCTTCTGGGATTGCAACATTCTCTTCTGGAGATATCTCTACTGGAGATAATAACTCTTCAGGAGATGGCTCTTCTGGAGCGACAATAATTTCCTTAATTATCCTCAACTCGATCATCTATATTCTTAGCTCCTTTTTCCTTTTGAGGATTTCTCTTTTGAATCGATGGACCTACCACGCTTCAGGCGTGCTTTCAAAACATTTATAATAGGTTGTCCTCCAGGGACATCAATTCTGATAGGAGCATTAGCAGCTGGGGCATGTGACATTGTCACTTTCTTTAGGTCAGTAAATGCTTCTGGCATTCGATTAGCTAAATTCTACAAATGAATTATCTTTTGAACTTCCAGTTCACATTATTTCGTATGAGGATCAGAATGAGCCAATGATAATTCATTCCAACTAATCTCATTACCCAACTGTTTATTTTCTCCCCCTCATGATGGGAAAGCAATGTTAAATTATAATTGATTAATCATGTAGTATAAGTCTCCTAAATCCATCTGTTACTATTAGAAACATCGTTATGTTTCATTTAGAGACAAACAAGAAGAAGGAGGTCCTTACACAACATTTATCCATCTCCGTGCATTATAGTCGAATATTGCACATTTAAAACTTTTAAGATGGAATTAATCTGGCTACTGACCAAAAGCCAATTTTCTAGGGAGAATCTTGTTGGCTTATATAAATGCTGCAACAATCAAAATATACCAACATAGAAATCTTTGTTCTCATAAGTATTGAATACATGATTTATGGATCGTATAATCTGGAAATAGCGCGCTTAATTTATTCAAACATTACTGCAAACTTCAGGTTGCATTCTTACAAACTTCTGGTTGTAAACAAATAATCTCACATGTAACCATATGCATCTTTCAAATTTATATGGTTTACATGTCATTTCAATGGGCCCATATAATAATGTTTGATATATTTCCAGAGATCCATTACCAATCATGACCAATGAAGTTTTCATGTCAAATCTATTTGAGAACAAACAACACATAATACATCAACAATATGTTGGTTATTTATGAAGAATCTTCTGGTTCTTCAATGGATATTAATACATAATCTTATTTGCATTATATATATGACTCGGATGATCAAACAAGTCATGCCAACAACAAATTTATCCATATCAGAAAACTTTTAGTTTTCTGTAACATATATATCTACCAATAACAAACATATTCAGTAAACTTCTGGTTTACTGTAACAAATATCTTTACAAATAATAAACCTTTTAATTCACATCATAATCTGGCATTTATTTGAGAGATCTATTAGACATTGTGTGAGAAATATTACTTTTCAAAATTAGCTCACACTTGTATTGTATTATATAACTCACATTTGTTTTTCTAACAATCTCCCCCTCAAGTGTGAGTTCTATATTTCAAAAATTACTTTCAAATCCTTTAAACCTCAAAAGGAAAAATTATGTTGATTCTTCAGGAATATAATATCTTAGAATCACACATAAAATGTTCATGCCAACAGATATATGGTATGAGATCATAATAAATTTAAATAACAAGTAAAATATATTTTACCTGTTGGGCTTATTTATTGCTCCTGAGCCTTTGCTTCAAAATGAATATGATCTTATTCTCTGCAGCTTATTTCCTCTTGAATATTTCATTGATAATAAACTTTTAGTTTACATTGGCTATAGTAAGGGTAAAATAATAATTACTATAGCACTAATGGTAATTATCATGTAAATAGTAATTACTATACAAATGGTATAATAATAATTACTATTGTAATTTACTACATCAATAGTAATTACCATGTAAATAGTAGTTACCTTGTAATAATTACTATGTAAATAATAAAACATTGTGCAATCATGTAAATAGTATTTTACTATATAAATAGTATGTATTATGCAAATAGTAATTATAATAATTAAATAATATAAACATGTGGAATCCGCAGCCAAATTTTTCTCCTACTTTCACGTGAAAATTTTTGAAAAAAAAATTTTGTTGGGGAAAATTACATAACTTCACCCCAGAATAAATAACATTTTTGTACCACGTAAAATTACAGAACAGTACCTTAAAATATTGAAACTCCAAATTTTGGCCCATTTCTAAAAATCACCGCCTCCTACTATAAAAATCGATTTAGAGGCTGATTTAAATATAAAGCTTCTCTTATGAGATAGTTTGTATCAATATTTGACCTTTAACAAAGATATCATGGCATACAAAACAAATGACATTGATCACCATAACAATAACATGATTTTGTAATCATATATATAATACCCATTGATGTCACTTTTGTGGTCCTTATAAATAATATTCTCCACTCCCGGTGGGAATTTGAACCTAACATGATAACAATGACTACTCCCAAAAATTAAAACCATATTTTCTGTACAAATCCATGGTCATAATTAAATCCTCATACATTCACTTCTGGGAATGAAGTCGGACCGGATTGGATAATATTCATGATTCTTGCAACTAAAACTCGTTGTTTCATTTGGCTACATAATATTAATAAAATTAATTCAAAATATTTCTGAAAAACCTCTTTTACAATTTTGCTACTTCAGGAGCAAATTGAATACATCAATTTATAATGAACTTTTAGAAGAACAACCATCTTCTGGTGGTTATACAATCCCTTTGATTTGTTCTAAAGAACAAGGGGGTCTATGAATACCCAAATATTAATTGAGGCATTAATACAAATATTGGTAACATATAAAATTTATGGATCCAACTACATTCAGGATCTACTCCAATTTATCTCATGGCTTCAGGCCAATTTATGCCTCCAAGTCAACATATACCTCAAGATTGACAATATGTATCATCATGGCTTCAGGCCAATTATGTGTCTTCTTTTGGCTTCTAGCCAACTTTATGCTCTCTTATGGCATCTAGGCAATTTATGCCTTCTCTTGACTTTCTGGCCAACTATTGTCAAGAGAAAGACTAAGGTCAACCATATGTTACCGTATTATGGGTTTGGACAACCATATGTTACCGTATACGGTATACGGTGTTACTTTTCTTAACTTAAGGTACCAGGAACACATGGAAAGCCAATTACTACATAAATTATATTATCAATTTTCTACCATACCCATAAAAATCTTTCCTCCTGTGACCTCTTATTCAATATAATGGGTCCTATCATATAAACTAAAGTTGCTGAAAAAGTAAACATTCATCATGTACGCATGAGCTATTCATCATTCAATCATGCATATATTTTAAAGATGCCCAGTACATCGCATATTAATATAAATGGGACCTCTCACAAAAATACTAACAACCAATAATGAATAAAGTTCACCGATTAATTCTATCACATATCTTCATGTTCGGTGTATCACTATTAAACATTAATAAAATAAAACTATTCTACAAAATTACAAAAGTTAATGGGAAATATCTAATAAATTAATATAAAATAAGAATCATCAAAAGAAAAGACAGGCGCTGCTATTGTGTTATTCTGCTATAGAACTCGGTATTAGTGCTATCAAAAGAAGAGTCATATGTAATAGCAATATCTATTATTTAGATATACCAAAATCATATTATATATTATTACACGATTCTGCCCATGTGAAGATCCACCAAATTTTCTACACAAATAATTAAGAATGGTCCCACAAATTATATTTATTTCAACCTCACCACCGACTACTGCGTTTTCTTCCTCTTCAATCATTCTATTATTTTATTTTAAATCATCAATCATTCATTTATTCACTTACCTGGTATCATTCGAAGCTTCATCGATGGAGGCTCTGCTTGGTCCTTCACCACCATCGTCGATTCATCCTTCTTTCTTACCAAAACTTTCCCATGATTTCTATTCTGAGAACGTCACACCGTAGCTAAGAAGCTAGCTGCCTACGAGAACAGGTAATACGGCGCCGTCAGCTTCACCACCGGCTCGTCCCTTGTTAACGGCCATTGAAGCTCACCACCGGCGATTTTTCATAGGAGGGAGACATGGGCCACCATGGCCGACTGAACGGTCAGCACTGACATGCTGGGAGAAGACGGACCTCCCTTCCGTTGCCGTTGGACGCAGAGACCTTTCCCCTGAAGGTATTGCGACAGATTTATGAAGCTGAAACACTACACAAACCCATCGCTGGAAGGAAGAAGGAAGTAGGCTCAGTTAGTTAGAGGCTCGTGCTGATAACGTATTGTAAAACTGAAGAAAAACAATAGAAAAGTAGAGAGAAGTCAGAGAAGAACTCTAGAGAGATGGAGGAATTCTCATTCCAGTGTGTATATTGAATGTTTACATAAGGCCTCTATTTATAAACCTTCAAGGGTTACTATGTAGTGGATAGAAACGTAAATGAACATCCATATAATAATATATTCATAATACTTATCAAATATTCTATACAATTTCTTTAATAAATTAACATCACATATCATATATCACCAATGACAATTGACTCCATAATAAATAAATTATTTTATAATGTATATTACTTATAAAAATAAGTAGCTTGGACATCCGTCAGATTTGCTGAAAACCCTACTCCTTATCCCCCAAATTGTACTTGCCTAATACATGATAATCATCTGTCTATTACTATTTGAGCAAAAACTATCTATTACTATAGGCTTAGAGAGATCCGTTTTTTTGCTCAACAGGATCCTTTTTCAACCAAGGAAATAATAAAATATGAGGGTTTGGGAAAATATCCAATAGATTTTAGACCCTTTGAAACACCTTTTTACCTATTGGCTATTTGGAAAAGGGACTAGTTTCAACCACCCAAAAGTCAAGTGTAGGCAATCATATTTCCTAATAATCTCTCTCCCCCTCTCCAAGTTTCCATTTTCACCTTCATTGAGATGGTGCCTCCGTTCTCTCCCTCCTCCTTAGCTCCCTTTTTATATGTTCCTGATCTATCTGGCAACCATGAACAAAGAACCTCCAGATTAGAATCGTCCTCGATCTGGAAAGATGACCGGTGATGGAGGGATTTTGGCAATCGAGATGATCTTGGATGGCAGTGAGTCATGTGAGAGTGACCATTAAAGAAACACCAAACGACAGTGAAACAAGATCAATTCTTCATATCTCTCTCTCTCTCCCCCCTCCGTCTCCTTCTATGTTTCTCTTTTTTCTCACCGTCAAGTTGATTGAGAGCCAATAGAGAAACGCAAGTGTTTTAGGCGACTTTTGAAAACAAAAAAACAATGAACGGACTCTGTAACTTGGTTGAGTTCACCCCAGGTCAATTCAGAACTCGGGGTCACCCCTTAACTCGAACCGGTTTTCCGACCGGTTCACCGGTTTTCGGTCCGAACCAACCAGTCCAGTCCGAGTTTCAAAACATTGATAATTATATTTGACACCTAAAATGCGTCAATATATATTTACAGGAATTTCTCTTATAATTTTTTTTTTGGGTTTTCAGTGTAATTTCACCAATAAAGTTTTCCTCGAGGGGCGTCTGACATAAATAAGTTTTCGAAGGGATAAAAATATTAATAAACAATTTAAAATGGTACAAATTCATCAAAATCATTAAATTTCACCAAACGCCGTTAGAGTTTTCTTCTCTTATAATTTAACGGATATTTGGTCAAATTTAACGGTTTTGGTAAATTTTCATCCTTTTTAAATTGTTTATTGGTCTTTTTACCCTTTCTAAAAATTATTTGTTCCAGATGCTCCTAGGGAAAAGAAAAAAAAGTGGCTTTATTTTGTTGGATAATATGAATTCAGAAGAGAGTCGGACAAGGAAGTTATCTTAATTGTAATTAGAAGGAGATTTGGGTACAGTAGAGATGCTAACTTGATTGATTCTGGTTTAGTCTTTAATTGTCATTATTTATCAATCACTTCAGATTCTGATTTAGTTAGAGAGAACAAAGAAAATCTAGGTAAGAGCAATTTAGTCTTTCTATTTTTAATGTTTTAATTTTTGATCCTTCAAAATAATTACGATTTTTATGGTCCTTCTTAATAAATATTATTTTTCTTTGATCCTTTATTATGATTTTCCCTAATTCAAATTCTAGATTCTTATTATAAAAATGATAGGTGGGAATAATTAATAATAAACGGATTAATAGATGATGGCATAGAAAACAAAAGAAAGAAAAGAGAAAAGTAAAATTGAATGGGTGGATTCCTAAGTTGGACGTCTTGTGCGGTTTCAAACATTGCCGACTTGCCGGGTCAATGTTGTCTAGAGCCATTTCATTTGTACACGTGTGATTAATGGATAGACACCTCATTGCAAGGCCCGTGAGCGATCGCCTTATTTCGCTATAAAAGAAACCCCGAGCTACGAAGTTTAGGGGATTTACACGACACAGAATATCTCAATGCAATTAAATGTACAGAGATTTCTTATCATATATTGGTTTTGAAAGTAGGTGTACCAATTATGTTGATAAGAAATATTGATCAAGCAGCTAACTTGTGCAATGGTACAAGGCTACAGGTTACACAACTTGGCAAAAATGTCATTAGGGCAAAGGCATTGAATGATATAAGCGATGGTGAAGATATTTTAATACACAGAATGGATATGAACCCATCTGAATCTAAATTGCCTTTCAATATGACAAGGAGGCAATTTCCAATCATAATATCATTTACAATGACAATAAACAAAAGCAAAGGTTAATCAATGTCACATGTAGGTCTCTACCTTCCGAGTCCAGTATTTTCACATGGCCAATTATATGTTGCATTATCCAAGGTGAAGAGCTTCAACGGTTTGAGGATCCTTATATTAGATAAATTCAAAAAATCTAGTAGTACGACAATAAATATTATATATAGAGAAGTTTTTTAAACCTTGATTTCAAATAATTTCATGTTATCATTAATTAGTTTTCTTATCAAATAGCAACAAATAGCAACATGTGTGCTTCATTTAAATCCAGCTAGAAAATTGACATTTCCGTGCATCGCACCTGATAGGTGGGAATAATTAATAATAAACGGATTAATAGATGATGGCAAAGAAAACAAAAGAAAGAAAAGAGAAAAGTAAAATTCAATAGGTGGATTCCTAAGTTGGACGTCTTGTGTGGTTTCAAACGTTGCCGGGTCAATGTTGTCTAGAGCCATTTCATTTGTACACGTGTGATAATATTATTGGATAAACACCTCATTGCAAGTCCCGTGAGCGATCACCTTATTTCGCTATAAAAGAAACCCCGAGCTACGAAATTTCTTCACATCACAATTATTTCGCTACCAGAGAAAACTCTGCAAACCTAATCCCAAGGTGTGTTTTTCTCTTCCGATCTTTTTCTGTCATGCTTTTTTAGGTTTTTGTTCTTTTCTTTGGTTACAGTCGATGCTTGTATTTGAAAATATTCATATGCGTTTGGAGTTGAAAGAATTGTAGAGCGTCGGATTTTTCGAACGGAAACGTAATTGTTCTTCCAACCTTTTCGTTCGTTTAAATGTGTATTTATATATTTTGCGGGAACTGTAGGAATCGTTAGTTTGTTTCTTATTCGTAGTTGAGTTTGCTTACGGAATTGGCGGATCTAACAGGCAAGGTTGAAGTTCTACGAGAATTTTCTGTTGCTCGACGATCTTCCGATCTTTTCTAAACATGCTTTAAACTTTACAATCGAAGCTTCACCAATTGCGCTTTATTAATATCTCTTAACTATTTGTGTGATCTGATTCTATCTTGGACGCTGTAAGGGAAAATTCTTTTCCAAAGATCTTTGGATCTGTTTATGAAAGCTTTCAATTTTGAGCGGTCTTTCTTTTGTTGTTTGGAAAATCATTTCAATCTTTGTAGCAAGGATTCGTTAGTATTAGTATGTCGTTTTAGTTATTTCATGAGATCTGATCTGATCTATTTGGTGTGTGCTATAGATGCAAATCTTCGTCAAGACCCTTACAGGCAAGACCATCACTCTCGAAGTTGAGAGCTCAGATACCATTGACAATGTCAAGACAAAGATTCAGGACAAGGAAGGGATCCCACCAGACCAGCAGCGACTGATTTTTGCGGGTAAGCAGCTTGAGGACGGACGCACCCTTGCGGACTATAACATCCAAAAGGAATCGACCCTCCACCTCGTGCTCCGTTTACGTGGTGGTATGCAGATTTTTGTCAAAACTCTCACCGGTAAGACCATCACCCTGGAGGTAGAGAGCTCGGACACTATTGATAACGTCAAGGCAAAGATCCAGGACAAAGAGGGAATCCCACCAGACCAGCAAAGGCTTATCTTCGCTGGTAAACAGCTTGAGGATGGCCGTACCTTGGCTGACTATAACATCCAGAAGGAGTCCACCCTTCACCTTGTTCTGCGTCTCCGTGGTGGTATGCAGATTTTTGTGAAGACCCTTACTGGCAAGACTATTACGTTGGAGGTTGAGAGCTCTGACACAATTGACAATGTTAAGGCTAAAATCCAAGATAAGGAAGGAATCCCTCCTGACCAGCAGAGGTTGATTTTCGCTGGTAAGCAGCTGGAAGATGGACGCACATTGGCTGATTATAACATTCAAAAGGAGTCCACCCTTCACCTTGTGCTTCGTCTGAGGGGAGGTATGCAGATCTTTGTGAAGACCTTGACAGGCAAAACCATCACCCTTGAGGTTGAGAGTTCAGACACGATTGACAATGTGAAGGCAAAAATCCAGGACAAGGAAGGAATCCCTCCGGACCAGCAAAGATTGATTTTTGCTGGAAAGCAGCTGGAAGATGGACGCACATTGGCTGATTATAACATTCAAAAGGAGTCCACCCTTCACCTTGTGCTTCGTCTTAGGGGAGGTATGCAGATCTTTGTGAAGACCTTGACAGGCAAAACCATCACCCTCGAGGTTGAGAGTTCAGATACAATTGACAATGTGAAGGCAAAAATCCAGGACAAGGAAGGAATCCCTCCGGACCAGCAAAGATTGATCTTTGCAGGGAAGCAGTTGGAGGATGGAAGAACCCTTGCTGACTACAACATTCAGAAGGAGTCCACCCTTCATCTTGTCCTGCGTCTCCGTGGAGGCTTCTGAAATGTTTGGCGCTGCATCGTTTGGTCAGTTTCAATAATTGTTGTTGGGGTCTGTGACCTTTAGAACTTGTTTGTGGGCCTATGATGGCCCTTTAAATAACTTGTTAATGTTTTCCTCTTTACTTTGTGAAGTTCAGTCAGAGTGTGAGACAGTCAGTACTCTGTTATTATATAGTATATCGTTTCCATCATGATCATGTTGTGTTGTGTTCTGTGCTTTCCTACAGAATTAAAAGTGAGCTGTCCCCTGTGGCATGGTTTCTTCTCTCATTCTTGATGCCTTCTTAAATTGATCCTGTCATATTAAATAGGGGAGTTAGGATGGTCTTTGCTGAATCGGAATCCCAGGTGGGGGTTTTGATGTGCTCTTAATGATTTCTAAGAAGCTGTTTATTTGTGTTTTATACCGTTGACGAGTTTACAATGGAAGATGATCAAAACTTGTGTTGGTCTCTAAGCCTTTTCCTCTTCAGATATACCGAGTGTAGAAGGAACGTAGCAATATGAGAATATTTGGCCATATGATGAGTGACTAAGTTGAGCCTGTTGGTCTTTCTGTTGTTATTCTTAGCTGCTAATTTTGGCATTTTTCCTTTACCTCTGCTGAAGAGAGGCGTCGTAGGGAAGTTCCAATTCCATCTTGTTGGTCAATAGTAGAGTTTTCTAATGTATTTTACTGCTTAAGCTAAGGCCTGTTTGTTTTTGAGGGATCACCGTTCATTACTTCTGAGAAATGTATGGGAAAGGAAAAGGTTTCAGTTGGTGCGCAGAAATTTGTTGAATTGGGATCAAATCGAGAGCTTTTAATTGAAGAAGCAGTTCTCAAACGATTAAGCATCTTCAAGTTCCTGCGTTTTTTAGGTTCTCATATTCCCCCAATTTTGTTTTTTTACTTGTTGGACTCCAAATTCCAATAAGTTGCGTTTCATATGGTTCCAAACCTAGATGATCTTGGTCTCCTATTTCATATATATATATATATAGGCTAAAGTATATTTTTAATACATTAAGTTTACATGAAGTATATTTTTGGTTCCTTAACTTTATAAAGTATACTTTTAGTCCTATAGTTCTAACACCGTTAATTTTGCTAACGAAAAATGCAAACTTAAGTGATAACCGTGTAAATTTAAATGATGATTTTGTGATTAAATGCTATTAAGATTAAATTTAAAATACGAGTAAATTAAAAAATATGTAAAATTAGTGTAATTAAATGCTATTAGTCATCATTTAAGTTCGCTGTGTCAGCGTTTTCCGTTATTAACATTAACGGTGTTAGAATTTTAGGACCAAAAATATACTTTATGAAGTTAGGGGACAAAAAATATACCTTATATAAAACAAGTATACTTTAGCCACACACACACATATATATATATATATATATATATATTTATATATATCGTTTAAATTGATGTATCTTGTTTATGAACTTCTAAAAGTGCTTTTTTAAACACTTATTTATAATTCTTCTCACATGTTTATTTCATAAATCATGAAAATATTTCTAAAAGTTAAAACAAACATGCTCTAAATTATAGACGCTTTTTGTGGAAAACATTAGAATATTTGTAAACTTGCTCTGCATCAATACCGCCCATAACTGAATAGAAGTTCATAAAACTTTCTTCCATGTTGAATAAAAATGAATTTCTTTAATTATCTCTTTAAACAACAATTGATTCCTTTTCTTCAAATTTAGGGGAGTTTGTTTTGGCAAATCTTTTGGAAAATTTTTACATAAGCATATTATAAAAGTTTCTATCTAATTAAAATGAAGAACCTATAGCAAATGATATTTATTTTATTGGGATTGCTGTAAAAATTGTAATTATTTTAAAAGACTAAATATCAAAATAAAAATTTAAAGTATTAAATTGTCCTTTAATTAAATTTCATACATTTTTTCTCACATTCTATTTTTAAAACAAATGTGAATATTTAAATTCCATTAAACTTAGCGCAATCTGTCTTTACTTTTACCACTTGCGTATGTATGATGTATCTAAGAAGAAAGAGTAAATACCCTGTTTGGTCCCTTGAAAAAATCACGGACCCTTTTTGGTCCCTAAGTAAAAATAACTCATCTCATAGTTCCTGACCACATTTGGGACACTTCACTGCATGTGTTCTATTTAACATGGAAGGACTAACGTGGACAGTTTTTGGATTTTACAGGGATTACGGGATAAATTATTTTTACTTAGGGACCAAAAAGGGGTCCGTGATTTTTTTTAGGGACCAAATAGGATATTTACTCTTAAAAATATAACACAACAATCTTTCAATTTTATTTAAGAATCAAAATTATATAATTTTAGGAAAACTCAAAATGTTATATAATTTATTATGAATAGTAAAGAAAGTGTGTGTATAATTAAAATTATATGTAATTTTAAACAATTCAAAGGAGGTTTGCATAATTTATTTTTATGTCAAAATTGATTTATGTGAGTTTTAAAAATAAAAATCCATGTAATGGTTTTCTTGACTGAAAACTATGTAATGTTAATATACTTCAAATTGTCTAGATAATCTATTATAATTTTTATTCGAGAATGGTATTCAGGATTGCTTCTCTAGAGAAAACTCGTGTCTAATATAATCAATAAATTCTATAATATAAACAAAATAATAATAACACTTCTTTGGGATAAAGCTTTTTTATTAGATGGAAAATTCAAAATCTTCTAAATTCCTCTATTTTACTTAGAGTTTATTTTATACACGATTATATAAGTCAGCAAAATAAATTAATGATTTAAATGGGTCAATATTTGGGTTAATAATTAAATGATATATTGATGATTTGATTATGTAGGTTTTAGTTTAAAGTTAAGAAAATGGTGATTTTGACTTTTGTAATTCTTATGGAAAATAAAATTCAAATTACTTTAAAATTAGAATGTGGGAGAGATTGAAGGAAATACTATAAGAAGTTTAATCAAAGACAATTTAGTATTTTTAAATTATATTTTAGTAATTGGTCCTTCTGAATAAATATAACTTTTAAGGTCCTTCTCAATAAATATCAATTGCTCTAGGTTCTTAGTTTTGATTTTCCCTTTTTCATAATAATAAGGTTTGGTTTGGTTTGGTTTTTTTTTTTTTTGATACATCATGGTAGGAGAAAGAGGCAGGGTTTGAATCTTGGACATGAGGGAGGGAGGCATGTTAATACTGGTTCCCATGCCACTGTGCTACTAAAGCGCTGACAGTTTGGTTTTTAATTTAATATGTTTTATTTAGTTCGGTTATTCAAAAGCCTTAAACACTCTAATGATCTCCTTCGTTTGAATGGGAGGTAGTTGGTGAGGGATAGTGGATTGTATTTTATCCTTGTTTTCATTTGTTCTTTGAGTTATTAATGGATTTCAGTTTTCTTTAAAAAAAAAAAACACCCTAATGATTGTAATGTAAGGGGATTGATTGGCCATCATGTCATTAACCCCACTGCCTACTGCCTTTAATTTAGATGATGATCACGTCCACGCGATTAATAGTCTTTTCATTAAAAAAAAAAAGAAAAGAAAAAGAAAAGAGAAAAAAAAAGAGAAAAGAAAAGAGAAAAAAAGAAAAGCAAAGGTGCAAAAGTATCCACCGCCTGCATGCAATCCTTAAAGTACAAAAATACATATAATTCTTAAAAAAAGAGGATACAAATGTCAGCTCCATTAATGAATGCAAATGTCTATTAATTTTATGGTTTTGTGGGCCCCACTTTAATAAATTTTAAATAATTATTTTAAGGGAGAAGACGCAAAAGTAGCTATATGCATATCTTCCATGTACGTCTGACACCGTATACAATTTTAGGTGTAAAAATACATATAATCATTAGAAAAATAAGACAAAAATGTCAATTTAGTTTATGAAGGCAAATATTCATTAATCTATGGCTCCATTAATGAAGGGAAAAGTTCCAAATGATGAACAAACGTGGAAGGGAATTTGTAGGGAGCGGGTTGCACAAATGTGGTGACCATGTGGGTGCCAAGAGAGAGTCATTGTTAGTGGTAAGAGAGAGGATGAGAGTTTTTTTAAATAAATATTCAAAGTTATTAAAGTGGGGCATACAAAACCAAAAATTAATTAACATTTGCTTTCATTAATAGAGCTAGCATTTTTGTCCTCCTTTTTAATAATCATATGTATTTTTGCACCTTGAGGATTTATATGGTGCTAGACACGCACATGTGCGATATGTAAATGAATAATTTTGCACCTTCGCCCTTAAAACAATTTAAAATTTATATAGGGGCCCACAAAACTAGAAATTAATAGACGTTTCCCTTATTAACGGAACTAGCAATTTTATCTCCTTTTTTAAAGATCATAGTTATTTTTATACCCAAAGATTGTCTATGGTGACAGACAATATGCAGAATACGTAAATGCGTATTTCTGCACCTTGTTCCATTTATCAATATCTACTATCAATAATGCTAGCTTTTTTGTTATTGGTTCAACTGTATCGTTCACCTCATCAGTTTCCTCATTCGTTATTAGTCTTTTTTGTTTAATTTTCAATTTCCCTTTTAAAAAAGAGTTGCATTAATTTCCTCATTTATTTTACTTCTTCAAATTTAAATTTGAATGTTATTTTGGTTTGTTTCTTCCTTTCTCTTTCCTCTTATGCATTTAATGGAATTGAGGGTGTTAGATGTGCCTTCTTAGCTGCACCTCAAGTTTGGGATACTTCCCAAATGTTTTTTTTCGTGGTTCTTTTGATCGTTAAATTCTATATGAAATGAGTAACATTTTGATATCTTATAGGTGAAAACCAATTTTTTTTTCAAGATTTTACAATTTTTTAAAGATTTAAGACTCTAAACTAAAAAGAAGCTATATAAATCTTTAAAACATCGTAAAAAATTGAAAACAACTTTATTTTTGCTCATAAAATATCAAAATGTCACACATTTTAACTAGAATCTAATGACTAAAAGAACCATAAACAAAAATTCGGAAATGAACCCAAATTTAAGGCATAGCAGACGTAGCTAAAAATGTGCAACTGACATTCCACCCCCATTCAATACTATGTTTGTAACACCCCCAATTTCTAACAATTATAATGACATAAAATTTTAATGATTTTTTTATGAATAAATACTAAAATTCAAAATAACCAAATGTGGGAAGTGTTACCGCCGCACTTGTCCTAGGACAAGTGCAAGGCTACCTTATTACATTAACATAAATCCAAACTTAAATAAAAATGTTTTATTTAAAGCATAAAATAGAATAAAACTAGCTAGAATTAGCCGACTATTTTTCCTCATTTCTCATTGTTAGCTCCAACCTTGAAACTTGTTTCACTGAAATTCTACTCCCCCGAAGGATCGTCGTAGCCCAGAACACAAACATCAGCAAAAGCTGGTAATCCTAATTAAAACACAATTTATATAGCTCAAATATATTAATTAAATCAAATATATAATCACATAGCGATTGAACCAACTATTAATTCCAATATTCATCATATATTCATATACATATATTCACACTGAATCAAATATTATTCATTATCTTTATTAAATTTGTTTAGACCCGGAAACCTGCCAGTCTAATTAGTTTAGTGAGAAGAGAACCATGGTAGAGCCGGAAACCTGCCAATCTACCCTGTATAAAATATCAAATTGGCCATAAAACATTTCGTCTTAATGTGCACATCTCTTCTCAAAGTTGCTACTAGTGTCCCGGAAACCTACCAGACACCACTTTGGGAAGAACGGATATAATTAGTTCACATCAAATAATATATTGGAGGCATAAAGCCTAAGGGTTGTGTTCATCACTTTAGGAGGTACCATCCCAAAGCTATCCTCCCACGATTTAAATTATTTTAAATACACTCACATAATAAATAGATTCCTCAATAATATATATATATATATATGAAAGCATTTACAAGCTTCATTCACAAAAGCTGAAGCAACCAGAGCAGCCACATGAGGTGTGTATATTCAATGGTAATTCATCAATCTATATATATGTTTCAATTTCAAAAACCAAAACCCTCAAAGCTATCACATCCAGGCAGGTATATGCAATCATAAATGGATTTTGCAAAAAAAAAAAAAAAAAAAAGCTTCTTCATGCAATTCAAGAATGAAAGGAGTGTATGCATATAATTCAATTACTCATGCATCTACGTACAAAATAATATTCAAAGGTTGAATGGTTTTGTAAAAAGTTAATTAGGATTATATAAAATATATTTTACATATAACAATCACATATGATATATTTAGGATCATAATTACTTGTTAAGATTCATATGAAATTAACCTAAGACTCATGGAATTAGGATTACATATAATATATTTCATAGACACACACACACACATGCATATATACATTAATACATACATACATGCAAAAGCTGGAGCACCCAAGGCAAAAGATATAAGGTATTATATATATTAATGAAGAATATATGTAAGTTTCAATCATGAAAACCGAGGCACCCAAAGTGTACATGTATATTCAATGACAAATGGTTTTAAAAAAAGTTAAATGCAAATCAAGAAGGAGAAATATATGTATACAAGGAGGTAAGGAGTTCTGCTTTCATAAAGTGATTCATGCTAACCGAAAAAGAAAACATATATATACATATAAAAATGCTGCAACACATTTAAGGGTTTTTCACAAAGATCGAGATCGACATGCAACAATTAACTCCTATTGTTCTGGGGATTAGGATTACATATAATACATTTCATATATAACAACCCTATCAAAACTTATATAAAACTAACCTAAGACTCATGGGAATTAGGATTAGCAAAATAGAATGTAGAGAAAAAGAATAAGCACGAGACGCAAGGTTGTTCCAGATTACCTGGTCTCCGTTTTGCTAGCCTCTTAGAAGAATAATTGATACAAAAAAAGAATAGAGGAAGTAGTAGAAAATAATAGTAGAAGAGTATGAGAGTATTTAGGGTTAGCTTAGACATCTATTTATAACTTAAAATTAGGATTTAGCTTTGGACTCTTTTACTCTTACCAACTCATTAATAGGGTATATTAAATTAAATCAATCAACCATGATGTGAATTTAATATGATAGGATATATTAAATTCAATCAATCAATCATGGTGTGAATTTAATATGGCTTGGTTGACAAATAGTGGACTTATTACCTCCCCTCTTTCTTAGTGCATAAGTTGGAAAATCCTAAGGCAATTAAGACTAGAAGTATTTGTGATAAGTAGATATTTTATAATTAAATAAGTATAGATTCTGAGATATATTTGATTGAATTTATTAATATTATACTTATTTAATTATCTTTTATATATTTATCAATCTTTTAATTAAATATAGGATAAAAGAATATTATAACATAAAATTTATTTATATCCTATTTTATTATGCTGGAGATATTATAGGAAAAAAGAATAAAAAGGAATCAACAAATATATATATATATATATTTTGAAACATAATAAAGCATTAGAGGCGTGAGCTGGCATTTGATTGGTAACTTATATCCACATATATTAATATAATATATAAGATATATTATATTGGATAAAAGGAGAATCAGATTTGGATTGCAAAAAGTTGGATATATGGGTGAAGGTGCGATTTCGCCAATAAACTATTGGCTCAAGAGCGTCCAACACAATTAATTATTAGTTGGACCTAAAATGCTAACAAACTATTTAAAATGTTAAATTACCACAAAACCGTTAGTGCTCCGTGAACGCCGTTTATTGATTTAAATTGGGGGAATTAATTGACCTCTATGAGATCCAGATCCACTCCTGGTCACCTCTGCAACAAGCCACCCGCAGTCTCTGAACCACAAGTCGAACCAGAGAATTTCCAGCAAGCTGTCCGTAATTTCCGGTGAGATTCTGCAGTTGCCGGCAAATTTTTTGAGATTTCCGGTGAAGATTCCAGATCGAACCAGAAGTAGCCTTGCAGAGTCAGGTTTCAGCGACTTGCAGAAATAGAACATAGCCAGGCGACGTTCTCCTTCACCGTCTCTGGACTTAACCATCGCGTTGGTCTTACCACCTTCAACATTGGTGAATTAAACGGAGGAAGGAGAAGGAGAGAGGAGAAAGATTGCCGAAGATAAAGAAGGCAAGATTGCCCAGTCTATTCGATCCTGTTCGACCAGTCCGCGCTGTCAAGAATCTGACCTAAACCTAAATGGTTATTGTCGGAACCGAGAATGTTATCGATGGGGACTAGGCTGAGATCCGTGAGGGCGGCTGTGTGGCCGTTCACGGTTGGGGCACCGTTATTGTCAGGGGAGGAATGTTGCTGAGAGGAAACCTTGTTGGACAAAATGGCGCAGGAGCTCTGCTAGTCGGCGCGGTTGGCGGCGACTCAATGGGCATGGGAGAAGCGGGAGATTGGAAGCCGGAGCTGCATTTGACAACAGGTACAGAGGGAAGTGGACGAGTGGGGACCAGAAACTAAAGAGAATGGGAAGAGGCGGGAGAGAGGGAGTGCATAGCGAAGATATGTTGAAGGAGGAGGATGGGATTAACGGTGTTCACTGAGGACTAACGGTTTTGTGGTAATTTAACATTTTAAATAGTTTGTTGGCATTTTAGGTCCAACTAATAGTTCATTGTGTTGAACGCTCCTGAACCAATAGTTTATTGGCGAAATCGCACCTTCACCCTTGGATATATATTAAAAGGACGCACAACACGCATGAAAAGAAGAGAACGGAGACATTAGAGCATAGACGCAGAGCGGTTGACGTACAGGGAGGAGCGAGAGGAGCCGTAGCACTTTGGTGATCTTTCCTAGCTCTTTCTATTCTTTAAACTTGAAGTTTTATCTTTTTGTTATGAATTTAATTTTAGCCATGTGTGGCTAATTTTCTTTGCAACCTAGAATAGCTATGAACTTATTTGCGGATTAGATTTAATTTTCATTGTTTAATTAAAATTGATATTAATTTTGGTTGCTTAATCTTGTTTAAAATTTATCTATTTAGTAATTGGCCATCATTGAATATGAATTAGAGAATTAGGATTTACCTTGACGAAGGGAATTTTAATTAGGCTCTCAGATTAAGTAATATGAGATTAAATTACGATTTAATTTGTAATTAGGATAGATATATACCTAATGGCCTCATATAATTGTTGAAGAGTGTGTCCGAGTTATGTTGCCTCTTCTGTCTAATTATGTTAGACATAACAAATTATCCTTAAGAGAGGGTTATAAGTGGACCGACAGGCACTTATAGCTATTTATACTTGAGATTAACAAAATTGATATTAAGGTTAATTAAATTAATGAAAACAATGTTTAGGAAACAAATAAAGGATTAGTGACTCTAAGTTGCTTGTTCGATTCGTGTGGTAGTTTTTATTATTTTAATTTCAGTTTTGATTTCTTTTATTAATTAAATTCAATCTGATTTGCTCAACTTAAACGAAATTGTGAGATTAATGCTTAACTGAAGTTATGGATACTAAGTCCTCATGAGAACGATATTTTACTTACTCTTTATTACTTGATACGGCTCGTGCACTTGCGGAGTCTATAGGCTATAAAGTTTTGCCCTATCAATTTGGCCCACCAAGGTTATATAAAATAAAATAAATGAGTTATTAATATTAATAATAATCTGGGGTATTACAATGTTATTTTCCATTGGCCCAATTCTCCTACCATAGGAATTTTCCTTGGCTTTTTGACCAATTTGCCCCTAATTAAATACCTAATTACCAAAATGCCTTTGTCTGGAAATATATCACCAATCTGCCCCTGTTTAGTAATTATACCCCAAGATGTAATCGACTAAAACACGGGGCCTTATTTTTTATTTTTATTTTAAATTTCCTCACGATGTAATTGACTAAGCATTGTAGCTTAGTTGATTACATTGCTTCAGATGGGTTTTTTTAAAACCCCATTTATCCCAATCGAACCCTAATACTCGATTAAACCTCCCCAGACCACTCCCCCTCTGATTTTTTCGCCAAAATCTTGCTGAATCCTTTGGTGGGTTGCGAAGGAAACTTCAATCTAGTGCCATTTGATTCCATTTTGGTATGTCTCATCTCCATTTCAAATTTCCGCCATCATTTTTGCGTTTATGCGAACCCCCATTTGCGTTTTTGCATTTTGTGCTTTTCATTGGGTGGCTTTGTTGTATATCTTTGATTGATTTGAGTATTTCATTCCTATTTATGGATGAAAATGATGAATGTACATGTGAAAGTGAAAAGATTGACATCGGTTGAGAATTTTTTGATTTTTGGATGAATCTCACTTCGGTTTTGTTGATTTTTTGGTTGTTGCTTGTGTTTTTTTTGTTAAAATGATGAATGTTTGTTGTTTATACTGATTAATATTTGTTTATGTTGCTTGGATTTTAAGTTTTTCGAATAACTCATCTCCTTGAATGTTTGTTGTTTATGTTGATTGTGTTGGTTTAGTGAAAATGATGAATGTATATTGGAAAGTGATAATGATGAATGTTTCTTGTTTGTTGATGGTTTGTAATGTCCCTTTGTAGGTCTTTGTTGTTATAATGCGTCGTAAAGAAGCTCCCACTAACACTGGCAATGAGGGTGCGAGGCGAACGAAGCAATGAGCGAACCGTGGGGCATCCTTCTCTAGGGCACAACAGCATGAACCCATTGTTGATCTCCTTTTTGGATATCTGGTTGAAGATGATGAAGAACATCATGCACGATTCATGGCTTTGTTTGCTAGGAGACCCATTTGCAAGCCGAAGTCATTAGATGTGCCATTCTTTGCGAGGGAGGGATTTGAGATAGTGCCGTTGTTGGAGGGTTCCCACTTGAGAGTCTTGGCAAAGATGGTATGTCCATACTCAAAGGTTATGGGGAGAGCTTTCTACCATAACCTCAGCTACATAAATGGTGATCTGCAGTCTTGCATCTGCAGTATGGACATATTGATGACGGCTCCCATCTGGACGGAGTTACTAGGATATGATTTTGATGGGGAGGATACAATTCAGTATGATGGGGATAGCAATGCCCCTATTGATGGATTTGTTCGAGATGAGGCTATGCATGAGGCCAGGAGCTCATAGGGCTATATTTACTGTGGGCCAGCTAAGTGTGGATGCTTATATCTTCTACTACGTCATCACCCACATATTGTTCCCTCAACCTTACAATCATTCGAGGGTGTTGGAGGGTGACATTCCTATTATGTGGGCTATTCGTCATGGCATACAAGTGAATTGGAGGCACTACATTTGTTGGATGATGCATAAGGCCAAACATAAGGATAACGCTGCACTCCTATATGCCTATCTGGTTTAGAAGATATTGACACATTTTTGTGTTCCTATGCACCCTGAGCAAATGGTGAGTTAGAGAACGTAGAATACTAGGTTTGGACAGCGTCTATTAGAGCAGTGCAAGATCTCCAAGGGGCCAAATGGTGTGTGGCAATACACTACTATCGAGGAGGAAGTACCTTATGCTGGCCTGGTTCCACCCATTGTTCCTCCTGAGGTCCATGATGATGATGATGACGATGTTGATATGGAGAACATAGTTGAGCCGGAGGGTGGATTCTCGTTTCGTGATGTCATGAAAGGCATCAATGCTACCCTAAAGAAGATAGGTAAGATGGGGCTGAAACAAAAAAAGAGGTGGAAGAGCCACGTTGATAAGGAGAATGAAAGGTGGAGGTGGATGTAGGGTCGGATGAAAGGGTTAGAGGATAGGCTTAGTCAGTTGCAGTTTGGACGAGAGCAGGAGGCAGCCGATGACGACGACCAGGGAGCTCCATCTTTTGAGGAGGAGGAGGAGGAGGATACTTACTCATCTGAAGAGGAAGACGAGATTTAACATCATTTATTTGTACTGACATTGTTGTGTTTTGACTTTATGTTTATTTTGACTTGGTTTTTTTTGTGGGGTTAAACTTTGTCCATTTGTATTGACATTGTTGTTGTTGTTGTTTTTTTTTTATTATTTAAATGAATGTTGCTGCTTTTGGTTTATGTGGTTTCATAATCATGATTATTTTGACTTGATGCTTTTGGTTTGTATTGACCTAAAATATTGATTTTGGGACATTAGTAGACCAAACCCATGCAACACCTATGAAATGATGCTCAAAATACCTTCTCCAAGTCACATTGATATGTAAAAATTGCCCTCATATACTAGGGACAACCATCAGCATGGTTTCGACACCTTATCACAAACCTATGCTCATCACTTTTTTCAACTTTGGTTGTACGATGAGACTTCATGCAATATAATTTCACGGCATGCTGCATTTCAAACTTAGAAGGAAACTGCTGATACAAATATAATGGATCACCTAAATGCCAACTTGTTAGTTCTCTATGTGTTTTGATAATAATTAACAATTTTAAACGCAATGTGAAGTTTGTCTTTGGTAAGTTGAAAAACTTACTGTCAAAGGCAAACTCGAGTTTTGGTTTCAAAACTCGAGTTTGGACTTGACAGAGAGTAGCTCAATTTTAATGATCTAAGCAAAACTCCAATTTTTATTTAAAAACTCGAGTTTTGGCCTTACAGAGAGCACTCCAATTTCTTCACAATTAGACAAACTCTAGTTTTTAGAAAAAACTCCAGTTTCCAGTACACAGAGACACTTCAATATTTTCTGGAAAAGACAAAACTCGTTTCCATTTGGAAACTCGAGTTTTGGTCATACAGAGAATCTCCAACATTTTGAGCTTATGAAAACTGCAGTTTTGATATGGAAACTCCAGTTTTTCAGTTTACCATGAATTTTCCAAGTTTTTCAAAATTTTGAGAAAACTCGGGTTTACACTTGGCAGAGAGTTTTCAAGTTTTACTCAATAATTGAAAACTCTAGTTTTGATTTGGCACAGATTTTTCAAAGTTTTCATACTTAAACAAAAACTTGAGTTTAGTTTTGGAAACTCGAGTTTTGACCAACTCGAGAGCTTTGCTCTTTTTCAATGATTTGAAAACTCCAGTTTTGTATGAAAACTCCATTTTTGACGTTTTGGACTAAAATCCATATCTCATGTTAAAAGTCTAAAACTCGAGTTTGAAAATGGAAACTCGAGTTTTGAGCTTTTGTTCAAACTATGGTTCAAACCTCAAATCGTGACTTTCATCTCTGGAAGGAGGAAACTCAAGTTTAGTTATGGAAACTCGAGTTTTGCTATAAGTGCACAGTGCTAAACGCCAGTTTTGATGAACAAACTCGAGTTTACATTGCAAAGTTTGAAATTCGAATCTGACGAATCTATGAAACCCTCTTTTTTGATCATAATACTTCCTATCATCATTCATTAATATTCCGAGCTATGTTTAACCACTTTGTTAATGAGTTTTAGATGATTTAGAGGATATTAATTGAAGGTAAAAGCAAAAGCAAAAAATGACGTCAGCACATTAAATGCAAAACCCAGAAAGCTTGCATTCTTTTGGACAATCACTCTGCACACGTTACCAAAGGATTAAAGTCTACTTTCCACATCTAGTAGCTACTCTTCCAACGGATTAATATTCAAGAAGTCAACCATAAACTTCTGTGCAACTAGATTAAGCAAAGAGTAGAGAGAGAAGAAGACCTAAGCTCACACTAATCCTTCCTGAATGTCTCCAACGGTTACATTAGGGATTTCAACGGTTATTTAATGCTCTCTTGATATAAATAGAGCTGCATTCAAGTCTTCTCAACAACCAATCTGCAGAAAATGAAATTCATTCAAGTTTCCAACTACTCTCTGAGTTTTCTTGAGCAAAGTATTTGTTCATACAGTCTGTACTTCAGTGTTCATATTTATCTACTATAGAGAGAGTTCAATTATTGTAGATCATTCATTGTAAGAATCTCAAGTTAGGGGACTTGGAGATTGGGTTATTGATTGCAACTTGTAAGGGGGAGTAAGTTCTAGTGAGAGAGTTACTCTTAAGTTACAGAGTG
Organism: Acacia crassicarpa; assembly: GCA_034222035.1. Lineage (NCBI taxonomy): Eukaryota > Viridiplantae > Streptophyta > Magnoliopsida > Fabales > Fabaceae > Acacia > Acacia crassicarpa. Next base: position 38,508,464 of record JAWXYG010000011.1, read on the forward strand.
TGTAATCAATTGATATAGTGAAATCCCAGAGTGTCTGGGGACTGAATGTAGGTGAAGAGGTTGGACCGAACCAATATAAATTTCGTGTGTCTTGCTCTTTTTCCCTATACTCTGTTCAGCTCTGTTTTAGTGTTAAAAAACAAAGCAATTAGAAAAGTTTTTAAAATCCCCAATTCACCCCCTCTTGGTGATTTAGCTCCACTTTCACAACCACCTTGCCTGTCATCATCACCATACAACATCTCCATGTCATCATCACAGTGCGCCCAATTAGTGAAGGAATAGTGCGGGATTTCGTTCCAAAATGGCTCAGTCTCAGGCCCTACATCTGTCAAAATGTTTTTTTTTGTCAGAACCACTAAATCAAAATTACAATTACAAATAAAAGTTTACTAACTTACCATTGCTAATTGGGTCAACACAAAGCAATGGCATTGTTGCGGTACTTGGGTTTACTGGGTTCGTGTGAGCATCAAAATCATCCTCCACATCAGTATCTGAGGTGTCACCTAGTGGAATAAACCTCTCATATTCATCCTCCTCCACGCTTTGCATATTCTCATCTTCCTCATCCTCCTCTTCTTCCGCTAATGTTATCTGACTTAAGACTTGTGAAAGTGTAGATAAACCGACAGGTCTGTCTTCTTGACCAAAATAGTGTGGAGATCTTGTATGCATGGGTACAGATGATGATTCAACAGATTCAAGCTCAACATATATCTCAAAAAAATTTTGTGATTTCCGATTAGCAAATGCATCTATGACACACTCTACGTCTTCATCATCACATAGATCATTACTAATGTAGTATACACTATCCTTACCCACTATAGTCTCTACTTTGGCAATCAACCGATAAATGCATTGGCTTCCATGTAGCCCCAATTTTTGGTAAATTCTTTCTTTGAGCTCGTTGCACGTAGTGTTCCGTTTGATTTTCATCATTTTTGTTTTTTCTTCAAATTGAACACCATTGGGACCTTCAAAATGCCTCCAATTATGGTAGATTACAATAACATGTGTGTTTGAACTTGTACTCATCCTTCACACCAGAATTTGGGAGCTGTAAAAGGAAGGGTTTCAAACTACCAAAAAAAAAAGCTTAACAAAGTGAAATGGAGATGAGAACATACCAAAATTGAAGCAAATGGCACTAGATTGAAGTTTCCTTCGCAACCCACCAACAGATTCAGCATGGTTTTGGTGAAAAAATCAGAGGGGGAGAGGTTTTGGGGAGGTTTAATCGAGTATAAGGGTTCGGTTAGGGAAAATGGGGTTTTAAAAAAACCCATATGACCCGATGTAATTTACTAAGTACTATAGCTTAGTCGATAACATTGCGTGGAAATTAAAAAAAAAATGAGGCCCCGCGTTTTAGTCGGTTACATCTTGGGGTGTAATTGATTAAACAGGGGCAGATTGGTGATATGTTTCCAGACATGGGCATTTTGGTAATTAGTTATTTAATTATGGGAAAATTGGTCAAAAAGCCAATTTTCCTTGATTGACAAGTAATTCACTTATTTCTTCTTCTAAAAACTTTTTATTTTCTACATTAGATCCCTTTTGTAATGCTTACAATTACTTCACGACATGATATTGTTAAACCTAGCTATCACCTAAGGGGGGTGAATTGGGTGTTTGATAAAACTTTAGATAACTTTGAAAATCTTTTCGTGACTTACTGAAAGCAGTTCGTATGACAGTAACAATTTGTAAAGTGATAGTCATTCAATCAACCATACATGTTGGAAATATAAGAGTTTAGGGAAGAGAATCTGCAAACTGTGATTTATACTAGTTTGGCCCAATCCTTGACCTACGTCCAGTCCCCAAGCTCTACTTGAGATTTTCATTCCACTATCCCCTTTTTTAATCTAGGCACAAGAGAAGCCTATACAATCCCACAAGTTCACCCAGGCACTTATGAAGCCAAATCGCTCACTAAGATACTCCCCTTACACACCGTAAGGTTACAATATATTTCCCACACAAGATTACTCAATCTTGAGTTACTCTCAGATAAAAGTGATTACAATCAATCTTCTCTCTTAGAAGAGAATGAATAAACACTGAAGTACAATTCAAGATCATCTCACTCTCTACGGTAAACTATGTAAGCATTGAGAACAGAGAGTAAGTGAATATCAGAGTATTGACATTTTGAAGATGTAAGCTCGTGTCTATGTGTTCGCATGTACGCTTTCTTCTGTCGCTCTTCCTTTATTTATAGACAATTAGCATTGATGTTGTTGGAAGCATTCATCTGTTGTGTTTTGGCTGTTGTGAATAGTAGCCATTGAGTCACTTTGAAAATATCCGTTAGAGTTGAAGCATGAAGTGTCTATATAATTGCCGTCATTATATTCTTTAATTCCTTTGTTCGGTGAATATTACCGTTGGAGAAGTAGGTAGAAGGAATGAAATAATCTTGCCCAAAACGTCTTTTAAATGTTCAGAGCTATGACAGTTGGTTTAGTGTCTCGAAGTGGTAATCGCATTAAATGCTTCTCTGACACATGAACTACTTTATGCAAATTTGTTGTTAATCCATGATAAAATCATCTAAAACTCATTAGCAAAAGTTATAATGATGCTGCTCGAGCATGCTTTCTCCTCTGCTCAAGCATGGTGCTTGAGCATGACATATTCATGCTTGGGCAAGAGGCATCCAGAGATGAAGAATGAAGCATAGATTGATGTTGCTCGAGCACTCTTTTTCCTTTGCTCGAGCATCTTGTTTGAGCATGCTTTTACCTCTGCTTGGGCATGACTCTTCAACTTGTAAAGTTCTTGCTTAGCCCGATGATGCTTGGGCACGAAGAATGCCTTACTTGAGCTAGCTTCTTTTATCAAGAGTGAATAAGCATAATACTCTTTAGTATAAAGCTCAACTTCCAGAATGTAGATACTTTCAGGAAATAAGAATATTTACAACACAATAGTCAATTTCTCGTGAGCATAACATCTTCGATATAGTTTCAATTTTGGCAAACCATGCTTGCTCATAAAGGTCTCAAAGTCTTTTTTCCAATGCAAGAAGAATCAGCTCCAAACTCATTGTATTTTGTCCGTTATCATCAAATGAATGGAGGTTGTTCTTGATCAACGTTTTTGCAGCATCCTGAACTGACCGTCAACTTCAAAACATCATATCTCCTTCAATTGATCTTTTTTTCTTCTTTTTTTTTTTCGTGATCTTGATGTTTTTGAAAAGGTATTTGAGTCTAGTTTCAAATGACACCAATTTCTGCTCAATTGGATTTGTAGATTGTGAGATATACCCAAAATACCAAAGATTGGTCTGCTGTGTGGCGTGAATTTCAGTTCCAACTTCTACAATTCATAGCTCCTTGATTTGAACTCCTTTGGGCTTGTATTTTATATCAAAATGACACATTGGGAGTCTAGTTTCATATGCCACTGGTTTCACCTCAATCCGATCCCTAGTTGGAGAGATATCATCAAATTACCAGGGGTCGCCCACTGAAACGCGAAACAGAGGTGAACAGAGTGCTAAAAAACGTTGTTGCTCGAGCAAGCACAGTTCTCTGCTCGAGCATGGCAACTTTTGTTCTCGAGCATGACACCATTCATGCCAAAATTTCTGTAGCAAAATATTATTCATCCAGAAGTTTGAACTTGCTTATTTTAACTCCGAATTGAGCCGTTCCAACTTCTGTTTGATCACAGAGACTTAAATATTGATATTCTCATGATATTTAACAAGTTCTTCTTTCTTCAATCTCCTCTTGATCATTCTTCATTGTATTAAAATTCACATCTACATTAAATATAAGAATTAGTCAAAGTAGAAAATAAATGTAGTATGCAAACTTTTTACTCTGAATAATGGCATCTATATAAGACATCATCAAAACTAATGATACCCAACAAATATTATTATATTATTTTGTTATAATGAATTCAAAAGTTCTCCAATCTTTGAAATCCTGCCACTTACTAGTTATTATTTTATAATTCAATCTTTGCATGGTTTAGGAACTTAGACCGGACTGGCTAGTTTAAACTAGAAACCGTCGAACTAGTCGGAAAACCGGTCTGAATTAGGGGAAACTCAAGTTGACTCTATGACTCTGGGTCAACTTGGCAAACTCGGCCAAAACTGGCTGACTTGAGGCTGTGTCACTGAGTTATGAAGGAAAAAAAATCAAATGGAGACTGTGTGCATAGATCAAGGAAGATGAAGAGGTAAGAAGAAGAGAACTGATGTGAAGGTTGGTTGGAATATGTTTTCCACTACAGCCACCTTCTTCACTGGCATGAGCTTGGATGGAGTGAAGGTGATGAGTTGCCAGTGTTAGGTTTCAAGAGAATGAAGTGTAGGTTGAGGGCGATGGAAGCTATGGATGATGGAGCTTTGTTAGTGATGGAGGGAGGAGGAGGAGGCTTATGATGAGAGAGATATATGAGATCTAAATGTGAGACGTGAGTGCCAGGAGGGAATAGGGAAGTGGATATGATGGAGGGAATAAACAAAGATGAGATTTGAATATGATAAAAGAGAAAGATGATCTGAACGATGTGATGGATATGATGGAGAATAGGTGAGAGCAAATTGTGAATATTGTTTTAAAAAAGTTTTTACAAACAAAAAAATGGAGTGTGAGGAAAAAAAATAAAAAATTCATTACGTACAGCTTGCACAAATGAGTGATTGTATCTAATAAATTTTTTTTCCTAAGGTGTCCCCTTATATCTCAAATTGGTTATACAGATACTCTAATTATTTTAAAAAATATTTTTATTATTACAATATGAATAATTTTAACTATTTTAAGTAAATTATTATTTTTAATTAATACCAGTTTGACTCCGATACTCTCATCGATTGAGTGATCAGTCCGAGTTTCAGAAACTTGAATCTTCCTCGTCTCTCTCTTCATCTCATTATCTTTTTGGGGCCTGGCTTTCCTCCAATGCTTTTAAAATCCGCTGTCCTCCTATACCTTCAAACGACTTCATTTAATGTCTTTTTCATTCCTGTTTTTTGTTCCTCTCATTTCCCTCCCGTAACGCACATGCGTCTTCTATTTTTTTTCCTCCCGAGACAAGCAAACATACGTCAGTACCATTCTTCTTTCTTTTGCACCAGCACCCCTTTCTTCTTCCTGAATCTGCGTGGGAAAATCAAAGGAAGTGGGAAAAGATTTTAGAGAAGACGAAATCGAAGGAGGTAGAAACAAATTTTCGAGTCTGAGTCAGTAGAGTATTTCTTGTAAACAAATGCCCAATGATTCAAATTTTTTAATTGCAATTTGCCATATTGTCCTAGTGTCTTGACTATTAAGCTTAAAACTGTGATTTATGGAAATTTACTGGGCTAGCTAGTACTAATACTTTGAGTTTGGAGTGTGAAATAATGACATTTGAATCTATTTTCTTGCGTTTTGCAATGAACCATTTTAATCTATGTTCTTGCATTAAAACATAGTATGAAAATATGCCCAATAAGGAACAAGTCATTCTAATAAGGAATACTTATTTATAGGTCTGTTCTATGCTTATTTAAAGAATACTTTTATATCAAGCTAAACCAAACTATAGTTTAGTTCTATACTTTGTTTGTTCATGTGAAATTCTGACATTGATTTTTTTTTAAAAAAAATCTTAGAAGGATATTTTGGTCTTCTGATATTAAAAGTATGCATGTTGGATTAAAAAATAATAGAATTTTCATGAATATACTAACAGATAGTTTTGAAGATGCTTTCACTTTTGCTTAAATAACTTTTTTCAGAATATATCAATTTTGTTGTGATTTTATATTTATATTGGGTATATATTTTTCAATTTTGTAGATGGGTATAAATTTAACTCCTCGACTTGATTTTGAATTTAACAATATAGAAGAAGTGTGATAATTTTGGAGGGCATATGGCAGAAGAATTGGTTTTCACTGTTCGAAAACAGAGCTTTAACAAGAGCAAAAAAGACAAATCAAAATATTCTTCTTATCCATGTGTTTGTCGTAAAGAAGGGGTGAAGAAACCAGACATTCGTGATGTGAAAACTAGAAAGCCTAGAGAAGAGACAAGAACAAATTGCAAAGCAAGAATAAAAGTTAAAGAAGTAAATGGAAAGTATAGAATAAATGAAGTTTTCTTGCATCATAACCATCCTTTTCAATCTCCTGAAGCTGTTCATCTGTTTGCATCGTTTCGAGGATTAACACCAGCTCAACAATATGAATTAGAAAATGTTGAAAAGGTTGGAATTAGTCAAAAATCAGCATTCAATTTGCAAAGCCAAGGTCAAGCCAATTTGGGATATACAAGAGGTGATGTGAAGAATTTTCCTAATTCAAGAAGGCAACAAGCTATGAAATACGAGGAAGCAAGATGTATATTTGGGTATTTTGAGTGTCAATTAGCAGAAAATCCATCTTTTTTTCATGCTCACCAAATGGATTCAAAGGAGCAGGTGACAAACGTATTTTGGGCTGATGCATGCATGTTGGTTGACTATGCTTGCTTTGGTGAAGTAATTTCACTTGATATAACTTATTGCACAAATCGTGACCATAGACCTCTTGCAATCTTCTCTGACTTTAACCATTACAAAGGAGGGGTAATAGTTGGAGTGGCATTGTTATATGATGAGACTGTTGAGAGTTTCAAATGGTTGTTTGACACTTTTTTGTGTGCACACAAAAATGCCCGGCCACTAACCATGTTTACCGATCAAGATGCTGCTATGTCACGTGCATTACAAGAAGTGATGCCAGAGGTAAAGCATGCCTTGTACACCTGGCAAATTTCAAAAAATGCAATGAAGCACCTTCCAAGCTCAATGGTTAGTGACTTCAACCATTGCATGTATCATTGTTGGGATGAAGTTGAGTTTGAAGAAGCTTGGCAAACATTGCTATCCCAACAAGATATGACAAAAAACTCGTGGTTTATGTCCATGTATCAAATAAAAGAGAAATGGGCAGCATGCTATATGAAGAACTCAAGGACACTTGGCATGAGAAGCACACAAATTCGTGAAAGTGTCAATGTGTCTATCAAAAGTTGCACCCATGCTAAATTGGATATCAATGGATTCATCCAACAATTTGAATAAGTTCTAGAGGATAAGCGTCATAAAGAATTGAAAAGTGATTTTGAGGCGCTTGATAAGTTGCCAAGGTTGATATTACAAAGTTCAAGTACGCTTCGTCAGATTTCTGATGTATATACTTGACCTATTTTTAACTTGTTCCAACAACAATGTGATCTATGCGATGCTACATGTATAAAAGAGAGGAAAGAAAAAAAGATCATTATGGATGTGGAGGATAGTGTCACCATGTTTGATTACGTGATCACCGTGGATGGAAGTAAACGAGAGCATAGTTTCACATTTGATCCTTTGACAGAGACAATAACTTGTAGTTGCAAAAAGTTTGAACGAGTTGGCATATTATGTTGTCATCCATTGAGAGTGTTGAATGAACTTGATGTCAAATTACTCTCTAAGAAGTATATAGTAAAAAGGTGGACAAGAGAAGCACGATGTGGTGTAGTGTACAATATTAAAGGGAAACAAATTGAAGTTGATCCTAAACTACAAAGATCAAATCTGTATAGACGATTATGCCCTTTACTTGTTAAATTAGCTAATGATGCATCAGAAAGTTCAGAGACATTCTCTCTTGTTCATGAAGCTATCTTGGAACAAAGTAAAAAGGTGACCAAGCTTCACATAAAATACATATTAGATGATGGTAATGGTGATGAGAATGGTGTAGGGAATCATGATGGCAATAATGGTGGTGGAAAAATTGTTGGCTTCAAAAAGGGATATGGTAGAAAGACAAGTAAAAGAATAAAGAGTTGTCTTGAAATTAGTTGAAGAAGAGGAATAACAAAAGCCTCTAAAAAGCCTCGTTAAGCTTTACAGGTATACTTTTGAAGTATGATTATTGTTTTCAAAGATATTTAATGCTTATTACATATTTGATGTTTATCTCTAAAAATGTTTTAGGGACACCATAATCAACTTCAAAAAGCTGAGACATCAACTCCAGTACTACATGATAACATGATTGTAGATAAGTCTTAATCAAGTCAAATGACTATTACGAATTTATTGACGGTATGTCATATGATGTTGAATAGCATAGGCAACTAGTTTGTTTTATGTATTGAGAGATTTATTTCTTTTTTGTTTTATTTTTTATAGGCACCACTTGATTGTCACGTTACATTGCTTGAAGCATTGGATTTTAGCCAAATATATAATGTTGGTAAGCATAAAGAATAATGATAATGAAAGAAAACAATTTAGTCTCTTGCAGTGAAATATGAAATTTTTTACATAGCATTGTCTCATCTTACAATAGTGGACAAATTCAAGACTGTTGATATATATTCACAAACACTACAAAGTTGCATTGTGTTACAAATACAGATTCAATGATTGACTTTGATCCTTCTACATGAAGCCTCCATTCCACCTTATTTTGTCCAGCTCTTTTGTATAGCTTCCTTTGGCCTTGCTCTTTATTTTGCTCAAGTAGCCTCATTTTGTACTTATTTTGGTCTGCTCTTTATTTTGGTCAAGCAGGCTCCTTTTGTACTTCCTTTTGTGTTTACTCTCTATTTTGGTGAAGCAGGTTCATTATTTGTGTAATCTATTATGAAGTAAAGCCCATGTATTATTCATTGTAATTAGTTTCAATCATATTTTGTTTTGCTGAAAATGTGAAAGATAACATTTTCAATATAACAACTAAACTTCTCCATGTATTAGTCATTCTTGATAGCAAATAGAATGAGTAAAACAGAAAATTTGTGATCATGATGTCAATTGTTCAAACTCACCAAAAAGCATAAGACACATTAGACATTCAAGGAACCATTGTCCAAACATGCTATTGATATAAATCGGTAAAACTCAATGAGTAAAACAGCTTATGGATGTCATATAAATTCAAGGAACCATTGTCCAAACATGCTATAAACTTGATATAAAAGCACCCCCTAAGTTTGAAGCTATCAATGTTTTTCCTATGCTACCGAAGAAAGCAATAATCAGAAAGTACACAACTTTATCCTACAGATTGAAAAGTTATCCAAACTCAATGAAAGTTACACATGTAGGATAGACCAATGTAGGTAAACAGGTTACTAAATGCAGGTTTGTCTTTCTTACCAAACAAGACTTATGTTTATGGCATGGTGAAAAATATGTGAAGTGGGACTTCTAGTGCCTCAGCAAGTTGCTGGACCACTAGTCCACCACCACTTCATAATAAAAGAGTTTCCAACAAATGTTTTTTCCTCAATCTTTAATTCTAACATCCAAGGGCCAACTAAGTTGAAATTAACAAGAACAGTTTCCAATGTCACTTGCAAAGCCTGTAAATATATTTCCAAATCATGAAGCTTGAAGGGATTTATTTTCACCAGCGCTGATAGAGTTTTAGGATTTGTTCGCGCTAGTAAAAACTTGAAATGCTGAAAAGAAGGGAGGAATTGGTTGGGGGGGGGATTCAAATACTCCAGTAACAATTCACTTGACCCTAAAAGAAAGAAAGGAATGAAAACAAAAAAACCAAGAATAAAGCATTATTTATTGACCAACTCCTCTTTAAACCATCAAATGAAGTCTAGTTACGACAATCCTCTAAAATTACTTGCATCACTCACAATATTTACAGAATTGAAGTATGTATGAAAATGAAGAAACAGTGGCCTACAATGATGAAAATTCCCCTGGAGTTAAGGCAATACATAAGTTAAGGGGGAAATAGTAAATGACACTGGTTCCAATAAGGTTAGCATGTCGTGCCTTATTGTATTCCCACTGAAAGCCAGAGAGAGGTATAGTTATGTCTGTTAAGAGACTGGCTTTCCTCCGCTACTTCTAAGATCCACTGCCCTCCTATATCTCAAAACAACGCTATTTTCTTACTCAAAAAAAGAGATCTCAACCCTCCATTTTTTTTTAATCAAAGCCGTTGGTTTTGAGGGATGTTTGCTCTTCGTTTTTGCAGGACCATTCACCAGATCTGGTTGAATTGCAGCAACTCCAAAGCTCCAATCTGTTATGAAACCTTCCCCTTTCTTGTTGATCAAAGAGCACGAAAGCATCCTCTCACAACTACATCTTCCTTTCTCGCTGGTTGAACAAGGTATATAGAATCATAGGCGTCGAGTCTCTGCTTGATGGCTAGTCTAGTTTCTTCGTGAACAAGGCTACTCACTTAGCTTACAAGACCTCTTCCTCGTACTTTTGAAAATTTGAGCAACTTATGAAGATTGTAAGTTGGCTTTTGTTCTTCTTGCAACCTGTTAATCGAATTCAATTGAGGCAACATAATCGATTTTTTTTTAAATTTTGTTTTTCTATTTGGATTGGCCTTTATCCTATGCTGAGATAACTCCTAATTTTCTATCAGTTTCGTGAAAGTGGAGCCCGAATACCCAAGAGGGGGGGTGAATTGGGTATTCTTATAATTTTTGCAAAATGCTCTGTTTTGAACAACCAAAAACAGGGATTAACAGAGATGAGGGAAGAAGAGCTTGGACACAAGAATTTATACTGGCTCGGTCTCAACAACTTGACCTACATCCAGTCCCCAGACTCTCTGGGATTTTCACTAACTCAATGATTACACACTCTTTTCTCAAGAAGTGATTCTCTCACTAGAACTCACTACCCCTTACAAGTTGTAATCAATGAACCCAACCACCAAGTCCCCTGACTTGTGGCTCTTTACAATCAATAATCAATAAGCAATAAAACTCTCTCTAAGAGTAGATGATGATAAACACTAAAGCTTATAATGTCAAAAGACAAGTTACAAATGAAAACTAAGAAGTAGTTGGGAGAATTGAATGCTTGAGCGTTTTCAGATGATGTAGTTATTGTGAAGTCTTGAATGCAACTCTATTTATACATAGAGATCATTGCAACTTGGATTGATCAGTTGGGAGACTTCAGCTGAGGTTTTGTTCCACTTGGGTTATCTTCTCTCTCTTTATTTATGAGTAATGCAGCTGGCATTTGCTTTAGAGTTGACTCTCTGCCAATTAATCCGTTGGAGAGGTTGTTGCCTAAATATTAATTTAGGTCACCTAAAATTTTTTTGATACTTTAGACAACCTAAACAATAATTTAGGTCGCCTAAAATGAAATTTTTTAATTTCATTTATCCCTTCTCTCCTCTGCACACCATTTAATTCCCCCACGTAGGCCTTTCTCTTCTCATTTTCGATCTGCACATATGCCTTCCTCTTCTCTCCTTTACACCCCATCTTCTCTTTCGATCTATTCCTACTCCTTCAACACTCTTCGATCTGGCTGGGCGAGGAGACGACAGCGAGGAGACCGAGCAACGAGACGCCATAATCTACACTTCGGAACAAGAGTCACCATCGGTTTCATCCAAAACACTACCGCCAGTAAGTGTTCTTCCAGATCTGACTCATGTTGATTTTTTAGATCTGAGAGGGCACCAATTTTTGTAGATCTGGAAATCTCCTCGTTGCTCCAATACGATACTATAAACACCAAGTCTCTTGCAGATCTGAAATTAATCTGTTTTTTGCATTCTTGTTCCTTATTCCTTCCATTTTAGGGGATTAGAATGCAAGTTGTTAGTTACTTGTTAGGTTTTTTTTCTTTTCTTTTTTTCACTATATCTTCCTTGTTGTCTCTGTTTCGATTACTCTCTTTGTGTTCTTTTCTTGTTCTTGCTGGTTTTGGAATTTCTTGCTTGTAACATAAAAAAGAAAGTATTTCTAGAACGGGTTAAAGGTCATTTTTGCCACGGAAGTTTCCCAAATGGAGCGCCCAGCACCCGGAAGTTTTTTGGGTACCAAATTTGCCCCGGAAGTATGAAAAAGGTAGCAAATTTGCCCCAGAAGTATGAAAAAGGTAGCAAATTTGCCCATCCGTTAATTTTGACCGTTAAGTTTGACTAACTGTCCACGTGGCATGCCACCTCATCAACCAATAAAAGTTAAGTATCATTTTTGTCCTGGAAATTTTCATTCAGGAGCAATTTTGCCCCGGAAGTTTTCATTGAGGAGCAATTTTGCCCTTCTTTCTTCCAATATTAAATTTGACTATTAAATCAATCAAAGACCACACATGTCATGCCTTGAAAAAGTCGAACTTGGAGTAAGAGAAGGAGATCCTTGAGATGTTGAGCTCAAGGTAGTCAGAATTTGTGAAGCCGAACTGGTCATAGGAAGTATCACTTATGATCTAAGCAAATGATCAGCCTATACAAATTGCAGGGCCAGCCTAATCAAGCCCGAGGCCCTCCAGGGCCGACCCTGCAGGTCCAACTTCAAATTTTTGGCTTATTTTTCAAGGCCGAGCCCTGTAGGGCCAGCCTGATTAAGCCCGAGGCCCTCCAGGGCCAACCCTGCAGGTCCAACTTCAAATTTTTGGCTTATTTTTCAAGGGCGAGCCCTGCAAGGCCAGCTTGATTAAGCCCGAGGCCCTCCAGGGTCGGCCTTGCAGGTCCAACTTCAAATTTTTGGCTTATTTTTCAAGCCCGAGCCCTGTAGGGCCAGGGCTTAAACGGGTCCGGTCCGATTTCCCGGCTCTAGTTCCTGTGACCAGTTCGGCGTCACAAATTCTGATTGCCTTGAACTCAACATCTCAAAGATCTCCTTCTCTGACTCCAAGTTCCACCTTTTCAAGGCATGAAATGTGTGGTCTTTGACTGATTTAATAGTCAAATTTAAAAGAAGGGCAAAATTGTTACTTTTGTAAACTTTCGGGGCAAAATTGCTCCTTAATGAAAACTTCTGGGGCAAAATTGCTCCTTAATGAAAACTTCCAGGGCAAAAATGATACTTTTGATTGATGAGGTGGCATGCCACGTGTGATGACGTGGCATCTACGTGGACTTCCGTCACTTTTGGGTAAATTTGATACCTTTTCAATACTTCCGGGGCAAATTTGGTACCCGAAAAACTTCCGGGTGCTGGATGCTCCATTTGGGAAACTTCCATGGCAAATTTGATATTTAACCCTTCTAGAATTTGATTTTTGATTTGTTCTTTCGTGGCCAACATCGTAGAATTTAACTAAGGCGACCTGAATTAAATTTAGGTCGCCAAATTTTTTTTTTTAATTACCCCTCATGAGACGTCCCTAGAAAAAAGAATGTTAAATGGGTCAAATTTAGGACGTTTTTTTATGTTTTTTGTAGTAGTGAATGGCAAATATATCCTAAAACAATCCGTCTTCTGGATAGGAAATTGAGGATAATTTTCCCAAATTTTCAAAATCCCTCTATTAAAAAATCCTTTCGTTTGAACCCTTTTCATGTTTCCCTCTTCTTCTTCTCTCTCTCTCTCTGTGTTTTGCTTCAATATCCCCCAATTCTTAAATCCCAAACCCTTTCCTAATTCTTAACTTATAAACCCTTTGAACCCTAATTCCCCCCTCTTTTCGCCATTGCATCACCCAACTATCCTGCTGTAACATCTCAAAAATTTACTTAACATAATAAGTAATTAAGGGTTCATTAACAACTAAGTAATGCCCATTATTGAATTAAAATATGCAAATGTAAATCAGAGTATGCAGTATGAGCCCTAACGTGGCATTATACAATCATCCCACATAAACCATAAAGACAGAAGTGCTACTTTTGGTAGAAGTAGTCTAAGCTTCTGGGGTCTTCCCTGATGGATCTGCACAAAAGCTATCACCTGAAAAATGTGGGTAACCATCAATCCAGCTTATTACGAATACTAACATGTGCTAATGAGGTGCCAAGTGGAACAATTTATATAGCAAGATATTAAAAATATAATTCATCAATATACATATCACAAAAATTTATATAATAAATTCTATATCAAAATTATATGTCACAGTTCTCATTAAAACAATTCCCAAATTGCCTCCCACCAATCCAACCGAACCGCCTTATTTCCTCCGACTAGACCCATGGGCTAAGTTACATCCATGTTACTGGTGACTCAAAAAGCTCTCTGGTCATGTGATGAGGACCGGCCAAAATCCTCAGAGCACATGTCCCAAACCATGGGCCTTTTCCCCTTATTGAACATGTGGGGTGTCGTATGCCCTTATTGAATTAGTGGGCCCGTCCCCTCCTGAACATATGGGACAATAGAAAGCCAACCATCATGCATTAATGGAGGCCTCACCACGTGGTGGAATAAAATACTCCATCTTCCCAATTCAACCCTTACCATAATTATCAGAATAAATATCATGATATTAAAATGAACCATTCTTATACATGAATAAGTAAATATGATAAATATTCACAATTCAAATCATAAAATTCCACAAGGCGATTTCTATTAAGATATTCATAATTATTTCACAAAATACTCACAAGCAACATACTAATAGCCATAACAAGTGGAAAGTGGTTACCTCTAGCCGTAGCTAACTAATATCTCGCTGCTCCTATTCCAAGAGCTCAAACATATGCCAAAAATCAATCTACCACAACCAATTTACTAACCATTAATAACTCTTCTAAAAATCTACATAATCTAAAGTGTACAAATTATTATTATTTTTTTATTTATTTATTTTTAACAATAATCTATTTGGAATGCTAAAAATGGGTATGTTACGATGGGGTTGAAAAATCAAGGAGACTATCAATTCTCCTTTTGAATTAATAATTTATTTTTACTATTAATAATAATAATAATAATATATTTATTTATTTTATTATTGTTGTTGTCGTTGTTTATTTATTTAATTCATTATTATTATTATTATTTTGGACTCTCAAAAGGCTATACTAAAAGTTTTAAATTAGGATTTTATAATACTAATCATCATATATATTATGCTCTTTAGATTTTGATAAAATCATATATACTCTTTGGAAATAATACTCATACTCTTTATTTACATTACGTGCTCATACGCATATGTCTACTAGCTTTTAGTATATTATTCTCTTAAAAAGATAACTACTATTTTCATGCTTCCTGTATGGCATAATACATAATCACACATACATTAACCACTCACACGCATAACTCGATTTTCTCCCTCCTGGTCCCACGGCATTAACCACTCTCATGCTCTAATTACGAAAACGATAAGCAAAAGTAATAAATGTCTTTTATATTTTAAATTAGGTGTTTAAATAAACATTAACCACTAGAAAAATACATTTTATTATAATATATAGATATATATTGTAAAGAATGTTATAAATAAAATAATATAGGAAATAAGCTATATTAGATCCTATTATATAGGATTAAGTTGGATTAGATTTTGTCCTTTTTGATTTCATGATATTATCCCAGCAAAATAACTTCCATTATATATATATATATATATATCTTTTATTATATACATATATAAATGCAACATGTATGTATTTATTATTATATCCAACACACAATTTCCTTTTTTATATGTACATCCGAAATGTTAACATATATATATATATATATATATATATATATATATATATATATTATATAACAATGACAGGAAAATAGTTCAATTTCTCCTTTTCTCTCTTCTTATATATATAATACGCACACACATATGTATATAAAACAATATATATACATATATTATATATATATTCTTCATAGTAGAGTTTTATTGCAGTTTCCTATAACAGTGACGTGAAGCTTCCAGTTTCAATGTGTATAAGGCAGTAACTCTTAGTATTAATTCCTATAGCTCCATACTTGAAGGCTTGCGTTGAAAGACGATGGAAAATTAAAAGGAAAGCCATCCGATGACTTACCTCTGGATTCAAACTTGTTTCGTTCAAACTCCCTCAGCAACGACACCACTGTTTCGAAACCAAATAAAGAGAAAAATGAATGGCCGAAACACTCTCTCTCTCTCTCTCTCTCTATACCGTGGGTGTGTGTGTGGGGATTATATGTGGGGGTATTTATAATCCCCCAATTACATATATTTTATTACTATTATTATTATTATTAATTTTTTTTTTTTATCTTTTTTTTTTTATAATAGGTTGTGGGAGACATGGAATAGTGGGAGACCATGCCCCCCATCAAAAATTTCGGCAGTGGGAGTTCACGTCCCACTGCCAAAGTATAGTGGGAAGCATGGCTTCCCACTTTACTTTATTATATATATAATATATATATTTATATTTATATATATTTATATTTTATTTATTTTATTTTATTATATTATTATTTTATTATTATTTTCTTTTTTTTTTTTTTTCATTTTCTTCTCTTTCTTCTTCAACAAAAAAAAAAAAAAAAAAAAAAAAAAATAAATAAATAAATAAATAAATAAATAAATTTATTATATATAATTAATTTATAATCATAATTAAATTCTAAAATTAAAAATTAGTATGTTACAATTCTCCCCACCTAAAATGAATTTTGTCCCCAAAATTCTCAACATGACACTACAATAAACAATCCCCAACACAAGGTTCCAGTACAATAACAACGATGTCAAAACATCATTAACAAATATCATGGCATGCTGGCACATCAAAACAAAAGATCATCCTGTCACACAATTTCAAACATTGACATAACACAACCATAAATGTACCAATTCGATCAAGACAAGTACCGCTACACACCTAAGCAAACAAGTTCGGAAAGTCTCGACGCATCCTTTCCTCTGTTTCCCAAGTTGCCTCTTCAGGTGTCATACCCTTCCATAAGACTTTCACAAGTCGAATGGTTTTCTTCCTCAGTTGCTTGTTCCGGACATCTAAGATTCTCTCTGGTTCTGCTATATAAGTCAAATTCTCTCTCAACTCGATTTCCTCAGGTTCAAAACTCAATTTTAAACCGGGGTTCTTCCAAACCCTTTTATGAAATATAGTTTCAATAGCGACAACGGCCTTGGTCTTAACTTCGGTTGGAAACATTTCTTTCGAAAACTCTATTACAATTTCCCCCCTACAAAAACAGCGAGTGCATTGGCAATTTCAGCATTCCAGTTTTTAAACATAATTCGGAATCAAACAATTGTTCTTAGAAGGTCATCATGTATAGCACCTCTCAGGTTCTAGCTATCATACAGTTCAGGCAAGGAACCAACTCTCATTCATAACTCTAAGGTAATATTCTATATTTAAAATCTTTCCCTAAGTTGATACAGTAACCACAACCTCAAAATACCCCATATCGAATAGGTACTTATCCTTAAACATACCTCAAATAACATGCTGATGATACTGCATCAATCATTATTACCAAGGTTTATACTCTCAATCATTCTTTCTAAGAAAATATCATGAGAATTCAATATCATAAAATCATCCCCTAGTAGCTAGTAACCTCTAGATACCTCATATACGCTGGTGCCACATTCTACTGCCTTAAGTAATTCAATTCACTTGGTACCATATCCTAACACCTCAATTCATTCGGGTCGATTCACACATGTAAGAATCATTCTACTGTCTAATTAGATCCTTAGTTCACAATTCAATTAATGGTAATCCCTCTAAATACCCAACAGAATTTCTTAGGTTCATCAGCCTATTTCTGAAACCTTAATCATACTCAAATAACATGCTATGATCATAATTCACATAGTTTCTAACATTCTGACATTATCCTTTATTACTAGCAAAACGATGACTCTTAGATCCTCAACATCGATTAGACTGAGAAATCATATTTCCTCAACAACGCCCATATAACATACCATGATCATGATTCACAATTTACAGTCTACTCCTCAAATACCCCAAACAATAATAATTATTAGATTCACAGTTCAGAACTTTGTTTAGACCCAGAAATCATATTGCCTCAATAATACCAAGTATACACACTAGGATCACAATTCTCATTCCTAATCTAAACCTTGAAATATTCATATGTCATTCTTATAACCAAAACACAATACACGAGATTTTAATTCCTTTTTCAATCCTCCATATCACAAGGGCTTATTCTAACATTATTCTTTGCCTATCATACTCACCGCGCTTCCACTGCGCTACTCTAGTTGGTCAACCTCTTCGGTGAGCATCCTTCGTAGGTAGCCCTCATAAACATCGGCACAACATTCTAGTATTCTCATGGCATCCGTAAGGATCACTATATTTCATAAACCTGCTAACATTTCCAAGATTCATATCTTACAATATTCAGGTACTGTCCTCAAACATTCAAATAAAATTCAGCAATTTCTACGAGGTTCTACCTCTACCTCATTTCTCAATATCATCAAGACATGTTTTAAATATCATTCTTACACCTCAGAGGTAATAACCATTTATACACAAAACATTGTTGACAATGCAGCACTAATCACAAGGTTCACAAGATTTACTTTATCACACACTGACCTAAACATTGTTTCGACTCAGAACAAATTCAAACTTATCTTTAATCATACCGCATTCGTTCTTACATTTTCTTAGCATTTGAAAAATTCACCATTTTTCATACTTCAAGATATTCAGATCTTACACCGAGATATTTCAAATTCCCAATACTTCCAGAGAGTCTCCTTTCTCGAGATGGCTTTAACTGATCAGACTCCCATTTTCAAATGCCAGTCTGTCATCTCGAACCAACTACACGCTCCAAGACAAATTTCTAAGAGACACGATCTTGAAATAATCATCACGCAACGTGTATTTGTCAAACTAAATTTCTTGAAGATACAACCGGCAATAAATGCTACACTGTGTTCTGTTTGGACCGAAAGTCTATAAGACTCCGACCTATAGAGGTGGCTAGGGCGTGTCAGATTGTATTAGGGTGCGGTGCCATAAAATTTCCACATAATAACAAAGTCTGCACTATTCTGAGCCAACGATAGATGAGAATCCGATGCTGCTTAACAAAATCTAGACGTTACTAGCCCAGCTATAAATCGAGTAAAGAAAGAGTAAATGTTTCACGTTCTCTCAAGCTTCACAAAACTTCCACATATTCATTTCCTCTCCGATCGTAACCTTCACTATAACCTTTCACATTATCCTTAAACATGGCCGGTTCAAGTAACTCTATTCCAGTCTCCGATTCATTCAACCCTTTCTTTCTTGAAGCTTTACTTCATGACTATCAGACTAACATGTTGTCTGACTTGTCAAACAATGCATCATACCCTTATTCTTCTTTACTTCCCCAAAATCCCGTAAGTATGAATGTTCATTCATCTGCCTCAACGATTAACATTCCTACTCCTCCTCCAAGGATACAAGATTCTATTTTTACAACTACTAACAGAAAGGAATCTGAAGCAGGTCCATCAAGGCGACCTGTCCAAAGATGTCGTAATATGGCAGATCTTATGGAGTCCACGGTACCTTCTCAACCAAGGAATCCTGGTTCTAGCTTGACGGAGACTACTAATCCATTCTCATGTGGTTGCTGCCATGTTCTACGAGAGATCATTCATACCAATGGACTTCAATACCATAAACTTGAAGTTCATGGGAGGATTGGTATGATATGCCACGCTGTCTTTCACCAGGACGTACAAGGAGGTTCTTCCAATCCTCAAGTATTTGACTTTGGTAAGAAAAATTTAGAAGATGTCAAACATTTTCTAGAAAATTATTGTTTGAATCAAAAATCTTTAGGGTATGTCCTGGTGTCGGATCCCCTATCAGCCTACTATGAGGCCCTCTGTGTTGGTTTGGAATGGACTAAAAATCAAAATGAACTCCCTAATAGTTCATTTCCAACCAATACAGAAAATATATCCAATAAAGGAAAAGAGCTCATGGTTGTAAATAATAATCCTTCAGTCCCCATACCTAGTAATCCATACCGATCAAGAGCTGAACAAAATATTAGAGCTGCATCAATGTCAATAAATGATCTTAGAGACTTATTCCATTTACCTCAACAAGAAGCGGCTCAACAAGTTCGTCTATGCAAAAATGTTCTGATGAAAATATGCCATAGGGGAGGAATAAAGCATTGGCCTTATGTAAAAATTCGAAGCACTATGAAGCAAATAGCTAGATTGAGAAGAACAATGTCTCCTGATGGTCCTCTCTCAAGAGCAGCCGCTCAGGAAGAAATTAATAGACTTAAACTTGAGATAGTCGAAGCTTGCGGTGGGATTGTACCAACTGTTGTTCTTGATGCTTGAATTCATCTTGTCTTTTCTTCTTAGCATTCTAATTTCTGCTTGTACTTTTATACTAAGATTCATGGGAATTTTCAAGTTTGAATATTTTTCTCACCCATTTTCAATTAATCACATAAGTTCAAGCTCCAGCAGATCAATCTAACCTATTGTCAGAACTTATGTCCTAGCCGGACTTCGAAATTCTGAGTTGATAATTCTATCATCAAAATTTATATTCTAATTCCAACTTGTCACTCAAAATTATCCAAGTATCAATTTATCTGACTTCCTCAGAAATACTAAGTATTGTCCCTTTAATATCTACTGCACCCTATTTATCTAACAAACTACCCTGTCAAGAACTCAGTCAAAGACCCCCCATCCCGGAGCAGTAATGTATCTTAAAGTGATGTAAAAGAGCCTCTGTTCTATTGAGACATCCGTGTATCGGTGTAAAAGAGATTCGTTCTCTTGAGACAACGATGTGTTAGGAGCATTTGAAGGTGAATTAACGGCGGAGTGAGTTGTTTCGTCATCTTGAGACATTGGTGTATCGATGTAAAAGAGCTTCGTTTTCTTGAGACAGTAGTGTCTCAGGAGCGTCTGGAGGTGAATAAACGGCGAAATGATCCTTCGTGTATCTACCATTCTCCCCACCAAAGGATGAAACCTACCCTAATAAGTGAATAATAAAGCAACACAACAAAATAACTAAACAGGGAAGGTATGTGTGAAGATTGTATATTGCCACTATATGTAATGCATGCATATTGTTATCAGAATCATATGCTCTGATACCAAATTGTAACATCTCAAAAATTTACTTAACATAATAAGTAATTAAGGGTTCATTAACAACTAAGTAATGCCCATTATTGAATTAAAATATGCAAATGTAAATCAGAGTATGCAGTATGAGCCCTAACGTGGCATTATACAATCATCCCACATAAACCATAAAGACAGAAGTGCTACTTTTGGTAGAAGTAGTCTAAGCTTCTGGGGTCTTCCCTGATGGATCTGCACAAAAGCTATCACCTGAAAAATGTGGGTAACCATCAATCCAGCTTATTACGAATACTAACATGTGCTAATGAGGTGCCAAGTGGAACAATTTATATAGCAAGATATTAAAAATATAATTCATCAATATACATATCACAAAAATTTATATAATAAATTCTATATCAAAATTATATGTCACAGTTCTCATTAAAACAATTCCCAAATTGCCTCCCACCAATCCAACCGAACCGCCTTATTTCCTCCGACTAGACCCATGGGCTAAGTTACATCCATGTTACTGGTGACTCAAAAAGCTCTCTGGTCATGTGATGAGGACCGGCCAAAATCCTCAGAGCACATGTCCCAAACCATGGGCCTTTTCCCCTTATTGAACATGTGGGGTGTCGTATGCCCTTATTGAATTAGTGGGCCCGTCCCCTCCTGAACATATGGGACAATAGAAAGCCAACCATCATGCATTAATGGAGGCCTCACCACGTGGTGGAATAAAATACTCCATCTTCCCAATTCAACCCTTACCATAATTATCAGAATAAATATCATGATATTAAAATGAACCATTCTTATACATGAATAAGTAAATATGATAAATATTCACAATTCAAATCATAAAATTCCACAAGGCGATTTCTATTAAGATATTCATAATTATTTCACAAAATACTCACAAGCAACATACTAATAGCCATAACAAGTGGAAAGTGGTTACCTCTAGCCGTAGCTAACTAATATCTCGCTGCTCCTATTCCAAGAGCTCAAACATATGCCAAAAATCAATCTACCACAACCAATTTACTAACCATTAATAACTCTTCTAAAAATCTACATAATCTAAAGTGTACAAATTATTATTATTTTTTTATTTATTTATTTTTAACAATAATCTATTTGGAATGCTAAAAATGGGTATGTTACGATGGGGTTGAAAAATCAAGGAGACTATCAATTCTCCTTTTGAATTAATAATTTATTTTTACTATTAATAATAATAATAATAATATATTTATTTATTTTATTATTGTTGTTGTCGTTGTTTATTTATTTAATTCATTATTATTATTATTATTTTGGACTCTCAAAAGGCTATACTAAAAGTTTTAAATTAGGATTTTATAATACTAATCATCATATATATTATGCTCTTTAGATTTTGATAAAATCATATATACTCTTTGGAAATAATACTCATACTCTTTATTTACATTACGTGCTCATACGCATATGTCTACTAGCTTTTAGTATATTATTCTCTTAAAAAGATAACTACTATTTTCATGCTTCCTGTATGGCATAATACATAATCACACATACATTAACCACTCACACGCATAACTCGATTTTCTCCCTCCTGGTCCCACGGCATTAACCACTCTCATGCTCTAATTACGAAAACGATAAGCAAAAGTAATAAATGTCTTTTATATTTTAAATTAGGTGTTTAAATAAACATTAACCACTAGAAAAATACATTTTATTATAATATATAGATATATATTGTAAAGAATGTTATAAATAAAATAATATAGGAAATAAGCTATATTAGATCCTATTATATAGGATTAAGTTGGATTAGATTTTGTCCTTTTTGATTTCATGATATTATCCCAGCAAAATAACTTCCATTATATATATATATATATATATCTTTTATTATATACATATATAAATGCAACATGTATGTATTTATTATTATATCCAACACACAATTTCCTTTTTTATATGTACATCCGAAATGTTAACATATATATATATATATATATATATATATATATATATATATATATATATTATATAACAATGACAGGAAAATAGTTCAATTTCTCCTTTTCTCTCTTCTTATATATATAATACGCACACACATATGTATATAAAACAATATATATACATATATTATATATATATTCTTCATAGTAGAGTTTTATTGCAGTTTCCTATAACAGTGACGTGAAGCTTCCAGTTTCAATGTGTATAAGGCAGTAACTCTTAGTATTAATTCCTATAGCTCCATACTTGAAGGCTTGCGTTGAAAGACGATGGAAAATTAAAAGGAAAGCCATCCGATGACTTACCTCTGGATTCAAACTTGTTTCGTTCAAACTCCCTCAGCAACGACACCACTGTTTCGAAACCAAATAAAGAGAAAAATGAATGGCCGAAACACTCTCTCTCTCTCTCTCTCTCTATACCGTGGGTGTGTGTGTGGGGATTATATGTGGGGGTATTTATAATCCCCCAATTACATATATTTTATTACTATTATTATTATTATTAATTTTTTTTTTTATCTTTTTTTTTTTATAATAGGTTGTGGGAGACATGGAATAGTGGGAGACCATGCCCCCCATCAAAAATTTCGGCAGTGGGAGTTCACGTCCCACTGCCAAAGTATAGTGGGAAGCATGGCTTCCCACTTTACTTTATTATATATATAATATATATATTTATATTTATATATATTTATATTTTATTTATTTTATTTTATTATATTATTATTTTATTATTATTTTCTTTTTTTTTTTTTTTCATTTTCTTCTCTTTCTTCTTCAACAAAAAAAAAAAAAAAAAAAAAAAAATAAATAAATAAATAAATAAATAAATAAATAAATTTATTATATATAATTAATTTATAATCATAATTAAATTCTAAAATTAAAAATTAGTATGTTACACCTGCCTCCCTCACAAATTCTGATTTTGTTATGGAGATCCATCCTCAGAAATTCCAAAATTCCGTTCTTGGTGGATTACCCCTGGGCCGCACTTTAACGATTTCAGAAATTCCAGTTTCAGAGGGAGCTCCGATTGGGTCTCCATTGTCTTCACATTCTAGGACCGTTCTTTGGTTCCTTATGTACCAAATCAAATGGGAGTTTCAGCATCTTTATCTAGTGAAGCTAAAGAGGAGCGGATCAATGTGTCTTTACCATCTACCATTATATTTAACTTCACCTTCACCATTGGTTACAAACCTCCCCCCCCCCCCCCAAATGGAAAAAACAAATTGGTGACTTTGAAGAAGGTGTTGCCGCCATATTTGATGTCATCTTGCATTCTAACCTGCAACAAAAAATGAATATTTCATCACAATGTTAGACCATATATATATAAGTGAAAAATATAATAATTGTAATTACAAGTTCAATAATTACTACTTCCTCCAATATTAATGGTTTTCACAAAGTCCGTAATAATTTTCACAAATTCTATACTGGTAATAACAAATATAGTAATTGTAATTACAAGTTCAATAATAGTGTTTATCAAACACTATAACAGTTAATGACATCAACTATAATAAATATGCTGACATGCCTTTTCAACATTGTCTTCCCACATTCATGTCATGCCTACACGTGATCAAGCCCACCAAACATTTCCAATTACAATACTAAAGAACCCCCAATATTCACAAATTCTGAAATGGTAATTATAAGTTTAATAATGGCGTTTACCAAACACCATAACTGTTGATGACAGCAACTATAATAAATATGCTGACATGCCTTTTCAACATCGTCTTCCCACATGCCTACAATGCCTACACCTAATCAGGCCCACCAAACATTTCCATTTACAATACTAAAGAACCTCAATATATTCATTCACATCATGCCAACTCAATATTCTCTTCACTATACTCCCTCTCCCAACTAACACTAACAAATAAATCAATAACGAACACACAACGTCAATGCCGTCGAACTTACATAAAGCAACAATGATAATTGGAGAAGCCATTTTAGGTCTCCCCTTCAATCAAAGTCAATGGAAGATTGAAATACACTTACCCTTTAATCTTTCTTTGGCTTCCCTTTCTTTGCGTATGATGCTTGGAAAGATCACCTTTCACTTCCTCCTCCACCCACTGTGCTTTTGTTTTTTTGGGGGGTTGAAGTTCTCCTCTGTTTTTTTTGTTTTGCATATATTGTCTGATTGAACAAGAGAGAGAGATATATAATATGTACTGGAATGTAGAGCTTCATTATACTCCCAGGGAGAACAACACATGTGCTGATTATATGGCCAAGATGGGTCAAGACGCTTCTACTGAAGAGGACGTATCGCTAGTTCCAACAGTTCCCGAAGGATGCCTACCAATGGCCTTGAAGGACCAGCTTGCATATCATTACTAGTTTTTTGTCTAATTTGTTGTATTTTGGGGTAGACTCTTAGTCTTCTCCCTACTTCACTTTCAAGCTTCGGCTTGCCTTCTCATATAAAAAAAAAAGAGATATATAATATGTTTTGTTACTTAAGGGCAGTATGGTCTTTCTCCCACAATTTGCATATTTCTCATTGCCCCGTGACACTTCTCAGTTTTTTTACAAATTCAGTGGGCTTTTGAGAACTTTGCAAATTGAAATGGTATTTATATGTAATTTTCCCTAATTTTTTCATACCTTACCTTTTTAATGACTTTTGTCCTCAAGTTGCTTTTCCATATTTTAATAATTTTATTTTTATTTATTTAATTTATAGCTACATTGTTTTATCTTCTTATGTTATTTATTTTATGTATTTTTCATGAAATAATTTGCTAATTTTCACTTGTAAAATTTAATTAAATTTTAATATACTTTTTTCTAATTTTTAATATTATTTTTAAATTTATATTTACATATATTTATATTTTAGTTATTTGATATATCTAATCAAAGAATTTGTTTAGTTCTTACGTTTTTTTTTTAAAGAATACATTAATTCTTATAATGTTAATTGGCGGTACCTCGTGCCAGGTATATTGCGTACTAGGGTAGTGCATTTAATGTACATTTCACTTCTGCATAACCCTGAAGAAGTTGAAAATTTTAGTTGGGGATCAACAGTCCTAGCTCACGTATATAGAGAATTATGTGGATGCTTATCATTGTTGCATTTGTGGGCATGGGATCGCTTCATTATGCTAGCACCACAACGACCTGTATATCTATATCCAAATTCTAATATCTACCACCCTTGTCCTTAACTGGCAAAGGAGTCAAACACTCTCACAAAAGAGAAAGGATTCGACCCTGGAGTTGATTAAGGCGCTGGGAGAGGTATCCTAGATCCTAGATACCTAGGTAAACACCTAGGGGTCAGTGGCGGACCTAGGATTTAGTTGACTTTTTAAGGAAAGTTTTAAAGTTTTTAAAAAACAAAAAAATATAAATAATAAAAGAAATTAAAACGTCAACTTAACATAGAAAAATAATAGTCAAAAGTCAACTAACTATGGATGAAAACAGTATTTATAATCAATAAATTATGGATAAATAAACTAAATGAAAGGCGTCTTTTTATATTTTTTTTGTGTCTCCTTCTCTCAATAAAATGTTGCATAGCTAAACTGGCAGGGTGCATCCTCTTAGGGTGCACTGTACCCTTATGTCGCGCGTTCGAATCCTCCTGGGTTAGGGTGCACTGTACCCTTATGTCACGCATTTGTACCCTCTTAGGGTGCACTGTACCCTTATGTCGCGCGTTCGAATCCTCCTGGGTTAGGGTGCACTGTACCCTTATGTCACGCGTTCGAATCCTCCTGGGTGCACTGTACCCTTATGTCACGCGTTCGAATCCTCCTAGGTGCCGTGTGTACACTCTTAGGGTGCACTGTACCCTTATGTCGCGCGTTCGAATCCTCCTAGGTTAGGGTGCACTGTACCCTTATGTCACGCGTTCGAATCCTCCTGGGTGCACTGTACCCTTATGTCACGCATTCGAACGCGTTTGTACCCTCTTAGGGTGCACTGTACCCTTATGTCGCGCGTTCGAATCCTCCTGGGTGCACTGTACCCTTATGTCACGCGTTCGAATCCTCCTGGATGCCGCGTGTACCCTCTTAGGGTGCACTGTACCCTTATGTCGCGCGTTCGAATCCTCCTAGGTTAGGGTGCACTGTACCCTTATGTCACGCGTTCGAATCCTCCTGGGTGCACTGTACCCTTATGTCACGCGTTCAAATCCTCCTGGGTGCTGTTTTTGTGCAGCATCCTTTAAAAGGAAAAAATATATGGAAGAAACGCAGCCGGGAGGAATCGAACAGGGGTCCCTATGCCAATTAACTCAAATACACTTATAACCAAGTAAGCCACCTAGAGAGGTTGTTATAGGATTTCTTCAAAATATATATATTATCAATTTTTAGTGTCTGCACTTGCCCACACTAGTACCAGTGTGGGTCCGCCACTGCTAGGGGTAATAGACGGCTCGCTCTGCCCAACGTTGGTATCACCTAAGAGGAATGGAGACTTTGCCTTGCCTTTTGATCGTGGATGAGCCCAACCTCTTTCCTAAAATTTTCATATTAAAAAAAAAAAAGTCTAATATCTACCCTCTTTTACCTCCCTTGGGTTTCATATATGCTAAGTTTACTGACAAATATTTGACATTCACTTCTCTTATTAATATTATTCAAATTTTAACTTTAGTTCGTTTAATACCCTCATCCAATTGCCATGTCTTTACTCCAATATAGGAGTTTTCTTGATAGAATGACTGATTATGAGATAATTTGGCAGATCAATTTCTCGAACTGCTCCAATTGATTCCAGAGTATTGCTTGGCAACACCTGAAATTTTGCTTGCTTCAGCTCTTCTTATATGTATTCATATTATAGTATGCATGGCATCACCCTGACCATGTACTAAGACAATTTGGTCATCAACAACCAATTCCTACCACGCCTGTTTCTTTGCGCTATTATCATTTATCATACAATACAAGTGCGTGGCGGGACAACTATAAAAGATGGCCACATGCTGTTGTTCATACTACTCTCATACACGATGAATATGATCGAACAGAGTACATGCAATTTGTATTGGAGATATTCGAAACGATGGATCCAACGTATTAGTGGTGATACTAGCTATGTGGTAATTAAGAATTTTAGCTTCCGTTAATAATATCTTTTTATTCTATAACCAATAATGTCTTATTTATATTACATGCTGGCATAGCAGAAGACTTATACAAGCTGACAATTAATTCTCGTTCAACATGTTTTAACTAAATTTTTTTATCGAGAAAGGGTTGCTAGAGACCAATGTAACATCTCACTTGCCTCTTTTCTCACCCATTTTCTCACCCATTTGTGTCTCTAACCACTCCTTTGGCCTCTTTTCTCATCCATTTTCTTGTATCTTTTCTCTCCCAAATTGTGTCTTTGCTCTCCCAATTTTTATGTGTCCTGCTTCAGTCCTTGCTCTCTTACTTACAGTCTCAAATTAGGGTTTCCTCATAAATGCTCTTTTTTCATTTTATATTTTTTGTATTTTCTATTAATAAAATTTCATAACTTGACCCAATCACCATATCACCATCAATGAGAGATTTTTTTTCATATTATCATTTTTTATTTAATGAAACTTCCTTATTTTAAACCTAATTGGTAATCACCGAGAGAGATTTTTTCATATTAACATCAAAATGAGAGATTTTTTTTTTATTTTCCTATTTTTTTATTTTTTATTTTTAGTTTTTTTTTTCGAGAAGTAATTTCCTAATTTAACACTATCAACATAAATGAAAGATATTTTTGTATATTTTTAATTTCTATTTATTTTTCTTCTCCTCTACAATTTTTTTTTTTTGGATCAATCTTCTCCTCTACAATGACTCCACACCATTGTTGTCAAACTCGCGAGTTGACTCTCCAAGTTTACCGTCTTTACGTTTCTACCTTGCTAAATCGAGTCAAGTCTCTAGCAAACTCGTGTCAACTGTAAACTCATATAAACTCACGAGTTTACAGACCGAATTTACCGTTTTTACGTTTGTAGCTTACAAAATTGTGTTAATTTTTCTTCAATTTTGTCATCCTCAACAACTTTATATATGAATTTTATAGAAATTTCTTTATTAGGTATAATAAATTATGAATGTTGATATATTTAATTTTAATTATTTGGATTTAAAATATATTTAAATCAAATTGTTGTTATTTTATATTATAGTTATTTAATTATACATTGTTAATACATGTTTAATGATAAAAGTAAGCTCTTACGAGTTTACCGATTCGAGTTTACGATACGAGTTTACATCATTGTCACGAGTTTGCATAGACTCGTGAGTTTGACAACCTTGCTCCACACTATATGACTCCACACTATATTTTGTAATCTGAATATCAATCAACATCAATGAGATTAATTATTTTGAAATTTGTTGTCATTTATACATTACAAAGTTCAATTGCAAGACAATATACAGTTAATCAATGATGATCACTTTTCAAATTTCAAATACAATCCAATCATCATCAATGTCATTTTCTTATTAATTTAGGAAAAATTATAATAAATGACCTAAAAAAATATTATTTATTAAAAAGGACCATAAAAATGGTAATTATTTTGAAAGATCAGAAATTAAAATATTAAAATAGAAAGACCAAATTGACCTTAGCCAAATTTCTTATTTTCTTTCTAACTGAACCTTTAATGATTTTTTCTTACCTGAGAATCTGAAGTGATTGATAGATAATGACAAACAGAGATCAATTCAAATAACCTGAAGTGATTGATGGATAATAACAAATAGATACCAATTCAAATAGGGAAAATCCCATATAAAGCTACTTAAAACAGGAAAATTCTAAATTGGGTTGGTAAATTCAATAAATCCTTAATTAAGTTATCAACTCAATTAAGAATTTCAAAATTTAGATTAAATGACGTTACTGCCCTTTCATAGTCTCCTCCCTCATCTTAAAAAGGTTTCAATACTTTTTAACTTATTTTTACAATAAGTGTAAATGTATATAAACATTAATATATAATAAAATAAAATATGATTAACTTAGATCAAATAATTTTTTGTGTGTGTAAGAATGATAGGAATAATTCCAAAAAAAAAAAGGTATCAACCCCAATATTAATTAAATGTTTTGTAATTGAACATTAGAATTAAAAAAAATTATTTTTTACTTGATTTTTGTTCATTAAGAAAAATGTTAATATAAAAAAAAAGTTGTTTGATATAGCAAACTGCATATCAAATATTTTCATTAATGATTTTTTCAAATAAAAGATATTTATTAACATAAAAAAAATAACATATTATACATATATATTACATAAGTAAAATTGCATGATTAATTTTTTTTATTGACAAAATACTAATTTGAGTTCTTTCAAAAATAAAATTTTATTCAAAATATTTACTAAAAACATTTAATTGATAACGGTATTATGCATTTTTTTCACTCAAACCAATAAATCATTCTTCCTGAATACAAAAACTACTTTGATTTAAATGAATCATATTAAAAACCTAACTTAAGTTCAAAAAGATTGACAATGGAGAGAAAGAAAGCGAGTGTGAAACGACGTGACGGCAAGGGAGGAGGTGAGGGATCGGACAGTGGAAAAGGGGAAGGAGATGGCGGAGTTGTTAAGGAGAAAGTCGGGTCCGGGGATGGCTGTAATGTGTTCTCCTTTGGCAAGCAACCGGATCAGAAGAAGGGTGGGAGTGCATTTACCAAGGGGAATAAGCTTTCCCAATCGTCCTACAGAGACAAACTTCTGGCACCTGGATATGCTGGTTTCCTTGTTAAACATGGGGAGGATGATGATATCGTTAAAGGATGGCGGGCTTACTTTCACCAAAAGAATGAGCAGGAGGTTAGGGGGGATCCGAAGGCTTTGGAGGAAGAGGACAGTCAGATTCCGGATAGCTTGGAGGCAGGGGCAGGGGTGCTACAGTTTACTGCTGATGAATATACTGCATGGTGCATGCCGTGGATGAATTCCTTGATCATTAAGGTGTTAGGCGCGAGTTTCCCGACATACATCATCAGAGACCTATCAACCGTATGTGGCGTCCACGGGACCCTTTGAAACTGATACCTTTGAGCAATGGGTACTACATAGTGTCTTTTTCGAACAAGGAGGACAGAGATTACGCGTTCCAAGAGGGCCCTTGAATGATTGAGGATCACTACTTGATTGCCGGACGTGCCGTTCGAGTTCTACAATGTCGAATCGCTACAGAGAATAGGAAACATGGTTGGTCGAATGATTAAGCTAGACAGATCTACTTCAGTGTATGACAAGGGTGGTTTTGCCAGAATGTGTGTGGAGATTGATTTAAACCAACCTCTCCTTCCTTCATACAAGGTTTTTGGAGAAGAACGTCCTATCATCTACGAGGGAATGCATCAGGTGTGTTTGCTTGTGGCAAATATGGACATCAGAAGGATGAATGTCACGTGACGCAGAAGAAGGATGAAGATAAGAGGGAAGATGAACCACGACCCAATACAGGGGCAACTAGAAATGAGGCTATCACCAGAGCTGTTGAGAAACCCAAAGAACTCACGCAAGCAACTATGGCCGGTGGCTCAACTATTGTTACCGGCGACGAAGAGTCCTCCACATTTCCGTTTGGGAAAATCCAGATATTACGCAGGGATTTCAGGGGCACATCAGTCAAGGCGGATTTGAAGGATCCCAAGAATGGAAAATCTGCGCATACTGTTGATAACGGTAAAGGAAAGGATATCATGCAGGATAATCAGAAGAATTTAAAAAAGGAAGGGAATCAAGGGATATCTTTAGCAAGCAGCGGAATAGGAAAAACTAAGGATCAGGGATTACCTAAATCAGAATGGATCCAGGTTGGGGCAAAAAGGAAAAGCACTGGCAAAGGAAAACCAAGAGGAAAGGAATCTGTTACGAACCGGCCCAACAGGCCCAGGTCCGGACCTCGGCCCAATCCCGCTAGGGATAGAATCCACGCCATAATAGGAAGGGATCCAAGATCCCACAAATATAGGATCTTATTAATAGAGATTCTCCGACAATCATGGCACCAGCCAATCAGCTCAATCTAAGATATTGCTCATTAAGGCAGAGATACGCGCACCAAACCCCTCTATAAATAGAAGGAAACCCTAAACAGGTGCACACGTTCTATCTTATGCTCTTGTTACTTTCTGCCACACAGAGCACACACCCCACTCCCCTGGCTACGTGCCTTCAAGTTTGTTACGAACTACGTGGACTTTGATCCCTTCGAGGGTACGTAGGCTCTAGGCTTGACCACCTAGTCAAGTCCAATATATCTGTGTTCTTAGAACAGAACATTGGCGCCGACCGTGGGGACCGTAAACTTCAAACCCCGTGACCACTAATGGTGAGCACTAGAAGCCACAACAGAAATCCCCAATCGGTGGGAGGAGACCCACAAGCCAGCCGCCCGCCGCCAAGCCAGCCGCCGGCACCACCTCGGAGAGGAAACACCCTAGAAGGACATGTTACTGACACGGTGACTTCCTTCCCTGAGAGGGAACAGCCGCTCCATGAGGAGCAGCCGCAGCAGGAAGACCGGCGACCACAAGGATCACTCGTGCCGTCTCCAACGCGTGATGTCCGGGCAGTTGACGTCGACGTCTGCATGATGTGAAGGACACAGGAATCGTTCCTGCGGCGCCTGGAGAACAAGGAAAAACACGATGACCTGCAGAGGCGGGCTGACTTTGAAGCTATCGGAAAGATGATCCAAGAAGCGCTCGAGAAGGACCGCCGCGAGAGAGGCCGCCGCAGGGGTCACAGTCATATAAGGAGAGCCTCGGCAGGCGACAGCAGCTCCTCGAGCAACTCTGAGCCGAGGAACCCACCCCGCGACAACGGCGAACCGAGGCGGCGCTCGAGTGCAGACCGGGGCAGACCACGGTCCCCGGGAGAAAGAGAAAACCACGGCGTCGGTCCTAACCGCACTGATCGGCATACAAGGGAATATCGAGATCGAGAAGAAACCCGTGCGGAGGAGAGAACTCCCCGGCCTCGCCACGGATCGCCTCGGGAATATCGTGTGACGTACTTATCGGAGACTGGAAGATCCCCATTCTCGAGGGAGGCGGCAACAGCCCGGTTCCCAAAGCGCTTTGATTTAACCAGCCTGCCGAAGTACGATGGAAGCCAAGACCCCCGGAACCACTTGGTTACCTTTGAGAAGCTCATGTGGGTCCGACAGATCAGCGGCCCGGTCATTCAGCGTCTTTTTGCGGCTACTCTGGACGGGCCGGCGCACAGGTGGCTGACGTCTCTTCCGGACAACTCTATCCGGGACTACGAAGACCTCGGAAGAAAATTCGAGCTGCACTTCGCCACCAGCAAAAAGCAGCCAAAGACTACGTTCACCTTGAGCAAAGTGCGTCAGAAGAAGGGTGAGGCCTTGCAGAAGTATCTGGATCGGTTCCGCGACGTGGCCATGCAAGTACGGTCATTGCCCGAGGATGCCAACATACACTGCCTGGTCAATGGACTGGACCCATCATCTCGGCTGGCTCGTCACCTGTGCAAAAACCCAGCGTACACCTTGACCGAATTCTATACCGAGGTGAAGAAGTACCTGGAAATGGAGCAGATGGAGGCAGCCAATGCCGATGAACCCGAACGGACTAGGAAGAGCCCGCCTGGCGACGAGGAATGCCCAAGAAGGACGAAGACCGACCCAAGACGACGCACCCGGGACAGCCGAACAAAGCCCGACCGGGGCGACCAGAAGACTAAGTACGACAGTTACACCCCGTTGAACGTCCCTCGGTCCCAGGTATGGAAGGAGGTAGCCCAGACCGAGATGAAGCGGGTGGACAGGCCGAAGCCGATCAGAGGACGCTCCAACACGGACCGTTCCAAGTTCTGCAAGTTCCACGACTGCAACGGCCACACGACCGACGAATGCTATGACCTCCGCGACGCAATCGAGAAGTTTGTGAGGGATGGGAAACTGCGTTAGTACGTGATCAAGACTCAGGGAAGGACGAATGGGAAATGCAACGACCGCGCCCGCTCCAGAAGTCCGCCCAAGGAAGCCCGAAATCCGGGAAAAAAGCAGAAGGCGGCCTCGGACGACGAATTCCCCGACGTCGATTTCCAGTGCAACGTCGTCAGCGGAGGATTCGGTGGAGGAGGAGACACCGTAAGCCAGCGGAAGAAATATCTCCGTGAAGTACTCACCGTCCGAGACCCCCCTAAGTTTAAGGAAGACTCAAGGAAGCCTCGGCCGCCTACCCTGATGTTCACCGATGAAGAGCTGGAAGACGTCATACCCGGACACTTAGACGGACTGGTAATCACCAGAACTTTGGTCAATTGCCGCGTTAAAAGAATTTTTGTGGATGCAGGAAGTTCGGCCGACATCATAAGCTGGAACGCCTACAAGAGGATGCACCTCGACAAAGAGGACCTCAAGCCGTGCAAGACCACCCTGGTCGGCTTCAATGGCGAGCAGTCCTTCCCAAAAGGCTACATCGACCTCCGGTTAACTCTTGGCACCAAGGAAGCCTTCAAATCGGAACGGGTACGATTCGTAGTCGCCGACTTTCGGTCCCCTTACAACATCATTCTGGGCCGACCCACGATCCACAACTGGGATATACTGGTATCCACGAAGCATCAGAAGCTGAAGATGATCAATAGTAAGAACCAGATAGTCGTGGTGTCCGGAGACCAGAAAGAGTCCAGGCAGTGCTACTTCGAAGCTCTCCGTGTCGAGGAAGGAGGAACCTCGTCTCCACCCCGGCTCGGATACGATGAGCAAGTAGTCGGAGCCGGCTCTGCCGAGCGCCCGTGGCAGCAAGTCAACATGGTGGAGCTCGACCTTCGAGAGCTTGACAATCCGAGGCCCGAGCCAGAAGGAGAATTGGAAGAAATAGTGCTAGGCGAAGACCCGTCCAAGACCGCGAAAATAGGCAGAGATATGGAGGACGGCCTAAAAACTCTCATGATCCGCTTCTTAAGGCAAAACCAAGACGTCTTCGCATGGACCTCGGCCGACGTACCCGGCATCGACCCCCACTTCTGCTGCCATAAGCTCGGCATATGGCCGAGGTCAAGACCCGTGGCCCAGAAGAAGAGGAACATCGCAGATAATAGGCAAAAGGCCCTGGAGGATCACGTTGAAGAACTCCTAGAGGCCGGTTTCATCCGGGAGGTGCAGTATACCACCTGGCTCTCCAACGTAGTCATGGTCCTCAAACCCAGCGGCAAATGGAGAGTATGTGTCGACTACACCAGCCTCAACAAGGCCTGCCCAAAGGACTCGTACCCGATGCCAAACATTGATAAACTAGTGGACAACTCGGCCGGATACCACCTCCTCTCCTTCATGGATGCCTACCCGGTTATAACCAGATCGCCATGCATCCGGACGACCAAGAGAAGACCGCCTTTATGACTGATAAGGCAAATTACTGCTACAACGTCATGCCTTTCGGACTCAAGAATGCCGGGGCAACCTACCAGAGGATGATGAACCGGGTTTTTGAGGATCAGATCGGGCGCAACATAGAAGTCTACATAGATGACATGATCGTCAAGTCGAGACTTCCAGAAGACCACATCCGGGACCTAGAACAGACGTTTGAAAAGTTAAGAAGACATCGAATCAGGCTGAACCAGGCCAAATGTGCCTTCGGAGTCCCGGCTGGGAAATTCCTAGGCTTCATGCTGACAAACCGAGGGATCGAAGCCAACCCGGACAAGTGTAAGGCCGTGCTCGACATGCAGCGCCCAAGAACCAAGAAGGAGGTACAGCAGCTAACAGGCCGACTAGCCGCCCTGACGCGTTTTCTACCAAAGTCGGCCGAGAAAGCCCTACCTCTCTTCAAATTGCTTAAGAAGGAGACCCGAGGCGGTTGGAACTCGGACTGCGAGGCCGCCTTCTCAGAAATTAAGAAATGCTTGGCAACCTCGCCGGTACTCACAAAGCTAGACCCCGGAGAAACCTTATTCCTCTACCTATCAATCGGCAACGAAGCTGTAAGCGCTGCCCTAGTAAAGGAGTCCGAGGCGGGACAAAAGCCGATATACTTCATCAGCAAGGCACTACAAAGCTCTGAACTCCGGTATCAGAAGCTGGAAAAGGTGGCTTTCTCCCTGCTTACCGCGGCACGCAGACTCCGGCCCTACTTCCAGGGACACCGGATCGTGGTCCGAACCAGCCAGCCGATCAGACAGGTTCTCCACAAACCCGACTTAGCCGGGAGAATGACCAACTGGGCCATAGAACTCTCCGAGTTTGACATCACGTTCGAAGCCCGCCAGGCAATTAAGTCCCAAGCGCTTGCGGACTTCATCCGAGAACTCACACCAGCCACCACAGATGATGGGATGTGGAAGGTCTATGTTGATGGCTCATCCAACGCAAAGGGCAGCGGTGCGAGAGTCATCGTAGAAAGCCCACAAGGGGTCGCCACCGAACATTCTCTGCAGTTGAAGTTCCAGACCTCCAATAACCAGGCCGAGTACGAGGCCCTTTTGGCCGGACTGCTTCAGGCCAAGGATAATGGCGCCCAGCGAGTAAAGGTTTTAACCGACTTGCAGCTCGTCGCAGCTCAGATAGACGGCACCTATCAGGCAAAAGGCCCACTAATGGCAAAATACCTGAACAAAGCCAAAGAACTCATGGCCAAGTTCGAAGAGGTCACAGTTTCCCATATACCCAGAGAGGAGAACGCTCGGGCTGACATCCTCTCTAAGCTCGCCAGCACGAAGGGGCCGGATAACCATAGGACCGTGATCCAGCAGAATCTGACCGAGCCGAGCTGTATCATGGCCATCTCGGCCGGGGCCGATTGGAGGAAGCCAATTGAAGACTACCTCGAGAGGGGAATTATCCCAACCGACCCGACCGAGGCAAAGAAGTTGATCCGTGAAGCCGCCCTCTACGCCATGGTGGACGACCAACTATACAGGAAGGGACTCCATTGCCCCATGATGCGTTACCTTGGAGACTCTGAAGCAAAATACGTGCTGGCCGAGCTACACGAAGGCGCCAACGGTCACCACATGGGGGGCAAGGCACTCGCCCGGAAAGCATTACGCGCCGGCTATTACTGGCCCACTATGAGTCATGACACCATGGAAAAAGCCAAGACATGCGACAGTTGTCAGAAGCATGCAAGGATAATATGGCCGCCACCCTCAGAGTTGAAAGGAATGCCAGCCCCCTGGCCCTTCTACAAGTGGGGCATGGACATCCTCGGACCATTTAGGCCGGCACAAGGGCAATGTAGATGGCTCATCGTCGCAGTTGATTACTTCACTAAGTGGATCGAAGCAGAGCCACTCGCCACAATAACCTCGGCCAGAGTGATGAAATTCTTCAGGCACAACATCGTATCTCGTTTCAGGATACCAGCCGAGGTCGTCACGGACAATGGCACCCAATTCATGGACCATCGTTTCCAAGCGCTGATGTCGAACCTGGACATCAAGCAGCACTTTTCATCCGTGGAACATCCCCAGACAAATGGCCAGGCCGAAGCCGCCAACAAAGTAGTCCTGGACGGACTCAAGAGGCGGATGTTGCAGGCCAAGACCAGTTGGACCGAGCAGCTCCATAGCGTCCTGTGGGGATATCGCACAAGCGTACAGTCTTCGACTCAAGAAACCCTGTACAGGCTAACCTATGGATGTGAGGCAATGATCCCGGTTGAAATCGGACAGCCATCCTGGAGAAAGGTCAGAGCCAGACAGGAGGGGCAGGAATCGAACGACGACGCCTTGAAGACTAACTTGGACCCCATTGATGAAATCCGGGTTATGGCGCACTGCCGGGAACTAGCCGCCAAGCAACTACTCGCGGCTAAGTACAATAGAAAGGTCCGGCCCCAGTCTTTCAACCGAGGCAACCTAGTACTCCGACGGGCGGACATAGGCAACAAGAATGCCAAGGACGGGAAGCTGGCGGCAAACTGGGAAGGGCCCTACCGGATTAAGGAAAAGCTCGACGGAGGAGCATATACCCTCGAGACTTTGGCAAGAAAGCCAATCAAAAGGACGTGGAATGCCGACAAGCTGAAGATCTACTACAGCTAGATCCTTCCTCGACAGTGTTTGTTTACTTAGCAATTTTCCCTTTTCCTGTTTATGTTTTCTTTTCATTTTAAGTCCAAGTTATGTCATTTCTAATTACGATGCTTTGTAAAGCCCCGTAGGGCTATTTCTTTCTATCAATAAAAGATCCCACTGAGGGGATTTACGAATGCGCACAAAGCTTAAAGCATGATCCCGAAGCCATGAAGCTCGGCCAATAACAAACAAACCGAGGCAAAGAAGCCCGGCCGAGAAACCGAAAGCCGAGGCTTTTTAGCCCGACACCGGTAAAAAGCCCCGAGGTCACAAACCCGGCCCAAATCAAAAAACATCTAGATGTACGAAAACCGGCCGTTGTACTCCGACAGGCATTGGTTAGAGCTCGGCGAAGGCGCCATACATGGCCTTTCGCGAAATTGACGCGTCAACGCTCGTCCGACTAAGCAAGCGGACTATCATGCTGACCCTGATCAGGTCAAAATGTCCGACTCCAGGCGAGCGAAGCCTCAGTTAGACACGTGGTAGTCTATCCCTTACGTCGGTTCAAAAGTAATCCGACTAGGTGAAAGTTGGAATCCAGCTACTTGAAAGCTGGACCGAGGCAGTACGGTTAGTTATGCCTGACGAGGCTGAAACAAGACAACCTTGCCCCAACCTCCCACACAGCAAATGTGGTAGAGTGCCTACGGCCCGCACCCATACGGCCGACCTACACTTGAGCTTAGACAAAAGGACGAAAGAGGTGTAAGTCATCCATTGTTTAAAAGCATCCACGCAGCCGACGCATACACAAACCAAGGCCACGGAATGATGGCAGAAAATAAACCACCTTCGGCCCCAGGTAGCTACACAAGCTCGGCCGCGCAGAAGAAGGATGAAGCGAATTTAAATCGTTCATTGTCAAATAAAGACAAAAGGGACGATAAAAATCAAAATCATTCACCACAGTAAAGATAGAAAAACTATCGGCATCAATTGTTAAAGTTTGCACAAGAATGGCACCAAGGCCAGAATCATTCAAAGTTACAAGGGCACCAACGCCCCAAAACTTACAACAAAAACAAAAATGAAGCTAGGACTGGGAGTCAGGTCCGATGTCGGCATTCTCCGCCTCAAGGCCCTCAGTGTCGGCGGCATCTTCCTCCTCGCCCTCGGCAAGATCCTCGGCAGCTGGCGGATCAAAAGGAAGGAAGGACCCATCTTCCTGCACAAAGGCACGATGATCGTACCCCCCCACCTGAAGTTCGACCCCGGGATTAAAATGCCGGATCTGGAGCAGGGCCTGCTTAAAGCATGCCTTGGCAGTCTGCACCAGGGCATCAGTAAGCTCCTAGGAAGTCACCTTCTCTGCAGCAAGGGCTTCTTCCACCGCCTTCTTCTCCCCGGCCAGGATAACCAACCGCTCCTCCAGCGCCTTGACCACAACCCGGCTTTCGGTCCCCTCCTTCAGAGCCCGGGCATGCTCCTCACCAACCCTATCGGCCTCCACTCGGGCGAGTTGAAGCCCTTGGTCAGCTGTTATAGCCGCAGCCTTCGCGGCATCCCGTTCCCTCCGAGCGGTAGCCAGTTCCGCCTGGACCCCATCCAGCTCCCCCAGGGCAGCATCCCGCTCGGCCTCAACCTTGGCGAGCTCCTCCCCTGCCGACCTAGCCTTGGCCTCCGCCACCTCCAGCTCCTCCTTCAGGTCCCCAGCAGACGCGGCCTTGGCCTCCGCCGCCGACAAACCCTTGGCCAACTCCTCGACCTGCGCCCGCAGCTGCTGGATGTCAGCGTGGGAACGAGCATATTGCTCCCGGACCAGAATCAAGGCTTGGTTGTATCCCACTGCCTGACAAAGCTCCGCCTGGTTCTTGTGCAGCTCATCCAGGGCCGGCCGAGTCAGTGCGGCGTAGCCAGTGAAGTGTCGGGGAGGCAGGAAAGCGGTAGAGACCTCAGGAACAACCCCATCGCGCCACAAACGGCCACGGGGGAGAAGAGACTTCAGGAGCGGCGGAGGCGGACGCGACGAAGAGGAAGGCAGCTCCGGCAGGGAGGCAGAAGGCTCATCGACGAAAAACTCAACCTCAATCTCCTCATCAGAAATCGAGGCCTCTCGCCCCTCAGAAACCTGGGACTCAGGCGCTGGGGTAGGACCAACAGCAGCAACCTCCTGGCCCTCCAGAGCCGGAACCTCCACCACGGGAATGGCTGGCGGATCCATGGCGGAAGAAGGGCCGTCAGCAGCAGGACCCTTAGCCTTCTTAGAAGCTGAAGCAGCTGGAGCACCGGCAGCAGAAGAAGCCACCCGTTTCTTCTGGCGACTCGAAGGTGCAGCGGCCGCTCTGGACAGGCGAGCGTACAACGGCAGACCATCCACAGTCCTAGCTGCAAACAAAGACAAACTGAGTAAGTCAGAATCCACCAATTCAAAAGACCAACACTGAAGCAAAAACAAACACAACTGCTAAAAGTCCTAC
The DNA here is from genome assembly GCA_034222035.1 of Acacia crassicarpa. Classification (NCBI taxonomy): domain Eukaryota; kingdom Viridiplantae; phylum Streptophyta; class Magnoliopsida; order Fabales; family Fabaceae; genus Acacia; species Acacia crassicarpa. The sequence goes on from JAWXYG010000011.1 coordinate 38,548,795, forward strand.
AGGAAGAAGGCAGCGGCTCGGCGGATATGTAGAAGCCAGCCGGCTGCACACCGTACTCGGCCACCAAGGCCTCAATCCGGGCCACTGCAGAAGCTGATTCCGGCAGGAGGTTGGTGCGCGGAACTTGAAAGGACAGGGCCTTGGCCTTGTAATGACCCTCCTCCCAGTACAGAGGGAAACGACCGCCCCCTTCCAAAAACCAGGGCAGCTCCCCTGGCATGGCCTCAACCTTAAAAAACGATCCCTTAAAGCGTTTGAAGGAATCCGAGAAGGGCGTCATCAGTTGGCGTTCCGGATTAATGCGAAGGGATACCAACCCCCTCCGCTTATCGCCTCCCTTTGGCGGGCTGGCTGTGAAAGGCCCGAAATAGTAAAAGAAAAGGTTGGCCGAGCAATCTAAAGGGGGCGAGAAATGGCCACACAGCCTCTCGAAGGCTACCAGATAAGCCCACCCATTCGGATGGAGCTGGGACGGGGCAAGGCGAAGATGCCGCAACGCCTCCATTTGGAAGGGGGAGAAAGGGAAAGAAACTTGGACCCGCGACAAATAGTCCCGGAAGAAGAAGAAGAAGTCCGGCTGACCCTCAGACTGGGCCGCGCAGACAGGCTCCTCCGGCTCCGGACACCTAAGCACGTACCCAAGCATGGCCGGCAACTTCAAACGGACCAGATCCGCCTCAGACATCAGCGACGGCGTAGCCAGCACATCGTGCGATACCCAGCCGTACCGACGAACCAAGGCTTCGGGTGGACTGGAAGAGTCCGAACCACCGGCCTCCGATGGCTTTTTAGACGATCCAGACTTTGAAGCCATAAATAAGCCTATATGAAAATAAACAAAGCCAGTATTAGCAAAGAAGCAGAAGTACTTGGCACAGGCATAACAGAAGGCAAAAAAGGCCGTGGACTCGGACGAAGGGAAGCACAAGAAGGAATAGCCGGGGCAGACCAATGCCGGAAGGAGCCCAGAATAGACGAAGCCTCGGCATCTCCATCACCCGCCATCAATACGGAAGCTTCCGCCAGGCAGTCCCAGCAGGGGCCGGCATAACCCTCTGGGGCGGGCGTCTGGCGTGCGGCAGAAGGACCCTCGTAAAAATTCAGGGGACGAGCCATCACCACCGGGGCCTCGAAACTGGAAGAGGAGCCAACCCAGGTCCCACCAGGCGACTCAAGAGGAAGAGGCCGGGCAAGCGGCCGGGAGGGATGACGTGGAATGGGAATAGAAACCCTTCCCGAAGACGGGCGAGCTGGACGCGAGGCGCCACCCCGGTGTAAAGGATCCAAGATCCTCGTAGCAGGAGGCTTACCCCCAAGAACCCAGTAGGTCATACGAGGAAGACGCGCACGGAGGAGCATTTCCTCCTCCGGCGTCAACGACGCCTGCGGTCGCGGAATGTCTCTACCTCCCGCCATCATCAAAGACCTACGGTATTAGGAACCGGTGTTTGAGGGAGATTTGGGAAGAGCTTTGGGTACAGTGACGCTAACGGAAACCCAGAAGAACAGAAACAGAGACAGCGATTCCCAGTACAAACGGAAAAATACGGAAAACTACCGAATGAATGCACAAGGGAACAAGTGCAATACCTGTGTAAGCAAAATAGAAGAAACCGGAACGCTGGAAGACGGCGAAAATCTCAAGAAAAGAGGAATCCCCACTCAAGCTTTAGCGAAATCAGAGAAGTTTCTGGACAACAGAGTGAAGTAGCAGGAAAAAGTGCAAATGAACAGAAAGAAGGCTATTTAAAAGCCAACGCAGGGGCACGACGGTCTATTCCCGCAAAGACGCGACGGGATTGGCGCAGTACGACGCCAGCGCAATAAATGCGCACTCACCTCGAAAGACGAAAAGACACGGCGGTTGCAGAACGCACCCAATGAAAGCTCGACGGCTGTCAGCACGCAATAATGGCGCGCAAGGAGCAAATCCCAAAGCGTCCGAAGAATCCCAAAAGGCAAAGGGCAAGAAACCGAGGCTATTGGGAACCCGAGAAGGGCGAGTAACCGCCCGGGCAAGACAGACTCAGCGATCTAGGCAGAACGAAGGCATTATAAGCTGACCACTTCCCCGGGCCTGGCAGAGGTCACGGCAGCCAAGAGCCGACCTTGTCTAGGCGAAGGACCTCGGCCATACAAGGGACCGGGGGCAATAAGCACCTCGACCGTCTAGAAGCCTGAACAACCAAGCTGGGGGGCAACTGTTACGGACCGGCCCAACAGGCCCAGGTCCAGACCTCGGCCCAATCCCGCTAGGGATAGAATCCACGCCAGAATAGGAAGGGATCCGAGATCCCACAAATATAGGATCTTATTAATAGCAATTCTCCGACAATCATGGCACCAGCCAATCAGCTCAATCTAAGATATTGCTCATTAAGGCAAAGATACGCGCACCAAACCCCTCTATAAATAGAAGGAAACCCTAAACAGGTGCACACGTTCTATCTTATGCTCTTGTTACTTTCTGCCACACAGAGCACACACCCCACTCCCCTGGCTACGTGCCTTCAAGTTTGTTACGAACTACGTGGACTTTGATCCCTTCAAGGGTACGTAGGCTCTAGGCTTGACCACCTAGTCAAGTCCAATATATCTGTGTTCTTAGAACAGAACAGAATCAAAGAATTTATTACGTTCTCATGAGACAAAAAGCCATCAGGTGGGCCCAGTAAAGCAAACAATGGATGTTTCTATTGGGCAGGCCCAACCAATGGAAGCTATCCCATCTCCAGGTATGAGCGTTGATCAAATGGAGCAAGGATCCAAAATAAGTAATCATTCTGGCGAGCACGTGGTGGGTCCTGCTGGTGTCAGTAGGGAGGTGGATAAAACGTTCCTGTTACTGCCTGGCCCGTCGAAGAAGACTTTGGTGGATGATGCGCAAACTTCACAGACCCATAATATTAATCAACAACGTCAACCAGATGAAATTATGGTGGAGCAGGATAAGACTACGGGGGAGGTCGAATCACCCAAAATCCAGCTAGTATCTCAATGAACTATGTAATATGGAAAGCACGTGGCACGGGTGCACGTAGTTTCCCAGCATTAATTCGAGATTTAAAAGCTCATTACAATCTAAATTTTATCGCCATCTTGGAAACTCGGTGTGCGAAAGAGTTGTCTATACGAAGAGCCCAATGGTTGGGGTTTTCTAATTTGGAGATAATTGACTGTGAGGGTTACAGTGGAGGAATATGGTGTTTGTGGGATGAGAACAATGTTACGGTCTCTGTGTTGGAGCGACACCACCAGTTCATCCACTTACAGGTCACGACGCCTTCTAGACCGTCTTGGCTCTTTTCGGTGGTATACGCAAGTCCTTCCAGTGGGGTTCGCCGGTTGGTATGGGACCATCTTGCTAGATTAGCAAACGAAGTGCAGGGACCCTGGCTAGTGGGCGGAGATTTCAACGGAACACTCACTCATGGGGAAAGGCGATCAACGGCTGCACACCAAATATCCGTGGATCACGAGTTTCTCCGATGGTTTGATATTCATAACCTAATTGATGTAGGTTTTGCAGGTCCAGAATTCACTTGGAAGGGAGCCAGAGCAGAAGCGTGCCTTGACCGGATACTAGCAAATGAACAATGGCTGAACAGTTTCCCCGATGCGTCGGTCACCCACTTGCCATTCTTTAAGTCTGATCATAGGCCTCTTCTTGTCCGCATAAACACCCACGAAGTTCCTAAGAAGCCTAATCGGCCGTTTCGGTTTATTGCTGCTTGGGCCCTTCATGAGAACTTTGATGGGTTAGTATCGCGCTCCTGGAAGGCAAATATTCCATGGACTCAAAACATCAACCAGTTCGCAGTGGACTGCTCTTCATGGAACATAAATGTCTTCAGACATACGGAATTTCGAAAGAAACGTCTCTTACGACGCATGGATGGGCTCAACCGGGCCATCTCCCAGTATGGGTTGCTAGCCAGGTACGAGGAACTCCAGCAATCTCTTTGGAAGGAATTGGAAGATGTGCTATTACAAGAATCTCTTATTTGGGCTCAGAAAGCAAGAGCTCAATGGACCATTTATGGGGATCGGAACACTAGGTATTTTCATGCACGTGCGAATCAGAGGAAAAAAGCGAAAAGAGTAGATGCAATCAAAGATGAAGAGGGTGCATGGGTTTTTGACACAGGTATAATTAAAGGTTTGGCTACATCTTTCTTTTCCAAGCTCCTGACCGAGGACCGCATGGAACGACCTACCATCCAATGTCGAATAACTTTCCCTAGCATTGATGAGGACATTTTGAACTGGTGTAGTAGAGATGTGTCTGAGCAGGATATCAAGGAAGCTATCTGCAGCATGGGAGCTCTTAAATCTCCAGGGCCGGATGGCTTTAGTGCTCTATTTTATCAAAACCAATGGAACACAATACGGGCATCTGTTGTGAAGTATGTGAAGTCCCTTTTTGCTAATCCCCAAGCTATCCGTGAAGTGAATGACACGTTCATTGTCCTGATCCCGAAAAAGGACCACCCCGAAACTATGGGGGATATGAGACCAATTAGCTTGTGTAATGTCATTTACAAAGTGGTCACAAAGATTCTTGTAGCTCGGATGAAGACTATTCTCCCTCAAGTGATAGCACCTAACCAGTGCAGCTTTGTCCCGGGATGACACAGTAGCGATAATATTATTGTGGCTCCGGAAGTTATCCACTCCATGAGGAATATGAAGAAGAAGAAAGGCTTTATGGCTATTAAGATAGACTTAGAAAAGGCCTATGACAGGGTAAACTGGGGATTTTTGAGTAATTGCTTGCAGGAACTACATCTCCCCAGTTCGTTTAGAGAGATTATTAAACAGTGTATTGTTGATTATGATTAGTTTTGATGATGTCTAATATAGAAGCAAAAAGTTTATATAATATATCTCCTACATTGACTAACTACTATGTTTAATGTAGATTAGTTTAAGTTGAATTATAAAGAAGATTAATCAAGAAGGAGATAAGGGATTAATGAAAAGAAGAAATTGCAAACAATGTCAAGGAAGCAAGAAGCTATCAAAGTATTTTGGGAATAATCAAGAGAAGAGAAGAAAGAACGAGTTGGGTTATGAAGAATAATCAAGATTGGAGATTAAAGAAAGAAGAACTTGCTAAATGGAATGAAGATACAATTATTCAAGTTCTCATATTGAAGCTAGAAGCCTCCAAGATCATATGTAATGTGATCAGCCCTTCAGCTCCACTCTGTTCACGTTCAGCACGGGCGACGTCTGGTAATTCGATGATATCTCACAAACCAGAGATCGGATTGAGACGAAACCAAAAGCATTGGAAACTAGACATCTAACAAGTATTGGTGACAAAAATTCATGCCCAAACGAGTTCAGATGAATTATTTATTAATTTGTCAAGTTGACACAAAGATCAACGTCACAGACCAGACCAAGCTTCGGTATTTTGAGTATATCTCACAAACGACAAATCCGTTTGAGCTGAAATCAGTGGCATATGAAAGTAGACTCACAGAGCTTTCCATCAAGAGTTGAATGAATCAAAACGGAGCTCGGACCAGAGAGATATGGCCCTCAGAATTTGATAGTCAGTGCAAGAAGTTGCTATACCGCAGTATAGGTCCGTATACCGCAGTATAGGGCCATACAGAAAGCAAAGATTTTTGTAATCAGGTCAATACTGCAGTATAGGTTTGTATACTGCAGTATAGGGCCATCCAGAAAGCAATCATTTTCCAAGACAAGTCAATACCGCAGTATAGGTATGTATACTGCAGTATAGGGCCATCCAGAAAGCAATCATTTTTCAAGACAAGTCAATACCGCAGTATAGGTATGTATACTGCAGTATAGGGCCATCCAGAGAGCAACCAAGTTTTTCAAGACAAGTCAATACCGCAGTATGGGTATGTATACTGCAATATAGGCTTATACAGAGAGCTCCCAAATTTTATAACTATTGCATACTGCAGTATAGGTTTGCATACTGCAGTATTGAGCTCTTAAACTTGTTTTAAACTTGACACATGTTCTTGCATACTCCAGTATGGAGTTCTATACTCCAGTATTGCATACTTCACTAACATACTCCAGTATTGACGCAAGTATTGAACGTCAAACTTGAAAATCAAATCTGACGAATTTGCAATGCCTTCTTGTTTGATCTTAATACTTCCTATGATTAATCTCTAATGTTCCTAGATATGTTTAACTACTTTATTGGTGAGTTTCAGATGATTAAAACGAAGGATATTAGATTTGTCATACTCCAGTATAGAGGCTTTTTGAACTTAAACTTTTTCACACAAACAGTGCCATACTGCAGTATACTACTAACATACCGCAGTATAGGACATGACTTTCAAACACAAGTCATGATGTTTTGGGTCTAGAAGCTGCATACCGCAGTATGACTTTGGATACCGCAGTATGGACACTTATGCACAGTGCCATACTCTAGTATAGAGGAACTTACCGCGGTATACAACGGTCAAAATTGATTTTTGAATTACGCGAATTTGCAAATCACTGTTGTTTGATCTTATTGCTTCCATAACTCATCCAATCATATTCCCAGATATGTTTAACAAGTTTGTTAAGTGAATTTCAGTCAGCACAGATGAAGATTAACGAGATCAAAGGCAAAAAGCAAAAAGGTGCTCAGTGCATTTAATGCACTTCTGCAAATCAACCTACTTTCAGCTAATCCATCTGAGCACGCCTTCTAAACGTTAAAGAATGCTTACTACAACAAGTAAAGTCATCTCCAACGGGCAAATTCTCAGAGAGCCACCTCAGATCAAATTACCACATGGATTAGTTGGAGTTTAGAGAGAGAAGCAGACCACACTTAATGACAATCAACTACAACGGTCTGATTCATCCTACAACGGTCAAAAACGGTCACACATCATTCTCTACCTATAAAAGACATGGACTCAAGCAGAAAAACGAGGAGATACAAGTTTGCAATGCCAAAATGCTGATACTCTGCTTCTACATCATTCTCACTCTGTTTTCCATTTCTAAATAGCTTAGAGAGAGAAATGAATTGTGTTTGTACTTCAGTGATTATCTATCCATTCCTTTGAGAGGAAACTTATTGTAAACACATTATCTTTCTGAGAGTAACTCAAGATTGGGTAATCTTGAGTGGGATATACATTGTGTTGACTACAACTTGTAAGGGGGAGTGAATCCTAGTGAGAGGATTACTTCGAGTACAGAGTGTGTAATCAAGCAGTGTATTGATTACAGATTGTAAGGGGGAGTGAATCCTAGAGAGAGGATTGCTTCAGTTACAGATCGTGTAATCAAGCATATTAAAGATAGTGGATTGAAAATCCCAAGTGAGGCTTGGGGACTGGACGTAGGTCAAGGATTGGGCCGAACCAGTATAAATCTGTTTGCACACTCTTCTCCCTGATCTTTTATATTTCCAGCATTCGCATTTGATTGTTTTGTCATCTGGTTTTTCAACTCACATCCTTTTGGGAAGCTAAATTTACTGAATTGCAAAAACATTTTAAAGAAAGAAAATTTTTATACTTCACCCAATTCACCCCCCTCTTGGGTTCAGCCAGAACTTACATGTATCTCCTCACCCAGAATGCAACTATTATGGAATGGGGATAAAGCTGAGACGTTTCTCCCTTCGAGAGGAGTTCGCCAAGGAGATCCCCTATCACCATACCTGTTTGTTATTTGTATGGAGAAACTGGCACACCTTATCCAAGCAGCCACTCAAGAAGGTGATTGGAAACCAATCCATTTAACCAGGAGCAGTCCTCTTATATCTCATCTATTTTTTGCTGATGACATTTTGCTGTTTGCTGAAGCATCCATGGATCAAGTCTTTACAATTAATCAGTGTTTGAATAGTTTTTGTGAAGCCTCTGGACTTAAAATAAACCATCAGAAAACTAGAGTGTTTTTCTCAAAGAATGTCAACCATATCCATAGAAGTGAACTTTGTGCCTCCTTGGGCTTTAATATGACAAGCGATCTAGGGAAATACTTAGGGGTTCCTCTCCATCACAACAGGGTCTCTGCGGCATCTTTCAAGTTTGTGATAGATAAAGTAACCACTAGGCTATCTTCCTGGAAAGCCACAGCTATTTCGGCTGCAGGACGGAATACCCTTATAGCCTCGGTCACTTCGGCCATCCCAAGGTATGTTATGCAAACTACACTTCTCCCGGTGAATGTTTGCGATTCTTTGGATAAATGTAATAGGAGGTTTCTTTGGGGGGGCTTTGAGGAACAGAGAAAAGTCCCGCTGGTGGCATGGGATGAAGTGTGCAAGCCTAAGAGGCAGGGTGGACTGGGCCTTCGTCAGGCTCAACTTCATAATCATGCTTACCTAATGAAAATTGGGTGGAACCTAACGTCTAGACGGGATGACTTTTAGGTGAGAGTGGTCAGAGACAAATACAAATGTGGGCCTGATATGGTCCCGAAAATAGACATGAGTAAGCCTGGATCCAATTTATGGAGAGGAATTAAGAAGACGTGGTGCAGCGTACAAGATGGTTCTGAGATCATGGGAAGTGGGAAGCAGATATGGAAATGGTCGAAAAGCGGAGTATTCTCGGTCAAGACAGCATACGAATCATTTCAAAGGGATGCAATGGCACCTGACCCGCTGTGGTCAAAGATATGGAAGCTTAAGGTCCCTGAACGCTGCAAACTATTTATTTGGCTGGTGGCTCATAAAAGACTCTTAACTAATGCCTCAAGGTGTAAGAGAGGGATGTGCTCAGATGATCGATGCCCACTGTGTAATGAGGAGTCTGAGACGTTGCAACATCTGCTTTGCGAGTGCCCAGAAACCGCCAGTCTTTGGCAACAATTAGTTCCCCCTGAGCTACGGCGTAAGTTTACTTCTCTGAATTTTGAGCAATGGCTAAGGTGGAACATTAGCTATAGCGGACGGAAAGAGTTGATGGGGGATAGGAGACAATAATTCGTCATTATCTGCTGGTGGATCTAGCGGCGTCGAAACGCTGCTGTCTTCGAAGGTAAGAAAATTTCTAATGCTGCTGTTCAAGGCCATGTTGGTGCCATCATGCGTAGCTTGGGAGAGGCTCGAAGCAGGATTGGTGAGTTGCATGGAGTAAGACAGATCCGAGGTACCCAAGACTCTGGATGGGAATCACCACCAATAGGCTGGGTTAAGATCAACACCGATGGTGCTTTCTCACACTTGAGTACAGGAATCGGTAGTGGTGGGCTTATACGGGGAGAGCATGGAAATTTTATATCAGGCTTTATGTTCAAGGGAGAAGGAGGAGATAGCCTCTCGGCGGAGCTCTGGGGCTATCTGCATGGGCTCAAGATGGCTTGGGACTTGAGATTTAGACTCGTGATCCTGGAATCTGACTTGGCTGAAGCTGTTGATCTGATTAATCAGGAAAATAATGAGGCACACATTGACTGGGCACTCATTGCAGAGATTAAAAGCTTGCTTGGTTGGGAGTGGAACACTGAGGTGCGGCACATTAGGCGCGAGGCAAATGCAGTGGCGGACTACCTGGCCAAATCAAGCTTAGCATCTTTCCCAGGATTTCACTGTCTTCGTACTACTGATTTAGAGCTTGATAGGCTCATTGTAATGGATAACGCTTAGTCTTTTTGTTGGGCTACATAATGTTATCAAAAAATAAAAATCATATTTTATTTTATTATGTATTAATGCTAATATATATGCACACTTATTAAAAGACAAAGTTAATGAGCAATTAAATTCCTTAAAGAGGAAAGATAATAGAGAAGATTAGAAGGGTGTATTAAAGTTAATTTACCTCTATTTTTAAATCCTAAATTGAGTCTATAGCTTAACTAGGAAATTGTTGCGTTTAACAACTTAATTTAGAATTTCTCTATTTTAAGTAACTTTATATGAGATTTTCCCTTGTTTTTTTACGTTAATAAATATCTTTTCTTTTAAAAAATTATTAATGAAAATCTTTGATATGTAGTTTGCTATATCAAACAATTTATTTTTATATTAACATTTTTTCTCAATGCACAAAAAATCAAGTAAATTTTTTTTTATTCTAATGTTCAACTAGAAAACATTTAATTAATATTGGAGCAGATACTTTTTTTTTTGAATTATTCCTGATCATTCTTCCACACACAAAAAATTATTTGATCTAAGTTAATCATATTTTATTTTATTATATATTAATGTTTATATATATTTACACTTATTGTAAAAATAAGTTAAAAAGTATAGAAATTCTTTTAAGATGAGAAAAGAAACTATGATAGGGCAATAACGTCATTTAATCTAAATTTTGAAATTCTAAATTAGGTCGATAACTTAATTAAGGATTTATTAAATTTACCAACCTAATTTAGAATTTCCCTATTTCAAGCAGCTTTATATGGGATTTTCCCATTCAAATAACTTGTTTCTTTAATTTCGATTGCATAAATAATGGAGAATAATTGAAGACCCTCCACGAGACCTTATGCTTCCTTGGCCAAATGATTGGCTCTAAGTTAGTGTCTCTACTAGACAAAAGGTATCTGTGGCGTAAAGTCGGGGCTCCTCATATTCTCCACGTTTTCAACATTTCTTCCTTGTCTAATCATTTACCAATGTTCTCTCAAAATTTGATGACCCAATTAAGGGATTAAACAAATATTGTACTCAATCTAAACCGCCCTTGCCAATCACAAAGCCAATTCAAAAAGAGTGCCTTTTCTTATTTTCGTGTCTTTGGATTCTATATATATACGATTTTTGGATTATTTCAAATCTGAATGAGACAATTCAAGGGCAGGGCGCCATGGACCCTGCCACTCTAGATGGCATTATCAATCAGCTATATGAGTTTCGAAATGCCAACCCTGGTAGACAGGTCACGCTCATGGAGGCCGAGATCCGCCAGCTTTGTACTGCTTCCAGAGATGTCCTCCTTCGACGCTACATTTTTTGGTTTCAACAGACTTTTGATAGAAATATTCATCCAGTAGAAAGCCTCCTCCTCGCATCTGACGTCTTTTTACCATATCCAATCAAATTGAAATGGTTGTAACAGTGTCGCCCAACTATAATACTCTCTCCGGTCCTAATTATAAGAGCTAGTTGACTTTTTTGGAGAGATTAAGAAAGCTAACTAAATTACTTTAGAGTATTTTTATTTTTATTTTTTTCTTCAAACTAATTAATTTAACTAATAAACTAATATATAATCCAAGAATATACAACATATGAAATGATTAAGTAACTTCCTTAATCTCTCCAAAGAAAGTCAACTAGCTCTTATAATTAGGACCGGAGGTAGTAGCGTTTATTAGTTGTAGTTACAGTGTAGTGTTATGATTGTATAAGAAGATTTGGAGATAACACATGGACGACAATTTAGTCTTTCTATTTTAATTTTTTATCTTTCAAAATAATTACCATTTTTATAATCATGCTTAATAAATATTTTTTCTTAGGCGCTTTATTATAATTTTCCCATTAATTTAAATGTGCAAGGAGGAATTTTTGTTCTTTTTTTTATTATTTTTGTATGGGGACCAGACAAAAAAAAGTGTTTAGTGATTCACATTGGTTTGATTTGAATACACAACTGCACAAATAAATGAGCCACTTGAATCTCAAGAAAAAGTTAACATACAACAACGACCGACCACAATGTATGAGGAGGACAACAAGATCGATGTGGTAGTGGAAATCACTATTTGTCAAGTAAATCAATTTTCATTTTATATTCATATAAAATTAATCATTATTTATTATTTTTGTAATAATTATTTTCTAATTAATACAACTCATACTATCATTGTGTAATTATTAAAATTTTCCTCTGTAGAAAAAAACATTTTCCTCCAATTATTTTAATCAATTATAATCATTCAAATGATTACAAAATTATTATCTAATCAATTTCATTTTCATTTCTTAGGGGGAGAAGGAAGAGGTGGGAGACATTGAATGTTGTTCAAGGGGTGATAAAGTTTAAAAATTGTTCACTCCAAGATGAATTTCCACTATACTTTATTTATAGTGAGGTAGAAACCAAATATTGGAGAAGTTAATTTTGGTTATCTGAATTTTAGAAATCGTTCAAGCTTTAGAATTTGTGTGTAACATCTTGGGAAATAATTCCCACCTTGTAGCATTTGGCTCTCTCTCTCTCCCTCTCTCCCTCCCTCCCTCCCTAGCTCTCCATTTTTTTACAGTTTAATGTATATGGGTAAAGAAACCACTGATGAGTTCTAAGTTCTAACACTATTAAATGAAAGACCCAACATGTTAAAGATTATGAAAATATATGTTCAAAGTACAATTAACACGTTAAATAGAGACTTAACAGGTTAATGACTATAAACTCTCCAAAATAAAGTTTTGACACTTTTTTTATTTTGAAAACACAGTAATTAATCTTCAAGTTTTTTGGAAAAACATTTGCACGAATTTTATTTTGTAAAAGCCTGGCTCTCTTAACTCTTTTACTAGAGTTTATATTAAAGAGTAAAAAATCCAAATACTAAGTTTTAGTATTCTACTCTTGACACCAACGTAGAGTTGGTCTAACGGTGTAAAGCCCTGCTAGATTTCTTTGAGTCTCGAGCTTTGTATTGGAAGGGAAAGCCATGAACCTTAAAGTCAAATCTCGATTTAAAGTATCAAAAAAAAAAAAGTATTATACTCTTGATCCATTTGAATTAGATATTTCCAAATATCTTGAAAATTAAAGCAAAGGATTAAAAGTATACGTTTCTGTCTGTAAAATTTACATTAAGTTTTAGTTTAGTCCCTTATCCTTTAAAAAGTATATTATTAGTCCTTTTAATTTAATATTGTTACCCTAAACATCGGAGAATGTTGACTGAACCAATTGAAAATGATATGATTATTTATTTGTTTTCAAACCAATTGAAAATGATGACTCAAGCTTATATATTATTCATCTTTAATTCAAAATAGGTAAATTATAAAAAGGAAGAATGATGACAGGGAAAAAAATGGAAATTGCAAAACCTTAAATAAGATATTTCCCATAAAATAAGTTGTGAATTTCTACTTTTTAATTCTTGTCATTACCCTGTAACAAACTTGATTTGGGATTTTACAATTTCAAATTTTTTTTATCACTTTTTCAATTAAATCCCACTAAAATATTGAAATTCAGATTCAGACTTACACTTTTCACAAATTATCAATAAGATCAAGAGGCCTAGTTAGAGGTTTTCTGAATGATGCAAATTTATCTCAATGCCTCTTAATGTTTGATAGCACTTTTCCTCCTTTTTTTAATCATAAATTCCTCTTCCAACCCCCCCCCCCAAAAAAACAAAAACAAAAACAAAACAAAATCTTTCACACCCTCTCCCTAATCAACGTCGTCAATACTCAGAATCTACCGGTAAGTTCATTGCTCAGATCCATTTTCGGTCAAAAACGGTAGATAGATGTGTGTCTATGTCAGGAACAATTGTCTAATTGTATCCCACATCTCTCCAATTCCTTTATATTTTATGCTGCATGTTAGTTCTCTGAGTGTTTTGATGATTAACAACAATTGGAAACAATATTGAAAAGGTTTGACAAAGTTTAGAATAATTTAAACTTGTATTTTTCAATCTGTCAAAACCAAACTCGAGCCTGTTAGTGTTGAACTCGAGCCTGGATTTGACAGAGAACTCAAACTTGTTCAGTTGATTTCCAAACTCGAGACTGAACCTGAAGTTTAAAGTTAAACTTTTGAAAAAGTTCACATGAACTCGAGCCTACTAAGGTCAAACTCGAGTTCATTGTTTCCAGAGAGTTTTTTTTTTTGAACTTTGAAAAAAACATGTTAAACCTTACACTTGCTTTCTTCAAACCTCAGGTTTGAAAGAATCCAAAGAAAGTTTTAAGAGCATGAACTCGAGCCTGTCATGGCAAACTCGAGTTCATCTCTGGCGGGACAAATTGTTTGAAACTTAAAGATATTTTCAAACTCTGCACTGTTCCATTGAAAGAAAAGCTTTTCGGTTTGAAAAGTTCACCAATGCTCAAACTCGAGCCTAACATATTTAAACTCGAGCCTAGTTTTGGCCGAGAGCAAAGAACTGTTTTTAAGCTATTTAAACTCGAGCCTGAGACTTACAAACTCGAGCCTAAAAGTTCCAGAGAGCAAAGAACTTTTGGATATGTTTTTAAACTCGAGAGTGTGCTTTGCAAACCTCAGGTTTGTGCTTTCAAGCTAAAACGAAGTCTGTTCAAAAGTGTCTCGAACTCGAGCCTGACATTAATGAACTCGAGTTCATTTCAACCCGAGAGCATTTTAGTTTTTCAATGATCTGCAAACCTCAGGTTTGTAAAGCAAACCTCAGGTTTACACTTTTTGAACTTGCAAAGTTTTGAACACTAAAGCCTCGAACTCGAGCCTGTAAGAACTGAACTCGAGTTCGTGACGCAGGTTCATAATTTTTTGAATTTGGGCATTTCAGAAATCAATGTTATTTGATCCTATTTTCTTCCAATATTATTCTCTGATATACCCTGCTATGTTTAACGTGTTTATTAGTGGATTTCAGAGCATTAAAGAATGTTTGGTGAGAGGTTAGAGTATAAAGCAAAAAGCAACTCAGAGCATTTATTGCAAAGCACAAAAGTACTCCTTCTACCCAAATCCTTCTGCACACGCTTACAAAGTATTTAAGGATGGTAGCTGAAACAAGAAAACTCCTCTCCAACGGATTAATTCGCAGAAAGTCAGCCCTGATGTCTTGACCAACTAGATTAAGGGAAAACAAGAGAGAGAAGACCCCAAAACCACTTCAGAACACTTGGGCAACTTCTCCAACGGTCTGATTCAAGCTACAACGGTCATTTAATGTTCTCTAGCTATAAATAGAGTTCATTAACATCTTCACAAAGTGATACAGCTACTCTGAGCGAATTTCTACAAAACTCATTTATTGTGTATCAGCTTTCATCTGTAATAGTATCAATTTGATACTTTGTACTTCAGTGTTTATTCTATCTACTCTTTGAGAGAGTTATCATCTTGCAAATCATCTACTGATTGTGATAACTACAAGTCAGGGGACTTGGTAGTTAGGGTGTATTGATTACAACTTGTAAGGGGGAGTGTGTTCTAGTGAGTGAACAACTCTTAGTACAGAGTGTGTAATCAATATTTGATTATAGTGGATTGAAAATCCCAGGTGAGGCTTGGGGACTGGATGTAGGTCGGAGAAAGGACCGAACCAGTATAAATCGTTGTGTGCAAAGCTTTTCTCTCTATCTCCTCTGTTCTGCCCTGTTCTGAAAGTGTAAAAACAGAACAAGTTGTCGAAAATTTTTATTATACCCAATTCACCCCCCTCTTGGGTATAAAGCTCCTCTTTCACTGCACCCTCAAGTGGTGATTTTTATGCCTTGATTACGGTGTTAAAATTAATTTTATGATTATTCTAACTTATAAAAATATAAGAAAATATCTCAAGAAAATATCATTTGAATTTCAAAATCCTAAAAAGGCGATTTCTCAATAAAATGAGTTGTTAATTACTTTATTATTCTTGTTAATCTCATTATTGTTATTATCAACCGAATTTTAAAGTTCAACTAATATTTTTTCATAATTTTCCCGAAATACAACTTCTAGGAATTTTTTTATATTCAGTCTCACCTTCCTCATCTTCTTGAAAACCAATGTAGTTACTACTTTTTTTTTTGGGGGGGGGGGATGAGGAAACTGTTTTGCATGCACTCTTTCGGCTCCCTCGATCTCTCACAAAAATTGGATAAATTCACGTTCACACTAGTGCAAAATAAGGTTTTAAGATCGAACAGAAGAGGCATCGTAAGACTGGATCCGCGACCTGTTTTATTTCATCCGGTATTAAAAGTCTAACATTTAAGACCGGACTCGAATTGGTCTTAAAGAAACTCTTTTAGACCGGATATTTAAAATATTGGGTCTTAAAAGTCGTACTAAATAAACCTGAAATACTTTTTGTTCGGTCCTAAAACTCAACTTTTAGGGTCTGTTTGGTTCAATGGAGGGGAAGGGAGGGGGGGATTTTAATGGAGGGAAGGGGAAGGGAGGGAAGAGGAGGGATTTTAACATTACATTGTTTGGATTGATCAGAGGGAAGGGGAGGGGAGGGATTTTAATGTTATCTTGTTTGGTTTAGGAGGGGAGGGGAGGGAAAATTTTTTCACATTGACAACTTTACCCTTATATTATAATATGGATTTTAATGTTACCTATATATATATATATGTATGTATGTATATATATATATATATAGAAATAGGAAGTATGTCTTCAATGTTCAAACTTGGAGACATGCTTCCTCTTTAAACAAAGAGAGCATTCAAGAGGGGAGGAGAGGAAAATTATCTTCATACGTACAACTTTACTTATATTATAAGTGATTTTTGTTTTTCAAATTTTATTTAATTCCAAGTGAACACATTTTTCTCAGGCATATTATCAAACATCAACCGAGCAGATTCAAAAAAACCGAGCAGATTCAACGTCACCATTATTTTTTTTTTGGTCAGCAACGTCACCATTATGACAATACCCAGAAATCATACTAGTCCAAGAAATCACATTTTTATTGGGTATTTGGTCAAACAAATCCTGCGCCAAACCCATAGTCCCCAACTTCACACAACCATCAATCATTGCATTAAACGTAGCACTATCTTTCTCAGGCATATGTTCAAAAAGATTCCTCGCTTCATTCACATCTCCACACCTCGTATACCCAGCAACAGGAGCCGTCCACGACACTTGATTTATCTCAGCCATTTCATCGAACACCTTACGCGCACTACCCATAAACCCAAACTTGCATACACATCAACTAGAGCAGTGGACACATACACATTCGAGAAAATCCCAAATTTCACAACACCACCATGTATCTCTTCACCTTCTGTAACGGCCATGTTCATGGCACAACAACTGGCCAGAATGGAAAATGTATAGTTATCGGGATTAAAACTTGTTTTCCTCCTAAGGTCTCAATACAGAGTCAAAGATTCAACGGCCGGGTTCGCAGCTAGATAAGCACTCATCATGGAATTGCATAAGAATGAATCGTCCTGTGGGGCTTTTGATCAAACACATGACGAGCGTGTTGGATAATACCAAGGGGTTGTGTCGTGAGGATGAAGCAGAGAAGGAGACACAGGATAAGCTTGAGATGAAAACGAGATCAACCGATGGTAGAGGATGAGATCGACGGCGGAAGTTGGTTGACAGAGCAAGACGGTGTTGATAGTCGGTCGGCGGTGGTGGTGCTTCTTCTCGCCGTGGACCCTCCTCTCCCTCTCAACTCGTCCGATCTAAAGCTCCCTCCTATCGTAACAGCTTTCCTTTGAGGCGTGGGCTACATCAGGGATTCAGGGTATTTTGGAAATAACAATAAAAGACTAGGGACATATTTGTCCACTCACACCCCCATTTTAATAATCCCTCTGAATCCGTCCGATTTGGGGGGTGAAATTTTTGAGGGAAGAGAGGGGAAAATTTTAAAAAATTTCCCCTCCCCTCCTAAAAAATGTCATAAGCCAAACAAGGGGAAGGGATAAAATCCTTCCATTCTCCTCCCCTCCCCTCCGATCCCCTCAAACCCTGTTTGGTTTGAAGGGAGGAGAGAAGGATGGAGGGATTTTGGCTCCCTCCCCTTGTTTGGCTGATCATATTATTTAGGAGGGGAGGGGATGTTTTTTAAAATTTTCCCCTCTCTCCCCTAAAAAACGTCACCCCCCAAATCAAACGGATTCGAAGGGATTTATAAAAATAGGCGTATCATGGACAAAAATATCCCTAGTCTTTTTCTGTTATGTCAGAAATACCCTGAGACCCCCTTTTAGGTTTAAGTCGTTGAAAACTAGAACCCTATTCGATCCGATTTGATATACAATTAAGAAATCCTAGAGCGTAGTTCCCCAGATTATAGAATTGAGGAATGGATAGTTGGATTCAAGAGAAGCATAAGGAGGATCAAAAAATAAATCAAAGGGTCGTTTTTGCTGTGTGAATTCGAAGATTAGAAACCATGAGCAAGATCAGAATGCGCATACATCAGGTGCCTAAACGGACATCGAATACCAATTGCAATTATTTAACGTAGTCATTAGCAACAGATGCTTCTTTTTACTTGGTGCGATTATCAAATTCTTTGCAATGCCATTTTCCATTTCTGATCTCCCTGCGGATTTCACTGACAATTATATTCAGGATTTGTTTTAATTATACTTAGATGCCTTCTATAGCTGGTAATTTCAAAATTTATTATTTTCTTTACCGACCTATAATTTATCCTGCTATTGTTAAATGTCACTGTTTTCTTAATTAACAACATTCATCAAGTTCATTGTTTTTACACTATGATTTGTTAAATTTAGGGTGTTATATGCATGCCAATGCTTAGCTTCATGGTTGATCTGTATAGCTTCATAAAATATCGTTTTGATTTTCAATATATATATATATATATATATATATATATATATATATATATTTATTTATTTATTTATTTCATTTAAGGCATAAAAATGTTATTTATAATTAAACGTTATTATACATTTAATAGAGTTCGGAAAAAATCACTTATAACATAAATAAAGTTGTCCATATGAAGATAGTCTCCCTCCCCTCATTTCCTGAACCAAAATAACGTTAAAATCCTTCTTATCACATATGGATAAAGTTGTCAATATGAAAAAAATCTCCATCCCTTCCCCTCCCAAACCAAACAAGGTAACAATAAAATCTCTCCCCTCCCCTTCCTTCTGATCAATCCAAACAAGGTAATATCAAAATCCCTCCTATTCTTTCCCATCCCCTCCCCTCCATTAAAATCCCCTCCTTCCCCTCCCCTCCATCGAACCAAACAGACCCTTAAGACCGGCCAACAACTAAGCCGCTCTTAAAAGATCGGAATTTTAAGACTGGACAAAAATAAATACGGTATAAAAAATAACGGTTTCTAAGACCAAACGACTAATTATACGCGGTCTTAAAAGACTGACTTTCAAGGTTGGATGATAAATACATCCAATCTTAAAAATTTGATTTTAGACCGGACGTATAAATATACCAGTCTTAAAAGACCAACTTTTAAGACCGGGCTTAATATCAAATGTGATATATACCTGACATTTAAGACCGGACATATAAATACATCCGGTCTTAACAATTGAACATTTAAGACCAGTATATTTATTTCTGGTCTAAATTTTCCCAAATCTTTCTCTATTCTGTTCTTCCTGATTATACACACACACACACACACACAAATCCACCACCCAATCCAGTACATAAAAGTCGATACTTTAAGTTACAAGCTATGAACAATTATGAATAAATTGAATAGAGAAAAAGAATATAAATATTATTCACCATGAGTTACGTGGCCCCTTAATTAATGATTATACCATAACTACAACACCTAAATTAATTTATACAATAAGATAACTTACTTACAAATACAACATACATGCCCAAAATAATATTCACCATGCCTTCATCTGATTCCCACCCAACAACTTAACATCTCTTTTATAACATGCCCCTTTGGATCGGATCCTGTCACAAAAATAAAACAAGAACAAACTTCATAGTCAGTGACATTGTTTATGAACATAGAAGGAATATAATATAGCTAAAACCTTAAAGTTTTCAAAGAATTCTGCTTATGAATATTACCTTATGAATTGACTCTTTTATAAAGTGATATCCTCCCATATCCCTACTTGATTATCATTTCTTATGTCGGGTTCATTATCTGCTTCATCTTCTTCGTTCATGTCCGGTAGACCCCTTGAAAAAGGAATACTCTCAGGAAGACCATAATTTGAATGACTTTCCTCATCAATAGCAATGACCCTTTTTCCTTAGAGAGCTACAGACCACATTTTATTTTCTTGATCAGTGATATAGAACACTTGTTTCGCCTGGTCTACCATAATAAAAGGTTCATCTCCAAAACTTTTACCATTGACATCGACTAATGTAAATCCTAGCCGATCGATCTGAACACCATTATTGACATTAACCCACTTGCATTTGAAAATGGGAAATCTAATTTTAACATAGTCCACCTCCCAAATCTCTTCAATAACCCCATAATATGGCATGACTACCAATAAAGGCCTCTTGTCTTTCAAAGTGGAGAAGTGCATAGATTCAGCCTCTAACATAACACCACTGTTCTGGACTGTGCTTGTATCATTTAGGGACTTCGTGTAAAATGTATAACCATTGATCACATACGAATTCCAACTTATGACATCAACCTCAGGATCATGTGCTAACCATTTGATCGTATCAGAAGCACATTCCTCTCCCTCGACCTTTTGTTTGAACAAGTTTGCAAAAATTTTGTTATGTTCCCTAATCAACCTTTGTTCAGTCATTCGATGATTTTCTTTCCTTACAGCCTCTTTATGTGTAGCTATGCTGGCTTGAACTTCATCAACATTATTCAAGATGTATAAGTGGATTTGTGACAATTCATTAGGATCCACACTCTTTATTGAAGCCCCTTGTCTACCCCCTTCAGCATGATGACGTTTTGGAAGCCCAATATGTCTTACTTTGGCCAAATAATTTTGACTAAATTCCATGGCTTCTTCAGAAACATATTTCTGAACAATTGATGCTTCTAGCCGGTATGCGTTCTTCATATACCCTTTTAGGAATTTCATAGATCTTTCAATTGGGTACATTCACCGTAAATGGATAGGGCTGCACAACTTTATCTCCCTCACTAGATGAACAATTAGATGAACCATGATGTCAAAAAATGTAGGAACAAAAAGCTTCTCAAGATGGCATAAGATAAGATATCTTTCATTCTTCAATTCATCCAACTTTTCAATCTCGAAAACTTTACTACAAACCACATTGAAGAAGATACAAAGTCTAGTCAAAACGACCTAAATATCATATTCGGCGATGCCTCGAATAGCTATTGGGAGTAGCTGTTGCATCAAGACATGACAATCATGAGACTTTTGGCCTACTAATTTCAAGTCTTTCATCGATACAAGCCTCTTAAAATTTGAAGAATACCCCGAGGGAACTTTAGTGCCATGTGAACACTCAAAAAAACTTTGTTTCTCATCCTTAGACAAAGTATGAGAAACGGGGAGACAATATAAGTTCTCTTCTCATATGGCCTTGGATATAAGTCTTGGCGTATTCCCATTGCTTGCAAATCCAACCTTGCCTTCACACCATCCTTGGAACTACCTTGTATGTTGAGAAGCATGCCAACAATACTATCGTATACATTTTTCTCCACATGCATGACATCAATACAGTGTCTCACATCAAGATTGCGCCAATAGGGAAGATCAAATAATACATATCTTTTTTTTCTATATATTTGTTTATTTTCTACTCTTTGCAGTCTTACCAAAAATGACATTGATATTTTTCACCTTTTCATAAACTTGCTCCCCAGTTAATGCCACCGGAGCATCTTCATACTCTTAGCCACCAAAAAAAGCTTTCTTTAATCGACGATATGGGTGGCCCCATCTAAGAAATCTCCTCTATCCAAGATAAACCATCTTTCTTCCATGTTGAAGTTGATGGTAGCGTGTGCCTTCTTCACAAACCGGACATGCTTTATGACCTTTTACACTATACCTTGACAAGTTCTTATATGCTGGGAAGTTTATAGTACAAAATATCATGGCTCGCATTTTAAACACCTCCTTCTTGAAAGAGTCAAAAACATCGACACCTTCTTCCCACAACTCCTTCAAGTCTTCAATCAAGGGCTGAAGGTAAACATCAATGTCATTTCTAGGTTGTTTTGGTCCGGAAATCAACATAGACAGCATGATGTACTTTCTTTCATGCATAACATAGGAGAGAAGTTGTAAATGATCAGGAGTACAAGCCATGAACAATGTATGCTACTAAGGCTTCCATATGGATTCATGTCATCCATGCTAAGGGCAAGCCTAAGGTTCCTAGGTTCTTTGCCGAAGTTCGGAAATAATTGATCGATTTTCTTCCATTGAGAAGAATCGATCGGATGTCAAAGCTTTCCATCACAAATCCTCTCATCTGCATGCCACCTCAAATTTTTTGAATCATTTTCATTCGCAAACAACTGCTTGAACCTTGGTATGATTAGAAGATACCCCAACACTTTTGCAGACCCCTTATTTGACTTGTACCTTGGGGTTTCACATATCAGACAATTCTGCTTCTCTTCAAACTCTTTTCTATACAATACGCAACCATTCGGGCATGCATGGATCTTTTTGTACTCCATCCCCAGTGGGCAAAGTATTTTCTTGGCATCATAGTATCGAAGCGGCAACACATTATTATCCGGAAGCATGTCCTTAAAAGCCTCAACCATTTTAGAAAAACTCTTGTCGCTCCATCCATGACGTGCCTTCATGCTTACCAATTTCAATACAGCGTTTAACAATTAGTATTTTTTACACCCAGGGTATAGCGGGGTCTCTGCATCACTACACATTTTACCATATGCATGTGATTGATGAAAAGCCTCTTCTCCTACATCATGAATAATGTCTTCTATGTGATCATCCATATCCGTGTCATTATCATCAAAGGTCACTTCCCCATGTTGAGACCCACTTGGTATTTTTTCACCATGCCATACTCATACTGTATAAGTCTTACAAAATCCTTCACAAATTAAATGTGTGTGTATAACTTTAGGACTTAGTCGCCTCTCATTCAAACATTTTACACAAGGGCAATAAAACTTCTCACTATCATCATGAGCATTTTGTTTAGCAAATTCTATAAAGTCTCTCACCCCATTTTGATATTCAACACTCGTCTGTAAAGCATTTATCTAATTGTGATCCATAGTAGAATTCCTATAAACGGAAAGATTTAACATACATAATCCGAAAAAATTGACACTTGCATATAAAATAAGGCAACACCAAATGCATATTTATGCTCAACGTCGGTTATGTCTTTTTTTTTTCCCCCGGAGAAACTTGCTCATTAAATGCATAAAGAAGAATCACTTTTGGTCATAAATGTATCACAATGAATCCAAGAAGCTAAATAAGTGCATGAAGAGGAAATTAAATGCATCGCATGAAGGTCTTGTGGACTCACTTGTAGCATATAAATTCAAATGCGTTTCCTGAGTCTTTCTTCTCCCGCCAAGAACGTTGATGTTGCAGACAGCAAGAGTACCCTAAAAACATTTGTTGGTCAGTTGGGTAGGTCTAAAGTGCAAATATAATCTTCAAAATACAATATTCATTAACAATAGAGAAACCCACAAGAACAATTCATCGATTTCGTTCAACCCATGAAAAACCCAGATGATAAGTAGGAAAATCATAAAGTTATATAACCGAAACACCTTTTACAGCTTGGTCTATAGACGTTTAGCTAAAGAACCAAAAAGTGATTGTCGAGAGAGCAACGCGAAGCAGCGATGAAGCAACACACAAACACTAGAGATAGAACCTGAGTAATTACTTTCGGCACGGCAAGAGAAGTTCAGAGAGGGAAATTTAATATTCCGCGCGACAGAGACATGTTTTACTATTTTGGATTTTATTAAGACCGGTTAATTATAAAGTACCCAGTTCTAAATATAATTAAATTTTTAAGACCGGCATTTTATAAGATTCCAGTCCTAAATTTTTATTATTCATTTAATTTTAAGACTGAAGTTTTTAAAAAAGGATTGGCTTTGGCGAGCGCAGTAGCAACTGAATGAATAAAAATTAAAGGAAAACTGGAGTTTATTTAATTACTGGAGAATAAGAACAAAAAAAAGACACAAGCTTAGTTCTTAATGCTACATACATTACTTGAATATGCATGTACACAAGAAAAAATACAAAGAAAAACAAGCAGAAAATTATCAGAAACAAGCAGAAAATTATTCATCCTAAAGCTTATTATTCTCCAAAACCTCGGTGATATCGGCGTGAGCAGCATTAACTTCCCGCCGGAGATCAGCAAGTGTCTGTCTTATTCGCATCAACGCATCATTAGAGGAAAGAGGAGAGGGGTCAGCGGTAGGCGTGCTAGGGCCAACTGGTTGGAGAGGGGGAGCAGGAACCTCTTCATGGTCTGAAGGCTAGGGGGTGTGGCAATCTCTTCATCATCCGAAATAACAATGGGTCCAACGACCCAAGACTCTTTTGTCACAATAGAACACACTCTCGCTGGAGGAGGCACACCGTATAACGATCTACAGAAGGCACGAGCATCACCAGTAAGAGTACCCCTACGAGCGGTTCTCTTGTATTTAACCATGATTTAAGCAGTTGAGGAAGAGAGCCACGTAGTGTGGAGTTACAAGGTAGTGAGAAGTTAATAAGAACAGAGAGGTATGAGGAGTTAATAAAGCTACTTTAACAGCGGCTTTTATAAATATGCGGTCTAAAATTCTATTATTTAATTTTTTTCAATTCAATTGATTTTAAGATCGACCTTTTATAATATATCCAATTCTAAAAGTCTATTATTTATTTTTTTAATCAATTCAATTACTTTTAAGATCGACCTTTTTATTTCATCTGGTCCTAAAATTCATTTATTTTTTTCAAATTCAATTTTTTTAAAAGTAAGGATTTATTTTCTTAAAAAATATTAGTTTTAAGAATGAATCTTTTACAATATCCAGTATTAAAAGTTCATTCTTTTCCAGAAAGCACAATCGTATCCTTACACTCTGTTCAAATGAATGATTCAGAGTCTCTTTGACTTCCAAATAAACTTCCCAACTAGGCGTCTCCTTGTATTCTGAGGACCTATGCGTCTCCTCGTTAAAGTTTCTGGCTTTTTACATTGTTCAGGATGGGTTCTATATTTAAACCCGTTGTTACTTTACTTTCTTCATATTCTTCTCCATCACTTCTACAACCTCCACCGTAATGGTTGCTCCACCACCACGAGGTCCTCCTTTTCCTCGTACTCCTCTTCAACCTCCGTACCCTCCTTCATTGCCTCCCAACCTGTCGTTCTACCAGATGCTGCAACACCTCTTGGACCGCGTTGATCATATAGACCAACGCTTGGCCAACTTTACCAGGTCTATCACGCCGTTAACAACAAGCTGACCACGGTACTCGATGCCCAGGACGTTGAGTACCATCCTTCAGATGACGACGTCTTCGACCTCTCCGACGACTCTCTCCCCTTCAACAATGATGGAGAGGAGTAAATGTTTTTATGTTTTTTTTTCCTGTATTGCTGCTGCCCCCTACGGGTCAACATAAAAAAATATAATAAATTTTTTCTTTCCTATTTCGATCACCTTGTCCTTTTCATTATCTTCTTTCTTTTTCCGACAAAAAGGAAACAAACAAAACATTGTCCTCGTGTGTGATCAACATTAAAAATTCGCAGAATGCAGTTAAGACCATACAAAACAAAAAACATCGTTTACCTTATTCGAATAAAAACAAACACAATGACAATTCTTCTCAATGTTGGACCGTCGTTGTCGTCGGTTTTACCTCGCCCTGATTTTGAAACAAAGTGTCCTTTTCATTATCTTCCTTCTTTTTCCGATAAAAAAGAAAAAAGACAAAGAAAAGGGACACCGATATTACTGCTCAAAACCAGGAGAGGTAAAAACAACGATAACGAAGGACCTAGCTTGAGCAGAACGCCATAACCTCGGTTGTCTTGAACCCTAATGATGTGTCTGAAAAGCGAGTCAATATTTCTATTTAAAGGAAGACTATTAAGACCAAAGATTTAAAAATTACACGGTCCTAAAGGATAAGCAATATTTTCAAAATAAACCAAGACTTTATAAACCGGAAATTTAGGAGCGGACATAAAAATAAACGGTCCTAAAAGTCTCGCAATACGAAGACTTTTAAGACCGGACGTAAATAAAAATGTGGTCTTAAAAGTCATGCCATATTTTTAAAATAAACAAACACTTTTAAGACCGGGCTTTAAACAAACACACGGTCCTAAAAGTCTAGCTATATTTTTAGGTAGACTTTTAGGACTGGACTTTGAACAAATATATGGTCTTAAAAGTCTAGCCAAATTTTTAGAATTAAATGAGGACTTTTAGGACTGGATCTTTAAAAAATATGCGGTCTTAAAAGTCACGAATACTTTTCAGTAGTCTTTTATTGCTCATTTACAACATCATGTACCTCAAATTTCAAGCACTAAATAGCTTGAATGAATGAATTTCTTTGAAAAAATAAACAAATTTATTTATTGAATTACACATTGCGAAATAAACAAATTTACAGAAAATTATTGTTGCTACAACATATATTTACAAATGAATTTAGGACATTAATTATTGTCCGGACTTTATGATCAGGTCATACAAATATTCACAAAACACATTGCGTATGTGCTCCACTTCATCATCAGGAAAGAGATCAGGACAGGCAAACCTCTGTAACATCAAAGACAGAAACTGAATTAACTTATGTGCATATTTCATATGTAACATTAAGCCAGAGAAACTGAATTTAGCCATAATATGTAACATCAATTACATTTACCTTTGCAGTTAATTTAGTTCTTCCTTCCGTGATAATATCATATATGTGTTTCATGACGTACTGGTCACATAAGTTGGACTCCGTTGGTTGCCGACGGGTCTAAAAAGAACAAGAAATATATATAAGAGCATATATAGCTTACTGACCAAGTTCACAAAGCAGTGTGCCAGTGTCCAAATATGTACCAACCTTTGATGTGTGCCATTTAGGATAAGTGGCCTGATACCCACGCTTTTTGTTTACCTCGATTTGGAAGGTCCTCATGGCACTATCATCAAAATCACAAATTTATCAATAATGTTCACTGAAAATTCACAGCAGAGATTTCAGACAAGAGAATCAAAATAGCATGCTTACTCATTGATAGTTTGCACCAACGTCGGCACTGGATCGCTGTGAGTAGAGCATAAGAAGATAACTTTATGCTCCTCCATGCACATGATGACCAACTGCCAGTGGCGGCTGAAAATTCACAGCAGTAAAGTACTTAGTAATATATGTAGCAGAATTAAGTGAATTGCAGACAAGAATTGTGATAGGTACCTGTGGTAGTATGGAAACACGTACACCTTTCTTCTCACTTCACACAACTTCTTTGATATGTAGTCCTGTCTCTCCTCCTTGGATGTTGTACTTGCATAGACTGGGCACAAGAATCCAAAATCATTGATTCTATTCTTTTGAACCAATAGTTGATGCATGAACCTACAATAATGACATCGATCAGGGAATTAGTATATATGTGTGTCTAAACGATGTATTTAAATTATGTACTCATAGAATCAGATACTTACTTCATAAACATTTGAAGGATTGGACTAGTAAGCTCCTGTCGAGGAAGCAGCAAGGACGTAACATCATCGGTGTCAAAGTAAACCGGTTAAGGATGAGTGAGGCCTACTATTTCATTGACAGGCCATGATTTAAGACTTCTAAAATATCCACTCTTCACCATATCAAATATTTTTTCCTTGGCAGTCAACTTAGTAGTAGGGGATAGAGCTTAAGGAGGGGATGGAGCTTGATGAGGGAAGGAACTTGAGGAGGAGGAGATGAAGCTTCAGGAGGAGTAGAGACATGTACAAGCTTCACTGGCCAAGAGATGAAGGTTCCATTGACATCACTAACAAGCTTTAGCTTGTAACATCCCAAATTTTGAGATTTTAAAGTTTGGATAATATAGGGAAATTAATTACGAAGTATTGGCTTAAAATAATTATAATGTTAATTATTAGAAATTAAGGACTATTTTTTCCCCTAGAAATATACAAGAAAATAATAAATTCAAGAATTTATATTTTAAGACTCAAATAGATCAAATGAAAAGAAAAAGAAAAAAAAACAACAAATCCGTATTTAGAATTAAGAAAGAATTTCTAACATTTACTCACCTTTTCCCATGTGCAAGTCATGTGGCCCTATAAGTAGAATTATTTGGACATGAGCATTTTGGATATAAACATTTGGATCCATTATCTTCATCCTAGCCCAGCGAACAAACCTTTTGATTCAATGGCCATATAAGCCATTTAAACCTCAAGCATATCCCCTCTCATCTCAAGCCATATATATATATATATATATATATATACTCAACCCCACCCAATTCAATCCATTAGGTTATTTCAACTGACACACGTGACAATAGCTAGATAATATACACTCTACTTCTCTAATATCCATTCCACTGAAACACGTTATCACAGAAGAGAAAAATCACAGCGTCGATTACGGCCAACAAACCACGCTCTCCCACGTATCTCACTTTTGGCCTCTACTGTGCAAAGTGAATTGGCGAGCCATGCTTCTCGAGACCCTCAATGGTTGCCTCTCGGTCTATTTCTTTTCTTCTCAGACCATCATTCTTCTCCTCGATCCAGTCTGTGCGTGTGTTATATATATATCCACGTCCCTTAATTTTTATTCACCACTCCATTCAGTCAAGTTGAAACTGAGAGCCGAGAGTGAGAGGCCGAGATGAAGGGAGTAAGAACGACCAAGAAAGAGAGAGAGAGAGAGAGAGAGAGAGAGAGAGACTTTTAGCTATTCCTTTTCTCTCTGCTCAGCGAACAGAAATCAGGGAAGAGCGTCGGTAGCAACCATCTCGTGCAAGACAAAAAAAAAACCAAGAAGGTAAATCATTAAGCTATATACACATATACTTCACTGTCTTAAAATATATATGTACTATAGATAGATAGTTCTGTCGGATTGTAGTATGGGTATACATATATATATATAATTGAAACAATAACGTTACTGTAGTGGAAACCAAGGGTAAGGCATGGCTGATATAGATATGAGCCTACCGTATACAAATACATATGTGTTAATGTGTTCTCTGTTCTTTAGCGCTGAAACAGAGGAGGTTTTTAGCATAGATATATAGAAATCGAGGCTTTGGTTACTATCATGCATTTGCTGTCATAAGTCTATATATACATGTTGCTGTGATCATAGTAGGAGAAGGGAACGAGAAACCTTGCTATGATATAGATATAATGTTGCAGTTGGGAAATATAAGGGACTTAGCTGTCAAAGTATTGTTGGTGTTGCTGTGTATATATATTTGCTAACTTGGAAATGAAAAATAAATAAATAAGTAAAAGGAGCTTTGCTATAAGAGTATGTATATACTGAGATCACATAGCATTTGGTAAAGGATAGGAAGCATCGTTGCTTATAAATAAAATAGGAGAACATTGCTTATAAATATATATATATATATAAACACACACACATATACATATCTAATGCAACAACGCACACTTAGAAAATAAGAAGAAACTTACTGTCATTTTCTGGAAGTCTGAACTTGGTACTGAAACAGTAAACTTTGGGTAAAGCAAAACCAGGGCAAACGAACTCCTTTGACCCTGAAATTTTGTAGAGATTTAGTACACATTGTGATGTTTAAAACGAGCCAAAACCCAGCCAAAACGGAAGTGTATATTGAGAGATATGATTTTCTAAAGTTCAGCCAAAATCTAGAACATTTTCTGCACTTCCGGTGAACAGTAATTTTCAGGCTTGATTTTGAAATGGCAAACATTTTATTTTTTCCTTGAAATTTTTACAGTAAATAGTAGACATCACAACCTTAAACGGAGGTCTATAACTCTAGTTATGATTTTTGAAAGTTAAGCTAAAAATCTGGAAATTTCTGGTATGAATTTGGAGTAGTAAAATGACGTTGGATTTCGGACCAAGTAAACCTTTTATTTTTTTCATGAAATTTTTCAGTTAAATAGTAGACACATAGAGGTTTAATTTGATAGGTAATTCGTCGAATTCCGATAAGTATTGAAGGAGTTATGGTTCCTCAAAGATTGATTAAGAAATCTGAGAAATTCTAGACGTGGTTTATGTTTTTCGAAAGTTGGGAATTTTCTCAATCATAAATCAACTTGGTGACTTTAATTTATGAAAATAGACTTATCAAGGTTTAAGTAGAAATTGGAATCACCCCATTTGGAGTTGAATTGGTCTAGTTATGAATTTTCTAAATTCTCAGAAAAGTTAAAGACTGAATTCTTAGTAAGTCTTAAAATAGTTAGTCAAGTTGTTAGTTTTTACATAACCTTCAAAATAAATGTTTGTTTTGGATAACTTGTCTATTAAGGGTTATAAAGACTCTAAAGTGAAAAGGAGAATCCTTCTTAACATTTTTTTTAAGGACATGACATTTAATAAAATAGATATATAAATAATAATAAATAATACCATTATTTATTAAATAATATCACTAATTATTTAGAAAAGAAATTTATAATTCCGATGACCTTACTCTAGGATATTGAAGAAGTTCAAATTTCTAACACCGGAGATTGTAGTTATACTCGCAAAGTTGAGATTGATTTTTGGCGTGTGTTTGAGCTATTGGTTTAAGAGCAATGCATAATAGCTAGCTTCGGCATGAGGTAACCACTTTCCACTTGTTATTTGTATTAATATGTTGTTTGTGAATATTTTGTGAAATGATTATGAATATCTTAATAGAAATTTCCTTGTGGAACTTTATGATTTGAATTGTGAATATATACATATTTATTTATTTATGTATAAGAATTGAGAATTTTGATATTATGATCTTTATTGTGATAATTATGAAAATGGTTGAATTGGGAGGAAATGGAGTAATTTATTCCACCACGTGGTGAGGTCTTCATTAATGCATGATAGTTGGCTTTATGTTGTCCCACCTGTTCAATGAGGGACTGGCTCACTAGTTCAATGAGGGCGTACAACACCCCAATAGTTCAATGAGGGGGAAAGACCCATGGTCTGGGACATGTGCTCTGAGGATTTTGACCGGTCCTCATCACATGACCAGTGAGCTTTTGAGTAACCAGTAATATGGATGTAACTTAGCCTATGGATCTAGTCGGAGGAAATAAGGCGGTTCGGTTGGATTGGTGGGAGGTATCTTGGGAATTGTGTTAATGAAAACTGTGATACATAATTTCTGATATGAAATTTTTGTGATGTGGATATTGGCAAATTATAAATATTATTTTTAAAATACTTTGTTATATAAATTGTTCCACATGGCACCTCACTAGCACATATTAATATTCGTAATGAGTTGGATTGATGGTTACCACATTTTTTCCAGGTGATAGTTTCCGTCCGGGTCTATCAGGGAAAACTTCGAAAACTTAGGCTGCTTCTTCTGACAAAAGTGCTTCCATCTTTTGGTATACATTGGATGATTGTATATTGCCACGCTAGGGCTCATTTTGCATACTCTAATTTATTTTGTATATTTTGGTAATTGATGAAGTATTACTCAGTGGTTGATCAACCCTTTATTAGTGATTATGTTAAGTAAAATGGAGGATGTTTCACAGCTCATCAGTGGGAGAGGGAGAGGTGCATCAATGATCACCTTTTCAACTGACACTCTGACTTCATCATCAGTCATTTGTTGGTGGTGTACAGTTGATCCTAAGTTGTGGACAGTCCCTTTTGCAACTAATTGTCTATGACTATCACGATCTTCCACATACAGGTCACAAGGTTGCTCTGACTGTCCAACAATGCAGCTCCCTCTAGTGCTTTGCTGCATAGGTGCAGGTGAATGTGTGAAGGGAACATTGGTCTCTGTATGAGAGCTCAAAAGCAGCCTCATCTAATTCATTTCCTCCTTCATCTGGCTCATATATGATTGAAACATTGCTTCTTTAGCCGTTACTTCCTCACTTAATTTGGCCAGCGTTTGTTCCATCTCCTCCCGGGTAACCATACTTTGTTTATGGCGTTTGACTTTACCAAAGTATAGCTTTAGGCCTACCCGTCCTCCAATCCTCCTTACACGCCTCGAGTGATCCGGTTTTTCGGTCACAACGGTTAGAACAACATTCCTCCCGTCCGACACAAAAGATCCCTCTGCTTCTTTCTTTTTAAGATCTTCCTGTAAGATACAGATAACGAGAAGCTTAGTAATGAAACATGTTTAGTAACTAAAAAATAACAATAACGATACTTACAATTCTTTCAGCAACTACATGAGTTTGTTCACTCATGTAGGCGCCGCTTGGCTTTTGCCAAAGATGCAACCACAACTCTTCGCGACGTATTGGAGATGGCTGATCAACTAAGGTAGAAGGATTGGATTCAGCTTCATCTTTCAATCTCTTCTGCTTGGCCGCCATCAATTTTTTTTCAGCCTTTTCATATCCGCCGCGAGAAGCCCTATGCAAGCAATTGTTCTTTCTCCCTATCTCCTGTGCTTGTTCCCTTCTTTTCTGTGAACCAGAATTGAAAACAACTATTAATTATGAATTCCAGCCATGTCACTAACATAAATTAGAGAACTTCTGCTTCATATGAACGTCAAATATTAGTCAAATTTACTTCATCAAGTTTCAACATTTTATTTAAGGAAGATGTAGAATTGTAGAAAAAATTGGAGCTATGTTTTGTACTACTAGATAGATAGGTTAATAAATAAAAGAGAATTATGCTTACAGAATAATATAAGTTTGATCCTTTTTAAGGCATCCAGTGGGATCAGCAGTCCCCATTAGATAGTAACAATTGGGTATATAAAGTTTTCTCTTTTTAAGACTATTCATTTCCTGCTTTGCAATACAAACCATTACACAATTACCTTTTTTCGTATTCTACCTTTTCAGGGTTTACATATCAGACTTCCATAGACAAAGGCAGGAAATATATTTCTATTCACGCACCAAACCATTTAACTAACAGAATTAGATGAACACAATAACATTCACATATCCGCACAGGTTAATAAGCAAACAAAAGGGCGAACAAAACTAAATATAAACTCACTAGAGCTTCAGGAGTGGTCTGCAGCTGAACAAATTGTTGCCAAGTTTGTTCATCAATAAATGTGTACTTGTCCCAAGGATTGTGGTCAGGCTGAACCTCGGCAAAAATATACTTGTTAGCTAGAAAGGTCTTAAACTTCCTCCACCGATCAGCATAATAAAACAATGTCTTCTCTTTCAACTTCTGCCAGTCAGGGACAGTGTATGTAAGCCGAATAGTGTCCCAAATAGGATTATTTACTGCGCCAAAGTCCACATTTTTCCACTCATCTATCAAGATGCTAACCTTGCTACGTGCTAGATAGCCAACAAAACTAGTATATTTGCTTTTATTAGGACCGAAAGGTTCCAATAACTTTTCATCAAACTGAATTTCAAGCCTTGACCCAGAAGTCTGACTTAAGGTTACATTGTGCCTCTTCTACCACGGCGTGCAGGGCGGTTACGAGGCTCATTGTGAGATGAAGAGGGTTCGTTCTGACTCACATCAGTCACACCAGTAACTAGCGTTCCCGGAACATGAATAGAATCGTTTTCACCCTTCATTTTTGAGACAGGAAGAACGGAATGCCTGAGCAAATGAGAGAGTAACAGAGGCTAATGGTACGTGGGCGAGGAAGAGAGGTAATTCAACAGGAAGGGTTTCTTAACGTGAATAGAGGTTCTTCAGTGAGAGTAACAAAAGCTTTCGCACGAAGAAATGTCTATTTGGCGCTTCATTTTTAAGACCGAATAAAAAAGAGAAGGTCTTAATATTTAAAATTCAAGACCGGTCATATTAAAGTCCGGTCTTAAAATTAATTGATTATTTTTTAATTTTTCTTCAATATTGAGGAACCGGCCACAATTTAAGTCTAGTCTTAAAATATTGAACTTTAAGACCTGACAAATTATAAGACTGTCTTAAAAGTTAATCTTTAGAGTAAATACCCTATTTGGTCCCTGAAAAAAAAAACACGGACCCCATTTTGGTCTCTCAATCAATGAAACCCCTTTTTAGTCCCTGAAAAGGATAAATTTCCAAAAAAAAGGACCCTATTTTAATCCCTCGAAAATTTCCAAAAACCCCTATTTAGTCCATAAAAATGTCTCATTTTAGTCCCTGGGGACGAAAAAAAAGGGTCCATGTTTTTTTCCAGGGACCAAATAGGGTATTTACTCTAATCTTTAAGACCGGTCTTATAAACCTCTAGTCTTAAAATTAATTAATTTTTTGCTTAATTTTTTTCTATATTTTGTATTGGCCGTATTATATGTCCGGTCTTAAAAGAATAACTTTTAAGACCGGCTAGTAAATATGTGCGGTCTTAAAACTTTTAGACTTTTATATTTAAATTTTTCCTTATTATGTTGGACTACAGAAAATATAAGTACAGCGTATGAGATTTCTCCATAAAGTAATTGAAATTTCAATTTTCTTAAAAGACCGGTTGTTTTTTAGTCCGATCTGAATAATATATTTAAGACTTATGAAAAAATGATCCGGTCCAAGAAGTTTTTTATATTTACAGAATTATCATTGGTCATTCTTTTAAAACCGGGGCGTCGCTACTTCGGTCTAAATAAGACGGTCTTAAAGCCTTTTTTTACACTAATGACAACATCAATCTCTTTTAATGGCTTTAGAGAGTTGCATTACCTTCATTTCTGCACTTACCGATGACCATGCATAGGAACCCAAGCTAACGCTGTTCTTCCATTTATATACACTTCATTTACAATGAAGTATAACTACTAGAAACACGTTGCTGAGAAATATATTTAGGTGTGGATCAAAGGGATGAATACACACACAAGGAAGGGAAGAACGTTGCCGAGATCATATATATCCAGGAGGAGGAGGGTGACGTTGGAATTGATCTGATGAGGAAAAAATTGGAATTGATCTGATGAGGAAAAAACCAAAGAGAGCTAATTAAGGGAAAGGGGTGATGAGGACATTAAAAAAAAAAATAAAAAAAAAATACTAGGGGAGGGGGGCAGGGTTTGAACCCCGGATATGGGGGAGGGAGACGAGTTAATACTTACTTCCAAATCACTGCGCTACTAAAGTACTGACAGCGGGGTGAGTACGTATTTGGGGCAAGTGAGGGGTGAAAAAGAATGAATGTAGTGTAGGTATAGGTTTTCCGTTTTCCATAGCTCTGATAGTAATATGTGTGTGAAATAGGGTTGTGGAAAATTGTGTATATCTATATCTGATTTAAATGGGCATATTCTGATGTTTCAACAATATTAAAAGATCTTTAATTTAATAAATTTGTTGAAAATAAAAACCTAAATTTATATTTTAATTAGATTTAATTAGGGTTCTCCTTAAATAAGACTAACCTTTGTGGTCTGATTATTGTGAGGGATTTTATATGGGAAAATTGTACTTAGGTCCTGAATAAAGGAAAATATAGTAAAATGTCCTTTGAAATATCAAAATTGTGCGGTGTGCCATTAAACTTTTTTGCAATATTTTTTGGGTAAAGGATTTTTCCAGTCATTGAAGATAAATTATCTCCAATAACCTCCAAAATTACGTTGTTTTGGATTGATGAAGGGTGTTTCCATAATTTTGCACCCTTCATTAATTCAAAACAACGTAATTTTAAGGGTTACTGGAGATAACTTATCACCAGCGACTGGAGAAATACTTTTTCCATATTTTTTTATATGTGACAAAAGACACAAATGCTTCATAGAAACTCATGGACTTGTCATGCACGTAGACTTATCAAAATATACTCATTTGTTAAAATAGATTATGGACTTGTCAATACATACACTTGAACTCACAAAAACTTGTCAAAGCAAGCTCATTAACTTGTCAACATAGACACATGTGCCTTTTCATATATGGAAAGTATTTTAAAAAGTTCTATAGGACTTCACCATAATTTTGAGATTTTAAAGGTCATTTTATTATATTTTTCCTTGTTTGGAAATTTTCCCATTATTTATCCTGTGATGTCTCTTATCTGGCCTAAAAGGAAGGAAAGTAATTTGGTCAAAATGAAAAGGCTAAAGTCTATATTTGGTCCTTTATGTTTACTTCTGATATCATTTTAGTCCCTTAAGTTTGTAAAATGCACGTTTGGTCCTTTAATGTTAACACCGTGACTTAACGGAAAATACTGATTCAACAATTTTAAATAATGATTGTGCAATTAAATACTGACCAAGCAAGTTTATATGTTAGTATTTTAATAAATTAACATTTTAAATCTTATTAATTAAAAAATATTTAATCTTCAAGGATTTTTCATCGTTTATGAAGATTAAATATATTTTGTTTTTGGTCGAAGAAGATTAAATATTTTTTAATTAATAGGATTTAGAATATTAATTTATTAAAATACTAACATATAAGCATATTTGATCAATATTTAGTTGCATAATTATCACTTAAAATTATTGAATTAATATTTTTCATTAAGTCAGACTGTTAATTTTAAGGGACCATATACTCTACAAACTTAAAAAACTAGAATGATATGAGAGCCAAACATAAAAAACCAAACTTATACTTTAGCCCCAAAAGAAAAACAAAAGGAAAGCACAGCAGGCGTGAAGATTGAAGAAGCGACAAGCAAGAAAGAACCAGGGAGGGAAGAAAAGGCTGGAAATAACCGAGTCTTTACCTTCTCTGTGTATTCTTGACATTGGCAAGAGCGAAAGAACTCCTGAGTTGGGTCGAGAATCGATTAGTGAGTTGCGAATGTTTGATTATCACTAATAAAATTTGTGCGTATAACTTTTGTTCGAAATTCTGAATTCCGTAATGATTCTTGCCACAGGAGCGAATGCGATAATCAGAGGGTGATTGATTCGCACACTTAGATGGAACCACGGGTTGCTACGGCTCCCTGTCCCACAAAGGTCGGAGATGTGGCGTCAAACGTGGAAGATTTTACGCTTTCACTTGATGAAATTCTTGCTGCTGTAGATAAGGTGAGTTTGTGCTTTCCGATTTGTGTGATGGATGATTCTGAAGTTGGGGCTATTCTTTGTTGGGTTTACATCATATGCCCATAATATTGCAATTTTTTCTCTCGGATATCGAGAATGTTAATTTAAATATCTGAAACTGAAACTGGACTCCATGACTCGTCTACTTGTCTTTCGGTTTTTATTATTTCTGTCTAAAAACTTATATTTGTTGCGCTTATAGTTTATCTAATTTCTAATAGTGCTGCATTCATAATTGCCCCTATGAGCCGAAGATGAAATTTTTTCCCCTTAATTTTTGCATATTTATCATGATATGGGGTTTACTGCTGGGCATTTTGTTGTTCTATTATATGCCATTGGTATCAATTTTCCAACATGGTAGCTTTATATTCGCATCTCTTTACGTCATGGATGATTATTCACCTTCTATTCACCTTATGTGTTTGTCCCCATATTGATTTTAAGGCAGGTAATGGCACTAAGACATTTTTTTTGTCACTTTTGATGTTCTGTTAGTTTTGATTCAGATAAACTGAAGTATATCAAACTACCTGACTTAATTATCTTGGTAAAACGACTTCATGGTACTTATATACTGCCCTCTAACTCATAAGATCCTTCCTTATAAGGGACATGATATTGTTGTGTCATTGATTACTTCATCTCAGAAGCATACAAATTTGGATTCAAGTGGTCCTTGGCATATTGTTAAACTGAAGATCGGCAAAGTAATTGATATCTCAGCTTCAGGTTTTATTTGATTGCTCAAAGGGTGCATATATAAGACAGCAAAGCTCTTTGCTACCTCATGGTGTCTACAAATCTCGGTTAAATCTAAACTCACTGTAGAGATCATTAATGAATGCAATTTTGAAACAAAAGGCAAGGTGAACAGGTGAAGTTTCACCTCAGAGCCAATGAGGGCTTTTGGAATAACAACTTGAAATAATACGATGATAGAAAAACAAGTTTTCTTGGTCCAAGAGAATACAAGCCACCATCTTGTAAATATAGAATCATGGACAAAAAGTTGTTCATATCAACCCCTGTAGTTTATAAATTTCATACAAACTAAGAAATAGGCAAGAAAGGAATTTCAAATTCATTGATTAATAAGGCATATGAAGAACTATTGAAAGATAACATTGAAACACCTGTCCAGGCAGTACATAGTAGCATCAGGAGTTTAATTTCATGCTGGCTGTACTATTAAAAGTTCCAACAGCTATTCTAATAAGAATTGTGTGATATTTTTGGCTTTATACTTATTGACAAAAGTAACATAACTAATCCAGTAATATTTAAAATAGAATGATTCATATGAATGTATATATGCTGTCGTTTTTTGTGAATACTAATTCTATAGAATAATATGACAGTTATGAAATCTGGGGTTCTGATGTGGTTTTTGAGATTTTCTGGGTGATGAGAGTGTGTAGAACCTTGGTTTGATATCAAAATGATGCAGGACAAAGGGAAAGAAGGGTTTGGAGAAGAATAGAAAGAGAAATATAAAGAAAGGATGGAGAAACAACCTTAGGCTTATTCATAGAGTCCTAAGTGCAATTATTAGATTAAAATAATAATGATTATAATAATTTAAACCTAATTAAGATAAAAGCTAACTTAAGCTTCAAGTAAAAGAGAGCATAAAATAGGAAACAGCTTATGAAAGCCTCATACAGTCATTGGAAATAAAATAATTTTATAATAGTAAATTACTGAAGCACTAAATAAATCCTTCATAATATCCTGTCATAAATCTTTCCTAATATCCCTTCAGGATGGTTTTGATACGTTTGCCCCTATACCTTATCAGGACGCTGTGTAATCTATTTGGATACAAGCTGAATCCTCTACTAGTTGAACTTCAATAATCATACTTTTTCGTTTTTTTTTCCCCACAGCCAAGAGATGACAATTGGTTCATTTAAAAATATTAAATCCTCCTTGCCAAGTATCTAGAAGCTCAACTATCACAGTCAATGTTCAATCATGCAAAAAAAAAAAAAAAGATCCTAGGTCTGTCTTTTTCTGCAAACCACTTGAGAACAGTAGCATTCTCTATACCCTTCACCTGAGTGCATTGATGCATCTTCTGCCAAAATCTTCTTAAGCTAATTAGATCATTAAAGTTTTCAGAAAATCAGTAATTGATTGGTTCCCTTGTTTGGTGTTGGAGATTTTAGTCTTAATCTCATAATTTTGTATGGCATATCAACCATTGGAAAAAATTTGTTGAATAATGTTCAGAATCTCCTTTGTTGAATGAGGGAACGTGCACGTTTTTGCAATCTCTAATGGTAGAGTTCCGTGACAAGGACATTGCTGGAGAATCCTCCTCATCCCAAGCAGCAAATATAACCTTGTTTGGGATTGTTACCTAGCCAATGACTCAACTTGCCTCATTGTTTGGGAAATGTGCAAACTATGAGTTGATTTCTAATGCTTGTTCCTGTTAAATTTCTATGTGCTTTAACATGTGACAAATCACCTGTTGGAGTCAACTGATTGCCAAGGTCATTGTACTGCTAGTAGCTATGAACTTAGGCATGGTTGAGAAGATAAAAGAATCCCAAGCAATCAGCAAGTATAATACACAAAGCTAATGAAAACAAAGGAAGTGATCATTTTGAAGGTTTCATGTTTCGGCTTGACTTTTGTTGGAGACGAGTTGCCATGCATGATGTGCCAACCTGAGACTTGATGCATAAACAATGTGGAGGCATGTGTAGTGGTCGAGGGGGGCCTGATCAACTGGAAAGTTAGATTGGTTTCTCTGGTAATTCCTAAAGTTTTTGGGTCAAATAGGTCAAAGAGATGTGGCTGGCTGACAGCCATGGATTCCAGAATAAATAGATAAACTACATATTTTCCTAAAAGAAACAAACAAGAGCTCTAGAGTTCATGAACTAAATAATGAAAATCATTAGATTCAGTTCCATAGTTGTCACTCAGTTCGTTCATCTGCAAAGTGCAAACATTCTGCTTTGCATATATAGTCCAATGGGTTTTGGTATATCTGAATCAGAATATAATTTATTTGTGTTATGTTTCTTGCAGATTGAGAAGCAAGTAAATGAGATTGAACATTTCTACCAATCCACTTCTAATATTCAGACCAGCAGCAATTCCAAAGGTTGTTCAAAAGACAAGGGACGAGAGAAGCAATTTATTAGTGCTGAGAGGCAACAGCAAAATGCATTACGTAGGGAAGCAGCTGCTGCAAAGAGAATGCAAGAGCTCATGCGCATGTTTTCCACAATATTTCGTCAGGCCAGTACAATTATGTTGCTAGTTCCATTTGGTTCTACCTTCATGTCATTATATTTATTTTAGTTCTTATTTATATTACTTTATGTTTTTAATATATGATAGTTCATTAACATTTAGTTTATTATTTAAATTAGTTATCATGGTTCCTTCTAGTCTTGTTAGGCTTATGACTCATTCAAACTGCGACTTGTTAGGGTTGTGAGTTGTGACTCATTTCAACCCAGCCTGCTGGGATCCCTACCTGTCTATCTCATTAGGGTTTTGATTCATTACAAAAGTATCATTCAGATTCAACCTGTCTAGCTCGCTCTCTTTGCCCCCCTCTCTTTGTCTTCTAGTTCTTCCTCTGTCCTATTCTTCCTTCTCTTCTCTCTTCATTTTCTCTTCTTACAACATGTGATTTTTCTTCTTGTCAGATTACTCAGCACAAGTGGGCTTGGCCTTTTTTGGAGCCTGTAGATGTTAAAGGTCTTGAATTGCTTGATTATTATGAGGTAATGTTGCTATGCATTTCAGAGCTTCTCATGGTCAATACCACTGTTAGCACAAAACTATGTTTGCGTGGAATCTTATACCCAAATATTATGTATTCATCTATACACTTGTTATTCCTTAATTTGGGGAAAAAAAGAACAAAAGAAAATAGTATTGGCTGGGTCAATGTTTCTGCTAATTGCAGGTTTTCCCCCAATTACCATCTAATTTTTATTTCCCCAAATTACCATCTAATTTTTATCTTGAACTGCTTTGTTTAGCCCCTTTCCCCCAATTGTATTTCTGAAAGTAATATTTATTCTTGCACCCTTAGGTTATTGAAAAGCCCATGGATTTTGGTACTATAAAAAGTAAAATGGAAGCCAAGGATGGTACTGGTTATAAGAATGTTCGAGAGATCTATGCTGATGTAAGGTTGGTTTTTAAGAATGCAATGAAGTACAACGATGAGAAAAATCAATATCATGTTATGGCCAAATCCTTGCTGGAAAAATTTGAGGAGAAATGGCTGCTACTGTTGCCGAAAGTTGCTGAAGAGGTAAATAAAGGACTAACTTTGGGTGAATAACTATTCTCATTAAAGTTGCCTTTTTTTGTAGCAGCAATGATTTTAGGTGATCCATGACACATTTTTTATCTATTGCCGTTCTATGTTTGATTATTGCAGGAGAAAAGGTTACAAGAAGAAGAGGCAGAAGCAAATTCGGATATGCAGCGTGCACGGGAGGCCACTTATGCCAATATGGCTAGGGAGTTAAGCTCTGAGGTTGGCTAAATTTTAGTTTCGGTTG
This sequence comes from Acacia crassicarpa, assembly GCA_034222035.1. Taxonomy (NCBI): domain Eukaryota; kingdom Viridiplantae; phylum Streptophyta; class Magnoliopsida; order Fabales; family Fabaceae; genus Acacia; species Acacia crassicarpa. The sequence continues at coordinate 38,590,062 of JAWXYG010000011.1, forward strand.
TTATTCCCAGTTCTACTGATGCTGTTGCTTGATGTTACCATTTGGGCTTTCCCAATTTCTGCAGCTTCTTGAGGTTGATAAGGATTTGAAGAATCTCAAAGAAATGGTGATTCAGAAGTGCAGGTTTGTGAAAGAGTCATCCATGAATGTTACTCTTACCGTATTTAAAAGAGATCAATTTGATATAGAAATATACTTTGAATCTGTTTGGTTAATTCTTTTAAATCTCCTTGGACATAATGATTCTGATAGGATTTTCCTATCAAGGTTGGTAGATGGTTGAGGTATTTGCATTAGAACTCAAATGACTCTTGGGTAAAATCCCAAACACATACTTAAAAGCTTGGTAAAATACGTCAGAACTCCAAAAACAGAATAGACTTGCCAGGTTTCTGGAGGTTGCTTCTCCATCCAAATTGAGATTCAAACTCTTTGATCCTCTTTTTTATCAGTTTTTACCTTTTAAATCCTTCTCCTACTGCTCTCTCCTCCATGGATTCCCTTTTTAATCATCCTTTCACTTACGGCTTCTGTTGGACTCAGTTCCTTCATTTCTTTCTTGTGTCCCCTCTCTTCTGCATTCTACTCATCCTTTCTTGCCTCCTGTAGATCTTGGCTGCAGTTTGGGGCCCATCATTACCCTCCCCAAGAAGTTTTACCTTGTCCTCTAGGTGGAATTTGGAAGATTGCATTTGGATGGTTTTAATTTTCTCCCTTGCCACTGCTTCATGATTTTTTGGAGAGCTCTCCAAATTCAATCATGAAACATTTCTACTCCTTAGACAATGACTTGTCTTTGAGGATGAGCCTCAGAGCAACTGTAAGGTTGCTGCAATGTACCTAGAGGTAACGGGTTCAAATCCTCTTGTAGAGGTAAGGCTGTGTGCATCTATCCCTCCCAAGACCTCACCTGGTCGAAGCCTTGTACACGAAGTCACCCCTTTTATAAGATAATGACTTGCCTTGAAGGATACTAGTGTTGCTGAAAGGGAAGAATCTTCCGTCATGTAAATCAGCTTCTTCCAATTCATACTGTTCATTATGCTTTGGCCCCAATTTACTCTTACCTCTTCTAAGACTAGGTCTGCTTCAAGCTCAGATGAGTATAATTCCTTTTGACTCTTTGGGGCTGTATCTCCGATTATAAATTTCTACGTACCTGATCTCCTCATTGATACTAGTATTTTTCTTTCTGTGCTGGCAGCTTCATCTTTCTGTCAAATTGAAAATCACCGCCAGCCTTTCGGGATCGGCTATAATCACCGCCAGCCTTCAATTGCTCACCCTTTTTCTTTTCTTTTCTTTTCTTTTTTCCTTTTTTTTAAAAAAAAATCTATGAACACATTACTTTTTTCTTTCAACCTAGCAATCTCATGGTCTTGATTGTCCTTCCTTTCCTGTGGCGTTCTTGTATTCACCATGCCCAATTACCACACCCTGATACTTAAATGATAGTACTTTACTATCAGCAAAGCAACAGATCAATAAGTACCTAAAAAGTAGAGGTGCTATTATTAAAACTCAAGCCCCAAGAGCTTTGGGGTACTATTGTTCTGACTCTGAATACACGCAAACACATATCATAACCACTCTGAGTTTTCATTTTGAAAAATTGAATGATTTTCTTATTTTTAGTACAATTTGAAATTTATCTTTGTGTAAGTAGCCATACAATCATTATATCAGTTATTTTCTATGTGATTTTACATCACACAAGCATAAAACATGCTACGCTTTTGTCTCGCTTGGCATCTATTCTTGATTATATTCATAGGAAACAAAGCCCTTTCAACTATTGCAATTGCTACCAGTAGTATTGAAGTTAATTCGTAATGTGTAGAAGATAATGGAGTGTGAGAGAGGATTAAAAAAGAAACTTGTAAGAGTCCATAGATAGATGAAGTTTGAAGAAACTAAAACAGAAAAAATTAGTTGTCAAATCAAGCAAAATAAAAATTTAAAGTGGAAATATTGATGTGATGTATAAAATAATTATATGCTTCACCCTATATATCTGTGTGTGTGTGAGTGATTTGTGTAGCAACTGAATATGTAGAAATATTTGATAAAAAATTAGGTGGCATATTAGAACTAATGTTAACAACGAATGAGGGTAATTAATATACATTTGTAATACACATCTTACACATGCATATGTAGGAGATAAATGAACAAGAAGAAATATGACCCTGCTTCAAAGGTATACATTGTAACCGACTTCTGATGAGAAAAGAATACTTGGGACGGCCCTTGCGTAATTAATATACATTGTAATACACATCTGTTGCTTTTTTAGTGGGGACAATTGCCCCTGCAACTCATTGAATAAATGTGACCCTGCTTCAAAGGTATCGTTGTGGGGAAAATATCACTGGCAATATTTGCTCCAGAAATATGTTCTTTTACATTCTGTTTTTTCTGGTGCATGACTTTGGAATTTTTTCTAAATTGAATTTCCTTATAAAGCTGTAGGAAACTGACTTCTGAGGAGAAAAGAATACTTGGGACGGCCCTTGCGAAATTGTCTCCTGAAAACATTAGCAGAGCATTGCAGATAGTTGCTGAGAATAATCCCAATTTCCAAGCAACTGCTCGAGAGGTGGACCTTGACATCGATGCACAGGTTTTTCTCATCTTATCTAGTTACTAATCTTCACTTTGAAGTCCTCCCTCCAATCATATTCATAGGCGACATTCTCTCACATGGGTTGCTCCTATATATAAACAACAATATGGCCCTGTCAAAAATTTTAATGTTTTTTTTATTCATTTTTTACCCCCAATTAATTAGATGTCTCTCTCATACCTTCTCCCCGCATTCTTTCTCATCTTTTTTCCCACTCATTCTCTTGTACACTCATCATCTTCATAGAAAGGGTTTTTTTTTTTTTTTTTTTTTTGGGGGGGGGGGGGGGGGGGGGAACATCTATGACACATTTATTCCTTTTTACTAATTTTAACCTGCAGTCCATTTGGTGTGATTCAGTAGTTGTTACTTATAAAAAGACCAAAGGGAGTATTTGTCTAAAACTTTCCCCTCCTGTAGATGCTGTTGTTTTATTAAGAGAGTTTTTTTTTTAATGGGCCACCAATATGTTCCTTATTGTCTACTGTTTATATTCAGAGTGACTATACACTATGGAGGCTAAAAGTCTTTGTCAAAGATGCACTGGAAGTTAACGAAAAGACCACTGCGGACACAGCTTTTAACAATAATGATATCACTGAAGATAAGAAAAATGGCTCCAAGAGGAAGAGAGACTCTTGTGATGCACAAGCGAAGACAAATACGAAAAGGACTAAAAAGGTATCTATTTTATGATTCCAACTCCAAGAGAACCTTTTGTGACTAAATCTATAGGTTTGCTTGAGAATTTTATTAAACAATTCAGGCTTATAAATCATAGCAATTCAGGCTTATAAATCATAGCCAGTGAGTAAAAAATTTTCAGTATAGTGCTTAACGCTGTCCAGTTGCTCCATAATACAGCTTCATATATCTTAGGTCCATTCTGTAAATTTTTTCATATATACGAAGTTCTTATCTTTTTGCATGAGTTTCCTATTTTCCGCGATGTGGCTACGGGGTTTTGAGGGCCCATTCCTTTTGTTCTGAGTTAGTTTTGGGCCAACGAATTTTTCAGATTTTGGTACGTAAATAATTTGGTTTTTTGTTTTGTTTTTGTTTTGTTTTGTTATTAATTTATTTTATTTTTTTGGGGCCAACTTGTATGTGTGTGTTTTGTAACAATGGAATGCAACCTTTCCTTTTTGTATAGAAAGGAAGGAAGGAGCCAAAGGCCTTGTACCCTATTGGTATAGAAATTCTCTCGTAAGGGGAAGGTTGGAGTTTAATCTCGTTTGTAATAATCTCATAATGTTATGTTTCTCACTTTAATTCAGGAAAATATAACAAAAAAGGTTTTGTTTTTGAAGATGTTGCTTTAAAGTTGAAATAGTTGAAAACTTATTTATAAAAAAATCATTTTCATACCAACAGGTTGGAATTAGTAGTGTATGTTGATTTGGATGTAACTGTAACAGTCTTGTACAATAAAATTACATGCAACTGATTTTGCACAGAACTCTTATAATGTGTTATTTCACATTGTATTTGTCTTGACAGCAAACAAACTTCCTTTCAATTGGTCATGTTATTACAATTTTTTTTTCAATGTGTAACTAAAAAATCATCATCTTGTTGCATGGATGTTATGGAAAATTAAATTTTCTAAAATATATTTAAAACACACACACTCACACAATCTGGGGAAAATTGTTGAGAAATTTCTCATTGCAAAATTTATTGCCCATGGATGACAGATGCCTAAGGACTCAAAGTTTGCATGTATACATTTTCTTCAGTTGTGTGTAACATATTTTGGTTATGTGCAAATATTTTTGCTTTCGTACGTAGTTGAAGATAAATTAGAGAGTTGTACTTGCTATATATATATGTGTGTGTGTGTGTTGCAATTGGATCCTTAAAGGGTGTGTTTGGTATGAGGGGAGGGAATAGAGACTAATGTTTTGGGTTGATATTAGCCCAAAAAATTAGTTTCTACTCTCTCCCCTCAAACCAAATATACCCTAATCAAATGTAAGATACCTGTGATTATGGGTAATACATTTTGTAATGACGGATTTTTCAACAATTTTCCTTTAAATATAAGACCTCATTAGATATGTTAATCATTTAAATATTAAAAACTACGTATAAATATGAAACCGATAAAAGAAAAATAAAGTGCACTTTATGAATTTTTATTCTTTTACTAAATATTAGTATAAGTTTATTCTCATAATTTGATTAAATAATGAATTAATCCTAAATAGCTATCTCCACATAGTGCAAACATGTTCTGTGACTTGTAGAGGCAATTTTGACGATTCTACCTTGTATTACTATAAAATGCTTATTATGTTCGAAATCAAATAAAATATATTGAGTCACTATAATACCGGTTTATATGAGTATGTAAAATATTATATTGATGGGAAATCAAAATCATTTGTCACCAAAAAAAAAAAAACATTTCGTCACTTTTGATTTTTCCTCACTTGGAGATGATCTCATTCTTTTAGACATTATTAGAACTTTCTATCTACTTCAATTAATATTTGTATCTATCAATAGTCTTATAGCCTAATGACATGAAAGTTTCTCTATAAGTAAGAACTTATAAGTTTAATTCCACTTATAGTCTTAAGTTATTAGTGTTAGTAGGGGAAAACAAAAGTAGCAAAAAGTTATTAGTGTTTGCTTCTCTAAATCAGTAAGTGTGTTTGTACTTGAACATTATTTATAGCCCTCCCTCCACTAATGCATGATAGAGGGTACCTTATGATAATGACCATGTAACTTTTTTCTGTAATATTTCTTATCATCTTAAAAAAAGGTAGAAATAAAAGGAATTAGAATAAATATTTTGAATTAACTAGCATAAACTCCCTTTCACGGAAAAATACTATCTTAGCAACAAAATATACAGAAAAAAAAAGGGGGGGGGGGTTACAAAAAAAGTTTCATATGCAACAAAAACAATCCTACAAATACATAACATCCTAAACATTACACAAAGTGCCTTACTAATCAACTACAACCGCAAATATTCAAAACAACTTCAGAACTGAAATGTGTATATTACATAAACATAACTACTGCCACATTAATATGATTCTTGATTAACCCTTTTGTCCCTACGAACTTATTTCGCCTTTTCTTTCATATCAGTACATGAATAGATTCAAATCCCCCTCAGCATCAAAGAAATCTTGTTGGTAAGTGACCATTGCATCCCAACCAAACACTTGCAAACAATTTCTTGATATGATGTTGATGAGAATTTGTGAAAATAATTATTCTACATTGCAAAAACCCCATTTATTTTTGTAGTCTCTTGAACCAAAAAGGGGTAGTGTTCTTGTTTGGCCTTTTCTTTCATATTTTGAATGTTTAAATGAATGTTCAAGGATGTTGAATATCTGGAATTTAGATGTAAAAATAGACATAAGATTTTCCTAATAGTGTGTCTAGCATTAAGTGCTTTTTTGAGGGGCAAAAGTAACTATGAATTTTCAAAATATGTGCAAAAATATGCATTGACTATTAGTTGACCGTTTGTTTGAATTTTTAAGGGTTAATATGCAAAAATACACATGAAATACGCTTGATACATATACTTTTTTTAGGGGTAAAAGTATCAATGAGTTTCTAAAATATCTGCAAAATTACACGTAGACCACTAGTTGACTGTTCGTTTGATCTTTTTTACTAAAAATTGTGACATGGAAAATGATGTGGATAATTAAGAAATAACCTAAGGAAAATTAATTTTCATCGAATCATTTGTCCCCAACTAACCCTTCCTCTCATCTCCCTCTCTTCCAAGAGAAGAGATTATGTGAAGATAAAGGGTTAGTAGAAATTAATTTTCTTGCCTAGTCAACAAATTCTTATTTCTAGTTGGAAAAATACTTAAATATTTGAGGAGTACCACACCCAAACTTTGTTCAATAAAAGCACAACAACTCATTATCTTAATCATACTTAGCTGATGACTCATCTTGGGGGAAAAAAACAAATTTTATCTTGTTTTTAGGAAAAAAACATTTTAATTTTAAAAAAACTAAAATAAAATGATCAACAAGTATTTTTCTTTTAAAAACAAGATAAAGTTTTAAAAAATTTATATGAATCATCAACCAACTAAGATTAAAATGATTTGAGATGTTATGTTTTCATTGAATAGAAATCCTCTAAGAGTATGTAAGTATTTCTCTCTAAGTGTTTCTTAATCATCCACGTCATCTTCCATGTCACCATTTTCAGTATTTAAAAAAAAAAAAAAAACCCAAACAAACAACCAACTAACAGCCAATATGTATTTTTATGCCTATATTTGGACGTTTATAGTTACTTTTTACCTCTACAAAAAGATTTGTGTGGGGAACACTTTTAAGGAAATCTCATTTGTATTTTTCACCTTAACTCTTAAAAAATTCAAACAAGCGGTTAACTAACGGTCAATGTGTATTTTTGCACTTATTTTAAAAGTTTATAATTATTTTTGTTCCTTAAAAAAGAATTTGATGTTAGGCACACTTTTCAAAAAATTTATGTGTATTTTTGTACCTTAACTTTTTAGATAATGTCAAATTTTGAAAACATTAATTGATTAAAATTATGTCTAGAGAAATTTACACGTGTTTTTAATTGATGCCTACAAAATGCACTGAAATTTAGAAAGCCCCAGGATGTGCAATATAAGATAGTCCTCTATCATTATAAGCTAAAGCAAATTTGACCCCCCCAAAAAACAAAAAAACTGGAGCAAAAGATAAGCGGATTCTCCCAAAAACAAACATTAACTTGTCCCTCGTTTGCACGCCTAGAACCCATGAGGCAATGACGGACTCATGGAATTCCTGATTCCTGCTATGGAAAAACTATTCCTACTTACAACGGCCCGGAGGTTCTTCCATCATTGCAACAAGTTTTCTGGAAGAACGCTTAGGTTTAGAGTATTCAAATATTAATAACTTGACCCAGTGTTTTTAGTCCATTTCTTAGTTCCATCAAGTTGAAACTTATATTTCATTTATCATATATCATCTACAAACAAATTCATAGTAATCCAACCCATGTTCACTGGTGCACGTTCATTATTAGCGACTCATTCACATATCAAAACCATTAACTACTAATAGACTAGATAACATATTGACATTAGAGTTGCAATCCATATCTTTATACATGGAATCAGCTCCATGTAACTTAAATTCTGTGTTCTCCAAAGAAAATGTCATCGTAAAGGAATAAACAATAAACTATGCAGAACCAATGGGTAAATAAATCATCAAGCTCTCCATTATACATTTCACAATGTTTTACAGCAGCAATGCATTCAATCAGACCATATGATAATAGCATTAGTTTTTTACATGTTTAAGGAAGCTCTAACTGCAATGTTTTAAAGCAACTTGTACATACATGAGTTTTTAAAAGCATGACTACGTAGGCAAGAAGATTATAAAACACTTTTTTAACAATATCAGCATTTTTATTAAAATGACAAAAGGTTGAGATCAGATTGGTGCCACTGCTCCAGGGTGAATGTTTCATTCTTTGAGAACTTGCATACAAGTGTTGAAAAAGAAGAGTGTATGCGCAGACAAAAAAGCTATATACAAAAAAGGAAAATAATCTTCATTCATGATGAGAAAATACAAAATATCTTATACATAACACATTGGGTCCGTTTGGGATAGTTTTGAGATAAGTTGTTTTTGTTTCTGATGGACTTTTTTTAATGGACTTATTTTCTGATGGACTTTTTTTAATGTGATTTGTGTTTGGGATAGCGGTGACAGAAGTGGCTTTTGTTTCTAATGGGCATGTGTTTGGCATAGTTTTAAAAAGTAGATGAGATGGAAAATGACAGAAAAGGGCATGAATCAAATTCATATATATATATATATATATATATATATATATATATATATAATATGGTGTACAGAATGTGATAATTTAGGATAAAAATTAAAAACAAATATAAATTTACCAAATAAAATAGTAACATTACCATACAAAAATTTACAGCACAATTATCGAATTTCGAATTGAAGGGCGTATGGCAGTAAGGGCGAATTGAAGGGCGTTTGAATGGCAGGTGGGGGAATTTGAATTTGTTGAGGATAGCAGGTTGAGAAATTAATGGGAGGTAGTAATTGATGATGATAGGAGGTAGTAATTGAGGCAGGCGAAGGAAGATGAAGGAGAGAGAATGGAGATTCTGAGAGAAGTTTTTTTGAGGGCAAAATGGTCTTAAAAAAACAGGTTGGCTTTTAATGGGACAATAAGCTACTCAAGGGTAACTTCATCCTTAAAGCAACTTCAGAGCCTAAAGCCCACTGAAGTTCAAAACCATCCCAAACAGAAAAATTTCTTGCTCCTGCTTTCAATGGTCTTCCAATGCACTTATTTCAGCTTTGAGTGCTTTGCCAAATAGGCACATTGACTTCAATTGGTAAAAAAATTGACAGCACAATGAATACCGCCTTTTAACGTTGAAAGGGATGTCTCATGCTACTTTGTTTTTTGTTTTTTTTGTGGTAAATCGTTCGTCGTTGATATTCTAGAATGCTCCAAATGGAAGCAAATTTTGGTTCAAGATAACTTGCATATCCACTCTGCTCAAAAGTTCTGAATCTTATCTGAAAACATGAAAATAAGCATATTATTCAAGATCCTTTTGGTTTTCATAACAGGACAAAAATATGCTAACCAAAAGTTTAAGTTGAAAACTGATTATGCTCACTACTAAAACAAACTGGGTGACCAAAATGAACATGGAGAGCATAAAGCAATGACTATTTAAGTGAAACAAATTGGGATGAAAAAGCCATCAGGCTTAGAAGAAGCAAAGTTTTTATGTATATATGTAAAATGATAACCATATACATCACAAAAAATGACAAACCTCTTTAAGGATAACCATATATATATATATAAAGCAATTAACATATATCTAAAACGGCTCATATATCTAAACCTTTCTGGTTAAGGATAACCATATATCATCATATACCTCAAAAACATTTGATTGAAACCGTTAAATCCTCTTTAAAATCATCTAAAATAATAATATGAGCAGGAAATTCGTCTTCAGAACGCTGCTAAATCATTCAGTCTCGCAATGAATTCCTATTCATTCTATATGTAGTTAATTATTGTATATTTAAATACTCTCAGGCTCCTCCATCAATTAGAATCTGCACAAGAAAATGAAACAAATTGAATTAGACATAAGGTCTTATGTAAATGGCAACAGATATGGTTTTTTTTTTTAAATATATTGGCACACATCATATATGCACAAATATGTAGGTACGGAAGATAGAGTTGATTAGATATTTAAAAGTAGTACACCTACTTATATGTTTTACTTTGTTGACTGATGAGGTTTGTCTTTAATTCACAGGAAAACATGCCTTAATTTTTCAAATATAAATTTTATAATTTAACCAAACTAAATTTTCTATAAATAATTTCATCATAATATTTCTATATTCTCGATATATTATTTCATAATTTTCCCAAATTCTTAAGGTCTAAAATAATTTTAATAATTATCTTAAGTTTTTTCTCATGATAAGCTTATGACTTTTGGACTCTACTGATTAGAATTCTTCTTATCTTAGTTTTATTTCCAACCTTTTAGTCCAAAATTTGGGATGTTACAGTTGACATCTTAGCTTTGGGAGAAAAAGTTGTAAGAAATGTCTCATGTGGCTGTGATAAATATATATGATTTAATAATTAATAAAGAGGCTAAACGACTATTGGTAAATGACTTTTGAGAATAGGTTTCTTGACTGCTTGATGAGAGCAGTCATGTCCATAGGATGTACATGTCTTTTGGATACAAAAGTTATTTAAAAGATAGAAACTTGTCGGTTCACTCTCTGACCATAAAAGACGCCTCTAGTTTTCCATCAAGAAGAGAGAGCGTGTAATGAAGGGTAAAGAGAATGATAAAGGTTTCAATTACGGTGTTGCAAGTCACATATTGTAAAGTATCAATTCCGTAATTATGGATAGAGGTTAGTACATCTTGACTTAAACCTTAATATTGTGAAAATCATGAGTTCTTAAGATCCTTATTCATGTTTTTATTACTTGTTGTTTGAACATGAAATTATAGAAAAAATTACAAAAGTATCCAAGTCATCCATTCATTCGGTTTTTGTATAGCCTTTGGTAACTAACTGAGCCTTCAAGAGAGCCATTGGGCTTATATTTATTAATAAACATCCATTTGCAACCAATAGGAACGTAACCTTGCCAGGAGGTAACTCGGTGAGAACCCATGTCTTGTTATGTTCTAGAGCATTAATTTTAGCAGCTATAACATGCTTCCACTCATCATGCTTAATGGCCAGGTTATCGGTTCTTGGTTCATGATCAACTGAAATGGACCGGTTAAAGTGACGATGAGCAGGGGAAATATTATCACATGACAAAACAGATGAAATGGGGTAAAGAGGACCCGCGAAGCACTTGAACCAATAGAAGTAGATGAAGCAGAAGTCAATGAAAATCATGAAGGTAAGCTGGTGCCTTCCTTGCTCTTATAGAGACGAGAGGGTAAAATAGGGGGGGAGAGGATTATCAAGATGTGGCACAGATGTAGGAGGAGGAGAAGGAAGATCAGAAAAATCAAAAGGAGGCTAGTCTTGAGGATAACAACAAGAGTCAAGGATAGAAGTTTGAGAGTCAGTGGAAAAAAGAAAGATATGTTCAAACAATTGAACATTATGGGAGATAATGTGTCTGGTTTTGAGATCAAGAAGAATATTGCCCTTGGTTCTAGGTTTGAAACCAAGAAAAATGCATTGATAAGCACAGGAATCAAATTTGGTTCGATGTTGTGTTTAGAGTGGAAGCATAACAAAGGGATCCAAAGACACAGAACTAAGAAAAATCAGGTGAAGTACTAAAAAATAATTCATGAGGAGAATGAAGGTTTAACAAAGGAGAGGGAAGCATATTTGATAAGACAAGAAGCATGTAGAAGTGCATAAGACCAATATACGTGGGGAAGATGAGACTGAAATAAGGGCACGAGTAACATTTAATAAGTGCTGATGCTTTTGTTCAACGATACTGTTCAGGAGTTTCAACACAAGAAGTATGATGAATTATCCCTTTAGAAGCAAAATAAGTGTTCGTTGCAATCAACATGCTGCTTGAACTTCAGCTAAATAAGTGTTCGTTGGAGACTGGTATTGGGAAATTGGTAGAAGAAGTGATTAAGGTCCAAGATGATCAAGAGGAGTTGAAGGAAGAAGTGGGCAATTTGAGTGGACACATTGAAGACTATGGTGCCAGTATCACCAACATGCACAACACTCTCTGAACTTTGACCAACAAGGTTGACAAGCTTCTCCAGTCTCAGTTTGATGGTCTTGGAATTGGCATTCCTCCACTTGCTCCCAAAATCTCACCTTCTTCATCTCCTTCACCATCTTTTGGTTTCACCACCACCCCTACCTTCACTACCCTTATCATATCTTCTACCCCAGCAATCGTTCCTGTTCCTCTATCACATACTTCTACTATGAAGATTACCTATTCTGGTTCTTCTACAATAGAGTTATTTGGTCAAGATGATCTTGACCTAGATACCTCCGTCAGTCAGCCTATCCTCCTCACTCTTACTCCATATACCTGTCTTCCTTTCCTTCATTCCTCCAATCCATTCTCTTCTTACTACCGGTGTCCACCTCTCAGATCCCTCCTTTTTGAGTGATGCCAAAGGGGGAGAGAAATGGAGTCAAGTGAATGAAGTCACTACTAATGTTATTTTGTTTTTGGAGTCAAGTGTTGCTATTATTATTTCGTTTTGCTTCATTGTACTTGAACTCTCATTCATATTTTGTACTGGCATCTGATATAGTGTTTTGTTTGTTGCCCTAACTTTTGTCCATATGCTTTAACTTTAATGAAATGCAATGTGTTTAATGCTTCCTACATTGGTCTTATATGGTTTGATTTACTTACTCTCTGTCTAATCTAGTTCAAAAAGTTTCTTATTCAAAAAGTTATCTTGACTCTCGTTTTACAAAGATTGTCATCATCAAAAAGGGGGAGAATGTTAGTTCTTTGAATATATTTTGATGATAACTAATCATTGTAAACAGATTAAGTCATATGATCCAAAAGCTAAAATGGTTTTATCTCACTCTAAGTTGGATCATATCAGTTGAACCTTTTTGCTGTTAGATTGACTCGAGCTGAAAATTGATGACTTGAGTCAATCCCTTTGCATATATAGTGAAATTGACATATTGACTCGAGCCACCAAAAGTCAGACTCGAGTTTAGAACTAAACTTGAGCTAGCATATTCTGTGACTTGAGCCAATTGTCTAAAAACTTAAAATGACTAAAAAATTATATTTCACATGACTTGAGCCAGAGATTATTGACTCTAGCCAGAATTTTGACTATTTTATTTAAAAATATATTGACTTAAGTCTACACTTATCGCCTCGAGCCAGGAAAACATGTTTCGAAAAATATTCAAATAGTTTTATTGGATATGACTCGAGCCAGGATAGAGCTGCCTCGAGTTTGGACTTAAACTCAAGCCACGTGTTTTCTGCCTTAAGTTGAAGAACCTTCAAAAGCTAAATGATCAATTGAAAATTGACTCGAGCCACCATTTCTGGGCCTTGAGTTAGAGCCTAAACTTGAGCCAAGGTACTCAAGTTAATTACCTTGATTATTTTTCTCTGCGTTTTTGAAAACTAATTGACTCGAGCCAGGATTATGCAGACTCGAGCGAATTATCCTCTGTTTGAAAAATCTCCGTGTTTGAATCTTTAAATTCACTGAGATTGTTTTAGATACTTAATATAATCTATTATTATTATTCCTAACTATGTTTAATTAATCATTTTATGAGTTTCAAAATGATTAGAATGTGGATTAACATTGTTATTGGATAAAGCAATCTGATGTGTCAGAGCATTAAATGCTCTTTGCCTATTCGAGACACTAATCCAATAAGCATTCCTCTGAGCATACGAAAGACGTTTATGGCAAGATATTCCTCTTTCCTATAGTTGTGCCTCAATAGTCATAAATGAAGAAACAAAGGAATTAAAGAATGTTGAAGACAGCGATTAATCCAGAGCATTAATGATTCAATGCTTCATCTCTCTAACGGACATATTGAAGAGTCTCAATGGATAAATCATCAAGCTTCTACAATGGCAATAAATGCCATCAACTATAAAATATCAGAAACTTTGAATTTGCCAACTACCGAAACGTTGTACAATCAATTCGATTCAATTACAATTTACTGTTTCATTAATAGAGCTAAATATCTTTGGATATTTTCATCATACTTTAGTGTTCATCACTTTATCTACTATGTGAGAAAGTTAAACACTTATCGATTTATTGTTCATTAGTCAAATCTTAAGGTTGTGGAATCTTAAGCGTGGGTGTACAATTACAGCTTGTAAGGGGGAGTGAGTCCTAATGTGTGAAGATCATCTAAGTACCGTGTAATTGTAACAGTCATTAAGTTAGTGAAAAATTCCAAGGTGCTTGAGGACTGGACGTAGGCCGTGGAATTAGACCAAACCAGTATAATCTCCTGTGTTTATTTTCTCTTTAACTTTGTCTTTATGTTCTCAAGAGAAAAGTTTTTATAATCACCTATTCACTCCCTCTAGATGATATTCCACCTTCAGGAAGCACATTATTTTGATATTTGTGGATTTATTTATGAATTTTCAAAGTTTAATGAAAATTATGAAAATTTCTAAGTTAAGCCCAAAAGTGGTAAATTATAGTAACCAGAAGTTATACACTAATAAGATAAGGATTAAACAAGAATTAACATGATAATTAAAGACTCTTTTAACATGTTTATGTATAAGTGTTAAGTAATGGTGATCATCCCAAATTGATAGGAATTCCCGAGTGCGCATGCACCGCTAAGTACTTGGACTTTGATGAAGTTATTACGTAGTCAAGTTGTGACTCTAACTCTCTATGACATGTGTATGCTTATATGTTAATTTGCCACTATAGTGGATTTGTGTCTTGTACACGTGCCTGTTTATATTCAGTGTTATATTTTTAGCCAATAGCATGTGTCTTCCTATGGGCTGAGGAACTCAGAACTGATAAGGTTTTGTCTTTACCTTCCTATGTGCTAAGGAACTTGGAGCCAGTAAGATTCCGCGTCTATTTTTCCTTGGTTGAGGAGTTTGGGACTTGTAGGGTCCTATGTTTAATTTTCCTAACACAGTGGAATTCAGGACTTGTAAGTCTTGCGTTTATATATCTTTCCTAATAAGGAATTCTAGATTGGTAAGGTCCTGCATTAATTTTCCTAGCACTGTGGAATTCAAGACTTGTCTGGTCCTGCATTGTTGGACTTTAGGGTCTATTCATAGCTAACAGAACAAGTATGTTATATTGTTATTTGTTGCTGTAAGTTGATGCTGAATTTATAAATTGTTATGTCTGAATTGTGGTATTTAATTTTCATATATTGTATACATTACATATAAAGATTAACATGTTACTCTAAGATTCAATTGTAAATCTTAGATTGGCATAAAAGTTCAGGTGAAGGATCAGGTAAGAAGAGGAAGTCGATGTTGTGTAGCGAAGGTGGTACTTAGGAAGAGTACTTTAATGTTGTATGTATTTTATTTGGATAGTTGTATAAGGAGTTTAATTTTGAAATATATTTGGGATGAATATATTGTAAATATCCTGATGGAGATTCAATTTTTAATTATTACAAAGTTTATGTTATGCATAATATCAGTTATTCTTTCATCCAAACTGGATCCACACGTTCTATTACGTAGTAACTTTGATATAGGACGTTAGTAATAAGAGCATGTTACAAATATAAAAAATATTAAAGAAAAAAATGGGGAAGCCAAGAGACCTAAAGACCTAAAGAAAAGAGGAATTCGACAGATTTGAAGAGAGGGTGGCTAAAACATTGTTACTTTGTCTTCTTCCTTCGAGAGCAAAAACGAAAGCAAGACAGAGTGAGTGAGAGCCAGAGGAAAAGAGAGAGGTGTTTGGTTCTGTTAATCAACTCCATGAGAGGACAAGAGGACTATGGAGGCGATCTAACCGAGGACCAGCGGCACTGTGATTGCTGTTTTTGTTCTTTAATGAGGCCCTATTGTTGTTGCTTCTTTTTCTTCTTGCAGTTTGACAGAGATTGAAGGAGAGGAGGAAAATAGAGATGCTATTACAAGGACTAAACTACTACTTCAACTTCGAACCTGATAGGAGGAAGCATGGGAGAGTGTGAGGAGAAAGAGAATGTTTATGCAACAATGAAAGATCATTAGCTATGTTCTACTTCCTCTTCTTGTTTTCTTTATTGTTTTGAACTCTAAACCTATTGTTGCTAGTGCTGAGAGACTCTGAATTTATTGTTGCTTGAGTAATTAGTTTCCATTATGATTATTTCAAACCATGGCAAGGATTGAGAGTTGTTATATATTACTTGTCTTTAGTTGTTAATAACAAAATAACTGAAAACGAGGGTTTAGCTACAGAAACTCATCTTAGGACCAAAATATTAGCAAACCAAAGACAATAAAAAGACAAAGAAAGGAGAGGAGAGAGGAAAAGTAAAAACTTAATGCTGAATTTTTTATCCGTGCTATTGCTCTTCTACATCTCTAATCTTTAATTTCCCTCCATTAAAGCTTTTGTCTTACTGTCACCAACTAGGAAAATAGAACACACACCCCTCTTGCTACGCCTTGCACATATATAGTTATATATTGCCTCACTGTATGCGTCTTGTCTCTATCACAATATCTTGGTTTATCTCTTCTTTTAATTGATTATCATATAATATAGATGTATTATAGATATTTTGTTCTTACTTGAATCTTATAAATTCTCCTCCACATTAGGATATGAATCAATTTTATATCAAAATACCCTTCTATCCTATAATTAATTAAATGATAGAAAAGTATATAAAAGATAATTAAATAAGTATAAAATATTGATAAATTTAATCAAATATATCCCAGAACCGACAATTATTTAATTCTAAAATATCTACTTATCAAATTTAATGTAATGATGATTACATAAATTTGTTTGGTTCATCATTAAGGAAAGATGTTACACATGTATAAAAACTTTCAGTTGGATTACATCGAACATAAATATATATATGAATAATATACCAAGAGACAAAATTACCTATGTATACACATATATTATGATGTAAAATTAGAGAAAAGCAAAAGCTGAAGTCTCCTACGATCTAGCGGGGAAATAATACACTCTCCGATATTTTGTTGATGGAATATTGATTGTGGTTGGCAAGTTGAGCCTCCATTGCTCTACTGGTTTCTGCTGCTTCCATTTGACTATGCAAGAAGAATGCTGGTTCGTGAGGAATTGGCAATTTTATTGAATCATTACTTAGATATTTAACAACTTTATTCATGAAAGGCCTAACTTGTGGATTTTCTTGAACACACAACAAGCCAATATGGATGCATCTCATT
Organism: Acacia crassicarpa; assembly: GCA_034222035.1. Taxonomy (NCBI): domain Eukaryota; kingdom Viridiplantae; phylum Streptophyta; class Magnoliopsida; order Fabales; family Fabaceae; genus Acacia; species Acacia crassicarpa. The sequence continues at coordinate 38,607,151 of JAWXYG010000011.1, forward strand.
ATTTCACTATGTGACCCTGTTTCTGTTAGATTTGAATCCAATATGGCTATCAAATTTTCACCCTTCCAATGCTTCCAAGCCTGCCAATATGCCAAATCATTAATTTAACATGGGCTCAAATGTTTGGTTGATGTTTATGATGACGACCGAATTGATATGATCATTTGAGAATTATTAATAGTTTACTACACTTACATCAGTTAAGAGTCCACCACCATACTGAGATTCATTAGATTCATCGTGAGAATTTATATTCTTTCCACTTATAATTTCCAGGACAATGACTCCAAAGCTGAAAACATCTGATTTCTCAGAAAATAGTCCAAATTTAAGATATTCTGGAGACATGTACCCCCTATGATAGATATATAAGATGACAAATAATTATATCAATACATGTTGGAATCTTAGTGCTAAATAAATTGAGTAAAATCTTGCAGCAATAATGGTTGCGTGCAAGATACACATAAATAGATACACACACATGCACAGGTACATATAGAGAAAGAGATATATAGATGAAGAGAGAGAAAGAACTTACAATGTTCCAACAATTCTATTCGTGCTCCCTGTAGTTTCATTAATACCAACTATTCTCGCCATACCAAAATCAGAAATTTTTGGATTCATCTCATCATCTAATAAAATATTGCTAGGCTTAAGATCTCGATGTATTACTTTAAGGCGTGAATATTCATGGAGGTAATGAATTCCTCGAGCAATTCCTTCTATAATTTTATAACGCTCAGGCCAATTCAACTCTCTTGGTTTTTGTGAACCTGCACATGTATAATTAACTTGCTAGTATACACTTGAATCAATGCATATTCCCCCCCCCCCCCCCCCTAAAACCAAACTATACAGAGTCCTATGTGTAAAAAAATGGGTATTATTTTACCAACGAAAATAAGATTCACCACAAATAGTAATAAAAGAATGGACAGTACGTACATGAATAAAAAAAATTGAAAATGATGCGATGAGTTTGGTTAGAAGGAAACAAACCAAATAAAAAGTAATCGAGGCTCTTGTTGGGAACATATTCATAAATAAGTATTTTCTCTTGATCTTTCAAACAAAATCCTAACAAAGCCACCAGGTTTTTGTGTTGAAGCTTGGCAATTAGTAGAACCTCATTTTTGAATTCTATTACACCTTGACTAGAATTTTCTGACAATCTCTTTACAGCTATTTTGCTACCATCGGGAAGAACACCCTGAAATCATGAATAATTAGATAATGTGGGGCTGACATATACATGCAATGGTATCCACAAGCACACACATTGATTTGATCACATAATGAATGAAGTTACCATGTAGACTTCTCCAAATCCACCTTTGCCTATTCTATTTTCAATTGAGAACTTATCTGTTGCAGCTTCAATTGTTGCCAAATTGAACTGCAATGACTCTAATGTGGTCCCTTCACTTCCAACTGTAAACATATGCACATTTTAATGTAAGCACACTATAATGTATTCCCTGGTTGTAAATATAGGCCTTCTAAATTTTGCACTACAAACTAGCTCTTACATTAAAAACTTGAGCATTTTTTTTTTCACAATAGACTCAGTTGTCTTCTTAACCAAAATAATAATAATAATAATAATAATAATAATAGGATACATACAATTTTTCTCCAGAATCGCCTTATAATGCAGCTGCCTCTTTTTTATCTTCCAGTAATAAACGCCGAAACAAAAAAGCATGATCGTGACAACACTAAAGGACACCGTTATTATGATTGTTTGTGAGTGGTCTTTTTTTTTTCCTGCATAAATTAACGAGTGAGAATTAAGAATGTCAATTTATACGTAGTAAACTATCTCTTTGTGAGAAAAATGAATAGATCCTTAATTGCATTACCAGTAATTACTGAAACTTTGTGAGTTTCGGGATATGCAGGTGGCTTTAATACACCACTATCATTTGGGGGATAAGCTGGAGGCACCGAAACAGCACTTATATTGTAATTGTTATAAAATCGGTATAATTCAAACCTCAAGTTGCAGCTAGGATTCATGATTTGTCCTCCTCTTTTTCCAAGACAACATGACGAAATTTGTTGCCGAGCGCCCAGTAGACATTTTTGGCAATCTTGACTGTTGAGGTTTGGAGTACATTGCGCAAGAGTATACAACGTTCTAAACTCTGAAGAGCTGAATTCTTTTGTTGTTGCAAAATTCTTTATTCCTTTAGACGTTGAGTTCAATGTCGCCGTCACTAGATCATTCAATGTATTCGCTAGTAACCGATTGAAGCCATCTTTTTGGTTTTGAAGCATATCTGCACCACTTCCTGTATATATAGGTTGGGTGGCTAGGGTAGAAAAGAGAGAACGATTGGAATAGCGAAGCATGCACATATCATACCAAATGATAGCCTCCTTTGAAAACGAACACTTAACGTTTAGAGCATCGATTCCCTTATTGACACATTCATTGCAGAGCTGAAGGGACACGTCACCTCGACACATGAAGAGGCCGTAGATGGTGTTGGACTTGTTTCCTACCATGGTGCTGTAGAATCCATTGTTTTTGGAGATGTTGGATGACTTGGAGAGATTTTCAAAGACATTTTTTAGGTAGGAATCATTAGTAGTATAGTTGGCTTCAGGGGTTGAGCAGTTCCAGTCTGCGAGACTTAGACTTCCAGATTCTATTTAACAAAAGAAACACACCGTTTAGATTAAGCCATGGCCTTCACTATTAAAAAAATAGTTAATTAATCCTTGAATGAGCAAATAAATAATATCTTTTGTTCTGGGTGAAAGTGTAATTGACTTGATTCCTAGGTGCTCAATATTATATTTTAATTATGGGTAAATTGTTTTTTGCGTTTTTGAAACAAGGTCAACAAATCCTTTTCTTTTTTGCACTTACTTTTTTTCATCTGAGGATTATTTCGTAAGAATTTATTCATGTCTTCAATTTTTTTTAAAAAAAAACCACAATTTGCTAGAATAATAAATTAGCGTAGATGTAAATATCTCCTTGAATCCTTAACTTTTATTTAATGCAAATTAGTGACAACAATTTAAAGCTGCGTGTGTGTGTCATGTTTTTGTTTTCTTAAATATATAATACCAATAATCATTAATATATATATATATATATATATATATATATATATATATATATATATATATATATTCACTTTTCGTTTATTGTATTTTTTTATTTTTGCAGAGTGACAAAATTTTGAATCAATAAAATTATTAACCATCACATAGGAAGAAAAACATAACATGCATCAAAATCAAATATTGTCAAGATCAAATATGCGGGATCGAGTTACAATCCAACGATGACGAAAGACTCCTTTTCTTCTCTCTGTTTTTGGTTCCTTATAAATAGCCGGATCATGATCTCGCGGGGAAAGAAAAGGAAAGGAGAAAGAAAACAGTGGCATTACCTTGAGAGATAAAATCACTGGGAGGCTGGTCGCCCTTATAATAAAATCGGTCTTGGTCGAATCTCAAATTGCAGCTGGGATTCTGAATTGTGGGGAAAGTATATATGGGTCGAACAAGTTTGATCAAGCCGTATAGACACTTGCTACAGAATTGCGGGGACAGATCCGGCGTGCACTGTACAAGAGTGTACAGCGATCCACCACTAGTCAAGTTTGCTTCTTTTGTTGCAAATTTCTTGGTAGACGTTGCTGCCTCCACCGCCGCATCATTCAACGTCTTATTTAACTCTATATAATTATCTTTCCTTATACTTTCGGGTTCAGTGCATGATTGGTTGGCGTATTCAGTACAAAATATGGATACATTTGTAAGAAAGTGAAATAGGCGGCGGTCATAAACAGTAGGCAGTTGGTGGAGGGTGGAGAAGAAAGAACTGTCGGAATAGTGGAGGAAACACTGGTCGTACCATATGATTGCCTCTTTGTTGTTGGGACACTCTGAGACTATTCTATTTGTGGCGTCCTGAACACAATCTTGACACACCTCCATGGGGACGTCACCTCTGCACATGTACTCTCCATATACGGCGTCGCCCAGGCCGAAGGTAGTGTTGTAGAATACAGGAGTTGAATCAATGTCGGCCGCCGCCTTGGAATACAGGGAAAGCAGAAGATTGTAAAGGTTGAACTGGTAGGGGCTATCGGAACTGAAGTTTTTATTAATTGTGCAGTTGTGGTCATTGTAAGTAGGTATATCTACTTTAGAAGAAGCTAAATTAAAGGATGTGAGAAGGAGAAAATAGGAGAGCAGTTTCAGAAATGGCATATCCATCTTGCTCCTCAATGTTTCTACGCGGCTGATTAACGTTCAAGTAAAGCAAGCTTTCACAGAACGGAAATTTGATCCATATATCCAACACGGCTTAAAGTCTTCGATCGGGACCTCCACTAGAACGTAACAGATATATAGTACGTAGGACCACAATTTTAATAATTGTTTGTGATTGACGTCGTCCTTCTTACCCTCGATGAAGGTAGCAACGTGTTAACGAAAATAATTAAAGACTTCGTTTGACCAAGACTACTATAATCCATTTACATATTTGTTCATCTTTTAGTCGATAATACTACTGGGTCACGGGATGGGACAAATACCAGCGTACTTAATCATCTTAATATTATGACTGATCTCTCTTTTTTTTTTTTTAAAATGCGTACCTCTTTCTTTGAATAAGAATCAAGATCTTTCTAGATTATTGCTTATAATTTGGTAGAGTCAGAATGACGCACGGTTACTCATATTAAGTTTATAGTTTATATATAGGTTATTGTTTAATCAATGTGTCTGTCACGTTAGAAATCTAACGTTAATAATAGACAAGAGTATTAGACAATAATATTCCTTTCTATAAGACAATGTGTCTTTGTCCCGATCGTTATAGAGCAGAATCACACTGATCGATTACAAAAACGGAAATAGTAATAGAAGGAAGAGCAAAGAGGGAGAAAGTACATCAACAGAAATCACAGAAAGAGAGAATCTCCAAATTCATCATACACACTCCCTAAATTGTATTTGTCCTTATATGGTATGCTTCCACGTCAGAGCTAGAAATCAGGGTTGACCTTCAAGGGCTAGAGTTTAACAGGGCTCGGGGTCAAAAAAAAAAAAACATATGTTTTTCAAAGTCCGGCTCGAAAGCATCAGGGCCAGGGGCAGCTCTACAAGGCCCAGTAATTACTATTCCAAATTTTAACTATTTTTCCTCAATTGATTAATAAATTACATTAATTAAAGTTCTAATTTATCAAATAAATATCATCAACATTAATATCCAAATAACACAAATTATCTAACAAATAAACACATTCACTAATTCGTAATCAAAAGCAAACTATTGTCCACAAATAACTCAAATAAAATATAAGAAGCATACAACTAAGAAACATTATTAATAGGATAACTATCATTGTCATTTCTTTGCCACTATCATCAATTTCAAAGACATTTGATTATGCTTTAAGTTTGTGAGTGAGTCTGTGAGTGTGGGTGAGATTTTAAAAGAAAAAAAAAAGAAAAAGAAAGAGAGACTGAGATTGAAATTTTTAGAATTCTCACTTCTCAATTCTTAAGTCTAGGCAATATAGGTAATTAAAAAAATAATAATAATAAAATAAAAGGGCCTAACGGGCTGACTCGAGGCCCTATAAGACTAATTTCACTTAACTCCTCTAACTTTCAAACTCAACCCTTAAAAGACCAGAGCTTAAATAGGCCAACCAGACAAACTTGACCCAATTTTCCGGCTCTATTTCACTTCCAGATCACGCAACTTCCAGCGCCTTCTCCTGACCCAGTCACTGCTTCTTATTTCAGTGCCTTGAATTGGGCTTCCATTTTCCATCAATCCTGGGCCCACTTCATTTGACATTGTTATAGTGTCATATTGGCAAAGAAAATTATACCTACACTAATACCTGCACTACCACCGAGGACAGTAGTGCAGTGGCACAGTTAGTGGCATTAAGATACATTATATCTTTCCTTAGATCCCATGTTCGAATTCCCCCTCCTCTCGCCTTGTACCAAAAAAAGAAAAAAAAAAGTTATACCTGCACTGGGTATATTTATGTCAAAGGATTAAAGTACAATTTAACGGTTTGACACATACATTTTAAAAGATATACAAAAAAATAAAGCAATTTTATTTTTATTTTTTTAAAATGGACTGAAACGTTCGTTATAAAGTTGGAAAGAAAATAAATGGGTCTCCTGTATATATATAAAAAAGAGTGAGAGAGAGATAAACGTTTGGGCCAGTTTAATAACATTATTAAAATTGTTCCATTTTCAAAATATTTTGTTTACTTTTGCACTATTCAAACTTTAATTGTATTAGATACTTATAATGAAAAACTTATTAGTAAAATCGTAGCATAACCCAATATTAAATGTCACGTACAACTTCGATGGCACAATAAGATGAATAAAAATTTTGGAGCCTTCTTGGATAACTCCTTAGGATACGCCATTAACTAATATAGCTCGTTTTCTTTTATTGAAAACAACACTTTCGTTATTTTTAATTTCTCAAAATTAAAAAAAAATTGAGAATGGACTCTAATTTCATCCCATATTGCGGGTCTAGCTGGATTGGCTTTGGACTATTCCCAAAATATTTTTTAGGTCAACTTTGGTGTATGTACGCTTTCATTAATAAAATTGGGTAGATATTTCATCTTGTGCTTATAATATAAGAGATATTTTGAAAGTTAATTTTGATCTTAAATATAAAATATAATTTTTATATTTGTCAGTCTTTTTCTAAATTATCTTTATTAATAATCCCTTAACAATAATCAAGGAGGAGAGAAAAGTAGGAAAATAAGGAAGATGTGATTAAGGTATTTTAGAAAGTACGTGTCATATTAACTAACTTCTTTAATAATCAAATTAAATAAATAAGACTTATATTTAGGAGATAAGGAAGTACTCCCTTCGGTCTTAATTATAAGACATAGTTGATTTTTTTAGAGAAATTAAGGAAGCTAATTAAATTGGTTTAGAATATTTTTATTTTTATTTTTTCTTCAAAGTAATTAATTTAACTAATAAACTAATATATAATTCAAAGATACACAACATATAAAATGATTAAGTAACTTATTTAACTTCCTTAATCTTTCTAAATAAAGTCAACTATATCTTATAATTAAGACTAAAAATAGTAGTAACAAATTGGAGCCTTTTTTTTTTTAAAAGGGCACCTCAGGATGTGGTGCCATTAACTAATATTGCTCATTATGTCTGTCATTATTTATTGCAACATTTTCATTTAATTTCTCAAAATAAGAAAGTTGACGATGGAGTTTTTTTTTTTTTTTTTTTTCCCGATTACAAAGGGACTAACCAATACTAGTTAGCAACGATGGAGTATTTCATTTGTGGGTCAAGTTTTATTGTCTGGCATTCTCAAAAGATTTTTTAGGTTCATTGCGGTCTATGTACGCTTCGATTAATAAAGGTGTGTGTAAATAAATATATACTTGGGAAAATGAGAATTGTATTTATTCTATATTTTAAAAAATCACGGGATCACACATTAATAGCCTAATAAGCATCATGTGGTGGGACTTAGTCAGCCTTCATTTATTTTCCACAACTACCACATCCCATTTTTCTTCAATCACTATCTCCGTCAACAGTCCTTCTCAGTGGGGTCTCCCCGTTACACATTTGTAGGAAACTGACTTTTTCTTCCCCTTTTCTTCTCTTCCCTCTCTTTACAATTTTCTCTGAATCGTTAATTAAATTTAACAATTCAAGTGTAATAATTTTTAGGGTTAAGGAGTAATTTGGCTAACGACCTATTACCTCAGGAGCGCCCAACACAAATAACTTTTAAGTGGACCAAAGATACCAAAGAATTTTTAAAAATTTACAATCAGCACAAAAAAATTTTACTCTAGCAGCACCTAGCACAAAAAAGTTTTACGCCATGAGCGCCTAGTACAAAAAAGTTTTACTTTTTTTGTGCTAAGTACACTTTTTAAAATTTTTTTTGATATTTTTGGTCAACTTAAAAATTATTTGTACTAGTCACTCCTGAGGTAATAGTTCGTCAGTCAAATTACTCTTTAACCCTAATTTGTACTAGATCTAACATGGCCCAATAAGGGCCCACCTAGGAAAAAGACCTGTTTAGGTAGGCCAAATGCTAATCGCCCTATAATTAAGGCGTTAATCTCGACAGTACAGATAGTGGAGTAGGAAATGTCAGATAATAGAGCAGGCATTTGCTGGACGTGGAGTTGCATGATATTCAAGGGGTGGACGCACAACCTTCAGAACAAAACCCTAGGTAATCTCTATAAATAGGAGATTAGCCCCGGGTACACAAGCAATTCATATCCATTTACTATACAGTTACACTGTGCACATACCCCACCCCTCTTGGCTCAATGCCATTCTCGTGTAGCACAATGATTGTCTGAGGTTCTTTGGCGTCTTCCTCATAGGCATCATAGAATTCTCTCATCTCCGGAACCCCTATCACTTAACCTGGAGAGAGTAATAGATCCTAAATCAACCCAAAACTAATCCTTCGTGATTAGACACTTGTGTTCTCAAAATCGAACATTGGCGTCAACCATGGGGATCTGTAGATTTCGATTCCCAAACCACGAAAGACCACTGATACCCATTTCAAATGGCCGCGAGTACTAAAAGTCGTGCTCAGATAGCTCAACAAGATCAAATGCTGGAAGAGCAACCTCAACAGCAACTACTTCAGGAATCGATAATCCAGTTCGCTGACTCGGTTATGCCGGATCATGAACACGTTATTAGGGAAACTGAGGGAGAGGTCGAGGATACTGGAACTTCTCCAATCCCCACCCAGATAGTTCAGCCAGAAATCCAGCCACAAGACCCTCTCCTAGAGTTTCAGATGGAAAACCCCGATATTCGCCGTTTGCACGACACAATGGACTTAAATGTTACAACGAATGAAGGAGATGGAAACTCGTCGACAATTTCAGAGACAAGAAGATATCCAGGCACAAGAAAACATAAACCAACATAATGCTCTCTAGAGGCAAGAGGAAGAACAAAGGGTGCAACAGCTGTTGAATGAGTGTGCCGAGAACCCAGAACATAGCACGAGCCAAGATATCATCGGCCCAAATCAAGAGTTTGTCCTTGTCCAAGATAAGGGCAAAAGTTTTATCGGACCAAGCCAAGTTAACGGAGCAACGTCGGCTCATATTAATACGGAGGCACCTCGATTGAATCACCAGGAAGAAGATCTAGTGAAATCTCAAAGGATACAATTGTTAAGGGAGAGCCTCAGGCAGTTTGAAAATCTCTTGTGACATGCTAGCCGAGATACGAGCAACCCTAGTCGGGTTAGTATCACCACCACTACGCAAGCAAATGATGAAAAGCAAGACCAGGATCAGAGCCAAGGGATTCAAATAACAGACTCGACACGAGCAATGGGGGAGCAACCGTTGAAGGATCAAGAAATTGGTAGGGCCGAGGCAGCACCTTTGGCTCAGAACGCACCAGGAGCGCACTCTAGAAGGGGTAACGTTGTTAAAATCCAAAGTATATTTTTGGAAGAAATTATGGCAACGACTTATCCAAAAGCTTTAGATTCAAAGGACTTGCCGAGATATGATGGAAGCCAGGATCCGCAAGATCATGTCACTAATTTCAAAATGCAGGTTATGGTGAAGGGATTCATAGGACTTGTCATGCCTCGTTTATTTGTAGGGACTCTTCGGGGACCCACCCAAATTTGGTTTAACTCCCTACCGCTGAACTCCATCCATGACATGGAAAGTTTTGAGACAAAATTCATTTTGAACTTTGCCACCAATCAGAAGCAGCCAATGACCGAGTTTCAGCTCGGCCAAGTCATGCAAGTGCCTAATGAAACTCTTTAGAGATATTTGGAACTCTTTAAGGACACAGCCTTGCAGGTGCCGGGTTTAAAGGAGGACGTGCATTTACACTGTGCCATTGCTGGCCTAGATAGTTCATCCTGTTTAAAAAAGTCCATCATGAAACGACGTCCTTGTACACTGACCGACTTCACAGACCAATCTACTTAGTATTTGGATTTAGAGCAAATGGAGTTATCGAGTATTACAGCAAGGTATGGGAGGAAGAGTCCACCAACAAAGGAAAAAGAGAAAGGAGGCAAGCCTACCAAGGTTAAAGAGGAACACAATAGTTACAAGCAGGAGTACAATGGGAGAATGCAGGACAATAGATATCGGCAGGAAAAAGGAGGCCCAAGAGGACGGTATGAAAGTTATACCTGAAAGTGGAGCCAAATACCCAAGAGGGGGGATGAATTGGGTATTTTAAAAATTTTCACAAATAACTCTGTTTTCAAGAGGAAAAAACAGAGATGAACAGAGTAGAGAAAAGAGAAGCTGGACACAGAGATTTATACTAGTTCAGTCTTAACAACTTGACCTACATCTAGTCCCTAGACTCTCTGGGATTTTCCACTATCACAAAGATTACACACTCTGTACTCAAAAGTAGTTCTCTCACTAGAACTCACTCCCCTTACAAGTTGTAATCAATGAACTCCCAAATCACCAAGTTCCCTTGACTTGTGATTCTTTACAATAAATGATTTACAGATAAAAACTCTCTCTAAGAGTGAATAATGATAAACACTGAAGCTTATATCTCAAAAATACACTACAGTTGAAAACTGAAGGAATAAATGCAAAACTTGAATGATTTTCGTTTTCAATAGTTGTAGTTTTTGAGAAGACTTGAATGCAGTTCTATTTATACTCAGAGTGTATTAATTGACCGTTGCTTTCCTGATTGAACCGTTGGAGATGATTAGTAATGGTTAGGAAGTGGTTTGGTCTTCTTCTCTCTCTAATCTCCACTTAATCCAGTTGTACAGAAGTCCAGAGTTGACTTCCTGTGAATTAATCCGTTGGAAAAGCAAGTGCTGGATGTGGAAATCATTCTTTAATTCTTTGCTAGACGTGTGCAGACGGATTACCCAAAAGAATGCAACTTTCTGGGTTTGCATTTAATGTGCGGACATCACTTTTGCTTTTGCTTTAAATCTTCAATAAACATTCTCTAATTCATCTGAAACTCACTAAAAAAGTGGTTAAACATAGCTAGGAATAGCAGAGAATAATACTGGAAAGAATTAAGATCAAACAAGAGTATTTTGCAAAATCGTCAAGTTTGATTTTCAAACTCTGCGTCAGAAACTTGAGTTTGTTTTCCAAAACTCGAGTTTTCAACTGTGCACTTAAACAAAACTTGAGTTTCAATAATAAAACTCGAGTTTCCTCCATCTAGAGAGGAAAGTCGCGATTTGAGCTTTGAAAGGCATTTTGGAACAAACTCAAAACTCAAGTTTCTAAAACCAAAACTCGAGTTTTGGACTTTTAATGAAAAACATGTGTGTAAGTCCAAAACCACAAAACTTGAGTTTTCATTCAAAACTTGAGTTTTCAAAACATTGAAAAAGTTTAAAGCTTTCTGTCTTGCCAAAACTCGAGTTTTCAAAGTGAAACTCGAGTTTTCATTTAAATATGAAAACGTTGATAAAACTGAACCAAGACTAAACTCGAGCTTTCATAGAAAACTTAAGTTTCCAAAATCTTGAAAAAGTTCAAGGCTCTCTATTTGGCCGAAACTCGAGTTTCCAAAACCAAAACTCGAGTTTTCATTTAAGATGAAAACATTGAGAAATCTGACTCAAGTCAAAACTTGAGTTTTCTATGTAAACTTGAGTTTTCAAAACTGTTTGAAAACATGTAAGGCTCTCTGCCAAGACAAAACTCGAGTTTTGAAATCAAAACTCGAGTTTTCTCATAATTTGGAGAAAACTTAGAAATCTTGTGACAAAATGGAATCTTGGAGTTTTCAGTCGAGATTGAGTTTGCATTTATTCAAAATGTTGGAGACTCTCTATAAGGCCAAAACTCGAGTTTTCAACTCAAGACTCGAGTTTTGTCTTAATTTGAAAACATTGTGAAGTCTCTGTATGATGCAAAACTCGAGTTTTCAAATTGAAACTCAAGTTTGACTTGAAGTGAAAAACTGAGTGCTCTCTGTAAGACTAAAACTCGAGTTTCCTAAAGGAAGATTGAGTTTTGCTTTGTTCATTAAAAATGAGCAACTCTCTGTCAAACCCAAAACTTGAGTTTTGAAATCAAAACTTGAGTTTTGTCTTTGACAGTAAGTTTTTCAACTTATCAAGACAAAACCTAATTTTGTGTTTACAATTGTCAGTTATCATCAAAACACATAGAGAACTAATAATACCCCTCTTAATGTATCCCGGTCAAGAGTCTGGAGGGAAGTGGCCCAGACAGAGATGAAAAAGATAGAGTGACCCCGGCCTTCCTACACCCGATCCGAAGCAGACCAATCTCACTATTGTGAATTCCATGATGGCCCAGGGCACACCACGGACGAATGCTATCACCTCTGTGGTGTAATAAAAAAAACTTATGCGAGGAGGAAAGCTGCGGCAATATGTGGTGGAAGCTCTAGGGCAGAAGAGCAAACGCAAAGAGCCAAGTAAGGAGCAGAGCCCCCCTCAGGAAAAAAGGAAGGTGGGAGAGAAAAAGAAGAAATCGGGACAAGATGATGACGAATACCCGGAGGCCAATTTCGAGTGCAATTAAGTAATTGTTAGATGGTGTTAATTTCGGGCTTACTGATATTTTGTCTTTTCTCCTCGAGTTTGTAAGCATGGCAAATGCCCGACTTCAATTAATGAAATTTTATGATTTTCTCGAAATGGTAATTTCCGAACGAAGATTTTCCAAAATCAAAATGTACTTCTCTGGGATTGATAGCTCCCACTAAATGGTTAAAACGTGCCTTAAAGGAAACAGACGTGTTTTCTTGAAACACGGTAACACCAAAAGAATGTATGACCGGGATATTGGCTAAAACGTATTCCTTTGGGATACGGCAACGCCCACATTATGGTTAGTGCGGGGTTCTCTGAAACACGGTGTAACTATTGAAGCCCATTGTGGCTATGATGCATCTAAGATGAGGTAGCAACAAGTTAGTTGTCACAACGACTCTGATCAAGTCGGACTGTTTTGAGTTTGGTTACAATACTAAACCTAGACATGTGACGAGTGACTTCTTGTTCCTGACTGGTTTTTGGTAAGTCACTTAGGCGGGTAACTTTTGCCCATAAGTGATCCCAGACCCACATTGTGCACAACGAATTTCTGATCTTGGTCAAGTCCTCGAACTCGGAAGATAAGTTCAAGCTCACAAGATGCAGTGATAACAATTCAAAGCCTAACTCAGAAGGATATTCAGAGTAAAAAGAGGCATAAATATATTAAACAACTTTATGATAAAAGGAAAAAGGAATTCCTCTGGATTAACAAGTAAGTGTTTGTCGAATAGTCGTCAGGGTTAAGAAACCTAGGAACAAAATATAAAATCAGGGACTCTGAACACCTTAAGAATCAGGGTGAATCCCCACATTTCCTTCGATCCTCTGATTCCCTTCCAAGTGACTTCCAGTAACGGTCTCGGAAGAAGGAGAGATAGGGACGAGTCTACCCCCTCGGACCATAGACATGGGATCCATTCTGGTTGTGCAAAAATCGGTGTTGGGATTTAGAAGGCGGATTTGAGCGAGGGCATTCTCAAAGGACTCCCCAACACACTTCACTATCGCCGCGTCTTTCTCTTCAATAGCGGCATTAGCAGCATCTAATGACAACTGGTAGTGGTCCTGATGATCTTGAATTTCTTTCTGTTGCTCCAGCAAGTGACCGATAGAGGACTTATCCCTTGCATGGATATCTCAGTATGATTTCAGATGATGTATCGCTTCCTCCAAATCAGATTTTGTCTTCTTCGCTTCCTCCTGCATCGTCTTCATGGTTGCCTCGGCAACCCTCACTTAATTCAAGGCATCCGACTTGATGACTTTTATCAAGGCTTAATGACCTTCTATCTCTGATTTCATCTTTTGAAATTTGGCTTCCTGAGAGGCATATTGTGCGTTCACGGCAATCAAAGTATGTGCTAACCCGGCAAATTAAAGGGAGCTCAGCTCGAGATCCTTGATTTTTTGAATCTCGGCATCCCCATATTTTAAAGGCTCAAAAAGCATTAGGGAGGACAGATAAATGTAACATCCCCATTTTTCATGTGCCTCAATGTGGATTTTATTTGCATATATTAACTTTTATATGATATTATGTGTATTAAATTTGATCAGGGGGGGGGTGAGAAGAAGGTTACATGAAACTTTATTAGGGATTACAAAGAAAAATTAAGGGATAATTAATAAAGGGATGATTTTATCTTAGAAATTTTAGAGGCAATATCTTATGGCATAGAGAAGTTAATTGAGGAAGAGAGACCCTTATATGGAATTAAGGATTTATTTTCAATATTGATCCAATATTTGCGACTAAATTAGTAATAAATTAAGTTGCAAATAAAAGTCTTGTGGACGATTAAATAGGATCATATTAGAATGATGTCTTATGAATTCACAATGCCCCCACCGAATTTAACTTGCTAATATTCATTAATTCCATTCTCCAATTGAACACGTAGCATCAGCCCTCCTGACCTATTCATCTTTGGTCAACAAAGTAAGTTAAGTTAAAAAGCATTGGTATTATTGTAAATAGATGGAAGGTTAAAGTCCAATTAACTGCTCCATGCTTCCACCGACTTTTAACTCTTCAATATTCATTAATTGCCATGTTTTACATCATCTTCATTCTTGGCCAGAACCAGCAGGAAAGAGGTAGAGAAGTTTATTAATGGCGTGATAAAATTCAAGAAGAGAGAGAAACACACTTCAGTTAAAATCTCCTACCAAACCACTCCCAATCTAAAAATTCCCTTCACAAATATTGTCCTACACCGTGAGAGCTTCGATTCTACGGTTTTAGTTTTCTCATTGGAGGAGTTTCAAGTCATTGGGTTAACTGAGTTGCCGCTGAAATTCCAAACCCACTGTAGAATCGTGATAAGGTAAGCACAAGCTTTATTTTAAACAGATTGGCTTGAAGTTTGGATGAGTTTTTGGAATACTTTGTAAAATCCTACAGTTTGAGACAACTAAGGTTCTTGAAGTATCATGGTGGTTTACTCATGAACATGTGATTATATGATAATTTGGGAACATATGGATCTAGTTTGGTGGATAAATTGTGAATTCTTAATTTGTCATATTTAAGGTTAAATTTCAGACTGAACAGGGCATGGTCAAGGAGTAGGATTTTGGTCATTTTGATGGTTCTATTGTGTTCAGAATGCAAAATTGTGTGGGGTAAAGGTTCGGTAGAAATTTTGGAAGCATAAATGGAAGTTAGAAAATTATTAGGTGTTGTTTCTAGAAATTTCCCGGTAGAGTCAGTCACCTTCTTCATGATATTTGATATGGTAAATGGACTTCGAAAATTATGAAAATTTTCAGGGAGAAAGTAGACATCTCAAGGATTATTTTCATATATAATATGTAATTTTTCAAGTTCTGGACTGGGAGAAATTTATTTTCGAAAATGACCCTCTGATTCTGGACATTATTTCGGACAGCAGGGGAATTGTGGGCTGTGGATATATTTTCGTCTTGGTCTGGCCTAAATGAGTATTTTTGGTTGGAAATAGACACATTAAGGGTCATTTTGGCTTTGGAATCAACCCAAAAGGATTTTTCTAGATTTAATTATGAATTTTTGAAGATGAGTCACTAATTGCTGGAAAATCCTGGAAAATGACGAGAATTAAGAGAATGAAGGCCCATATTAAATCCCTTAATAAGAAAAGGAATTTAGTAAAAATGGACCTATGAATTGGACTTATTTTAAATTATTAAGGGAATATTTATTGAAAGGAATTTAATTATATTTACATTTTACTATTTTAGGGATAATTGTGATATTTTGCATCGGGAAGGTTATTTTTATCCGTAATCGACTGCCAGGTAGTAACCTTAATCTTCATATACTATGTGTGACTTGTGTATGTATGTTTTACCATTATGTTGTTTTTCCATGTTTATCGCATACATTTGGTTATCATTCATTTTCCTAGCGCTATGGAACCGGAACATGCTGTGTGCATAAACGGGCCTTGCTGTGTGCCATGCCCGGTGGTCTGTGCTGTGTGCTATTAGGACCACTGCAGTCTGTGCTGTGTGCTATTAGGACTGCTAGTTCTGGATTGGTTGTGTGCCTTGCTGTGTGCATGATACTGAATGAGATGTGGTTTGAATTATTTTTATTTGTGGTTGCTTACATGCTTTGTTATACATTTTATATGAGATTAACGGTTACTCTGGGATTCAATTTTGAATCCCAGCTCCTTTTAAGCCATCTGGCAGCTCTTCGAGACCGGAGTTGGGAGACAGGGGTAAGGCTCTGGAGCTAGAGTAGTGTGGAGGTGACTGTTATTTTTGGGTACTTACTTTGATTACCGGATGACTGTATTATATTAGTTTGGCCGGTCAGACACCATTGTCCGGATGACTGTATATTTTTATCCCTTTAGGTAATGAATTTATCTTTTTGTATTTTTATCAGTATATTTTTGTCCAAACCGGTGTGTGCTCTACTGCTTATACTCTGATATGTGTTGTAAATTAACGAGGGAAATACAAGCTAAAATTAAACAAAAGTAAAGGACTGCACTACCCGCCACCCGAAAGGGCGAGGCCGGTAGGTGTGTAACAGATAGCACGGCGTAGTTCAGAAGGGATACTCTAACGCCAGATTGCTTAGAAGGGAATTCCCAGGGTTGGTTGTAGAGGTGGAGGAGGATTTTTGAAAGCCGAGATAGCGGTCATTGTGACGGAAGGCATTACAGGAATTGCAGAATCCTTTAATTTTTGGGAAGTGGAGGAACCGACCCTTGTCTTTTTGGCCGAGATAACTGGGCCACCCTCTTTGGGGCTAGGGGTAGCGGATGCTTGCGCAACTCTCTTTTTGCCCTCATGCTTTACAGAGCTGGTTGTGGCCAGTGCCCAAGCAAAGAAAGGCAACTCATCGTCGGTCATATCTACAGAAGAAAAATGTGAGGTTAGTCATCATTTTTAAATGAGCACTGATACGATATAATGGAAGATCGTACCTATTACTGATGCCATAACGGTTGGAGGCTTGGAAAGCCGATCGGCTGGATTCAAGAGGTCGTGCTCTATAACATGGTGCTCCAAAATGGTTCTTGTTTTAAGCTTGACATCAAACATCCTGTTTGCGAGAAACGTGAAGTCGGCAGAAGAAAGTTTGTGGTGGCCGTAGGTCCAGTAGAGAGGAAATTTTTCCTCCACTTCCGCGGACTTGGTAATTTCAAGGAACCAAGGAAGTTTCTTAACCTCGGCAACCACCTTAAAGAAGGCGGATTCGAAGTTGTGAAATGAATGAACCAGTGGTTTAAAAAGAGGGCGATTGGAAATACTCTGGATGGAGGTCCATTTCTTTCAAGAAGAAATATTACCATCAGCATCCTCAATGGTGTGGTGAAACTCAAAGAAATAAAAGAAGACAGAGATGGTGCAAATTAGGTGTTCGACTTGGCAGAGTTTTTCAAAATCCACGGCAAGTGCCTAGCCTACGGGATGAAGTTGAGAAGGAGCAAGGTGCAAATGATTTAGGAGGTTGATTTGAAACTTGATGAAGGGAAAGTGGATTCCGAGATGAGAAATGCAATCTCGGTAGAAAAAGAAGAAATGAATGTCACGCTCTAGATTTTGGCAGCTAGATACAAATTCATTGGCTGCAATTAAACTAATAGAGTAATTCTCCTCGCTGCGAAGGCCAGTTTTGCGAAGTTCCTCGATGGTCATGGTGTTCTTTACATTCAACACCTCTTCGGCAACCCATTGAGCCGGAACCTCCGGAGTTGTAAAAAAGCCTGCAGAACCTTTTTCTTTAGTCATTGATCGTCTTACTTGGTACGGAGATGCACACATTTATACCTATAAGCAAGAGTTTGAAAGTCAGAAACAGAGAATATACCTGAATTGATAAAATCATTAGGCGGAAAGTGGTATTAATTATTCAAATTTTAACTTTAGTTTGTTTAATACCCTCATCAAATTGCCATGTCTTTACTCCAATATAGGAGTTTTTTGTAAATGGAGCAAAGTACCTAAGAGGGGGGTGAATTGGAGATTTTTAAAACTTTCGAAAACTGCTCTGTTTTTAAACAGAAAAATAGAGATGAATAGAGTAGAGAGAAGAGCAGCTAGACACAGAGATTTATACTGGTTTGGTCCAACCACTTGACCTACGTCCAGTCCCCAGATACTCTAGGACTTCCACTATCATTGATTACACATTTTGCACTCAAGAGTAATTCTCTCACTAGAACTTACTCCCCCTTACAAGTTGTAATCAATGCACCCAATCACCAAGTCCTCAGACTTGTAATTCCTCACAATAAATGATTTACAATGAGATAACTCTCTCTAAGAGTAAATAAGAATAAACAATGAAGCTCAAATGTATCAGAAGATACAATACAGATGTAAGTTGAAGGAAATAAATGTAAACTTGAATATAATTCGTTTTTAGCAGATGTGTTGGTTGAGAAGACTTGAATGCAGATCTATTTACACCAAGAGAGTATTAAATGATCGTTGGATTCTTCAATATAACCGTTGCCTTCATTAGATAAGGTTTTGGTTAAGCTTTGGTCTTCTTCTCTCACTAATATTCACTTAATCCAGCTAGGCAGAAGTTCAGAGTTGACTTCTGATGAATTAATCCATTGGAGTAGCAATTGCTGGAAGTAGAAAGTAGACATTAATCCCTTGTAGACGTGTGCAGAAGGATTACCCAAAAGTATGCAACTTTTCTGGGTTTAGCATTTAATGAGCTAACGTCACTTTTGCTTTTGCTTTAAACCTTCAATGAACATTCTCTAAAACATCTGAAACTCACTAACAAAGTGGTTAAACATAGCTAGGAATAATAGATAATGATAATGGGAAGTATTGAGATCAAACAAGAAGGTTTTACAAATTCGTCAGATCTGATTTTCAAACTTTGTGACAGAAACTCGAGTTTGTTCTCCTAAAC
The DNA here is from genome assembly GCA_034222035.1 of Acacia crassicarpa. Taxonomy (NCBI): domain Eukaryota; kingdom Viridiplantae; phylum Streptophyta; class Magnoliopsida; order Fabales; family Fabaceae; genus Acacia; species Acacia crassicarpa. Next base: position 38,626,149 of record JAWXYG010000011.1, read on the forward strand.
TCAAGTTTTCAACTGTGCACTTAAGCAAAACTCAACTGTGCACTGAAGCAAAACTCAACTGTGCACTTAAGCAAAACTCGAGTTTCAATAACAAAACTCGAGTTTTCTCCATCCAGAGAGGAAAGTTGCGATTTAAGCTTTGGAACACATTTTTAAAACAAACTCAAAACTCGAGTTTCCAAAACCAAAACTTAAGTTTTGGACTTTTTAATGAAAACCATGTGTTTAAGTCCAAAACATCAAAACTTGAGTTTTCATCCAAAACTTGAGTTTTCAAAACATTGAAAAAGTTCAAAGCTCTCGACTTGGCCAAAACTCGAGTTTTCAAAACAAAACTCGAGTTTTCATTTAAGTATGAAAACATTGATAAAACTGAGCCAAGACTAAACTCGAGTTTTCCTTCAGGGAAAACTTGAGTTTCCAAAATCTTAAAAAAATAAAATAAAATAAAGCTCTCAGCTTGACCAAAACTTGAGTTTTCAAAACAAAACTCGAGTTTTTCTCATAACTTAGAGAAAACTTAGATAAACTTATAGCAACGTGAAATCCTGGAGTTTTCAGTCGAAACTGAGTTTGCATCGGTTCAAAAAATTAAAGACCCTTTGTAACGCCAAAACTCGAGTTTCCAAATCAAAACTCGAGTTTTGTCTAGATTGGAAAACAATAGGAAGTCTCTGTGTGATGCAAAACTCGAGTTTTCAGATTGAAACTCGAGTTTGTCTTGAAGTGAAAAACTAAGTGCTCTCTGTAAGTCCAAAACTCGAGTTTCCTTATGGAAACTTGAGTTTTGCTTTGTTCATTGAAAATGAGCAACTCTCTGTCAAATATAAAACTTAAGTTTTGAAATTAAAACTCGAGTTTTGCCTTTGACAGTAAGTTTTTTTTTTCCAACTTACCAAAGACAAAACCTCATCTTGTGTTTACAATTGTCAGTTATCATCAAAATACATAGAGAATTAACATTTTCTTGATAGAATGACTGATTATGAGATAATTTGGCAAATCAGTTTCTCGAACTGCTCCAATTGATTGCAGAGTATTGCTTGGCAATAGCTGAAATTTTGCTTGCTTCATCTCTTCTTATATGTATTCATATTATAGTATGGCATCACCCTAATCATGTACTAAGACAATTTGGTCATCAACAACCAATTCCTACGTACCGTGCCTGTTTCTTTGGGCTATTATAATTTATTATAGTGTTAAGGTGTACATTGGCCAACAAAGTGTTACGTTAAAAGCATTTGACACAAAAACATTTTCAAGGTATCAAAAATACCAATGAACAATTGAAAAGGAACAAAAATACCAATAAAAAAATAAATTATGTTGAAAGTGGTACAATCCCCCGTTTTGGTCTATCCGCTGAAGTTTGAAATTCTTCATCCGTATATTTGCTCCCTTTTAATTATTCATTGGTATTTTTGATACTTTCGAAATATTTTTGTGTCAGATGCTCCTAGTTAGCGTAACTACACTTCGTTGGCCGTTCTGCACCTTAACCTTTTATCATGCAATACAAGTGCGTGGCGGGACAACTATAATTAAATTGGACTCAACATCACTCAGACTTCATCCAAGCATGGGAAAGATGGCCACATGCTGCTGTTCATACTCCTCTCATACATGATGAATATGATCGAAAAGAGTACATGCAATTGTATATTGGAGATATTCGAGACGATGGACGATCCAACGTATTAGTGGTGATACTAGCTATGTGGTAAGAATTTTAGCTTCCGTCAATAATACCTTTTAATTCTATTTAACCAATGTCTTATTTATATTACATGCTGGCATAGCAGAAGACTTATACAAGCTGACAATTAATTCTCGTTCAATATGCCTTAACTAAATTTTTTTATCGAGAAAGAGTTGCTAGAGACCAATGTCATAACATCTTACTTGCAATGAGAGAGTAACAAATATTTGCATCTCTAACCACTCCTTCTGCCTCTTTTCTCACCCATTTTCTTGTATCTTTTCTCTTCGAATTTTTGTGTCTTTGCTCTCCCAATTTTTGTATGTCCCGTGCAATCCTTGCTCTCCTACTTATTACAATCTCAAAGTAGGGTTTCCTCATAAATGCTCTTTTTCATTTTATATTTTTGTATTTTCTATTAATAAAATTTCTTAACTTGACCCAATCACCATCCACGAGAGATTTTTTAATATTATCATTTTTAATTTTTTTATTTAATGAAACTTCCTAATTTTAAACCTAATTGGTAATCACCATCATTGAGAGAGATTTTTCCCCCACAAACAATTTCCTAATTTAAACCTATTAACATAAAAATGAGAGAATTTTTTTTCCTTTTTTAAATTTTTTAAAAAATATTTTTCCCAGAAGTAATTTCCTAATTTAACACTATCAACATAAATGAAAGATATTTTTGTATATTTTTAATTTCTATTTATTTTTCTTCTCCTCTACAATGACTCCACACTATATTTCTTAATCTGAATATCAATCAACATCAATGAGATTAATTATTTTGAAATTTGTTGTCATTTATTACAAACATCAATTGCAAGACAATCACAGTTAATCAATGATGATTATTTTTCAAATTTCAATTACAATCCAATCATCATCAATGTCATTATCTTATTAATTTAGGGAAAAAATTATAATAAAGGACAAAAAATATTTATTAAAAATGACCATAAAAATGGTAATTATTTTAAAGGATTAGAAATTGAAATATTAAAATAGAATAATTAAATTAACCTTAGCCAAATTTCTTATCTTCTTTCTTTTTTTTTTTTTGATACACATGGTAGGAGAGAGGGGTAGGTTTCGAACCCTAGACATGGGGGAAGGGAGCCAAGCTCCCATGCCACTACGCTACTAATTGAACCTTTAAATGATTTTTTTTGATACAATTAAGCAAACCAGAAAGAAACTAAGCCTTATCTTTCACGAGGAGCCTCGCTAACTCAGTGTCCGCAAATGGAATGATCTGAAACCCAGCATGGCAGAGAGGCTCATTTTGGCTAACCTATCAGCAGCTCTGTTCAAACAAGGGCTGATGAGCTGAACTTCAAACACCCAATCTCGGTTCATAATACTTTTAATCTCCTCAATCATCCGCCGACCTTCATGAGTGTCACTCGTCGGGTTCCTTAGCAGTGCAGCAGCATCTGCTGAATCGATTTCCAGAATCACCTTGCGGAAGCCCAGATCCCACGCGAGCTTTATTCCATGGAGACACCCCCATAGTTCAGCTGTTAGACAGTCACCCTCTTCACCTTTGAACATAAATCGCCCTGCTCGTTCCGCAATAAACCGCCAATGGCCACGCCATTGAAGCTTTAATGATTTTTTCTTACCTGAAAATTTGAAGTGATTGATGGATAGATAATGGCAAAGAGAGACCAATTCAAATAACCTAGAGTGATTGATGGATAACAACAAATAGATATACCAATTCAAATAACTTGTTTCTTTAATTTCGACTGCATAACCAATGGAGAAGACCATATCTTCATTGGCCAAATGATCAGCTCCAAGTTAGCATCTTTACTAGACAAAAGGTATCTGTGGCGTAAAGTCGAGGCTCCTCGTATTCTCCACGTCTTCAACATTTCTTCCTTGTCTTTTTGAAAGCCAAGATAGCGGTCATTGGGACGGAAGGCATTACAGGAATTGCAGAATCCTTTAATTTTTGGGAAGTGGATGAACCGAACCTTGTCTTTTTGGCCGAGATAACTGGGCCACCCTCTTTGGGGCTAGGGGTAGCGGATGCTTGTGCAACTCTCTTTTTGCCCTCATGCTTTACAGAGCTGGTTGTGGCCAGTGCCCAGGCAAAGAAAGGCAACTCATCGTCGGTCGTATCTACAGAAGAAAAATGTGAGGTTAGTCATCATTTTTAAATGAGCACTGATACGATATAATGGAAGATCGTACCTATTACTGATGCCATAACGGTTGGAGGCTTGGAAAGCCGATCGGCTGGATTCAAAAGGTCGTGCTCTATAACATGGTGCTCCAAAATGGTTCTTGTTTTAAGCTTGACATCAAACACCCTGTTTGCGAGAAATGTGAAGTCAGCAGAAGAAAGTTTGTGGTGGCTGTAGGTCCAGTAGAGAGGAAATTTTTCCTCCACTGCCGCGGACTTGGCAATTTCAAGGAACCAAGGAAGTTTCTTAACCTCGGCAACCACCTTAAAGAAGGCAGATTCGAAGTTGTGAAATGAGTGAACCAGTGGTTTAAAAAGAGGGCGATTGGAAATACTCTGGATGGAGGTCCATTTCTTTCGAGAAGAAATATTACCATCAGCATCCTCAACGGTATGGTGAACCTCAAAGAAATAAAAGAAGACAGAGATGGTGCAAGTTAGGTGTTCGACTTGGCAGAGTTTTTCAAAATCCACGGCAAGTGCCTAGCCTACAGGATGAAGTTGAGAAGGAGCAAGGTGCAAATGATTTAGGAGGTTGATTTGAAACTCGATGAAGGGAAAGTGGATTCCGAGCAGAGAAATGCAATCTCGGTAGAAAAAGAAGAAATGAATGTCACGCTCTAGATTTTGGCAGCTAGATACAAATTCGTTGGCTGCAATTAAACTAATAGAGTAATTCCCCTCGCTGCGAAGGCCAGTTTTGCGAAGTTCCTCGATGGTCATGGTGTTCTTTACATTCAACACCTCTTCGGCAACCCATTACGCCAGAACCTCCGGAGTTGCAAAAAAGCCTGCAGAACCTTTTTCTTTAGTCATTGATCGTCTTACTTGGTACGGAGATGCACACATTTATACCTATAAGCAAGAGTTTGAAAGTCAGAAACAGAGAATATACCTGAATTGATAAAATCATTAGGCGGAAAGTGGTATTAATTATTCAAATTTTAACTTTAGTTTGTTTAATACCCTCATCAAATTGCCATGTCTTTACTCCAATATAGGAGTTTTTTGTAAATGGAGCAAAGTACCTAAGAGGGGGGGTGAATTGGGGATTTTTAAAACTTTCGAAAACTGCTATGTTTTTAAACAGCAAAACAGAGATGAATAGAGTAGAGAGAAGAGCAGCTAGACACAAAGATTTATACTAGTTTGGTCCAACCACTTGACCTACGTCCAGTCCCCAGACACTCTGGGACTTCCACTATCACAATTGATTACACACTCTGCACTCAAGAGTAATTCTCTCACTAGAACTTACTCCTTCTTACAAGTTGTAATCAATGCACTCAATCACCAAGTCCCCAGACTTGTAATTCCTCACAATAAATGATTTACAATGAGATAACTCTCTCTAAGAGTAAATAAGAATAAACAATGAAGCTCAAATGTTTCAGAAGATACAATACAGATGTAAGTTGAAGGAAATAAATGTAAACTTGAATACAATTCATTTTTAGCAGATGTGTTGGTTGAGAAGATTTAAATGCAGATCTATTTACACCAAGAGAGCATTAAATGATCGTTGGATTCTTCAATATAACCGTTGCCTTCATTAGACAAGGTTTTGGTTAAGCTTTGGTCTTCTTCTCTCACTAATCTTTACTTAATCCAGCTAGGCAGAAGTTCAGAGTTGACTTCTGATGAATTAATCTGTTGGAGTAGCAATTGCTGGAAGTAGAAAGCAGACATTAATCCCTTGTAGACGTGTGCAGAAGGATTACCCAAAAGTATGCAACTTTTCTGGGTTTAGCATTTAATGAGCTAAGGTCACTTTTGCTTTTGCTTTAAACCTTCAATGAACATTCTCTAAAACCTCTGAAACTCACTAACAAAGTGGTTAAACATAGCTAGGGATAATAGATAATGATAATGGGAAGTATTGAGATCAAACAAGAAGGTTTTACAAATTCGTCAGATCTGATTTTCAAACTTTGTGACAGAAACTCGAGTTTGTTCTCCTAAACTCAAGTTTTCAACTGTGCACTTAAGCAAAACTCGAGTTTCAATAACAAGACTCGAGTTTTCTCCATCCAGAGAGGAAAGTTACGATTTGAGCTTTGGAACACATTTTTAAAACAAACTCAAAACTCGAGTTTCCAAAACCAAAACTTGAGTTTTGGACTTTTTAATGAAAACCATGTGTTTAAGTCCAAAACATCAAAACTTGAGTTTTCATCCAAAACTTGAGTTTTCAAAACATTGAAAAAGTTCAAAGCTCTTGCCTTGGCCAAAACTCGAGTTTTCAAAACAAAACTCGAGTTTTCATTTAAGTATGAAAACATTGATAAAACTGAGCCAAGACTAAACTTGAGTTTCCAAAATCTTAAAAAAAAAATAAAATAAAGCTCTCAGCTTGACCAAAACTCGAGCCGAAACTCGAGTTTTTCTCATAACTTAGAGAAAACTTAGATAAACTTATAGCAACGTGAAATCCTGGAGTTTTCAGTCGAAACTGAGTTTGCATCGGTTCAAAAAATTAGAGACTCTCTGTAACGCCAAAACTCAAGTTCCCAAATCAAAACTCGAGTTTTGTCTAGATTGGAAAACAATAGGAAGTCTCTGTGTGATGCAAAACTCGAGTTTGTCTTGAAGTGAAAAACTAAGTGCTCTCTGTAAGTCCAAAACTCGAGTTTCCTTATGGAAACTGGAGTTTTGCTTTGTTCATTGAAAATGAGCAACTCTCTGTCAAATATAAAACTCGAGTTTTGAAATTAAAACTCGAGTTTTGCCTTTGACAGTAAGTTTTTTTTTTCCAACTTACCAAAGACAAAACCTCATCTTGTGTTTACAATTGTCAGTTATCATCAAAATACATAGAGAACTAACATTTTCTTGATAGAATGACTGACTATGAGATAATTTGGCAAATCAGTTTCTCGAACAGCTCCAATTGATTGCAGAGTATTGTTTGGCAATAGCTGAAATTTTGCTTGCTTCAGCTCTTCTTATATGTATTCATATTATAGTATGGCATCACCCTAATCATGTACTAAGACAATTTGGTCATCAACAACCAATTCCTATATACCGTGCCTGTTTCTTTGGGCTATTATAATTTATCATAGTGTTAAGGTGTAGATTGGCCAATAAAGTGTTACGTTAAAAGCATTTGACACAAAAACATTTTCAAGGTATCAAAAATACCAATGAACAATTGAAAGGGAACAAAAATACCAATAAAAAAATAAATTATGTTGAAAGTGGTACAATCCCCCGTTTTGGTCTATCCGCTGAAGTTTGAAATTCTTCATCCGTATATTTGCTCCCTTTTAATTATTCATTGGTATTTTTGATACTTTCGAAATATTTTTGTGTCAGATGCTCTTAGTTAGCGTAACTACACTTCGTTGGCCGTTCTGCACCTTAACCTTTTATCATGCAATACAAGTACGTGGCGGGACAACTATAATTAAATTGGACTCAACAGCACTCAGACTTCATCCAAGCATGGGAAAGATGGCCACATGCTGCTGTTCATACTCCTCTCATACATGATGAATATGATCGAAAAGAGTACATGCAATTGTATATTGTAGATATTCGAGACGATGGACGATCCAACGTATTAGTGGTGATACTAGCTATGTGGTAAGAATTTTAGCTTCCGTCAATAATACCTTTTAATTCTATTTAACCAATGTCTTATTTATATTACATGCTGGCATAGCAGAAGACTTATACAAGCTGACAATTAATTCTCGTTCAATATGCCTTAACTAAATTTTTTTATCGAGAAAGAGTTGCTAGAGACCAATGTCATAACATCTTACTTGCAATGAGAGAGTAACAAATATTTGCATCTCTAACCACTTCTTTTGCCTCTTTTCTCACCCATTTTCTTGTATCTTTTCTCTTCGAATTTTTGTGTCTTTGCTCTCCCAATTTTTGTATCTCCCATGCAATCCTTGCTCTCCTACTTATTACAATCTCAAAGTAGGGTTTCCTCATAAATGCTCTTTTTCATTTTATATTTTTGTATTTTCTATTAATAAAATTTCTTAACTTGACCCAATCACCATCCACGAGAGATTTTTTAATATTATCATTTTTAATTTTTTATTTAATGAAACTTCCTAATTTTAAACCTAATTGGTAATCACCATGATTGAGAGAGATTTTCCCCCCACAAACAATTTCCTAATTTAAACCTATTAACATAAAAATGAGAGATTTTTTTCCTTTTTTTATTTTTTAAATATATTTTTCCTAGAAGTAATTTCCTAAGTTAACACTATCAACATAAATGAAAGACATTTTTGTATATTTTTAATTTCTATTTATTTTTCTTCTCCTCTACAATGACTCCACACTATATTTTTTAATCTGAATATCAATCAACATCAATGAGATTAATTATTTTGAAATTTGTTGTCATTTATTACAAACATCAATTGCAAGACAATCACAGTTAATTAATGATGATTATTTTTCAAATTTCAATTACAATCCAATCATCATCAATGTCATTATCTTATTAATTTAGGAAAAAAATTATAATAAAGGACAAAAAATATTTATTAAAAATGACCATAAAAATGGTAATTATTTTAAAAGATTAGAAATTGAAATATTAAAATAGAATAATTAAATTAACCTTAGCCAAATTTCTTATCTTCTTTCTTTTTTTTTTGATACACATGGTAGGAGAGAGGGGCAGGTTTCGAACACTAGACATGGAGGAAGGGAGCCAAGCTCCCATGCCACTACGCTACTAATTGAACCTTTAAATGTTTTTTTTTTTTTTATACAATTAAGCAAACCAGAAAGAAACTAAGCCTTATCTTTCACGAGGAGCCTCGCTAACTCAGTGTCCGCAAATGGAATGATCTGAAACCCAGCATGGCAGAGAGGCTCATTTTGGCTAACCTATTAGCAGCTCTGTTCAAACAGGGGCTGATGAGCTGAACTTCAAACACCCAATCTCGGTTCATAATACTTTTAATCATCCGCCGATCTTCATGAGTGTCACTCGTCGGGTTCCTTAGCAGTGCAGCAGCATCTGCTGAATCGATTTCCAGAATCACCTTGCGGAAGCCCAGATCCCACGCGAGCTTTATTCCATGGAGACGCCCCCATAGTTCAGCTGTTAGACAGTCACCCTCTTCACCTTTGAACATAAATCGCCCTGCTCGTTCCGCAATAAACCGCCAATGGCCACGCCATTGAAGCTTTAATGATTTTTTCTTACCTGAAAATTTGAAGTGATTGATGGATAGATAATGGCAAAGAGAGACCAATTCAAATAACCTAGAGTGATTGATGGATAACAACAAATAGATATACCAATTCAAATAACTTGTTTCTTTAATTTCGACTGCATAACCAATGGAGAAGACCCTATCTTCATTGGCCAAATGATCAGCTCCAAGTTAGCATCTTTACTAGAGAAAAGGTATCTGTGGCGTAAAGTCGAGGCTCCTCGTATCCTCCACGTCTTCAACATTTCTTCCTTGTCTAATAATCATTTCTTCCAGAGATGTCCTCCTTCGATGCTACATTTTTTGGTTTCAACGAACTTTTGATAGAAATATTTATCCAGTAGAAAGCCTCCCCCTCCCTGACGTCTTGCACCATATCCGATCAAATCAAAATGGTTGTAACAGTGTCGCCCAACTATAATACTACCTTCCTTCGTCATAATTATATGAACATTTTTGTAGTGCAAATTACACTATAAAAATGTTCTATTGATTAAGACCAGAGGGAGTAGCGTTTATTAGTTGTAGTCACAGGATTATGGTTGTAAGGGGATTTGGAAAAGTTAATTTTGGTGAAATGAATTTTAGAAATCGTTCAAGCTTTAGAATTTATGTGTAACATCTTGGGAAATAATTCCCACCTTGTAGCATTTGGTTCTCTCTCTCTCTCTCCCCCTCCATTTTTTACAGTTTAATGTATATGGGTAAAGAAACCACTGATGAGTTCTAACACTGTTAAATGAAAGACCCAACATGTTAAAGGTTATGAAAATATATGTTCAAGTATAATTAACATGTTAAATACAGACTTAATTAACAGGTTAATGACTATAAATTCTCCAAAATAAAGTTTTGACACTTTTTGATTTTGAAAACACAGTAATTAATCTTTAAGCCTACCTCTCTTAACTCTTTTACTAGAGTTTATATTGAAGAGTAAAAGATTAATCAAAAGACTAAGTTTTAGTATTCTATTTTGGGATAAGATATTGTTACAACCTTTTTTTTTTTGTTACAACCAATGTTACTACCACTTTTCCACTGTTAGATCAAAATCTCATTTACCTATATAATTTCTCTTTCCTATTAAGATTCTGATCTAACGGTGGAAAAGTGGTAGTAACATTGGTTGTAACAAAAAAAATGTTGTAACAATATCCTATCCCTTATATTTTAAGTAAAATACTCTAATCATCCTTCTGTTTTGCCTTAATTACACAGACCTCTTTTTTATTTTGAAAACATACACTTTAGTCCAAATTATTAACATTGTTAAAGAATATTCTAAAAAGATTATTCAAGTATATTTTTAAATTAAAAACCATATTAAAATAAATTTTGTTTACTAATTTACCCCTCATTATACCAAATCTCTAATTTATCTTTTAATATTAATGTTCATTGATGATCTATTTGATATTCTTACTAAATTTAATTTAGAATAAGTTTTAGTAATTTGTTTGTGTGGTAAATATTAAAAACTTGTTTAAAATTTGAGTAATTATTTTTAAGAATATATGTTTAATGAAATATTCTTAAAAATTTTAAATTATAAGATATTAATGTGAAAATCTCATAGTAATATCATTTTATAATTACATAACTTAATTGAGTATGTGTATATATTATTGCAAAAACATCATCATACGTATTTAAAAATTACATGATAAGTTTTTAAAAAACAAAAGAGATTAAATATTTATATTTATTAAAAATAAAAATTTATAATGATAAGATTAATTAACTTTATAATATGATCAGTTTAAAAGTATGACAAAAATTTAAAAATATATATTAATTTTTTTAACTTTGAATTTTATATATGACTAAATGATTATTTTTTTTGCTAAAGATTACATGATTATTACGTAATATTTATTTTAAGGAGGGGCATTTTGATCAAAATAAAATTCAATATTGTAATTTAACAGTCAATTAACGGTTGGATGGATGGAAGTTGAATCTCAAAATTAGAAGGGAGGTTTATACATCATATATTTTGAGGGATGAATACACACACAAGGAAGACAAGAACGTTGCCCAGAAATATATTCAGGAGAAAACCAAAGAGAGCTGATAAAAAGAAAGGGGTGAGGTCGCATTGGGGACAGGTGAGGGGTGAAAAAGAAGGGAAAAAAATATTTTAGTGATGACTGGTACTAAAATGGATACTTTAAGATACTGAGTGGCACCAAAAAATAATTCATGATCTTAAGAAATTATTTTAGAATCTTGAAAAAAAATATTTTTAGTAGCCGTTAGTAACTGAATTATTTTTTCAATATCCAAAACTAATTTTTTTTTAAGATTATGAATTTTTTTTTAGTATCCCTGAAGTATTCTTTTAGTAGCTTTCAGTATCCTAAAGTATTTTTCAAGATCCAAAAATAATTTTTTAAGATCCTCAAGAATTGTTTCAATACTATTCAGAATTCTAAATTATTTTTTACTACTGGAAGTGCCTGATTTTTTTTTAAAAAAAAAATTTAAAAGGGGATCATGTGCTTGAAACTGTGCCAAAACGACAAAGTTTCGAGCAGTGGAACGCAGCGGACGTAAGCGGACTGTAGGGGTTCTCATTTGGTGCACTTAATTAGGTGCCCAATTATATGCTCATACCTCTAATAGAGGTATGAGCATATTATTTTTTATTATTATTTTTATTTTTTTATATATTGTATTTATTTATATTTAAATTATATGCTGCTTTCTGGAATTTTTTTTGCATCCAGTATCTTAAATTAATTAGTTTCCAATCCTGCATTCATCTGTAACACCAGTATCATGGAAACTAATTAATTTGAGATACTGGGTGCAAAAAAAAATTCCAGAAAAGAGCATATAATTTAAATCTAAATAAATACAATATATAAAAAAAATTAAAAAAAATATGTTCATACCTCTAATAGAGGTATGAGCACATAATTAAGCACATAACTATGTGCAACAAATGTGAACTCGGACTGCAGCCAGGTCCAAAAAAGAATGAATCTACTGTAGCCTGTAGGTATAGTTTTTCTGTTTTCCACAACACCGATAATAATGTGTGTGTCGAATAGGGTTGTGGAAAGTTATGTGTATATCTGATTGGGCATATTCTAATCTTTTTAACTATATAGAAAAAAAATTAATTTCTGAGTTTATTGAAAATAAAAACCTAAATCTATATTTTAATATTTTAACTAGATTTAATTAGGGTCCTCCTGATATAAAACTAACCTTTTGTGGTCTGGATTATTATGAGGTGGGATTATTTATTTGAAAATTGTACCTAGGTCCCGACCAAGGAAAAATACAACAAAATAATTTCTTGAAATACTAAAATTGCGGTGAAGTCTCAGAACTTTTTTTTGCAATATCATTTATATGTGAAAAGACGCAAATGCTTTATAAAAGCTTATGGACTTGTCAAAACATTCATATAGAGTTGTCAAAAACAGGTTCATGGATATTAACACATGCACATGGATTTGTTAAAACATGTCCATGGACTTGTCAAAACAAGCTTATAGACTTGTCAACACATGCGTATAAGGGCATTTATGTCTTTTTACATATAAAAAATGTTTTAAAATAATTCTACAAGATTTCACTATAATTTTAAGATTTTAAGGGATCATTTTATTATATTTTTCCCTCTTGAGACTTTTCTCATTCATGGTAGTCAAAATTACGTTTTAAACAGTAAAAACGCCGTTTTTGCGTTTTATTTTGGGTTAAACGCATTTCGTTGTGGAAAAAACGGTTTTAGAGTAAAAACGGTAATAACGCAGCCTTTCAACGTAAAAACGAAACGTTTAAGTAAAAAACGCAGAGTTTCACTAAGGGGCTTAAGTGAAAGTTTTAAAAGTTCTGGAGAGGGACTAAAGTGAGAATTTCAAACTATTTGTGGGGTAGAACTAAAATTTCAAAAACATTTGGGTCCTTTTCTGTAATTGTTTTCTGACTCCTTTTCTTCATTGATTTCCAATTTCCAGAAATTGTTGGGGCTTTTCTTGTAATTTTCTTCAGTCCTCAAAACATTAATTCTGACCATAAAAAATCTTCATTTTCTTCTTAAACACCTACAATATAAGATTAAACACAATGTAATATCAAAAGTCTAAGAAATCATTTGCATAAATAATTAATAAATAAAGATTATTTTGCCTCTAATTACACTTAATTCAATACAAATGTCCCTAACTCAACTTAGTATTTAATCATGTAAAATATGGTTTGATCAATAATAATGTTGGATATTTTGATTGATATTGTATTGATCAGTATATGTATAGATGATGACAGGTGCCTTATTTTTCTTTTATATATATATATATATATATATATATATATATATATATATATATATATATGTAGGTAAAAACTACGTCTTGTATTACGATTTTAAGTTTTACGATTTTTCATTCTCCTTCCATTTTCAGGTTAAAACTAGTTTTCACTTCCTTAATCCCATTATCTATCCTGTGATGTGTCTTTTGTGGTCTAAAAAGGAGGAAAGCAATTTCGTCTGTAGAAAGCAATGTATAAAAATATTGTTATTGTGTATATTTGTTTAGTGTGTACATATATGGACTTTAATTCTCTTTAGAGCCCAAAGGATATAAATAGGGACCTAAGGTGAACAATGTATTCATATTTTTTTGGTTAATAAGAATTAAGCCTTTGGGTCTATTCAGTTTGTTTACATGGCATCAGAGCATCAGGTTATTTTTTCAAGACCCACCCATTGATTAAGGTGGCTTTCCAAGATCCAAGTGGCATTGCATTCGCTGAGGTGGCTTTCCCAGTCCAGAAGGGATTGCTTTGACCGGTGGCTTTGCAAGATCCACGCAGACGCTCCTTTTCCACGATTCATTCTTTGGCTCCTGAAGTTCATGACCCATAGCCGATAGTTCTCCCTTTCTCCTAGCTCCAATCGACGGCGGCGGTTGCCTTTCTGCTGCCACGACCAAGATCGACAGTGACTCCTGAGATCGAAGGGAGCCGGACCGTGAGAGTCAAGACCGTGAGCACCAAGATCGACAGACTTTGGACCAGACGTGAGCACCAAGATTGACGGACTCTGGACCCTAAAATCGTGAAGATTGACTCGCCATCGCTAAAGCCTGCAGCGATCAATGTGTTTGCTGAGATCGAAGGAACTCGCCATCGCTAAAGCCTGCAGCGATCACTGTGATTGCTAAGATCAAAGGAATCTGGACCCTGAATTTGTCAAGATCAACTCGTGAGTTTTGGCAAGGCCTTCTGCAGCTAACTCTTTGATCTTGGGATCCTTGGAACCATACTGAACATTCGAAATCTGTTAAAAGATTCAGATAAAAAGAAGAGAAATATTCAGAAGCTAGAATACCAGGAATTTTTCGATAAGCAATTTCCAGTTACAGGTGGAACAAGAATCGATCAAGAGGGAATCCTTATAATCTCTGACCCCTCATTTGGATCACTCAACCTCGCCATTGACTCCAACATACACCATGGCAGATCCAAAGAATGGCACCCCCTTGTCGGCAACCACCATTGACTTTGCTCATCCTTTGTATCTACACCCGTCTGACACTCAAGGTACAACGATCATTCCTATTACTCTCACTGGAAATGATAATTACTCTATTTGGAGCAAAGCTATGAGGATTGCTCTTCTTGGGAAACAGAAACTTGGATTTGTTGATGGTTCTTATCCGAAACAGAAATTTAGTGTTGATTTGGGAGGTCAGTGGGAACGCTGTAACGCTGTTGTATTATCTTGGATTCTGAATTCTTTGTCCCGGGAGCTGGCAAATGGGATGGTATATCTCAGTGATGCACATATGGTGTGGCTGGACCTCAAAGAAAGATTCGACAAGGTCACAGGATCTCGAATATTTTCTCTCCACCGTGAGATTAATTCACTACAACAAGGGGAATTGTCTGTTGCAACGTATTACTCAAAATTGAAGGAATTGTGGGAAGAACAGTCTTCCCTTGTGGCTGTTGGTGCAACTTGCAATTGTTGCACTTGTGAAGCATAAAAAATTCAAAGGAATTTGGTGCAGCAACAGAAACTGCTCCAATTCTTGACTGGCTTGAATGAAACCTATAACATGGCTAGAAGTCAGATTTTGCTCATGTCTCCTCTGCCCACCGTAAATCAAGCCTTTGCAATGGTTGCAGAGGATGAGGCCCAAATGGCTCTAGTCGGGGGAGTGAATCCTACCGAAGGTATAGTCATGGTAGCCAGGGGGAGAGGAAAAGGAGGAGGTAAAGGAAAAGGTAGCTTACCCTTGTTGAATTGCTCTTATTGCAACAAGAGGGGACACATCAGAGAAAATTGTTACCAACTTATAGGGTATCCTCCTGACTTCAAAGGACCGAAAGGAAGGCAAGTTCAAGATGTCAACCGGCGAGTAGTTGATCGACAAAAGGATACAGCAAAGGCTATGCATTCTTCAACAATGATCTCGCCATCCCTTATACAAGAGTAATATGATAAATTGCTTGATCTTTTGAAGAAGGAACCGGAAGAAAATATGCATGCTCTAACCGGTACAGGTTTGATCCATTCTCCCCTTCATAAAAATGCATATGTAACTTGGGTTATTGATTCCGGGGCAACCACTCACTTAGTTAGTGATTTATCCTTATTAGACAACTATAATGTATATTCAGGGCCACTTAAAACCGTTAAGATTCCTAATGGAGATAAGGTGTCCATAACACATATAGGAACTGTTAGTTTTTTTAATGGCATAACTTTATATGGTGTTTTGTATGCTCCTATGCTTAAGTTTAACTTAATTTCTGTATCAAAATTAACTAGAGAACAAAGATGTATGGTAGCTTTCTTTCCTAACCGTTGTTTGATACAGGGCCTTCAGGGTGGCAAACTGAAGGGGACTAGTAAGCTGATTGAAGGACTATACATTCTCCAATATGACCAACATGATATAGTGAATATGGCTAATGTTTGTCCCAAAGAAAACAAACGTGTTGATGTATCTTCGTTACATAATAGACTTGGTCATGCCCCTATTTCTGTATTGAGGCATTTGTACTTGTTGAATGACAAAACTGTTACACTCAATAAAAGTTGTGATGTTTGTTTTCAATCAAAACAAACAAAGCTTCCATTTGCTCCTAGTTGCATTAAAACAAAAAAGGATTTTTGAACTTCCACATATGGATGTGTGGGGACCATATCGGACTCTTGCATATGTGGAAAATCAATTTTCTATTAATGTTAGAAAGGTTCGTAGTGACAATGGTTTGGAATTTGTCAACCATACATTGAGAGATTTTTTCTTAAGAAAGGGAATTCATCATGAAACATCATGTGCATATACACCTGAGCAAAATGGTATAGTTGAAAGGAAACACAGAACCTTAATGCAAGTTGCACGTAGTTTACTGATCCAATCCTAAGTACCAATTAGGTATTGGGGAGAGTGTGTAAAAACTACAGCCTATATAATTAACAGGGTTCCTTCCAGAATTTTAGGTTTTAAGACACCATATGAACTTGTTTATGGTGCTTTGGCTGATTATTCACATCTTAAAGTCTTTGGTTGTTTGGCATATGCAACAAATTTGAATAATACTGATAAATTGCAATCAAGATCTGTTGCTTGTGTTTTTCTGGGTTACCGAGTAATCAAAAGGGTTTTGTGCTTTGCAATATCAAAACTAAGGAAATATTTGTGAGTAGACATGTTAGATTTATTGAGAACAGGTTTCATAGAAGAAAGGGGCTCTCGGCTAGGGGGAGCATGTGAGAGCACTGCAAGTGACATGTTCTGGTGTGATGCAGTAGAGAAGCAGCACCAAGTTGAGAGTTTAATGGTGGTTCTATGCAAGAGAACCAACCAGAAATTGATGATGCAACACATGGCAACCTACCAGAGAGTCAAATTGATCATCATAATGAATCGAGCTCTGAATCTGAACTTGAAACAAGTCCAGTAAGGTCGGTAAGAGAAAGAAGACCAGCTATTTGGTCTCAAGATTATGTATGCAATTTGATTTCACAAGGTGATACAAGTAAATCTGTGCTTCAATTAAATAAAGGTTCCAAAGGTCGTTGTAAATATCCTATTGAAGATTACATGTCTTATGAAACTGTTTCTTCATCCCATTTATGTTTTCTATGTTCAATCGATTCTAGTGTAGAACCTACTTCTTATAATGAAGCCATTAAGGACAGTAGGTGGATCAAGGCCATGAAGTTAGAGATAGGTGCCTTAGAGGCCAATGACACATGGGATATTATGCCTCTTCCCAAGGGAAAGAAAGCAATAGGTTGTAAATGGGTTTATAAAATTAAATATAATTCAGATGGATCTGTTGATAAGTATAAAGCTAGGCTTGTAGCAAAAGGCTATACACAACAACAGGGCATAGACTTTCATGAAACATTTTCTCCTGTGATGAATATGATTATTGTTAGAATTGTTCTTAAGATGGCTGCTGTGTTTGGATGGAATTTATATCAAATGGATGTACATAATGCTTTTTTGCAAGGAGATTTAAATGAGGAAGTATACATGTATATACCACAGGGATTTGAAAAGACAAAAAAGGACATGGTATGCAAGCTTAAGAAATCCTTGTATGGACTTAAGCAAGCTTCTCGTCAATGGAATTATAAACTAACTATTGCTTTGTTAACTGGTGGATTTCAACAAAGTAAACATGACTATTCGTTATTCATTAAAAGGTATGATGATGGTTGTGTGTTAATCCTTGTCTATGTAGATGATTTGCTCATCATAGGTAGTTCGAAGAGGAGAATTAGTGAAGTGAAGGAGTTTCTCCACAAGCAATTTAAAATTAAAGACTTGGGTGAGATGAAGTACTTCTTAGGAATAGAAGTAGCTGGATCTCATAAGGGGATTATTCTTTCACAGCGTAAATATGTTTTGGATTTACTCTCTGACATGGGAATGAGTGAGTGCAAACCATTATTGATACCAATGAAACCCGATATAAAGCTTTTGGCTTATGAAGAAGGGCGAGATCGAAAAGAAGATTTATTAAGCAATCCTGAACGTTACAGAAGGTTGGTTAGGAGGCTAATTTATCTCACCAATACTCGTCCTGATATTTCATTTCCTGTGCAGGTTGTGAGCCAATTTATGCAAACACCTACCAAAGCACATATGGCAGCAGCTTGGAGCATTGTTAGATAGCTGAAACAAAGTGTTGGTGTTGGCGTGCTACTGAGCTCAGACCAGGATCTCGATTTGTCATGTTTTAGTGATGCAGATTGGGGAGCTTGTGAGACCACAAGGCGATCAGTCACAGGTTACTTGCTCAAGCTTGGAGACTCTCTCATCAAATGGAAGAGTAAGAAGCAAGAGACTGTATCTTGATTGTCGGCTAAAGTGGAATATCGTGCTTTAGGATCAGGAGTTGCAGAAGTGGTTTGGGCCACTGGAATGCTTAAAGACTTGTCAATTCCAGCTACAGGTCCAGTTGATGTGTATTGTGACAGTAAGGCAGCGATTCACATTGCCTTGAATCCTGTGTTTCATGAATGAATAAAACACATCGAGATAGATCTTCACTTTGTCAGAGAGAAACTTCAGGGAGGTCTAATTGATTTACAACATGTTAGTTCGCAGAATCAAGAAGCGGATATGTTTACTAAAGCCTTGGGCAAGGAAGCTCACAACAGATTGCTTAGCAAATTAGGCACAGTTAATGTATTCCTTGCTCCTAATTTGAGGGGGAGTGTAGAAAGCAATGTATAAAAATATTGTTATTGTGTATATTTGTTTAGTGTGTACATATATGGGCTTTAATTCTCTTTAGAGCCCAAAGACATAAATAGGGAACTAAGATCAACAATGTATTCATATTTTTTTGGTTACTCTATTCAGTTCGTTTACATCGTCAAAACAAAAAACAAGAGGAAAGCACAGAAGACGTGAAGATTAAAGAAACGACAAGCAAGAAAGAATCAGGAAGGGAAGAAAAGATTGGAAATAGCTGTGAGTCTGTGCCTTCTCTATGTATTCTTGACATTGGCAAGAGCGAAAGAACTCCTGAGTTGGGTCGAGAATCGATTGGTGTGTCAGTGTTGCGAATGTTTGATTATCACTAATTAAATTTGTGTGTATTACTTTTGTTCGAATTTCTGAATTCCGTAATGATTCTTTCCACAGGAGCGAATGCGATAATAAGAGGGTGATTGATTCGCACACTTAGATGGAACCACGAGTTGCTACGGATCCCTGTCCCACAAAGGTCGGAGATGTGGCGTCAAACGTGGAAGATTTTACGCATTCACTTGATGAAATTCTTGCTGCTGTAGAGAAGGTGAGTTTGTGCTTTCCGATTTGTGTGATGGATGATTCTGAAGTTGGGGCTATTCTTTGTTGGGTTTACATAATATGCCCATAATATTGCAATTTTTTCTCTCGGATATTGAGAATGTTAATTTAAATATCTGAAACTGAAACTGGACTCCATGACTTGTCTACTTGTCTTTCGTTTTTTATTATTTCCGTCTAAAAAATTATATTTGTTGCGCTTATGGTTTATCTAATTTCTAATACTGCTGTATTCATAATTGCCCCTATGCGCCAAAGATGAAAATTTTTCCCCTTAATTTTTGCATATTTATCATGATATGGGGTTTACTGCTGGGCATTTTGTTGTTCTATTATATGCCATTGGCATCAATTTTCCAACGTGGTAGCTTTATATTCGCATCTCTCTACGTCATGGATGATTATTCACCTTCTATTCACCTTATGTGTTTGTCCCCATATTGATTTTAAGGCAGGTAATGGCACTAAGACATATTTTTTATTTTCACTTTTGATGTTCTGTTAGTTTTGATTCAGATAAACTGAAGTATATCAAACTGCCTGACTTAATTATCTTGGTAAAACGACTTCATGGTACTTATATACCGCCCTCTAACCCATAAGATCCTTCCTTATAAAGGACATGATATTGTTGTGTCATTGATTACTTCATCTCAAAAGCATACAAATTTGGATTCAAGTGGTCCTTGGCATAGTGTTAAACTGAAGATCGGCTAAGTAATTGATATCTCAGCTCCAGGTTTTATTTGATTGCTCAAAGGGTACATATATAAGACAGCAAAGCTCTTTGCTACCTCATGGTTTCTACAAATCTAGGTTAAATCTAAACTCACTGTAGAGATCATTAATTAATGCAATTTCGAAACAAAAGGCAAGGTGAACAGGTGAAGTTTCACCTAAGAGCCAATGAGTGCTTTTGGAATAACAACTCGAAATAATATGATGATAGAAAAACAAGTTCTCTTGGTCCAAGAGTACATGACAAGCCACCATCTTATAAATTTATAAATCATGGACAAAAAGTTTTCACATCAACCCCTGTAGTTTATAAGTTTGATATCTCAGCTTCAGGTTTTATTTGATTGCTCAAAGGGTGCATATATAAGACAGCAAAGCTCTTTGCGACCTCATGGTTTCTACAAATCTAGGTTAAATCTAAACTCACTGTAGAGATAATTAATTAATGCAATTTCGAAACAAAAGGCAAAGTGAACAGGTGAAGTTTCACCTAAGAGCCAATTAGTGCTTTTGGAATAACAACTTGAAATAATATGATGATAGAAAAACAAGTTCTCTTGGTCCAAGAGTACATGATAAGCCACCATCTTATAAATATATAAATCATGGACAAAAAGTTTTCACATCAACCCCTGTAGTTTATAAGTTTGATACAGACTAAGAAATAGGCAAGAAAGGAATTTCAAATTCATTGATTAATAAGGCATATGAAGAGCTATTGAAAGATAACATTGACACACCTGGCCAAGCAGTAAATGGTAGCATCAGGAGTTTGATTTCATGCTGGCTGAACTATTAAAAGTTCCAACAGCTATTCTACTAAGAATTATGTGATATTTTTAGCTTTATACTTATTGACAAATTTAACATAACTAATCCAGTAATATTTAAAATAGAATGATTCATATGAATGTATATATATATGGTGCCCTTTTTTGTGAATACTAATTCTATAGAATAATATGACAGTCATGAAATCTGGGGTTCTGATGTGGTTTTTGAGATTTTCTGGGTGATCAGAGTGTGAAGAACCTTGGTTTGATATCAAAATGATGCAGGACAAAGGGAAAGAAGGGTTTGGAGAAGAAGAATAGAAAGAGAAATATAAAGAAAGGATGGAGGAACAACCTTAGGTTTATTTATAGAGTCCTGAGTACAATTATTGGATTACAATAATAATGATAATTTAAACCTAAATAAGATAAAAGTTAACTTAAGCTTCAAGTAAAAGAGAGCATAAAATAGGAAACAGCTTATGAAAGCCTCATACAGTCATTGGAAATAAAATAATTTTATAAAAGTAAATTACTGAAACACTAAATAAATCCTTCATAATATCCTGTCATAAATCTTTTCTAATATCCCTTCGGGATGGTTTTGATACATTTGCCCCTAAACCTTATCAGGATGCTGCCTAATCCATGGTTTCTCTGGTAATTCCTAAAGTTTTTGGGTCAAATAGGATAAAAAGACAAGGGCAGAATACTTGCAAGTTTACAATCCAAAGAGATGTGACTGGCTGACAGCCATGGATTCCAGAATAAATAGATAAACTACATATTTTCCTAAAAGAAACAAACAAGAGCTCTAGAGTTCATGAATTAAATGATGAAAATCATTAGATTCAGTTCCATAGTTGTCACTCAGTTTGTTCATCTGCTAAAATGTAAACATTCTGCCTTGCATATATAGTCCAGTGGCTTTTGATATATCTGAATCAGAATATAATTTATTTGTGTTATGTTTCTTGCAGATTGAGAAGCAAGTAAATGAGGTGGAACAGTTCTACCAATCCACTTCTAATATTCAGACCAGCAGCAATTCCAAAGGTTGTTCAAAAGACAAGGGACAAGAGAAGCATTTTATTAGTGCTGAGAGGCAACAGCAAAATGCATTCCGTAGGGAAGCAGCTGCTGCAAAGAGAATGCAAGAGCTCATGCGCCAGTTTTCCACAATATTTCGTCAGGCCAGTACAACTATGTTGCTAGTTCCATTTGGTTCTGCCCTCATGTTATTATATTTATTTTAGTTCTTATTTATATTACTTTATGTTTTTAATATATAATAGTTCATTAACATTTAGTTTATTATTTAAACTAGTTAGTATGGTTCCTTCTAGTCTTGTTAGGCTCATGACTCATTCAAACTGCGATTTGTTAGGGTTGTGAGTTGTGACTCATTTCAACCCAGCCTGCTGGGATCCCTACCTGTCTATCTCATTAGGGTTGTGATTCATTACAAAAGTATTATTCAGATTTGACCTGTCTAGCTCGCTCTCTTTGCCCCCCTCTCTTTGTCTTCTAGTTCTTCCTCTGTCCTATTCTTCCTTCTCTTTTCTCTTCATTTTCTCTTCTTACAACATGTGATTTTTCTTCTCAGATTACTCAGCACAAGTGGGTTTGGCCTTTCATGGAGCCTGTAGATGTTAAAGGTCTTGAATTGCATGATTATTATGAGGTAATGTTGCTATGCATTTCAGAGCTTCTCATGGTCAATACCACTGTTAGCACAAAACTATGTTTGCATGTAATCTTATACCCAAATATTATGTATTCATCCATACACTTGTTATTCTTCAATTTTGGGAAAAAAAGAAGAAAAGAAAATAGTATTGGCTGGGTCAGTGTTTCTGCTAATTGCAGGTTTTCCCCCCAATTACCTTCTAATCTTTATCTTGGACTGCTTTGTTTAGCCCTTTTCCCCAATTGTATTTCTGAAAGTGATATTTATTCTTGCACCCTTAGGTTATTGAAAAGCCCATGGATTTGGGTACCATAAAAAGTAAAATGGAGGCCAGGGATGGTACCGGTTATAAGAATGTTCGAGAGATCTATGCTGATGTCAGGTTGGTTTTTAAGAATGCCATGAAGTACAACGATGAGAAAGATGATATTCATGTTATGGCCAAATCCTTGCTGGAAAAATTTGAGGAGAAATGGCTGCTACTGTTGCCGAAAGTTGCTGAAGAGGTAAAAAAAGGACTAACTTTGGGTGAATAACTATTCTCATTAAAGTTGCTTTTTTTGTAGCAGCAATGATTTTAGGTGATCCATGACATTTTTTATCTATTGTTGTACTATGTTTGATTATTGCAGGAGAAAAGGTCACAAGAAGAAGAGGCAGAAGCAAATTTGGATGTGCAGCGTGCACGGGAAGCCACTTTTGCCAATATGGCTAGGGAGTTAAGCTCTGAGGTTGGCTAAATTTTAGTTTCGGTTGTTATTCCCAATTCTACTGAAGTCTGTTGCTTGATGTTACCATATGGGCTTTCCCAATGTCTGCAGCTTCTTGAGGTTGATAAGGATTTGAAGAATCTCAAAGAAATGGTGATTCAGAAGTGCAGGTTTGTGAAAGATTCATCCATTAATGTTACCGTATTTAAAAGAGATCAATTTGATATAGAAATATACTTTGAATCTGTTTGGTTAATTCATTTAAATTTCCTTGGACATAATGATTCTGATAGGATTTTCCTATCAAGGTAACATGGCAGAAAAGTGGCTAAAATGTTGAGGTATTTGCATTAGAACTTAAATGACTCTTGGGTAAAATCATAAACACATACTTAAAAGCTTGGTAAAATACAACGTCAGAACTCCAAAAACAGAATAGACTTGCCAGGTTTCTGGATGTTGCTTCTCCATCCAAATCGAGGTTCAAATTCTTTGATCCTCTAATTTAATCAGTTTTTACCTTTTAAATGCTTCTCCTACTGCTCTCTCTTCCATGGATTCCCTTTTTAATCATCCCTTCCCTTAGGGGTTCTGTTGGACTCAGTTCCTCCATTTCTTTCTTGTGTCCCCTCTTTTCTGCATTCTACTCATCCTTTCTTGCCTCCTGTAGATCTTGGCTGCAGGTTGGGGCCCATCATTACCCTCCCCAAGAAGTTTTACCTTGTCCTCAAGGTGGAATTTGGAAGATTGCATTTGGATGGTTTTAATTTTCTCCCTTGTCACTGCTTCATGATTTTTTGGAGAGCTCTCCAAATTCAATCATGAAACATTTCTACTCCTTAGACGAGCCTCAGAGCAACTGTAAGGTTGCTGCAATGTACCCGGAGGTAACGGGTTCAAATCCTGAAAACCGCCTCTTTACTTGTAGATTTAAGGCTATGTACATCTATCCTTCCCAGGACCTCACCTGGTTGAAGCCTTGTACACGAAGTAACCCTACTTTTAAGATAATGACTTGCCTTGAAGGATACTGGTGTTGCTGAAAGGGAATAATCTTCCTTCATGTACATCCGCTTCTTCTAATTCATACGGTTCATTATGCTTTGGCCCCAGTTTACTCTTACCTCTTCTAAGACTAAGTCTGCTTCTTCAAGCTCAGATGAGTGTAATTCCTTTTGACTCTTTGGGGCTGTATTTCTGATTATAAATTTCTATGTACTTGATCTCCTCATTGATACTAGTATTTTTCATTCTGTGCTGGAAGCTTCATCTTTTCTGTCAAATTGAAAGAAATTAACTTATGGGAGGCTTCACTGTCTATTAGGATAGTTATCTCCTTCACACCTAGTGTTCCTCTCGGTTTCAAGGTTTGACATGTCTGAAGAAATTGTTATTGATAGGAGTCTAATGGTATCATGCGATTCATGTGGCTGTCCTTAGTGAGATAAGGTTTGTTGCTGCTTAAAATGTCTTGTTTTTTTGCATTTATAGTTGGGCTTCTCATTGCAATTGAAGAAAAGCTACGACTTCTTTCTAGTTGACTGAGCATCTAATAGCTTCCTAAAGTTGTTTCCCTTTATCTGAGGGGCATTTAGCATGTGAGCTTTCATTGGGCTTGTTTCTTATAGAATAGAGATATGGGAGGGAGGGAGGAAACAAAAGAGAGAGAGAGGAAATGATATGTTGAGAACAAGAGGGATAGAGAGGAAGAGGGAGAAAGGGGAGTTGTGGGGGAAGAGAGGCAGCAAAGGCAAAGAACTTCAATCCATTAACTTCCAAGCCTACCCACAAGTGACTTCTCTCATACTTTTGTAGCCTTCCATATGCTGATGAAAACTCTAACCCTATCACTACGCCAACTAACGCTCCTAATTCTCATGCATTTATGTATTACATATCATCCTCGCAATTTGCTTCTTGGTAGTTATCAGTGGTCTTGCTTGGTTTTTGTGACCCCTGTAACTCAAGTAAGGTTGGATTAGGTTGTGTTCCTACTCGTTTAAAATTCTGTGATGGCTGTCTTTGGTACTCTACATTCATGGGCCATTTACAAAACTAGATTTCTTTCTTCTACCCTAGGGGTCATCTACCCAATGTTCTAATTGTTACGAGGAAAATTTGTGGATGGAAAAGGAAAATAGCCATTTTTCCTTGGTGTGGCGTGTTTGGTAGGCAGAAATTGGCTTCCCAAAGATCTCTTTCTATGTATCAAGGAAGGCCTCTTCCCTAAATATATGAAAAGAAGTTGTTTTCCTTTGTTGATAATGACCCATGTACTGTCCATGCCTCTCTGTCCTTCCTAATATGTGAGGGATAATTTGGGGATTTTGTGTTATGTATTTTATTTTTTCTTTTCTTTGATTCATCATTTTCCTTTCCTTCCCTTCGCATACCAAACATGCACGTGGCTGGAAATTTTCCCTTCTCTTCCCGCCCATGCCTTTCCTTTCCATCAAAATACATTCTCAGTACCAAACAGGCCCAAGTTTTCTTGCGTTGAGTTTTGCTCTAACCTCACTACTCAACCCTTTTTCTTTTTAAAAATAAAAAATAAAAAAAATCTATGAACACATTACTACTCATATTTTTCTTGCAAGCTCATGGTCTTGATTGTCCATCCTTTCCTGCGGCGTACTTGTATTCACCATGCCCAAATTACAACACCCTGATACTTAAATGATAGGACTTTTCTCTCAGCAAAGCAACCAATCAATAAGTGCCTAAAAAGTAGAAGTGTTATTATTAAGACTCAAGAGCCCTAAGAGCTTTGGGGTACTACTGTTCTGACTCTGAATACACACGCACCCACATATCATAACCACTTTCTTTGAGTTTTCATTGTTTTGAAAAATTGAATGATTTTCTTATTTTTAGTACAGTTGAAAATTTATCTGTGTAAGTAGCCATACAATCATTATATCAGTTATTTTCTATGTGATTTTGCATCACACAAGTGTAAAACACACTACGCTTTTGTCTCGCTCGGCATCTATTCTTGATTATATTAGTAGGAAAGAAAGCCCTTTCAACTATTGCAATTGCTACTAGTAGTATTGAAGTTAATTCGTAATGCGTAGAAGATAAATGGAGTATAAGAGAGAATTAAAAAAGAAACTTGTAAGAGTCCACAGATAGATGAAGTTTGAAGAAATTGAAAAAGAAAAATTAGTTGTCAAATCAAGCAAAATAAAAATTTTAAGTGGAAATATTGATGTGTGATGTATAAAGTAATTATACGCTTCACCCGATGTATGTATGTATGTATGTATGTATGTATGTGTGTGCGTGCGTGCGTGCGTGCGTTTGCTTGCTTGCTTGCTTGATAAAAAATTAGGTGGCATATTAGAAAATTAGGTGGCATATTAGAACTAATGAGGGTAGTTAATATACATTGTAATACACATCTTGTGTGTGAGACTTGTGCAGCAACTGCTTTGATAAAAAATTAGGTGGCATATTAGAACTAATGAGGGTAATTAATATACATTGTAATACACATCTTGTGTGTGTGACTTGTGCAGCAACTATATTTGATAAAAAATTAGGTGGCATATTACAACTAATGTTAACAACTAATGAGGGTAATTAATATATTTAACTGGTAATTAATATACATTGTAATGCACATCTTACAGTAGGAGATGAATGAACAAAAATGTTAGTGGGGACACTTGCCCCTGCAACTCACTGAATAAATGTGACCCTGGTTCAAAGGTATAGCTATTGGGGAAAATATCACTGGCAATATTTGCTCCAGAAATATGTTCTTTTACATTCTGTTTTTTCTGGTGCATGACTTTGGAAATTTTTTCTAAGTTGAATTTCCTGATAATGCTGTAGGAAACTGACTTCTGAGGAGAAAAGAATACTTGGGACAGCCCTCGCGAAATTGTCTCCTGAAAACATTAGCAGAGCATTGCAGATAGTTGCTGAGAATAATCCCAATTTCCAAGCAACTGCTCGAGAAGTGGACCTTGACATCGATGCTCAGGTTTTTCTCGTCTTATCTAGATACTAGTCTTCGCTTTGAAGTACTCCCTCCAATCATATTTATAGGCAACATTCTCTCACATGGGTTGGTCCCATATATAAGCAACAATATGGCTCTATCTAACAATTTTATGCTTTTTTTATTCATTTTCTCTCTCATACCTTTTCCCCGCATTCTCTTTCATCTTTTTTCTCACTCATGCTCTCGTGCACTCATCATCTTTGTAGAAAAGGGTATATTTGTTGGGGGGGTGGGGGGGCGAATTACATCTATGACACATTTACTGCTTTCAACTACTTAACCTGCAGTCCGTTTTGTGTGATTCAGTAGTTGTTGCTTGTAAAAAGACCAAAGGGAGTATTTGTCTAAAACTTTCCCCTCCTGTAAATGCTGTTGTTTTATTTAGCAAGTTTTTTTAGTGGGCCACCAGTATGTTCCTTATTGTCTACTGTTTATATTCAGAGTGACTATACACTATGGAGGCTAAAAGTTTTTGTCAAAGATGCACTGGAAGTTAACGAAAAGGCCACTGCGGACACAGCTTTTAACAATAATGATATCACTGAAGATAAGAAAAATAGCACCAAGAGGAAGAGAGACTCTTGTGATGCACAAGCGAAGACAAACGCAAAAAGGACTAAAAAGGTATCTATTTTATGATTCCACCTCCAAGAGAACCTTTTGTGACTAAATCTATAGGTCAGCTTGAGAATTTTGTTAAACAATTCAGGTTTATAAATCATAGCCAGTGAGTAAAATTTTTTCAGTATAGTGCTTAACGCTGTCCAGTTGCTCCATAATGCAGCTTCATATATCTTAGGTCCATTCTGTAAATTTTTTCATATATATGAAGTTCTTATGTTTTTGCATAAGTTTCCTATTTTCCACAATGTGACTACGGGGTTGTGAGGGCCCATTCTTTTTGTTCTGAGTTAGTTTTTGGCCAACTAATTGTTCAGGATTTTGGTACTTGATACGTAAATAATTTGGTTTTTTGTTTTTGTTTAGTTTTGTTATCAATTTATTTTATTTTTTTGGTGCCAACTTGTATGTAACAATGGAATGCAACCTTTCCTTTTTGTAAAGAAAGGAAGGAAAGAGCCAAAGGCCTTATATCCTATTGGTGTAGAAATTCTCTTGTAAGTGGAAGGTTGGAGTTTAATCTCGTTTGTGATCACATGCTGTTAATGTTTCTCCCTTTAATTCTGGAAAAATATAACAGAAAGGTTTTGCTTTTGAAGATGTTGCTTTAAAGTTGAAATAATTGAAAATTTAGTTTGAAAAATATAACAGGTTGGAATTAGTAGTGTATGTTGATTTGGATGTAACAGTAACAGTCTTGTACAATAAAATTACATGCAGGTAAAAATTCATGCAATTGATTTTGCACAGAACTCGTATATGTGTTATTCCACATTGTTTTAGTCTTGACAGCAAACAAACTTCCTTTCAATTGGTCATGTTCTTACAACTATTTTAATTTTTTTATTTAATGTGTAACTAGAAAATGATCTTGTTGCATGGATGTTATGGAAAATTAACGTTTCTAAAATATATTTAAAACACACACACAATCGGGAAAATTGTTGAGAAATTTCTCATTGCGAAATTTATTGCCCATAGATGTCTAAGGACTCTCAAGTGTGCTTGTACAAATTTGCTTCAGTTGGGTGTAACATATTTTAGTTGCATGCAAATGAGGACTTGACTTCTTTCCTTTTCTTTTTTGGTCCGCTCTCATCTTTTATCCCTTTTATAACTATTAGATTTTAATGGTGCACATTTAATATTATTAATGTTTCTTTTCCTCTTATAAAAGGAAGAGAGAGAAGAATGGGAAGGAAATGGAGAGAATGATGGGAATGAAATATTAAATGTAGATTATTAGATCTTAATCCAATAGTCATAAAAGGGGTAAAGGATGAGAGCGGACCAAAAAAGGAAAAGAAAAAAGCCAAGTCTTACAAATGAACATAGTTGAAGATAAATTACAGAGAGTTGTACTTGCTATATATGTTGCAATTGGTTCCTTGAACAAAGATACCTATGATTATGAGAAAAATACATTTTGTAATGACGGATTTTTCAACAATTTTCCGTTAAATATAAGGCCTAATTAGATATGTTAATCATCTAAATATTAAAAACTAGGTAAAAATATGAAAATGATAAAAAGAAAAATAAACTGCTCTTAATGAATTTTTTATTCTTTTACTAAATATTAATATAAGTTTATTCTCATCATTTGATCAAATAATGAATTAATCCTAAATAGCTATCTCCACATATTAGTGTGATCTGTCTACGGTATGACCGCAAACATGTCGTGTGACTCGTATAGACAGATTCCAAGGTAACGACGGATGGATAGATTAAAAGATGGGAGAAAGGACCCGAACTGCAGTATGGCCCTTTTACAGATTAGAAGCTACTCCATGTGATCCTTATTATAAGACACCAACTGACAAGTTTATTTGGTCCTTTTGATAAGGCACTTGATTGTTCTTAATGAGCATTAATTATTTTTTCCATGTCTACCCATAATTAATAAGGATAGTGAGTGAAAATAATAATTATTATGATATCAGAGTTTAATGCAATTAGTAGGGATAATATTAGAAATTACTTAAATTCTAGGATAACTTTATTGACTTTAACTACTTTTATTGATTTGTAAGAAAAGTTAGTTGGTGCCTTATAATAAGGACTAGAAAGAATACCTATCAAGGAATTGGGAGGTCAAACTTCAGTTTATATCTAGATCACAAAATGCATTAGTTGATGCTCTACAAAATGAAGGTCTTACTAGATATTCGCCTTTGATCAATGAGAATTGGCACAGTTAGTTAAAGCGTTAGCCTTCATCCCAAAAGGGAGAAGGTTCAATATTCGTTGATCGATATGAGGATTTCATTAGTGGACAATCTGTAAATACCTCTATAAGCGTTCTTTGAGCTTGGAGGCATGCCCTAGCCCTGGTGGAGTATTAGTGTCTACCCCTACCTAAACTTTTTTGTATTTAAAAAAAAAAAAAAGA
Organism: Acacia crassicarpa; assembly: GCA_034222035.1. Taxonomy (NCBI): domain Eukaryota; kingdom Viridiplantae; phylum Streptophyta; class Magnoliopsida; order Fabales; family Fabaceae; genus Acacia; species Acacia crassicarpa. The sequence continues at coordinate 38,656,501 of JAWXYG010000011.1, forward strand.
TCTTCGCCTTTGAATTTTAGTCTAAACAACTTAGGGACTTTGATTGCAAGTGATTGTATGGGAATTTGCTCCCTTTTTAGTTCATCTAATATATAACGGATATGTTACGGATCGGCCCAACAGGCCATATACTGGCCACGGCCCAACCTGGCCTAGAAGCATAGTCGACAGGATAACGCAAGGATACAAGATCCCAACAATATAGGATCTATCCTATCCACCCTAACCATAATCCCGAGATATTAGCTCCTAATATCTCGGTCCCGGATATTACTCACCAGGCCGGGATACTCGCGCCGGACCCTCTATAAAAGCCAAGAAACGCCATTCAGGTGCACACGTTCTAATCTATGCTCTATTTACTTGCTGTCATACAGAGCACACACACCACCCCCTGGCTTCACGCCTTCAAGTGTACTGCGAACTACGTGGACTTTGATCCCTTCAAAGGGTACGTAGGCTCTAGGCTTGACAATTTAGTCAAGTCCAATTGATCTGTGTTCTTAGGACAGAACATTGGCGCCGACCGTGGGGACCATAAATTTCTATCCCCGTGACCACTGATGGCAAACACTAGAAGCCACAGCCGACCACCACCGCAACCAGTTGGCGGAGATCCCCAGCCAAGCCAATTGCCGGTTGGACTGAACCAGCCGCAGGAACCTCAGGAGCCATAGGGGCAGCCGCAACGGGAAAACACTCCTAAAGGCCACGTGACCGACACGACGACTTCCCCTCAAGAAGACGAGCAGCCGCTGCAGGAAGCGCGCTCAGAACCCCCAGCACGAGACGTCCAGGTGGTCGAAGCCGATGTCCGCATCTTACGGAGGACACAGGAGTCATTCCTTCAAAGACTCGAAAATAAGGAGAAGCGAGACCACCTCCAATGAGAGGCTGATTTTGAAGCCTTTGCCCAAATAATAAAAGACGCACTCGAGCACGATCGCCAACAAGGGAATCGCAGAAGAAATCATAGAAGAGGAAGAAGGGCTCCCGTGGACGACAGCAGTTCCTCGAGTAGCCCAGAACCGAGAAGCACCTGCCGGAACAACGACGAACCGGACGGTAGGACGAGCGCAGAACGAGGCCGCCTTGTTAGTTCTCAGTGTGTTTTGATGATGACTGGAACAATTGCTAAATCATGAGAACCATATTGACAGGTTTTCTCTTGCAAAAATTGATTTTCTTACTGTCAAGGGAAAACTCGAGTATTGGAGTCAATACTCAAGTTTTGGTTCTCTAGGAAAACTAAACAAAAGGCAACACTGCCAGTTTTGATCAACGCCGCCGGTTTTGACACTTTGAGTTTTTCAATAAACATATGAAAACTCGAGTTTTGGAAGCAAAACTCGAGTGTTGGATTGGCTAAGATGAAACAAAGCTTTTTCAATCATAAAACCTCCAGTTTTCCAGAAAGCACTGCCAGTTTTGATCTATTTCAAGAAATCTCTTTGTTGTGTGAAATAGTTCAAAACTCGAGTATTGGAAGTAATACTCGAGTATTGAAGTCACAGAGAGCAATCAAGTTTTTGAAAATAGGTGCATACTCGAGTATAGGTATGCATACTCGAGTATAGGCCATCCAGAGAGCAACCAAACTTTTCAAGTTAAGTCAATACTGCAATATAGGGAGCTATACTTGAGTATTGGACTTACAGAGAGCAAATGATTTTCAACTTGAGTTGCATACTCGAGTATGGTATTGGCATACTCGACTATAGGCCCTTACAGAGAGCAAACAAGTTTTGATTTTCAGTGCATACTCGAGTGTAGGTATGCATACTCGAGTATAGAGCCTTACGGAGAGCTCCAAAATCTTTATAACAGTTGCATACTCGAGTAAGAGTTCTGCATACTCGAGTATTGAGCTCTTAAACTTCTTTTCAACTTAACACCTAATCTTGTATACTCAAGTATTGATTTGTTTACTCAAGTGTTGACATGGAGTAACTTCATACTTTTTGAAAATTGAGTTGCATACTCGAGTACAGAGTTGCATACTCGAGTATGGGGTCATACAGAGAGGTTACTCATTTTGTCAAGGACTTGCTTACTCCAGTATACAAATGGATACTCCAGTATAGAGGCATTCTGAACTTAAATTTTTCACACAAACAGTTGCATACTCGAGTACACTACTAACATACTCGAGTATAGCCTTTGGTTTTCAAGTTCAAGTCACGATGGTTTGCCTCTGGAAGCTGCATACTCAAGTATCACTTTGGATACTCCAGTAAAGACACTTACACACAGTGCCATACTCAAGTATACATGAACATACTCGAGTATACAACGGTAAAAATTGATTTTTGAATCACACGAATTTGCAAAATACAATTGTTTGATCTAATCGCTTTCATGAATCATTCACTTATGTTCCCAGATATGTTTAACAAGTTTGTTAATTGAATTTTAGTTAGCACAGATGAAGATTAATGAAGATCAAAGTAAAAAGCAAAAAGGTGGTCAGTGCATTTAATGCACTTCTGCAAATCAACCTCCTTTTGGTTTATCCATCTGAGCACGCATTCTCAACGGTCAAGAAACATTTCTTCATCAAGCAAAGTCTACTCCAACGGGCAAAACTCCAGAGAGCCACATCAGATCATATTAACACCTGGATTAGTTGGAGATTAGAGAGAGAAGCAGACCACACTTAATGATAATCAACTACAACGGTCTGATTCATCCTATAACAGTCAAAAACGGTCACACATCATTCTCTACCTATAAAAGACATGGATTCAAGCAGAAAAATGTGGATATACAAGTTTATGATGCAAAAATGCTGATACTCTACTTCTACATCATTCTCACTCTGTTTTCCATATCTAAATAGCTTAGAGAGTGAAATGAATTGTATCTGAACTTCAGTGATCATTTATTCATTCCTTTGAGAGGAAACTTATTGTAAACACATTATCTTTCTGAGAGTAACTCAAGATTGGGTAATCTTGAGTGGGTTATACATTCTGTTGATTACAACTTGTAAGGGGGAGTGAATCCTAAAGAGAGGATTACTTCGAGTACAGAGTGTGTAATCAAGCAGTGTGTTGATTATAGATTGTAAGGGGGAGTGAATTCTAGAGAGAGGGTTACTTCAGTTACAGATCGTGTAATCGAGGAGATTAAAGATAGTGGATTGAAAATACCAAGTGAGGCTTGGGGACTGGACGTAGGTCAAGGATAAGGCCGAACCAGTATAAATATGTTTGCAAGCTCTTCTTCCTTATCTCTTATATTTCCAGCATTTACATTTGAAGTGTTTACCAATTGTTTGTGAACTCACTTTTGTTACTCAAGATGAATTCACTGAATTGCGAAAATATTTTGAAGAATGAAAATTTTTATGCTTCACCCAATTCACCCCCCCTCTTGGGTTCAGACACAACTTACATGCCTACCATCCCCAGAGAATATCGACGACTTGGGAAACCAGGGTGACGGTGTTAACCGCACTAATCGGATCGCCAGGGAGGGCCGAGGCCAAGAAGAGCGCCGCGCAGACGACGGAAGTCCCCGGACCCGTAGATCACCCCACCGAGGTTCTCCACGGGAATATCGAATGAAGTACCTGACGGAGTCCGGACGATCCCCGTTCTCCAGGGCGGCAGCAATGGCCCGTTACCCGAAGCACTTCGACCTGCCCGACCTTCCAAATTATGACGGAACTCAGGATCCACGCAACCATCTTGACATGTTCAAGAAGCTTATGTGGGTTCGGTCGATCAAAGGCCCGGTTATCCAGCGTCTCTTCGCGGCCACTCTGACCGGACCGGTGCACAGATGGCTGAGCTCGCTCCCGGACAACTCCATCCGGAGTTTCGAAGACCCCGGTCGCAAGTTCGAGTTGCATTTCGCCACCAGTAAAGAGCACCCGAAGACCGAATTCACACTGAGTAAAGTGAGGCAGAAGAAAGGTGAGGCACTACAGAAGTACCTGGATCGATTCCATGACGTGGCAATGCAAGTTCGGTCGTTGCCCGAGGAAGATCCATCATCACGACTGGCCCAGAACTTATGCAAGAACCTGGTGTACACATTAACCGAGTTCTACACCCAGGCGAAGAAGTACCTGGAAGTGGAGCAAATGGAGGCGGCCAACGCGGATGAACCCGAACGGACGAGAAACACTTCGCCCAGTGAAGAAGGATGACCGAGAAGGCCGAGGGCCGAACCGAGAAGACGAAACCTCGAGAGCTGAGCCAAACCTGACCGAGCCGACCAGAAGGCCAAGTACGATAGCTACACCCCCTTGAATGTCCCTCGGTCACAGGTATGGAAAGAAGTAGCCTAGGCCAAGATGAGGCGGGCTGACAAGCCGAGGCCGATTAGAGGCCACTCCAACACGGACCGTACCAAGTTTTGTACGTTCCACGATTGCCACGGACATACCACCGACGAATGCTACGACCTCCGTGACGCCATTGAAAAGTTCGTGAGAGAAGGAAAGCTACGTCAATATGTCATCAAGACCTAGGGAAGGACGAGCGGCAAGTGCAACGATCGTGGCCGCACCAAAAGTCCGCCCAAGGACACCCGAAACCCAGGGAAGAAGCAGAAGACCGCCTCGGACGATGAGTTCCCCGAGGTGGATTTCCAGTGCAACGTCGTCAGTGGAGGATTCGCAGGGGGCGGGGATACTGTAAGCCAGTGGAAGAAATACCTCCGCGAGGTATTAGCTGTCAGAGACCTCCCCAAGTTCAAGGACGATCCCAGCAAGCCGCGGCCGCCCACCTTGACCTTCACCAGCGAGGAGCTAAAAGATGTCATTCCCGGCCATTTGGATGGACTGGTAACCACCGGGACCTTGGTGAACTGCCGCGTCAAGAGGATCTTCGTGGATGCAGGGAGTTCGGCCGACATCATAAGCTGGGACGCCTACAGAAGGATGCACCTCGACCAAGAGGATCTCAAGCCGTGCAAGACCACCCTCATCGGATTCAACGGCGAGCAGTCCTTTCCAAAGGGTTACATCGACCTCAGGTTAACCCTCGAGACCAAGGAAGCCTTCAAATCCGAACGCGTGAGGTTCATAGTCGCTGACTTCCGATCCCCATACAACATCATCCTGGCCCGACCAACGATTCATAACTGGGACATGCTGGTGTCCACCAAGCACCAGAAATTGAAGATGGTCAATGACAAAAACCAGATAGTCATGGTATCCGGAAACTAAAAGGAATCACGGCAATGCTACTCTGAAGCTCTCCGGGTCGAGGAAGGAGGACCCTCATCTCCACCTCGGCTTGGATCCGGCGAGTCAATGATCGAGGTCGACGACGACAGACACCCCTGGCATCCGATCAACATTTAGAGCTCGACCTCCATGAGCAGGAAAACCCGAGGCCCGAGTCGGAAGGGGAACTGGAGGAAGTAACGCTAGGGATGGACCCGTCCAAGACTGCCAAAATCGGCCAAGACATGAGGGACGACCTAAAAACTCAGATGATCCGTTTCCTCAGACAGAACCAAGACGTCTTTGCCTGGACCTCGGCCGAGATACCCGGCATTGACCCCCACTTCTGCTACCACAAACTCGGCATGTGACCGGGATCGAGACCAGTGGCACAGAAGAAGAGGAATATTGCCGACAACAGACAGAAGGCCCTCGAGAGCCACGTCGAGGAGCTCCTAGCGGCCGGCTTCATTCGAGAAGTGCAATACACCACCTGGCTCTCAAACGTAGTCATGGTACTCAAACCCAGCGGCAAATGGAGAGTATGCGTCGACTACACGAACCTCAACAAGGCGTGCCCAAAGGAGTCCTACCCGATGCCCAATATCGATCAACTCGTGGACAACTCGGCCGGGTACCAGCTCCTCTCCTTCATGGACGCCTACTCCGGATACAATCAGATCGCCATGCATCCGGAAGACCAGGAAAAAACCGCTTTCATGATGGACAAAGCAAACTACTGCTACAACGTCATGCCATTCGTGTTGAAAAATGTCGGGGCCACCTACCAAAGGATGATGAACCGGGTGTTCGAAGACCAGATAGGGCGCAACATAGAAGTCTAAATAGACGACATGATCGTCAAGTCGAAGCTACCAGAAGACCACATCCGGGACCTTGAACAAACGTTTCAGAAGCTAAGAAGACATCAAATCAGGTTGAACCCGGCCAAATGTGCCTTCGGAGTTCCGGCTGGAAAGTTCTTGGGCTTCATGTTGACCAACCGAGGAATCGAAGCCAACCCGAACAAATGCAAGGCCGTCCTAGAGATGCAGCCCCCGAGGACTAAGAAGGAGGTACAACAGCTAACCGGCCGGCCGGCTGCCCTGACAAGGTTTTTACCGAAGTCGGCCGAGAAAGCCCTACCTCTCTTCAAGCTACTGAAGAAAGAAACTCGAGGCGGCTAGAATCCAGACTGTGACGCCGCCTTCGCAGAGATTAAGCGATGTTTGGCAACCCCGCCGGTGCTCACTAAATCGGACCCGGGGTAGACCTTGTTCCTATTCCTCTCGATCGGCAACGAAGCCGTCAACGCTGCCTTGGTAAGAGAAGTCGAGGCCGGACAGATGCCGATATACTTCATCAGCAAGGCTTTACAGAGCTCTGAACTCTGGTACCAGAAACTTGAGAAAGTGGCCTTCGCCCTACTTACCGCGACAAGAAGGCTCCGGCCTTACTTTCAAGGACATCGGATAGTGGTGCGCACTAGCCAACTGATCCGGCAGATCCTCCATAAGCCAGACTTAGCCAGAAGGATGACCAACTGGGCCATTGAGTTGTCAAAGTTCGACATAGCGTTCGAGGCCCGGCAGGCGATCAAGTCACAAGCGCTAGCGGATTTCATCAGGGAGCTCGCCTCGGTAGTAACAAGCGACGGGACTTGGAAGGTCTATGTAGATGGATCATCTAACGCTAAGGGCAGCGGTGCAGGAGTCATCGTGGAAAGCCCCCAGGGGGTCGCTACCGAGCACTCTCTCCACTAAAGTTCCCAACCTCCAATAACCAAGCTGAGTACGAGGCTCTGCTGGCCGGACTGCTCCAGGCAAAAGACAATGGCGCACACCGAGTAAAGGTTTTAACCGACCCGCAGCTTGTCGCCGCACAGATTGACGGCAGCTATCAAGCAAAAGGCCCTCTTATGGCGAAGTACCTAAACCGCGCCAAAGAGCTCATGGCCGAGTTCGAAGAAGTGATCGTCTCCCATATCCCAAGAGAGGAGAACGCCAGAGCCGACATCCTTTCCAAGCTGGCAAGCACTAAGGAACCAGACAATCACAGGACTGTGATCCAGCAGATGCTGACCGAGCCGAGCCGTGTCATGACCATCTCGGCAGGGCTTGACTGGAGGAAGTCGATAGAAGACTACCTCGAGAGGGGAATTATCCCTACCGACTCGACTGAGGCCAAAAAGCTGATCGGAGAAGCCACTCTCTAGGCAATGGTTGATGATCAACTCTATAGAAAGGGACTGCATTGCCCGATGATGCGTTGTCTAGGCGAAACCGAGGCAAAGTACGTGCTGGCCGAACTACACGAAGGCAGCAATGGCCACCACATGGGGGGCAAGGCCCTTGCTAGAAAGGCACTACGGGCCAGCTATTATTGGCCCACTATGAAGCATGACGCCATGGAAAAAGCCAAGACGTGTGATAGTTGCCAGAAACACGCCATGATCATATGGCTGCCGCCTACAGAATTGAAAGGAATGTCGGCCCCCTGGCCCTTTTATAAATGGGGCATGGACATCCTCGGACCATTCCGACCGGCGCAGGGGCAATGCAGATGGCTCATTGTCGTAGTGGATTATTTCACCAAGTGGATCGAAGCAAAGCCACTGGCCACAATAACCTCGGCCAGAGTAATAAAATTTTTCCGGCGCAACATCCCGCTTCGGAATACCAGCTGAGGTCGTCACGGACAATGGGACCCAGTTCATGGACCACAGATTCCAAGCGCTAATGGCCAACCTGGACATTAAACAGCACTTCTCGTCCGTGGAGCCCCCGCAGTTGAATGGTCAGGCCGAAGCCGCCAACAAAGTCATCCTGGACGAACTCAAGAGGCGGATGTTGCAAGCCGACACCAGCTGGACCGAGCAGCTGCACAACGTTCTCTGGGGATACCGGACGAGCATGCAATCTTCGACCCAGGAAACCCCGTACAGGCTAACCTATGGATGCGAAGTAATGATCTCGGTTGAAATCGGGCAGCCATCTTGGAGAAAGGTTAGCACCAGACAAGAAGGGCAGGAGTCGAACGACGACGCCTTGAGAACCGATTTGGACCTCATAGACGAAATCCGAGTCACGGCGCACTGCCAGGAATTAGCCGCCAAGCAGCTACTCGCGGCTAAGTACAATAGAAAGGTCCGACCCCGGTCATTTAACCGCGGGAACCTCGTACTCCGACGGGCCGACATAGGCAATAAGAATGCCAAGGATGGAAAGCTGGCGGCAAACTGGGAAGGCCCCTACCGCATCAAAGAGAAGCTCGACGGAGGGGCATATATTCTCGAAACCCTGGCAAGGAAGCCGGTCAAAAGAACATGGAACGCCGACAAGCTGAAGATCTACTATAGCTAGATCCTGCCCTGGCATCGTTTGTTTTTACTTTGTTTATTTCGTTAATTCAAACTTCGAATTATGTCATTACCTAATCCTATTTCCTTGTAAAGCCCCTTAGGGCTATTTTTTTATCAATAAAGGACCCAATTGAGGAGACTCATTAATGTGCACAAGTACCCGCTTAAGCGTGAAACCGAGGCAATATAAGCCCGGTCGAAAAACTGGGAGCCGAGGCCAAAAAACCCCAGCATGAAGCCGAGGTCTTGAAACCCGGCACGAAATCGAGGCCATTAAGCCCGGCCCAAAAAAATGGCTCTAAGGTCCTGTACCCGGCTGAAAACTAAAAACATCTAGATGTATGAAAACCGGCCGTTGTACTCCGACAGGCATTGGTTAGAGCTCGGCGAAGGCGCCATACGTGGCCCTTCGCGAAATTGATGCGTCAACGCTCGCCCGACTAAGCAAGCGGACTACCATGCCGACCCTGATCAGGTCAAAATGTTTGATTAGAGGCAGGCGAAGCCTCGGTTGGACATGTGGTAGTCTAGCCCTTACGTCGGTAAAATATAATCCGACTAAGTGAAAGTTGGAGTCCGACTATTAGAAAGCCGGACCGAGGTAGTGAGGTTAGTTACACCTGACGAGGTTGAAACAAGACAACCCTGCCCCAACCTCCCACACGGTAAGTGTGGTAGAGTGAAAACGGCCTGTACTCATACAGCCGACAAAAAACCTCCCACACGCTAAGTGTGGTAGAGTGAAAACGGCCTATACTCATACAACCGACAAAAAACCTCCCACACGCTAAGTGTGGTAGAGTGAAAACGGCCTGTGCTCGTGCAGCCGACAAAAATCCTAACTAAGACAAAAGGATGATAAAAGAAGTAAATCATTCATTGTCTAAGTTATCTAAACCAAGTCTAAAGTTGCAAAAACTAAGACAAAAGGATGATGAAAATGTAGATCATCCATTGTCTAAAAAAGTTTATACAAAATGGCCCAAAAAAAAAAGCCAGAATTGTTCGAGAAGATTACAAGGGCACAGACGCCCCAAAAACAAAAAGAAAAAAACCCAAGACTAGCTGGAAGGCTCGGCTTCGGGATCTTCGGCCTCGGCATCAGTAGGACCCTCGGTGTCAGGAGACTGATAAGGGATAAGATTCGCGTCCTGCACAAAGGTGTGGTAATCATACCCGTCCACATTAAGCTTCACGCCAGGGTTGAAGTATCGGATCTGAGCCAGGGCTTGCTCAAAGCACTCCCGAGCAGTCTACAACAAGGCGTCGGAGGCCTCCTAGTGAGCCGCCTTCTCTGCGGAAAGGGCCTTCTGAAGCGCCTCCTTCTCATCAGCCAGGGAGGCCCGCTGCTGCTGAAGGGTTTTCATTGCAGCCAAGCTCTCCGACAACCCCTTCTGCGCCCGGCTGCACTCCTCAGCCAGCTTCTCAGCGGAGTCTCGGGAAAGCTGGATCTCCTGGTCAGCCTTCACCACCGCGGCCTTGGTAGCGTCTCGCTCCGCCCTAGCCGCATCCCGTTCCGCCCAGGCCACGACGAGCTCCTCCTCAGCGGACTTGGCCCTCGCCTCAGCCGCGGCCAACTCCTTTCCAAGCTCCCTTGCAAACGCGGCCTTAGCCTCTGCCGCGGCCAGGCCCCTCTTCAGCTCCGCCTCAGCCGCTCTCAGCCTGTGACACTCGGCATCGGCCAGGGTGTACTTCTCCCGCACTAGGATCAGGGCCTGAACGTACCCCACCGACCGACACAATTCCTTTTGGGCCGCATGTAACTCATCCATGGCCAGTGGAGACAAAGGTCGGCTATCCATAAAATGCCGAGGAGGAAGGAAAGCAACATCCACCTCCGGAGCCACCCCCTTGTCCCACAAAAAGTCGCAGGGGAAAACCGAAGACGGACCCGTCGGCGGAAGAGGAGGAGGGGGAGGTGGTGGGGATGAAGGAGGACCCGGCGGCGAACCCGACGGCACCTCAGAGAAGAGCGCAGCCTCTACCTCCTCATCACTAATCACTACTTCCTTCCCCCTGGAAGCCGGAGACTTGGTGACGACCTCTTGCCCCTCCGAAGCATGGGATTCTACCGCCAGGGAGGGCTTGGCGACGGCAGCAGAAGAAGGACCCTGGCCGACTGAGCCCTTTGACAACTCAATGGCCCAGTTGGTCATCCTTCCGGCTAAGTCTGGCTTATGGAGGATCTGCCGGATCAGTTGGCTGGTGCGCACCACTATCCGATGTCCTTGAAAGTAAGGTCTGAGCCTTCTTGCCGCGGTAAGTAGGGCGAAGGACACTTTCTCAAGTTTCTGGTACCAGAGTTCAGAGCTCTGTAAAGCCTTGCTGATGAAGTATATCGGCATCTGTCTGGCCTCGACTTCTCTTACCAGGGCAGCGCTGACGGCTTCGTTGCCGATCGAGAGGTATAGGAACAAGGAGGACCCGGCGAGGACGAAGGAGGACCCGACGGCGAACCGGACGGCACCTCAGAGAAGAGCGCAGTCTCTACCTGTTCATCACTAATCACGACTTCCTTCCCCCTGGAAGCCGGAGACTTGGTGACGACCTCTTGCCCCTCCGAAGCCTGGGATTCTACCGTCGGGGAAGGCTTGGCGACGGCAGCAGAAGAAGGACCCTGGCTGACTGAGCCCTTTGACTTCTTTGGAGCCTCGGCCGTGGGAGCATTGGCACCTTCAGAGGCACCCCGCTTCTTCGGGCGACTTGGCGAGGCAGCAGCAGGATTTGCCACGCGAACGTAGAGCGGAAGTGCACTTATGTCTCGAGCTGAAAAAGCAAAGAGAGACCAGGTCAGAATAATGGATCCAAGAAGCCAAGCCAAAAACAAAGACAACAAACTACTAAAAAATCCTACAGGTAGGAGGCAGCGGCTTGGAGCCGTCCCCAATTATAAAGAAACTAGCGGGCTTCAACCCGTACTCCACCACGAGAGCCTCCAGCCGGGGAACGGCAGAAACTGACTCTGGCCACAGGTCTTTACGCAGAACTTGGAAGGAGGTAGCCTTGACATCATGATGGCTCTCCATCCAGTATAAGGGAAAGCGCCAGCCCACATCGGCACCCTCGGGACCCTCCAGAAACCAAGGTTGTTTCCCAAACTCGGCCTCAACCTTGAAAAAGGCCCCCTTGAACCGCTTGAAAGATTCCGAGAAAGGCGTCATAAGCCTCCGGTCCGAGTTGATACGCAGCGACACCAACCCTTTCAACTTCTCGCTCTCCTTGGGTGAACTAGGGGTAAAAGGGCCGAAGTAGTAGAAAAAGAGATTGGTGGTACACGCAATCGGGACCGGAAAAGAATTACATATCCACTCAAAAGCGACGAGGTAAGCCCACCCGTTTGGATGAAGCTGGGAGGGGGCAAGTTTTAGATGGAGCAGGGCCTCCATCTGGAAAGCGGTGAAGGGCAAGGAAACCTGGACCTGAGTCAGGCAATCCCAGTAGAAAAAGAAGAAGTTTGGTCGACCCACTTCCCGCGTCGCACAGACGGGTTCATCGGCCGATTGGCACCTAAGGACGCACCCAGGCATATCCGGGATCTTTAGTCGAGCGAGGTCTGTATCCGACATAAGAGACCGGGTCTTCAATACCTCGTGTGACACCCAGCTGTATTGCCGGCACAAGGCCTCCAGCGAACTAGAAGAGTTCGAACCCTTGGGCTCAGAACGTTGCTTGGAAGGCCGAGATTTGGGAGCCATTAAACCTATAGGCAAATAAACAAAACTAGTATCAGTGAAGAGCGTAAGTACCTGGCACAGTAACAGTCGTAGGCGAAAGAAAATACGGACTTGGACGGATTGGGGCGCTAGAAAGGACATCCGGGGAAGGTCGATGCCGGCAGGAACCGAGTATGGAAGAAGCCCTGGTGTCCCCACCACGGGCTATCAGGGCAGAGCTCTCCGCGAGGCAGTCCCAGCAAGGGCCGAGATACCCCTCTGGAAAAGGAGTCTGGTGAACAGAAGAAGGGCCCTCATAGAAATTGAGGGGTTGAGCCATCAGCACCGAGGACCCGGATCCGGATGAGGAGCTTATCCCGGCCCCACTGGGCATCCCGAGAGGAAGAGCGCGCGCTAGTGGCCAGAAAGGACGGGAAAGACGTGAGACCGGAACCGTAGCTGAAGCCGGCCGAGCCCTAGCTCGCCCCGGACGTAGAACGCTGCCCTGACGCAAAGGAGCCAAAACCTCCGTGGCAGGTGGTTCACCCCTAAGAACCCAATAAGTTGCTCTTCGAAAACGCATACGAAGGAACATTTCTTCTCCGGGCGATAACGACGCCCTTGGCCTAAGAAAATTTCTGTCCCTCACCATAACTGGAAGCCTAAGGCACTAAAGGCTTGTGTTTAAGGGAGAGTAGGGGGATGAATTTTGGGTAAGATGACACAAGAGAAACCCAGAAAGACCCAGAAAAGTAGAAACGAAAGAAAGAAAAGGAAGCCATTTAAACCAAGTCGCGAAGCGACAGGGGTAAAACGGTATATTCCGACGCAGGCACGATGGGATTGGTACAGTGCGACGTTAGCACATTAAATGCACACGGATCTCGGGAAGCGAAAGGACGCGACGGTTGCATAACACCACCGTTCAGGGCGCGCCAGGTATAGACCCGTAATGACGCCGCGCATGAAGGGATTCCCGAAGCGCATAAGGAATGCTAAAAGGCACAAAAAGCCGGCCCCGGATTCAAACTAGACAAAGGGCCGCGGTAGCCACGAGCCGGTCCTGCTGAAGTAGAATGCCTCGGCCACAACAAGGTCCGGGGGCAATATACACCTCAGCCAAATAGAAGCCTACACGACCAAGCTGGGGCGCAACTGTTACGAACTGGCCCAACAGCCCATATACTGGCCACGGCCCAACCTGGCCTAGAAGCATAGTCGACAGGATAACGCGAGGATACAAGATCCCAACAATATAGGATCTATCCTATCCACCCTAACCATAATCCCGAGATATTAGCTCCTAATATCTCGGCCCCGGATATTACTCACCAGGCCGGGATACTCGTGTCGGACCCTCTATAAAGGCCAAGAAAAGCCATTCAAGTGCACACGTTCTAATCTATGCTCTATTTACTTCCTGTCACACAGAGCACACACACCACCCCCTGGCTTCACGCCTTCAAGTGTACTGCGAACTAAGTGGACTTTGATCCCTTCAAAGGGTACGTAGGCTCTAGGCTTGACAACCTAGTCAAGTCCAATTGATCTGTGTTCTTAGGACAGAACAGGCTGAATGCCTCTTTTTTACCAAAAAAAAAAACAATTGTGGACGATTCTACCTTGTATTACTCTAAAATGCTTATTTTGCTCGAAATCAAATAAAATCTATTGAGTCACTATAATACCGGTTTATATGAGTACGTGAAATATTATATTGATGGGTGTTCTGTAATAGAACACAACTGTCTAACCCCTAAGGGCTAGTGAATAATTGATGTCAGATCGACTAACTTCTCAGGATGCTTATAGGAAGAACATCCAGGAATGGATCACCCGCTGGTGTCTATAAATGAGACAACAGTGGGTTCTCAAAGATCGCTGTGCTACACGACGGAGGCGTACTGCCGAAGGAGTGGGGTGTGTGTATAGTGGAACAGTATGTAAAGTAATGAATAGTTCATGGAGAGAATGCACATGGTGAATGTCCATCTATTTATAGAGGCTCCCTCAGATTTCGTCCCTTCGGTAATGCTTCCTTCCTCTGGTAATGCGCGTTCCCACGATTTGATTGAGGAAGATCCTCCATTACTAACATTATCCGAGATTGTCGGCATGATCATGGGATGATCATCATTTTACCAGATTGAGGAAGATTCTGTCAAGGCACATGCCTGCTGGGCCTTTACTTTGCCAGGCCCATTATTCAAGTCCACAACAGTTGCCCCCAAGCTCGGGAGCTCAGGTTTCTGATTTGCCGAGGTTACTCAGCTGCCTGAGGCCGACTTTCCTAGTTTGACTGTCTTCCAACTTCTTACTCTTTACAAGTTTTGCTCCTGCTTGTTTTATTTTGCATATATCCTGTGTCAGGGGATTTTTTTGCATTTGTCGATACCTGGGATTTTTCTCGGGATAACTTTTCTTTATCCCTTAACCCGAGCTTTCCCCTCCGAAATACCTGTTGCCCCTAATCTGGGGTGTCAAATAAAGGTGTATTAGAAAAGGTATGATGTTTCGCTTCGTAAAGCGTCTATTCGTTTTCTTGCTTTACTGCATAGGACAATCGTGACTTATACGTTTGCCACGTGTCTTTTCTAGCCACCCTTGATCATGGTGTGCAGCAAATGCTTGTGTCACTTCATGGTCGTCATGATTGCTATAGAGGGGTTTTACTCTTTTCCTGAAACTGTCGTAACGCTTCGGATGGTGAATGTTATGTTTCCAGCTCTTATCTTGCTCGGTCTATAAGTTCCTACCGATGTTTTTTCTTTCCGCCATTTCACTTATGAACCTTTTACCTGAAAAACTATCTTCACCATTACCTATTCTCCTTCTTCCAAAACATTTCAATTTCTCTGGGACTTTCTTCTTCCAGGTATTCTCAATGCCTTTGGCCGTTTGGTCTGTCTTGTTTTACACTACTTTTTTCTGGGTTAATCAACGTATCTTGTCTTTTTGCTACATTCAAGTATCTTGTTCTTTCTTTCGCCATTTTTGTTTACGATTGTGGCGGAGTGACTGTGATGACCTATCTGAATTCCTCTTTGAACGAGAAGTGTTGAGAACAAGCGTTGAGCTTATCCCCCCTGGTCTGAGTCACTGCCATGCCTAGGAATTTTGGGTTTACCTTGTCGGAACTCTTTTTATTGTGGAAATCTGAATAGCGTTTGTGTGAGTAATCTGCTGGGTTTTCGGGCTTTTCAACGTGGATTTCGATGTGATTTTGGACATGTATGGTAGGCCCGTTCCTGAAGATGATAGAGACATCTCGACAATCTTTCCGTGCCCACCAAATTTTGGCTTTGGTCAATTCTTCCTTCTGGAGAGGAAAAGAGGGAGGCATTTCTCCGCACGTCATGGTGGAGCAGGAGTAAGGAAAGTCGCCGAGCCCTGCAACCTTCCTTTCATAAGATTGTAGAAACTCCACTGTCCTCACCCCAAGCATTACCTTTAGGTCTGGGCTATCCCTGGGTATGTCGTCTTCGGGCCTTTCACCCTGTGATGAGTGTTGTTATAAGGCTATTGAACTTGCTGGGTTCGGACGCGATCGGCAGGCCGAGTTGCTTCTGGATAAATGTCGATGTAACATAAAGCCTGTACCCAGATCCATGGGTGCCATTTTAGAACCCCGTGACCTTGTCTTTGCTCAACTTCCCCGAGTTACTCCTATTTTGCCAGGTACACTTTCATATTCTGACTCCTACCATTTTTCTTATTATAGGTATTAGATGGCTTCTTCACATTATACGGGTTAGTCCGCGACGGGAGAATCCGGTTATTTTGATTCTTCCCGACCATCAATTGCCAAGGAGCTTATTATTAGTGGCACCGTAACACAGATGAAGAATTTGATGAACGCCGACGAGCTTTCGAAAGTGGTCCGAGGTGGGGAAGGTTATGACATATGCCTACCCCAATCCAATGAGTCGGTGGCTTCTAGCCGATCAAGCAATGAGGGTCTCCACTTCTTTTATTTTTATTGAGATGTGATCACCCGACTAGGCTTACAGTTCCCATTTACCGATTTTCAAATGTGTCTTCTACGTCATTTGCATCTTGCCCCCTCCCAGTTACATCCCAATGGTTGGACCTTTGCCATAGCCTTCGAAAATTATTACAAAACCCATGATCTCTTTTGCTCCGTACCCGTCTTTTGCAGTTTCTTCGCCCCTAGATACAAATGTTGTTATGGAGGACAACCACAAATGGTTTGGGTGGACTTCTCTTCGAGCCACCCATGGACGTAAATTCCTTAAGCCCTTCACAGACTCATGGAAAGGCTCTAAAAACTCATTTTTTAAAGTTGTTGCTAAATCTAGGGAAATGCCCTAGTTTTTCCAATCCTCCAACTCTGGTGAAATCGAAGATCGGTTTCCTTTGTACTGGTGTGCGGATCACCATAAGCTGGACTCCAAAGATTTTTCCCCGTCTGCTACTAGCCTATCCGAGGCCGAGGAAGAGACCATACTCGCCCTTACGACTCTTGCCAGTAAGAGGGGCAAGTTGGTGAACTTGGCTAAATACATTACCGAACCTTTACTCAAAAAGCGGCCCATTATTAGTATGAATTTACTCTGTTATCGCTTTCCGCATCTTTACTCTTCCTTGCACTTTTCTTAACCTTATTTTATTTTCCCCTTCAATTGCAGGTCGGCAAATGGGGAAACGACCCATTTATCTCGACGTGACTCACCCAGACGAGAGGACCCAAGGTGCGGTTAAGACTAGGGCCAACGTGGGGGCAAAACGTGCAACTCCAGAATCCGCACCATAGGTGACGACCAAAAAGGCCCGAGTGCCTAAACAAAAATCTGCCCCTGCACCTGCTCACGATGTCCCGCCATCGCCTTCTTCTCCCTCGCGAGACTCTTCTCCACCGCGAGATTCCGAGCCTCACACCATTGAGCTTGACGCCGCTCCTGCCAACCAGCCTATTGCGCAACCCTGGTGCCATGTTTGGGAACGTAAGGTTACCAAGGGCTTACGCCAAGGCCTCCGACCCCCATACCATTATTTTGATGACGAACCCATGTCTGACCTTGAGGTGAAGGAGCTCCAAGACTTGGAGCATAAAGGGTTGAAGCTCGCCGGGTTGTGTCAACTTGTCGCAATCCTTAAATAAAAACACTCCCATGACTAGGCTGACTTAAACATGCTCTGGCCGAGAAAAACAAGGCAAACGGTCTAGCCACCCAGACCCTCCAGGAGTCTCAGGTCGTAAAGGCGGAAAGGGATAACCTCCGCACCACTGTGCAGGCAATCCAAGCTGAGAAGGAAGGCCTTCTTCAAGAGCTGTAACTTGCTCGGGAAGGCTTGCAGAGAGTCGAGTTGGAAGTGGCTGAGAAGCGACGAATTCATGAGAGTGACATCAACTCCATAAGCAAGAACAAGGCCATCCTCTTGGAGTTAGAGGCAGAGCTAAAGCACTACAAAGATGGATTTACATCTGCTCGCGCCGACATCTCCAAGCTAAAAGCCGGCATCAAGGATGCTTTTGACAATGCTCTGGAGCAAGTTCAATTTCTAAATCTGTCTGTTTCTCTTAACCTCGAGGGGGTGCACTATAATGTGTATGTTGAAGATGGGAAATTTATCCCTGCCCCTTCGTCAGTTATTGGCCCATCAACTCCTGGTCCCGACATCGTTCTGGTAGCTCAAGGTGGAACGACGACGGGGAACGAAGGTAGAGAAGCTGATCCTTCCAATCCGGTTAACCTAGACACAGAGGTGGCTGCTAAGCCTCAATAAGCATGGCGTCGTAGCCGGCCTGACCTCCATGTTTTGTTCTTTTTGTAAGGGCGTAATGCCTTAAACTTGTTATATTTGCTTAGGGTTATATCCTCCTATTTGTAAACAATGAATGTTTTTCTATTGGCGGCGCCTTTTAATTGAAGCTAGTCCCGCCCTTTTGTCGTATGAAACTTTGTTCAAGTTCCTTTATGTCACTATGCCGAAATTCGTTTGTGCAAGTAGACAGGTTTCGTCCGACTTGATCAAGATAGGCAAAACAGTTTTTCTACCTTGGCGAATTTGCTGGCTTTAATGCGTTGTTTAGTAGTTGAATCTGGATTCCTGACCACGGGTTCACTTGTCCCGAGGTCATACATACTTTATTCTCCCGCATGTAAATCACAAGATTTGTTATCTCGGCATGCACATGCTTTGTCTTTCGGTGGCTACGCCGTTGCATGACTCATGAAAACGGATTCTCATCTCAGATTCATCCATGCCTTTTTTGTTCTTGCAGTGCGGTGCTACCGCTTAAACATGATTTAGGATACGAAGCGTTCTACCTCGCATCATTCATTTATGCGCATTTCTTGGCGATACTACCACTAATACATGATTCACGGAATCAAGCTTTCTGGCTTGGTTCCAAACATGCTTACTTTAGTTTGCATGATCTATGAAAATTGGTTTGCCTACCAAGAATTCATACATGCTGTACATTGATTTCTGAAAATGGGTTCCTGGACCCAAAATTCTTTATTAACTTGACTCGATGATACTACTGAGATACATTATTGCTATAAGGACCTTCACTAGGTAATGGTCCAAAAGCCTGAAACAAACAAAAGCAAATACTAAAAAGTGAACTAATCAATGAACAGTTCTTTAAATTTTGACGCTTAGCTATTAGAATTTCAGGATCCGAGTCTTAGGATCTCAACTATAGTACGCTTTAAGCTTGACCGCATTCCATGTCCTTTTAACCACCTTCTTTTTCAACGTTTCTAGCATGTACGCTCCTTTATCTAGTGCCTCTTTAACACGATATGGACCTTCCTAATTCGCAGCGAGCTTTTCATCGCTGGCGTTCTTGTTTCTGATGTCGGCTCGTCGCAGGACTAGGTCACCCTTTTGGAATGACCTTGGCCTTACCTTTCTATTATACCATGCTGCTACAAGTTGCTTAGTAGCCAAATCTTGGCAATGTGCCGCAACTCTAGCTTTGTCAATTAGATCTAACTCCACCATGATTGCTTCATGGTTTCCCCATTCGCCCTGTAGGGCCTTGATTCTCCTCCATGAGGGTTCGCTGATTTCAACTGGGATCATAGCTTCACATCCATATGTTAGCCTAAAAGGCATTTCCCCCATAGAGGTTTAGGTAGTGGTCCAATAACCCCACAGAACAGAATAGAGATGCTCCACCCAACTAGCCTTAGCCTCTTCCATTCGGTTCTTAAGTCCATCGAGAATGACCTTGTTCGCCGACTCGGCTTGCCCGTTGGATTGTGGGTGTTCGACGAAAGCAAAATGATGTTTAATCTTAAAGTTGGACACCATCTTCCTGAAGCCCTTGTCCATGAACTAGGTACCATTGTCCGTAACTATCTCGGCCGGGATCCCAAATCGAGAAATAATATTCCTTTGAAGGAACTTTTGCACTCGCGTCGAGGTGATAGTTGTTAAAGGCTCAGCCTTAATCCACTTTGTAAAATAATCCACTGCTACCATCAACCATCGAAACTTCCCTGGCGCTGGTTTGAACGGTCCTAGCAGATCAAAACCCAATTTGTAAAAGGGCCATGGAGCTTACACCGACTCTAACTCGGATGGGGTAGCTCGCATTACTCTGTCATGCTTCTGGCAGCTTTCACATTTTTGCACTTGGTCCTTTGCATCTACTGCCATCGTAGGCCAATAATAATCGGCTCGCACAGCTTTCCTCGCTAACGCTTTAGCACCCATGTGTTGCCCATTAATACCCTCATGAATCTCCGCCAACACATATCAGGCTTCATCCGAATTGAGGCACTTGGACATGGGAGTATGCAAGCCTTTTCGGCACAATTGGTCATCCACTATCGTATATGCAGTCGCCGCCCTAACTAGCCTCTTGGATTCCAGCGTGTCATCTGGTAGGATCCTTCTTTCCAAATAATCCACAATTTCTTTTCTCCAATCACTCAATTCAATGATAGCCATAACACAACTTGGCTCCGACAAACTCTGTTGAACCACGGTCCTCAAGTTACCGAGACCCTTGGTGCTAGCCAAATGGTACCCCAAAAGCGCATTCGGGTTTAACCGAATTTGGTACGCTCGCAATTTGTCGAACATCTCCTGCAAATCACGGACATGGTTCTTTGGTTCTAAGACTTTACAATCATATCATCTATATACACCTCCACATTCTTCCCGAGTTGGTCCTCGAACACCTTCGTCATCATTCTTTGATACGTTGCCCCAACATTCTTGAGGCCAAACGGCATGACGTTGTAACAATAATTTGCTTTGTCCGTAATGAATGTCGTCTTCTCCTGATCTTTAGGATGCATAGTGATTTGGTTGTATCTCGAGTATGCATCCATAAACGATAAGAGTTGAAATCCAGACGAGTTATCAACCAATTGATCGATGTTGGGCATCGAAAACACATCCTCTGGACATACTTTGTTTAAGTCCTTGTAATCTGTGCACACCCGCCATTTGCCATTAGGCTTCTTAACCATGACTACAATGGAGAGCCACGTGGTCTACTGCACTTCCCTAATGAACCCTGCCTCGATCAGCTCCTTCACATGCGCCTCTAATGCCTTCCCTCGCTCCGAACCATGCTTTCTCTTCTTTTGCGCCACTATGGTAGACCCCGGATGGATTGCCAACTTGTGGCTGCAAATCTCTGGATCTATCCCTGGAATTTCGGACGGCATCCATGCAAACACATCCCTGGAATTTCAAATAATTATAATGTACATCTCGAGCATTGAGCCATTGAGCGTGACTTTCAACCTGCGCCTTGAGCATTGCGCCCCCCCCCCCAACTACCTCTGTCACCAGAGTGTACTTCTTGTTAGGGTAATTTTTTTTTTTGCTCAAACTTGTTAGGGTAATTGAAGGTAAGGGAGGAGAATGGTAATTGGGCCTAGAAATGGATATGGGTAACTGAGGGTAAGTGGGAGATGGGTCAGAATTATTTAATTTGACCACAAAATATTTGTTATAATTAAAATATAAATATCTTTACTTATTTTCATTAAATTAAATTTTTTTAATTAATACCGGTCTGACTTCAGTTTGACTCCGGTCTGACCCACTGACCCTTAACCCAGTATCCCCAACGATTCACTGACCGGTCTGGTTTTCAGAACCTTGGTACAGAGTTTAGATAACATTGTACTCCAAAAGTATATTAGTATTTCTCTCCAAGTGTTTCTTAATCGTCCACAACATCGTCCATGACACCATTTTTAGTTAAAAAATAATTCAAACAAACAGTTAACTAACGGTCAATGTGTATTTTTATGTCTATTTTTCAAAATTCATAGTTACATTTTGTTTCCAAAAAAAATTGTGTGGGGCACACTTTTAGGAAAATATCATATGTATTATTTTCATATTAATCCTTAAGAAATTCAAACAATCAATCAACTAACGGTCAATGTGTATTTTTGCATTCATTTTGAAAGTTCATAATTATTTTTGCCCCTCAAAAAAATATTTGATGTTAGACGCATGTTTGGAAAAATCTCATATATGTTTTTACACCTTAACCCGTTAGAAAACGTCAAATTTTGAAAACATTAATCGATTAAAATTAAGTCTAGAGAATTTGTCATTATAAATTTACAAGTGTTTTTAATTGATGCCCACAAAATGTACTGAAATTTAGAAAGCCCTAGGATGTGCAACATAAAGCTAGTCCTCTAGCATTATAAGCTAAAGCAGAAGGTAAGCACATTTTCCCAAAACAAACATTAACTTGTCCCTCAATTGTACCCCTAGAACCCATGAAGCAATGACAAATCCTTAGAATTCCTGATTCCCACTATGGAAAAACGCCTAGGTTTAGAGTATTCAAATATTAATAACTTAACCCAGTGTTATTAGTCCATTTCTTAGTTCCATCTAGTTGAAGGTTTTTTTTTTTTTTTTGGGTATCATCTATCTTCTACAAACAAATTCATAGTAATCCAAACCCATTTTCCCTGGTGCATGTTCATTATTAGCGACTCATACACATATCAAAACCATTAACTACTAATAGACTAGATGACATATTGACATTAGAGTTGCAATCCATATGTTTATACATGGAATTAGCTCCATGTAACTTGAATTCTGTATTCTCCAGAAAAGAAAAAAAAATGTCATCTTAAAGGAATAAACAATAAACAATGCAGAACCAATGGATAAATAACTCCATTACACATTTCACAATGTTTTACAGCAGCAATGCACTCAATTAGACCATATGACATTAGTTTTTTCACATGTTTAAGGAAGCTCTAACTGCAATATTTTAAAGCAACTTGTACATACATGAGTTTTCAAAAGCGTTACTAAGTAGGCAAGAAGATTATAAAACACTTCTTCAACGATATTAACATTTTTATTAAAATGACAAAAGGTTTTCTTAAAAAAAAAAAATAGGAAGGGGTTGGGCTTACCCACAGTCCAAGGGCAGGGCGCTTGGAGCCCAGTCCACAGGGCATACTAGCCAAAGAGTACACATGCCTCCATCTTTACCAACGTTTCCACTGTTTCCTAGACCCCTAGGATGCTTCTCCCAGTGCCTTGACCAACATAGAGATCGAACCCCCTCCCTTAAGGTGAGGAAGTCTGACCCCCACGCCAGTTGAATCCAAGGACGAGGGGTAAAATGACAAAAGGTTGAGATCGATAGGCTGGTAGCTTGGAACAGAGTCCAATGCTTTTTTCTGAAATCCAAGCCCGATCACTATTGTCTACAGTGATTTTGTTTTTTTTATAAAAAATTTTAAGAAAGGAGTTGGGGTTGCCCAAAATCCAAGAGCAGGGCGAAGTCTCATTTCCTCCTAGGTGATACTAATGTTGGGCAAACATAGACACTCAGGAGTTAGGATGCCTCCCCCAACGCTTTGACCAACTCTAAGATCGAACCTTTTACTTTTAGTGAGAGCGTCCAACCCCTTTACCAGTTGAATCCAAGGACAAGGGGTACGTCTACAGTGATTTGTGTTTGAAGTCCATGGGGCCGACTTTGAGCATTCCGCTTGATGGAAACATATTAGGTGATATCTAGATATGTTAAATTTGTGATTTTCTTAGATGGAAGCCCATTGGGCCCTTAATGAAGAACTTCCCTCTTTCATAAGCCTTGAGATTGGCCAATTGTAATTGCCATTAAGGTTCTAATCTAAAAGCCTTTGGGCCTCTAGGTTCAACTGGTAAAAGAGTCGAACACTCTCACTAAAGGGAGGGGATTTGATCCTATAGTTGGTCAAGGCGCTGGGAGAGGCATCATAACTCCTAGGTGCCTAGGTAAATAATAAGGGTAATAGACGGCTTGCCTTGCCCAATATTGGTATCACCTAGGAGGAAGGAAGATTTTACCTTGCCCTTAGATCGTGGGTGAGCCCAACTTCTTCCCTAAAATTTTTATATCAAAAAACAATAATTACAAAAGCCTTTGGTGGATGTGATTTTTTTTTGTTCAAAAAAAAAGTAATGGGCTGTCTAGCGAAGACAATTAGGCCATCTTTGGTGCACAGGAAATTTCAGAAAGCCTCATGGTAGTCAAAATCGCACTTTAAACGCAAAAAAACGCCGATTTTACGTTTTTTTTTCGGGCTAAACGTGTTTCGTGTTGGAAAAAACGCTCCAGAGATAAAAACGGTAAAAACACCGCGATTAAACGTAAAAACGCTGCGTTCTTGCAAAAAAAAACGCAGAGTTTACTAAGGGGGTTAAGTGAAAGTTTTAAAAGTTCTGGAGAGGCACTAAAGTGAGAATTTTCAAACTATTTTGGGGTAGAACTGAAATTTCAAAAACATCTGGGTCCTTTTCTGTAATTATTAAATAAAGATCATTTTACCCCTAATTACACTTAATTCAATACAAATGCTCCTAACTCAACTTAGTACTTAATCATACAATAATGTCCCAAAAAATGCATTAAAAATCCCAATTTAATCATGTAAAATCATATAAAAAAATATGGTTTGATCAATGATAATGTTGGACATTTTGATTGATATTACATTGATCAATATATATGTGTATGATGGCAGGTACCTTACTTTTCTCAAATTTTTTTTATATACATATGCAGGTAAAAACTCCGTTTTATTTTATGATTTTACGTTTTACGATTTTTCATTCTCCTTTCGTTTTTAAGTAAAAACTATGTTTTCACTACCATGGTCCTGCTTCTATTTTTCTACATTATTATTGGAAATCATTTGTTCAGGTCAACGAATTATCACCTGTTCATGCCTAATCTTCTACCATCAATGTGACCATTTGGCAACCACCTCCGACTAGCTGGGTTTGTTTATGTTTGGATTAGCTTTTCAGTAATAGCTTTTACGATTTATGTGATAATTATGTACGAGGGATTTTATCTCGACTTGCGGAAAAATACTTTTGAAACCATGGTTTCAGAATTACCAAACACTCAAAGGGCTATCATTAGCTTGAGATTTTTGGGGTTTGAGAAAGTTTTTCTGGAACCTGATTCTAAGAATTTAGCTGACATGTTGAGGAGCAATTGCAACACTTATACTTGCACCACTATTACCGTCACCTCTATCACCACAACTATTGCCACCAGTTGATCCTTGGTGAGATACTGTGATGATTATGATAAGGCAGTGTGGTGGCTTTTAACTATTTTTTATACAAAAATTATATTAAGGGTAAAATAGACTTTATGTGATATATCAATTTAAAATCATTATTAAGAAAATGACTAATTGTACCTTGCTTAAATATCAAACCATATACTAGAGATGTCATTAATATTGCATCACATTACACTGCACTGCAGGTATAATGAGATCAAATCAAAAGGACCTATATGCGATAGTTGATAATACTGATTTGCGAGGCTGCCATAATTTTGGATTCATAATTGATTTTGGAATATATACAAACACGAGATATCAATAATTTTTAGTTGATAATTGATTTTGACATTGTTACGGACCGGCCCAATAGGCCCAGGTCCAGACCTCGGCCCAACTACGCCTACAACAGGATCTGCGCTATATTAGGAAAGGATCCGAGACCCCCCGGATTTAGGATCTCATCAATGGAGATTCTCCTACAATCATGGGACCAGCCAATCAGCCCCTAACGGCGCAATCCCAGATATGGCTCATTAAGACAGAGATACACACACCAGACTCCTCTATAAATAGAAGGAAACCCTAAACAGGTGCACACATTCTATCTCATGCTCTCTTTACTTTCTGTTACACAGAGCACACACCCCACTCCCCTGGCTTCACACCTTACTCTGTAACACGAACTACATGGACTTTGATCCCTTCAAAGGGTACGTAGGCTCTAGGCTTGACAACCTAGTCAAGTCCAATCTCTGTGTTCTCAGGACAGAACATTGGCGCCGACCGTGGGGATCTATAAACTTCAATCCCCGTGACCACTGATGGTGAGCACTAGAAGCCACACCAGAACCCCCAGCCGGTGGGAGGAGACCCCCAGCCAAGCCAACCACCAGCGGATCAGCCGCCGGAGCAACCGCGGCGACAAAACACCCCCGAAGGGCACGTCATTGACACGGCAACCACCCTTTCGGCAGAGGATCAGCAGCCATTAGGAGCACTCACAGTGGCTCCAACGAGAGACGTCCAGGCAGTTGAAGCCGACGTCCGCATCATTCGGAGGACGTAGGAGTCGTTCCTCCAGCGGCTAGAAAACAAGGAGAAACGAGACGACCTGTAGAGGCAGGCCGACTTTGAAGCCATTAGCCGAATGATCTAGGAAGCGCTCGAAAAAGATCGCCGGCAGGGAAACCGCCGGAGGAACCATAGGCGTGGAAGGAGAGCCCCCGTGGATGATAGCAGTTCCTCGAGCAACTCAGAGCCGAGGAGCACGCGCCGCGGCAACCGTGAACCGGGTCGGAGGACGAGTGAAGAACGAGGCAGATCACGGTCCCCGGAAAACAGAGAGAACCACGGTGTCGGTCTTAACCACACTGATCGGCCTGCAAGAGAGGACTGAGACAGAGAAGAGCCCAGTGTGGAGGATAGAACTCCCCGGACCCGAAGATCACCTCGCCATGGATCCCCCTGTGAATATCGAGTCACGTTCTTGTCGGACTTTGGAAGATCCCCGTTTTCAAGGGAGGCGGCCACAGCCCGTTATCCGAAGCACTTCGATTTGGCCGACCTTCCGAAGTACAATGGAACCCAAGATCCACGCAACCACCTTGATGTGTTCGAAAAGCTGATGTGGTTAGCGGCCCAGTTATCCAGTGTCTTTTCGCGGCCACCCTGCACGGGCCTGCACACAGATGGCTGACCTCTCTCCCGGACAACTCGATCCGGAGCTATGAAGACCTCGGACGCAAGTTCGAGTTGCATTGCGCCACTAGTAAGAAACAGCCAAAGACCACATTCACGCTGAGCAAGGTACAACAGAGGAAAGGAGAGGCCCTACAGAAGTACCTGGATCGGTTCCGCGATGTAGCCATGCAGGTGCGGTCGCTGCTCGAAGACGTCCACGTACACTGCCTAGTCAATGGACTAGATCCTTCATCCCAGCTGGCTCGACACCTATGCAAAAACCCGGTGTACACCTTGACCGAATTCTATACAGAGGCGAAGAAATACCTGGAAATGGAGCAGATGGAAGCGGCCAATGCCGACAAACCTGAACGGACTAGGAAGAACCCGCCCAGTGATGAGGAATGGCCAGGAGGGACGAAGGCCGGCCCCAGAAGACGGAACCGAGAAGGCCGAGCCAAGCCTGACCGAGCCGATCAAAAGGCCAAGTACGATAGCTATACCCCGCTGAATATCCCTCGCTCTCAAGTATGGAAAGAGGTAGCCCAGGCCGAGATGAAGCGGGTGGACAAGCCGAGGCCAATCTGAGGGTGCTCCAGCATGGACCGCTCCAAGTTCTGCAACTTCCACGACTGCCACGGCCATACGACCGATGAGTGCTATGACCTCCGCGACGCTATCGAGAAGTTCGTGAGAGATGGGAAGTTGCGTCAGTATGTGATCAAGACTCAGGGAAGGACGAGTGGCAAGCGCACTGACCGCGGCCGCAGTAGAAGTCCGCCCAAGGAAACTCGGAAGCAGGGGAAGAAGCTGAGGACGGCCTCAGACGATGAATTTCCCAACGTAGATTTCCAGTGCAACGTCGTCAGCGGAGGATTCGGAGGAGGAGGAGACACTGTAAGCCAGCGGAAGAAATACCTCCGCGAGGTACTGACCGTCCGAGACCTCCCCAAGTTCAAGGAGGACCCCAAGAGGCCGAAGCCGCCTACCTTGACCTTCACCGACGAGGAGTTGAAAGACGTCATACCCGGCCACCTAGATGGACTGGTAATTACTGGAACCTTGGTTAATTGCCGAGTTAAAAGAATTTTGGTGGATGCAGGGAGCTCGGCCAATATTATAAGCTGGGATGCCTACAAAAGGATGCACCTCGACAAGGAGGACCTCAAGCCATGCAAAACCACCCTGATTGGGTTCAATGGCAAACAGTCTTTTCCGAAAGGATACATCGACCTCAGGCTGACCCTGGGGACCAAGGAAGCTTTCAAGTCCGAGTGAGTGAGATTCGTAGTCGCCGAATTCCGATCCCCCTACAACATCATCCTGGGCAGACCAACGATCCACAACTGGGACATTCTGGTATCCACCAAACACCAAAAACTTAAGATGGTCAACAATAAAAACCAGATAGTTGTGGTATCCGGAGACCAGAAAGAGTCGAGGCAATGCTACTTTGAAGCTCTCTGGGTCAGGGAAGGAGGACCCTGGTCCCCACCTCGGCTCGGATCCAATGAGCAAGTAGCCGAAGCCAGCTTGGACGAGCGCCCGCGGCAGCAAGTCAACATGGTAGAGCTTGACCTCTGAGAACAGGATAATCCGAGGCTTGAGCCAGAAAGAGAGTTGGAGGAGATAGTGCTAGGCGAAGACCCGTCCAAGACAGCCAAAATTGGTCGAGACATGGAGGACGGCCTAAAGGCTATTATGATTCGCTTCCTAAGGGAGAACCAAGACGTCTTGCATGGACCTCGGTCGAAGTACCCGGCATCGACCCCCACTTTTGCTGCCACAAGCTTGACATATGGCCGGGATCAAGACCAGTGGCACAGAAGAAGAGGAACATTACGGACAACAGGAAGAAGGCCCTGGAGGACCACGTAGAGGAGCTCCTAGCGGCCGATTTCATCCGAGAGGTGCAGTACACCACTTGGCTCTCCAACGTAGTGATGGTCCTCAAACCTAGCGGCAAATGGAGAGTCTGTGTCGACTACACCAATCTCAACAGGGCCTGCCCAAAGGACTCCTACCCGATGCCTAACATCGATAAGCTTGTGGACAACTTGGCCGGGTAACAACTCCTCTCCTTCATGGATGCCTACTCCGGTTATAACCAGATCGCCATGCATCCAAACGACCAAGAAAAGACCGCCTTTATGACTGATAAGGTGAATTACTGCTACAACGTCATGCCTTTTGGATTGAAGAATGCCAGGGCAACCTACCAAAGGATGAAGAACCGGGTTTTCGAGGATCAGATTGGGTGCAACATAGAGGTCTACATAGACGACATGATCGTCAAGTCGAAACTTCCAGAAGACCACATCCGGGACCTAGAATAGACGTTTGAGAAGTTAAGAAGACATCGAATCAGGTTGAACCCGGCCAAATGTGCCTTCGGAGTTCCGGCTGGGAAATTCCTAGGCTTCATGCTGACCAACAGAGGGATCGAAGCCAACCCGGACAAATGTAAGGCCGTGCTCGACATGCAGTGCCCGAGGACCAAGAAGGAGTTACAGCAGCTAACAGGCCGACTAGCCGCCCTGACGCATTTTCTACCAAAGTCGGCGGAGAAAGCCCTACCTCTCTTCAAGTTGCTGAAGAAGGAAACCTGAGGTGGCTGGAACCCAGACTGTGACGCCGCCTTCTCAGAATCAAGAGATGTTTGGCAACCCCGCCGGTTCTTACCAAGCCGGACAACGGGGAGACCTTATTCCTCTACCTGTCAATCGGCAACGAAGCCGTAAGCGCCGCCCTAGTAAAGGAGTCTGAAGCCGGGCATACACCCATATACTTCATCAGCAAGGCCTTACTGAAAGAGGAGCTTTATACCCAAGAGGGGGGGGTGAATTGGGTATAATGAAAATTTTCGACAACTTGTTCTGTTTTTACACTTTCAGAACAGGGCAGAACAGAGGAGATAGAGAGAAAAGCTTTGCACACAACGATTTATACTGGTTCGGTCCTTTCTCTGACCTACATCCAGTCCCCAAGCCTCACCTGGGATTTTCAATCCACTATAATCAAATATTGATTACACACTCTGTACTAAGAGTTGTTCTCTCACTAGAACACACTCCCCCTTACAAGTTGTAATCAATACACCCTAACTACCAAGTCCCCTGACTTGTAGTTATCACAATCAGTAGATGATTTACAAGATGATAATTCTCTCAAAGAGTAGATAGAATAAACACTGAAGTACAAAGTATCAAATTGATACTATTACAGATAAAAGCTGAACACAATAAATGACACTTAATAAATTTTCGCTCTCAGTTGGTGTATCAGCTTGAGAAGAAGTTAATGCTCTCTATTTATAGGCAGAGAACATTAAATGACCGTTGTAAGATGATTCCAACCGTTGGAAGTGATTAGCTTGGGTTCTGGTCATCTTCTCTTTCTAAATTTCTGCTAATCCAAGTCTTAATGAAGTCTGATGTGGCTCTCTGAGAATTTGCCCGTTGGAGATGGCTTTACTTGTTGTAGTAAGCATTCTTCAACGTTTAGAAGGCGCGCTCAGATGGATTAGCTGAGAATAGGTTGATTTGCAGAAGTGCATTTAATGCACTGAGCACCTTTTTGCTTTTTGTCTTTGATCTCAATAATGTTCATCTGTGGTTGCTGAAATTCACTCAACAGACTTGTTAAACATAGCTAGGAATATGATTGAATGAATTATGGAAGCAATAAGATCAAACAATAATGATTTGCAAATTCGTGTAATTCAAACACCAATTTTGACCGTTGTATACCGCGGTAAGTTCCTCTATACTGGAGTATGCCACTGTGCATACTGCAGTATCCAAGGGCTTACTGCAGTAAACAACTTCCAGAGACAAAAGCCTCGCGAAATGATTTTGAAAGATATCCTCTATACTGCGGTATCCAACTAGTATACTGCAGTATACGAGTTTTTGTCAAAGAGAAGAGACCCCGTGATTGCCCAATACTGCAGTATGGAAACCTATACTGCAGTATGCAATGGTTATGAAATTTAAAAGCCTTCCGTGAGAGCCTTTACTGCAGTATGCAACTCCATACTGCGGTATTTACTTGAGTGAGAAAATTTGGTTGCTCTCGGGTTGGCCCTATACTGCAGTATGTCATCCTATACTGCGGTATAGACTTGTTTTGAAAACATGGTTTCTCTCTGGAAGTCCCTATACTGCAGTATACATAGATATACTGCGGTATGGACTTATTTTGAAAACACGGTTGCTCTCTGGAAGTCCCTATACTGCAGTATACATAGCTATACTGCGGTATGGACTTACTTTGAAAACACGGTTGCTCTCTGGAAGTCCCTATACTGCAGTATACATAGCTATACTGCGGTATGGACTTACTTTGAAAATACGGTTGCTCTCTGGAAGTCCCTATACTGCAGTATACATAGCTATACTGCGGTAAAGACACCTATACTGCAGTATTGAGTAATCCCGAAAGATTATCTCCTTTCTGGAAGACTCTATACTGCAGTATGCAAAGCCATACTGCGGTAAGCAACTATCAGATGATGTTCAAAGGTTCTTGGAAACTTCATAACATGTTTTACAATTGTTGTTAATCATCAAAACACATTGAGAACTAACACTTACAAAGCTCTGAACTCCGGTACCAGAAACTGGAGAAAGTAGCTTTTGCCTTACTCACCGCGGCACGAAGACTCCGGCCTTATTTCTAGGGGCATCGGATCGTGGTACGAACTAGCCAGCCGATCTGACAGGTTCTCCACAAGCCTGATTTGGCCGGAAGAATGACCAATTGGGCCATAGAACTGTCCGAGTTCGACATCACATTTGAAGCCCGACAGACGATTAAGTCCCAGGCACTCACGGATTTCATCAGGGAACTCACCCCGGCCACCTCCAATGACGAGATTTGGAAGGTCTACGTGGATGGTTCGTCCAACGCAAAGGGCAGCGGTGCAGGAGTCATCGTGGAAAGTCCGCAAGGGGTAGCCACCGAGCACTCTCTTCAGTTAAAGTTTCAGACCTCCAATAATCAGGCTGAGTACGAGGCCCTGCTGGCCGGACTGCTTCAGGCAAAGGACAATGGCGCCCAACGGGTAAAGGTTTTAACCGACTCGCAACTCGTCGCAGCTCAGATTGATGGCACCTATCAGGCAAAAGGCCCACTCATGGCCAAATACCTGAACCGGGCCAAAGAACTCATGGCCGAATTCGAAGAGGTGACGGTGTCCCACATCCCAAGAGAGGAGAACGCCCAAGCCGACATCCTCTCTAAGCTGGCAAGTACAAAGGGGACGGATAACCACAGGACCATGATCCAGCAAAATCTGACCGAGCCGAGCTGCATCATGGCCATCTCAGCAGGCCTCGACTGGAAGAAGCCGATAGAAGACTACCTCGAAAGGGGAATCATCCCTACCGACACCACCGAGGCCAAGAAGCTGATCAGAGAGGCCACCCTCTACGCCATGGTTGATGACCAACTATACAGAAAGGGGCTCCATTGCCCGATGATGAGGTGTCTCGGTGATTCTGAGGCAAAATATGTGCTGGCCGAACTCCACGAAGGTAGCAACGGCCACCACATGGGGGGAAAGCCCTCGCCAGAAAGGCCCTACGCGCCGGCTATTATTGGCCTACCATGAAGCATGATGCTATGGAAAAAGCCAAGACATGCGACAGCTGCCAGAAACATGCTAGGATCATATGGCCGCCGCCCTCAAAATTGAAGGGGATGCCAGCCCCCTGGCCCTTCTACAAGTGGGGCATGGACATCCTCGGACCGTTTCGGCCAGTGCAGGGGCAATGCCGATGGCTCATAGTCGCGGTAGACTACTTCACCAAATGGATCGAAGTAGAGCCCCTCGCCACCATAACCTCGGCCAGAGTGATAAGGTTCTTCCGGCACAACATCGTCTCCCGCTTCGAAATACCAGCCGAGGTCGTCACGGACAATGGCACCCAGTTCATGGACCATCGTTTCCAAGCGCTAATGTCCAACCTGGACATCAAGCAGCACTTCGCATCCGTGGAACACCCTCAGTCAAATGGCCAGGCTAAAGCCGCCAACAAAGTCGTCCTGGATGGGCTGAAGAGACGAATGTTGCAAGCTGATACCAGCTGGACCGACCAACTCCACAGCGTCCTGTGGGGATATCGGACGAGCGTACAGTCTTCGACCCAGGAAACACCCTACAGGCTAACCTATGGATGCGAGGCAATGATCCCGGTTGAAATCTGACAGCCATCCTGGAGAAAGGTTAGAGCCAGACAGGAAGGGCAGGAGTCGAACGACGACGCCTTGAGGACAGACTTGGACCTCATTGACGAAATCCGAGTCACGGCGCACTGCCGGGAACTAGCCGCCAAGCAGCTACTCGCGGTTAAGTACAATAGAAAGGTCCGACCCCGGTCCTTCATCCGAGGCAACCTAGTACTCCGACGGGCCGACATAGGCAAGCCAATCAAAACTGGGAAGGGCCCTACCGGATTAAGGAAAAGCTCGACGGAGGAGCATATACCCTCGAGACTTTGGCTCGAAAGCCAATCAAAAGAACTTGGAATGCCGATAAGCTGAAGATCTACTATAGCTAGACCTCTTCTCGGCAGTGTTTGTTCGCTTTATGAATTTTTCATTGAGTGTGTTTCCTTATCGTTACCTTCACTTTAAATCCAAGTTATGTCGTTTCTGATTATTATGCTTTGTAAAGCCCCTCAGGGCTATTTCTTATCAATACAGGATCCCGTTGCGGAGATTTACGAATGTGCACAAAGTTCGCGTAAGCATGACGCCGAAGCCATGAAGCTCGGCCAAACGCAATAAGGCCGAGGCAAAGAAGCCCGGCCAAGAAGCCGAAAGCCGAGGCCATTAAGCCCGGCACCGGCAAAAGGCACCGAGGTCGTATACCCGGCCGCTAACAAAAACATCTAGATGTATGAAACCGGCCGTTGTACTCCGACAGGCACTGGTTAGAGCCCAGCAAAGGCACCATACGTGACCCTTCGTGAAATTGACGCGTCAACGCTCGCCCGGCTAAGCAAGCAGCTTGCCATGCCGACCCTAATCAGGTCAAAATGTCCGACCCTAGGCCGACGAAGCCTTGGTTAGACACGTGATAGTCCTGCCCTTACGCCAGTTAAGTTTAATCTGACTACGTGAAAGTTGGAGCTCGACTACTAGAAAGTCGGGCCGAGGCAGTACGGTCAGTTATGCCTGATGAGGCTGAAACAAGACAACCTTGCCCCCAACCTTCCACACACTAAGTGTGGTAGAGTAACGACGACCTGTATTCATACGGCCGATAACCACCCGGACCTAGACAAAAGAGTGATAAGCTTACCCATTGTCTAAGTTATCTAAACGCTCACAAGCCGACGCTTATGCAAACCAAGGCGAAAGGATGAAGATGGAACATAAACCATTCATCGCCTAAGGTAGCTAAGCAAGCTCGGAAATACAATAAAAGGATGATGAACATTAAAATCATTCATTGCCACCCACGGGCAAAAGGATGGTAAATATTTCAATCGTTCATTACTGTCAAAAGTTTACACAAAGTGGCACCAAGGCCAAAGTCAAGCAAAAAATTACAAGGGCCCCAACGCCCCAGAAATAACAAAAGAAAAAACCAAAACGAAGCTAGGACTGGGAGTCAGGTCCGACGTCGGCATTCTTCGCCTTGAAACCCTCAGCGTCGGCGGCATCTTCCTCCTCATCCTCGG
This sequence comes from Acacia crassicarpa, assembly GCA_034222035.1. Lineage (NCBI taxonomy): Eukaryota > Viridiplantae > Streptophyta > Magnoliopsida > Fabales > Fabaceae > Acacia > Acacia crassicarpa. The sequence goes on from JAWXYG010000011.1 coordinate 38,690,622, forward strand.
CAAGATCCTCAGCAGCTGGCGGCTCAAAAGGAAGGAAGGACCCGTCTTCCGGCACAAAGGCGCGATGGTCGTACCCATCCACATTGAGCTTGGCCCCAGGATTGAAGTGCCGGATTTGGAGCAGAGCCTGCTTAAAGCACCCTTCGGCGGTCTGCACCAGGGCGTCAGAAAGTTCCCGGGAAGTCACCTTCTCTGCACGAACGGTCTTCTCGAGCGCCTCCTTCTCGGCAGCCAGAGTAGCGAGCTGTTCTCCCAAAGCCTCGGCCGCAGCCAGGCTCTCAGACATCCCTTGTCGAGCCCGAGCATACTCCTCGGCCACCGAGTCGGCATGCTCTCGGGACAGCTGGAGCTCTCGATCAGCCTTCACCGCCGAAGCCTTGGCGGCATCCCGCTCCGCCCTAGCCGCATCCCGCTCAGCCTGGGCCTCAGCCAGCTCAGTCTTAGCCGCCCCCAGCCCGGCTCTGGCCTTATCACGCTCCGCCCAGGCTGCAATAAGCTCGTCCTCGAAGGAACTGGCCCTCGCTTTGACTTCGGCCAGCCCCCTCTTCAGTTCTGTAGCAGCTGCAGCCTGGGGCTTCAGCTCGGCCTCCACTTTCTTCAGCCTAACAACCTCGCCCTCCGCTCGAGCATAGAGGTTCCGCACCATCCACAGAGCCTGGAGATACCCCACCGACCGGATCAGCTCCGTCTGGGCCACCTGTAGCCGGTTCACGGCGTCAGGAGATAAGGGGCGACCACCCTCCAGGAAGTGCCAAGGCAGAAGGAAGGCCACGTCCACCTCGGGGACCACCCCGTGATCCCACAAGAAGCTGCGGGCAAAAACAGAAGAAGGACCCGTCGGCGGAGGTGAAGAAGGGCGAATCCGTACTGGGGAAGACCTGGGCGATGGCAAGCTGAAAGGAGAGAGTGTCTCCAAAACATCATCATCGGAGATGACCACGTCCTTCCCCTTGGGAGCCGGAAACACTGGGACAACTTCTTCCCGCTCAAAACCTTGGGGCTCGACGGTCGGGAGGGGACCAGCAACAGTAACAACCTCCTGACTCCCCAGAGCTGAAGTCCCCACCACAGAAACAGACTGGGAAGCCTTGGCGGAAGAAGGACCCTCAGCAGCGGAGCCCTTTGCCTTCTTTGATGCTGAGGCGGCGGGGGCACCGGCATCAGCCGAAGCCGCCCGCTTCTTCTGGCGGCTGGAAGGCGCGGCGGCAGCCCTTGACAGCCGAGCATACAGGGGCAGGGCATCCATAGTCCTAGCTGAAAACAACGAAAGACGAAATAAGCCCAGAAATTCAGAAAGAAGAATTCAAAGTTAAACATAAAGACAGAAAGACCTACAGGTAAGGGGCAAAGGCTCGGAGGCATCCCTCGAGATAAAGCAGGCCGCGGTCTGAACCCCATACTTCTCCACAAAGGCGGTCAGCCTAGGGATATAGGGGACGGTCTCAGGCAGCAGATGGTCATCGTCTACCAAATAGGACGTCGACGATTTCTTATAATGCCCCTTCTCCCAGTAGAGGGGGAACCACCATTCCACATTCGGGCCCCCAGCCCTGTCCAAAAACCATGGCTGCTGGCCGGGTACGGCCACTACCTTAAAGAAGGCATTCTTGAACCGCTTGAAGGAGTCCGAGAAGGCCCCCATCAACTTCCTATCCGGCATGTTTCTGAGCGAAACCAGCCCTTTGAGCTTATCGCCCTCCCTGGGCAAACCGGGGGTGAAGGGGCAGAAGTAATAGAAGAAGAGGTTGGTGGTACAAGGGATAGGGATCGGGAAGGAGCCGCATAGCTTCTCGAAGGCCACCAAGCAGGCCCATCCATTCGGATGAAGCTGCGATGGCGCGAGGTTAAGGTAGGCCAGAGTCGACATCTGGAACGCGGTAAAAGGAAAGCGGACCTCAATCCGGGTATACACGTCCTGGTAAAAGTTGAAGAAGTTCGGCATCCCCTCTTAGCGGGCCGAGCACACCGGCTCCCCTGCCCCCATGGGAGCGTACGGACAACCCTCTAACTCGGATAGCTGGAGTCGGGCAACATCGGCCTCGGACATAAGGGACAGCGTCAGCAGCGTCTCGAACGAGACCTAATCGAAGCGCCGGCGCAAGGCCTCTGGCGGACTAGAGGAGCCCGAACCCTCTGGCTCAGAATGCCGCTTGGAAGATTGGGATTTAGGAGCCATAAATAAGCCTATATGAAAATAAACAAAGCTGGTATTAGCAAAGAAGCAGAAATACCCGGCATAGATACAGTAGCAGGCAAAAAAGGCGACGGACTCGGACGAACGGGGACACGAGAAGGGGCAGCCGGGGCAGACCAATGCCGACACAAGCCAAGCACGGCAGAAGCCTTAGCATCTCCACTGCAAGCCATCAACGCAGAAGCCTCCGCCAGGCAATCCCAGCAAGGGCCGAGATACCCTTCCGGGGCAGACGCCGGACGGACGGCAGAAGGACCCTCGTAGAAACTTAAAGGCTGAGCCATCACCACCGGCGGGCCAAATCCAGAAGAGGAGCCTACACCGGCCCCACCGGGGGATCCTAGAGGAAGTGCGTGCATTTGTGGCCGGAAAGGACGGTGAGGAATTGGGACCGAAACCCTGGCTGAAGCAAGACGAGCCCCAACCCGTCCGGGACGAGCGACGCCACCCCAGCGCAAAGGATCCAAAATCCCCATAGCAGGTGGCTCACCCCCAAGCACCCAGTAAGTGGCCCGCGAAGGGCGTGCGCGAAGGAGTATTTCCTCCTCCGGCGTTAACGGCGCCCTCGCTCTCGAAACATCTCCGCCTCTCACCATAACTAGAAACCTAAGGTACTAACAGCAAGTGGTTCATAAGGAAGGGAGACGAATTCTGGGTACAATCAAACGAGGGAAACCCAGAAATGTAGAAGAACGATGACCCAAGCAAAAATAAACGGTAAAGTAAAGGAAAATACCGAACAAAATGGCAGTAGAGAGATGGAATACCTGTGTGAAGGAGATGAAAAGAACCGGAACACTGGTAAACGGCGAAAAGCTTCGCACAAGGGGAAAACCTCTCTGGACTCCGGGAGAAAAGCGAAAGTATCTGAAAAGAAGACAAATAGCGGGAAAAGCTGAAAAGAGAAGAGAAGAGGGCTATTTAAAACCCAGCACAGGGATGCTACGGTCTATTCCCGTACAGACGTGACGGGATTGGGGTAGCACGACGCAAGCGAAATAAATGCGCACTAACCTTGAAAAGCGAGGGGACGCGGCGGTTGCAGAGCACACCCAATGGAGACCTGACAGCTGTAAACCCGTAATGATGGCACGATAGGGGCAAATCCCAAAGCATTTGGAGAATCCCAAAAGGCAAAAGAGCCAGAAACCCGGGAAGGACGAACAACCGCCCGATCAAGAACGAACCTGGCGTTCTAGGCAGGACAAAGACAGGTTAAGCCGACCACAGCTCCTGACCGGACTAATGGCCACGGCACCCAAAAGCCGACTCAGTCTAGACAAAGGACCTCGGCCATAAAGGGGACCGGGGGCATTAAACACCTCGGCCGTCCAGAAGCCTGAACAACCAAGCTGGGGGGCAACTGTTACGGACTGGCCCAATAGGCCCAGGTCCAGACCTCGGCCCAACTACGCCTACAACAGGATCTGCGCTATATTAGGTAAGGATCTGAGACCCCCTGGATTTAGGATCTCATCAATGGAGATTCTCCTACAATCATGGGACCAGCCAATCAGCCCCTAACGGCGCAATCCCAGATATGGCTCATTAAGACAGAGATACACACACCAGACTCCTCTATAAATAGAAGGAAACCCTAAACAGGTGCACACGTTCTATCTCATGCTCTCTTTACTTTCTGTTACACAGAGCACACACCCCACTCCCCTGGCTTCACGCCTTACTGTGTAACACGAACTACGTGGACTTTGTTCCCTTCAAAGGGTACGTAGGCTCTAGGCTTGACAACCTAGTCAAGTCCAATCTCTGTGTTCTCAGGATAGAACAGACATGTATATGGTTTTTTGGTTTTGAGTTTACGATTACTTTAGGCATGTATAAAAGGGTTTGGATTTCAAGAAAACCAATTTTCTTGGATTGAATTTATATTCAATTATATATGGTAAAACCTTGATTTTATTAAAAGTGTTCCAAACATACTTAATGCTAAAATATATTTTTGATATAAAATAGTGTTATAGCCATAAGCTATTCAAAACGATTTATCATAAGCAATTGTTATAAATTAATTTTATAAATTATAATTTAAGAAAATCAGTTTTAAGCGCAACACACATAATGACACAAGAGAATCAGGTTTTAATTATAAGCATCACTAATTTCCTAACAAGGAAAAAGAAGCATCTCTAATCATAAATAATGATGACAAGAAACGAAGAAACTTTTCTTTGGGTTGGAAAATTCCAGTAATGCCCCCATCAAAGAAAGTGACTCTGATGGAAGCAGTTGCATCCACTCAATTGTGGTAACCACGTAATGACAAGAAGCAAACAACTTAATTTAAATTAATAATAATAATAATTATTATTATTATTATTTTTTAAAAAAAAAAAGTGTAGCCCATAATTGTGAAACTCCACCATAAGACCAAAAGAAGACCCACATTTTACATCATTGTTTTGCATTTTGCTCTGGACCCATTTGTTACACGGAAGGTAGGCTGAAGGAAAGGGAAGATTACATATCTTCAATCACAGAACATGTTTGGTAGCAGCACGCCAGCACCTTCCCGGAAATTATCTTCCAACAACCTTTGATCTTTCCTTAAATGTAGGAACCTCCATTCCATCTAAAAATGGAGGGAAAGTTCAAATCTTCCCGGGAGACTAAAAAATTGGACAGAAATGCCCTATAAAAAATCACATCTCTTGCGCCAGTGTTGCAGATTTCATCACATCTTCGATTTAGTCGCCCCATCTTCTGGGTTATACATTGAGCTTTATTGAGCATAAATTTTTCTCTTCTAGACTCTCGGAGGTGTGCCTGTTGTGTAATTTTCTCCTCTGGGATGGAGATTCGACATTGTTGTCAACAAATGGTTGTTAAAGAGAATTTTGCAGGCCTGGGTGTTTCTATTTTTGGTTGTATATATTGCTTTTTTGTCTACACTTGTGTCCTCTTTTGTTAATTAAAATTATTCTTTTAATTTTTTCCTTCTTCTCGAATTCAAAGCTGGTTTAATACATTACTCATCTTTTGATCTTCTTATTTGGACCCTCCTTGGGGTTCTGGGCATTTGGGTTTTGATGTTTCGGGTGCTTGTGTGTGAATGACTGTTGTTGTCCTGTTCTGATATGAACTGATGCAGAAGTTTGGTTACTGTCAAAATTTTGGTTCAAACGCGTTCTCACTTTAGTGTATTACGTTTGAACTTAACACCATCGTTCGAACGTATGTTTAAATCAGTCAAATCATTTTCTCCATTTTTTACTATAGGGGCATAATGGGAAGAAGTGAAGGTCGCAATGAAGGAGAGGGCGCCAGTGACCATTGACAAAAGTGAAGGTCACAGATGAGAGTGAGGAAGAAGGTCGCAGATGATGAGAGCAATGAAGATGGTGTGGTTGTTTTATTTTTTAGGGGCATTATTGGTATTTTACCTCTTCTTCTCACTTAACCAACTTCCGTTTTTTCCTACCAAACATTTTATTTTTCCTTAACTAACTTCCTTTCCCTAGTGTACCAAACGACTTACATTTTTAAAGTTCCCTCCTAATCTTCCATTTCATTCCTTTCCTTTCCTTTCTTTCCCCAAATCTTCTTTATAACAAACGGGGCTCAGTTTCAGTTTGGGTCACAACTTCCATCATTTCAGTGGGCCCAGAACAATCATGTTCGATCGTTTATTGCTGAAACTCAGATTCCTCCACTCCTCCCCCTCACATCATTACCTTTTTACCCTTTGATTCTTTTTACAGGAAAAACCATCAAAACTATGTTGTTCAAAACAATAGTGTAAAATATCTATTTTTATTTTTTTATATCATCATATGTATCTACTTAAGGATTCGTGACTGCCCCTCTTAAGATAAGTGTCTCCTTTACGACTCGAATTTGAAACCTGAAAGAATTTATAGGGGCATTATACCGATAGACAAACTCTATGTTGGTCAATTTATCGACAATCCAGACTAATCTGGATTAAGGCGGTAGAAACACTGGGCGAAAAAGTTCTACTACCAAGTATTTAACATTATTGCATTCTCAAAACTCGAACTCGATACTTTTGGTTAAGTTGGAACAATATATATTTTTATTTCGGGATAAGTGTCTTATTTACCATGGAAGTTTTCACTCAGGAGCATTGGGTGGACAGAAGTTTTATTTTATTTTTTATTTTTATCAAAATTGCCACAGAAGTTTACAAAAGATAGCATTTTTGCCCCTATATTAAGTTTAACTGAGTACACACGTGGTACGCCACCTCATCAATCAAATAAGAGTTAAATATCATTTTTGCCTTGAAAGTTTTGGCTGAGGGGCAATTTTGCCCCGTAAATTTACAAAACATAGCAATTTTGCCCTTTTGTCCTCCAATATTAAATTTGACTATTAAATCAGTCAAAGAATACACATATCATGCCTTGAAAAGTCTAACTTGGAGTCAGAGAGGGAGATCCTTGAGACGTTGAGCTCAAGGCAGCTAGAATTTGTGAAGCTGAACTGGTCAAAGGGACTGAAAGGTCTGTCGCAAAACCCAGAGGAAGAATCACTTATGATCTAAGCAAATGAAATGCAAAACGAGAAATGAATTGTCTCAAAAATTGGTTCAATAAGACAAATCAATAATGAACCAATTTTTGGAACAATTAATGTCTCATTTTGTGTTTCATTTGCTTAGATCATAAGTGATGCTTCCTCTGGGTTTTGCGACAGACCTTTTAGTCCTTTTGACCACACCTTGAGCTTAACGTCTCAAGGATCTCCCTCTCTGACTCCAAGTTCGACCTTTTCAAGGCATGACATGTGTGTTCTTTAACTGATTTAATAGTCAAATTTAATATTGGGGGACGGAAGGGCAAAATTACTACGTTTTGTAAACTTCCATGGCAAAATTGCTCCTCAGAGAAAACTTCAAGGGCAAAAATGATACTGAACTCTTATTTGATTGATGAGGTGGTATGTCACATGAGCACTTAGTTAAACGTAACGGTCAAAATTAACGAAAGGGTAAAATTGATACGTTTTATAAACTTCCGTGGCAATTTTGATTTTTAAAAAAAAAAAACTTCCGTCCACCCAATGTTCCTGCGCAAAAAACTTCAGTGGCAAATAAGACCCTTATCCTTTTTATTTTTAAATATAGACCCTTCTTATAAAGAGATGAAAGATAATGTGTGAAAAATTATTGTAAAGAAATAATGAATAATATATATTTAATAAGGAAAAAAATAGTTTCAAATTTCAAACAAAAAAGATAACCACTCCCATAAAAAAAGATTGTTCTCAGTAGTGATTTCAGAATATATATTTCTCCTAATATTTATTGTTTATTAATGGTATTTACTATAGTTTTAATCGAAATATAAAAATCTTTTGGGCAAAATTATACATTTCTCCCGATGAACTTTATATTATTGATAGATAATCTCCTTAAACTTTGAAATTTTGATATGAATCCCCCTAAACTTTTACGTTTATGCTGATAAGTAAATCCACCACCAGTAGTTTTGGGTTTTTTTTTTTTCCTTTCCAGAAACTAGTAATTTTGTTTCTTACTTATCTACACATATATATTAAAGTTTAGGCAGCTTATATGCATGGTTTTTTTGTACCTTGCTTATATGCAAATAATTTACTCCTTTAAATTTAAATGAAATTCTATTTTTATTCTTTGTTTAAGTCGGCAATTTTAAAATGTCAACTCAGCAAATTTAAAATGCTGACATATTTTTTTTAGAAGATTGATTGTAAAATTAAAATATAAAAGCAATTATATTAAAAAATTAAAATTTGGATATGTTAACTTTTTTTGCTCAAGATATGTTAAGTTGATAATCATCATTTTTCGTTAATAAAATTAGTATTAACTTAGAAGGATGAAAAATACACTCCTTAAAATTAAAAGACTGAAACAAAATCTCATGTAAATTTAAAAGATCAAAAGTAAACTTTAGCCTTTATTTAATTAACCTAACTATCCCCTTATGTTGTAAATCATACACACCACCAAACAATCATTCGGCGTGCTTAATTTTTTCCCTCCCTTTTATTTAATAATGTTTACATGAACATAACTGAAGTCATGAAACCAAGAAATCAAATGGAAAGCTATTGTAAAATATTTAAAAATGGAAAGCTAAGGTACAACATCCATCTTTCTTATTCAAGTATCTACTAGTGCATAAATGGTCTTTAATATACAGGTTAAAAAGGTCATTTTACACTGGTTTCTCAACTAGTAGTGTAGCTGTATATAGTCGGTGTAGATTAATATGAGGAATTTCTTGTTTATAGGTATATATACATGTGCATAAAATATTGGAATTCTTATGTCTTTTTTTATATAATAAAATTTTAGGAAGGGGGTTGGGCTCACCTACAACCCAAAGGCAGAGCAGAATCTTCTTTCCTCCTAGGAGATACTAATGTTGGGCAAGGCGGGTTGTCTATTACCCTCAGGTATGAACCTAGGCACACAGGAGCTAAGATGTCTCTCCCAACGCCTTAACCAATTCCAAGATTGAACCCTTTCCCTTTAGTAAGAGCAATGTTTTGGAACCCGGACCGGACCGGCCGGTTCGAACCGGAAACCGGCGAACCGGACGGACAACCGGTCCGAGTTGAGGAGGAACCCAGGTTTCCGAGTTGACCCGGGTCAACTCGGTCAACTCGGCCTAACCCGGCCGAGTTGACCGACTCACAAAACTAAAAAAAAAAAAATTCTGTCGACTGAAGAAAGGAGGACGAATGTCGACGTTTAGAGAGAGAGATGGAGAGAAAGAACAAACGGTGATGTTGACGGAGGTCTAGATCCATCCATGGCGGTGAGTTTCGTCGGCTGCGGTGCCTCAAATTTGCTGGAAAAGGTGAAGAACATGTGCAGATCAAAGATTTGTTTGGGTTGCTATTTTCACCTTTTAGTAGATCAAAGAAGAAGAAGCAGATCAAGCATTTGATACGATTTTTTGGGTTATGGCGGAGGAAGGAAGGACGGCAGCGAGGGAGAGAGAGAGTGAAGAAGAAGAGATGAAGCGGTGGAGAGATGAACTGTGAAAATGTTTGAACCTGAGGCGTTTGGCTACGGTGGGGTAAAAGAATGGCTTAATTGGTGCAATTAATGGGATGTGATTGGAGATGTACGATGGCTTAATTGGTACAGTTTGCTTTACTCTGTGACTGTGAGTGTGAAGTCGTGAAGCATGAATAAACTCAATAAAGATTGAAGAGACGTTTTGCAAGCTCGAGAAAGGACTGTGATCTTTTTTTTTTTCAAGAAAAAATCACTATAATTTTAAACATCCCCCAAATGTGTATAAAATATTTTTTCTTATAAAAATAAAAATAGTTTTACCTATTTTAATAAAAATTATATTTTTAATTAATACCGGTCTGACTCCGGTTTGACTCCGGTCTGACCCACTGACCCTTAACCCAATAGTCCTACCAGTTTAATGACCGGTCCGGTTTTCAGAACCTTGGGTAAGAGTGACTATGAGGAATTAATGCACATGCTCTTTGTTTTCTGGATTGGAAGTGGCGCATTTAACTTATTCTGAATTTATAAGGTTATGTTTGGTAAAATACGGGTGAAGATTATTGGGATGAAAATGGAATAGGAATGCCGAAAATTATTAGATTTCTTTGGTATGATGGGATATCAGCCTATAAATCATTCCATACTTGATGCAATGGGAATATTGTCATATTGTCAAAAAATTTCCCTAATATTAATGATACAAAAAGCCACTAGAGTCATTCAAATAAGGGCTATTTTAGTCATTTTGATTTTATTTATCCCCATTTTTTATTAATTTATATCATATGGAACACATTTTCTTTTTATGTTTTTTTTAATTGACGGCTTAGTTTGGACTAAACAATTGTTTTTATGCTTGAGTTTTTTTTTTTTTATTACAAAGAGGAGGGGAAACCCTCAAACTATTCTACTACAAATATCAAAAAGTAACCTATCCTTATTCAGGAATTTGGCTAAATGACCAAAAGAGGCATGAAATTGATGAACCCCAGGCCATACATCAAAAGCCTGTTTCGCCACATAATCAGCAGCCATATTTATCTCCCTTGGGACCCATTGTACAAGTACCTCCCAGTCTCTGTTTAGGATACTTTTAACCTCCCTAACAACCTCCCCTACGGACTGAGATTCTTGGATCGGACCATTTATCAACTCAACAACTTCCCTGGCATCAGATTCCAGCACCACCCTTCGCTCGCCCAAATCCCAGCACATTTTCATCCCAAACAAAACCGCCCATACCTCAGCAGTGAAACTATCAGCAGGCATCGCCGCTTTAAACATGAACCCCGCCTTAAGAGCACCATACTCGTCTCGGAGCACTCCTCCACCTGTTGCAACTTGGTCTTGTGAACACGCGCCATCCACATTCAACTTGACCCAGCCTTGGCATGGCGGCGACCATGAAATGCTTCTTGGTTGCTCCGGTCTACCATTAAGATTGACCCCTTTCAGCATGAGACTCGCCTTAGACATCGTTTCAACGATAGATCTCGCTCTGTGCATAATGGAATCATTACTCGGGCATGTATTCTTGAAAATTCTGGCATTCCTACGTTGCCATATAAGCCAACACACCGTCGAAAAGAGCTCGCTCCATCCCTCTTTCCCACGGTTACGACCCCTTTGTATGTTTTTACTAAGCCACGGTTGCCTCTCTAACTGAAAGAACCTACTCATGAGACTAGGACCACCCACCAGCATCCATAACTTCCTCGTTTCACTGCAGTCTCGAAGCACATGGATCAAGCTTTCAGAGTCATCACCACACCAGGGGCAGCGACCATCCCCCCATGCCCCTGAGAACCCGCACCTCATTAGTGAGGAGTTTATTGTGCAGAGCAAGCCACATAAACGCCTTACATCAAGGCAAGGTGCGCAGCTTCCAGACCCATTGCCACTCTCGTGCCACTTCCTCCTGGTTCTCAGATAAAACTCGATATGCTGACTTAACACTAAATTCCCCATTCCTCTCATGCTTCCACTGAACCGTCTGCGACCCATCATCCACAAGGGAACCCTCCATTACAGCTTCCCATGACTTCTTAATACCCGACCAGGCATTAGATCCCAATCTTGCACAATTGATTGTTGGTACCAAGTCATCTCCACATTTATATTTGCTTCTCAACACCTTCACCCAGAGATCATCTCTCCTTTTCATCATGTTCCATCCCAACTTCATCATATAGGCCTGATTCTGGCGATACAAGTGTTTCATCCCCAACCCTCCATTCTTCTTTGGTTTACAAACCGTATCCCAATCCACAAGATGCATTTTCCGTTTCTCTTGAGTAGAGCCCCATAAGAAACTCCTGTTCTGCTTTTCAATCTCCTCACACGTCCCTTTCGGTAAAGCTACAGTTTGCATCGTATACCCTGGAATGGCCGATGTAACAGCTGAGACAAGCGTAGCTCTGCCTACCAGAGACAACGAAGTAACCTTCCAGCTAGATAGTCTATGGCGAACCTTATCCACAATACCCTGGTAGCTCCTCTTAGTGACTCTCTTATGATGGAGAGGGACACCGAGGTATTTTCCTAAGTCCGGAGTTACTTGGAAACCCAACACATTACACAACTCAGTTCTCCTAATATGATTCACATTCTTAGAGAAGAAGACCCAAGTCTTGGTCGTGTTTACTTTCAATCCCGAAGCCATACAAAAGTAGTCCAGACAGTTCCTAACCTCTTCCGCTTGGTTGACTGCTGCTTCCACAAATAAGACCACATCATCCACGAAGAATAGATGAGAAATAGGGGGTCCACCTCTACTCAAGTTAATAGGTCTCCAACCCCCACGACTGATGCGCTCCTGGATTAGATGTGCTAACCTTTCCATACAAATAACAAACAGGTATGGGGAAAGAGGGTCCCCCTGTCGCACCCCTCTAGTTGGTCTTATTTTTCCTGCATGATCCCCATTCCACAGAAGTTGCATACTTGGGGACGTGACACAAGAGTAAATAACATCAATTGCCGAATCCGGCATATTCATTTCCTTGAGACAGTCATAAAGAAAATGCCAATTAACACGATCATAGGCTTTCTCCAAGTCAATCTTAATTGCCATAAACCCACATTTCCCTTGGAGCTTTTGCATTGAATGAATAACCTCCTGAGCAACAACAATGTTATCAGAGCTATGTCTTCCTGGCACAAAACTGCATTGATGAGGACTAATAAGCTTAGGGAGTACCACCTTAAGTCTATTTGCAATAACCTTGGTGAGTGCTTTAAAAATCACATTACATAAGCTAATCGGACGAAAATCCGTAGCAATCTCTGGGTGATCCTTCTTGGGGATCAACACAATCAATGTATCATTTATCAACTGTATTGTTGATGGAGAGCCCCACATGGATCTAATAGCCTCGCAAACTGATTTTCCCACCACCGTCCATTGGCTCTGATAAAAAAGAGAGTTTAAACCATCCGGCCCAGGCGCCTTCAAAGCACCCATACTAAACATAGCCTGCTTAATTTCTTGATCAGTAACCATATGTCCAAGTCTTCCTAGCTCCGAAGATCCGATGGCCGGGAAGGAGATAGAGCAACACAAGGGGGGCCTCCTAACTTGTTCCTCTAAAAAAACCGTCGATAAATGAGAAGTCATCAATTCCTTAATCTGGTTACAGTCGTAAATCCAAGTGCCCTCCGAGCTCATCAAAGCACCTATGAAGTTCTTCTTCCGCCTCCCATTAGCACGCGAGTGAAAGTAACGGGTGTTCCTATCCCCATCCACCATCCACACACTCCTCGCCTTCTGTGCCCAAATCAGAGATTCCTGTAATAGGACCTCCTCCAACTGCTTCCAAAGGGAGTGCTGGAGCTCTTCCATTTCAATAGATAACCCAAACCGTGCCTCAGATCTTGTAATCCCATTAAGTCTGCTCAACAGCTTTCTCTTCCTTGCATTAGTATGGCCAAAAACTTGCCTGTTCCAGTTACCACAAGCAGTAGTAAATTGTTTTACAGTCTCATTCCATGGCAGCTCCATCCTCCAGTTATCAGTAACAAACGGTGAGAAACGCTCATCCAACACCCATGCTGCAAGAAACCTAAACGGCCGATCCCCATGATCCTTTTTCTTATAACCATCCAGCTGAAGGAGGAGAGGTCGATGGTCACTTTTGTACCAGTTAAGGTGAGTCACCAACGCATTTGGAAAAGAATCTTGCCATGCAGTAGATCCCAAGATACGGTCAATTCTACTTGCCTTCCCGGTGCATCTCCATGTAAAAGGGGGACCAACAAAACCCAAATCATTAAGAGCAGTGTCCTCCACGAAACTACAAAATTCCCTATCTGGGCCCCTTGGTTCTCCCTATGAAATCCGTTCATCAGCTTTTAAAGTCACATTTAAGTCACCGCCTAAACACCATGGCACCTGTATACTTTGTTTAAGCTGCAATAAATGCATCCATAAAGTACGCCTTTGAACAATATTGGGACTTGCATAAACGAATGTCATCTCGTAGACCTGTAACAGATGATTAGTAATACGAACATGCACAAATTGATTAGATGAAGCCAACACCTCCACCTGTCTAAATTTGTCCGACCAAAGGCACCATATACCACCCCTAAAGCTATCAGCATCAATGATTTTAAAATGAGGAAAACCCATCAAGGAAGCCTGATGCTTAGCTTTTGAGCCACCACATCTAGTCTCAAACATCGCAACAAAATCCACATCCCATGAACGAACCAATTCTTGAATGAGAGACGGGAAGGAACGAGCCCCGGCACCCCTCACATTCCATAATAAATAGTTCATTATTAAACAGATTGCAATTTAGGGAGCACATCCCCGAGATCATCCACGGCCCCAACAGAGACCTCAACACAAGATACATCCATATCCACATTCGTTCTTGCTTTAACAGGGCCTGACGTCACCATTGCAGGCTTCGCCATCTCCCTCAGCCCATTAGGATTTAATTCATCAATTGTTTTCCTCTTCTCCTCAATTGTATCCATCCGTGCTAATTGCACCGGTTCACTGTGATTTTTGAGCCTAGAATGAGAATCTAGCTCCATAGCATTCCCTTTAATCATCGGCCCAATTGATTCCTTAGGCCCAACCGTGTGGTTTAAATGCATATCACCTAGATCCCCTTTTTTCTCCTTTCCACGTGATGCCAACATATTTCCATTTTTATTCTCCTTTCCTTTTGCTTTGACTTTGGCCCCAGATTTTCTCTTGGACCCCACCTTGATCCACTCCAGATTTGTCTCCTTATTTTGCACCTCCCCCCCAAACTTTCCTGAATTATCCGCCACGTCACCACCCACCTTCCCTTCCTGAAATTGCTCCATCCCACTTGTAAACCGAGATTGTTGGGGCTCATTACTCTTACCCTTCTCATTAAATCCCTTCTTATCCGTCACTTCCATCTTAGGAACCTTCAAATCCGTTTTTGATTTGATTTTCCCAAAATCACGCTTAACAAGCATATCCGGGCCATAATCCACTCGTTTACCATTTCCAGATAGTACACCGGACATCCCTGCCGCCAGCCAAGCCTCCTGCTTCCTATCGGGTTTCAGCACCGCCGGTCCCTCCGTGGCAACCAAGCCATCCACCGTTACTCCCGTTGATTTTTGCACCGTCGGCCCCACCGTATCCCCAGAAGGCGCTTCATCAGGCTTAGGTCCTGGCTTGCTACAACTAGCCTGGCCTGAGCATTGTTCCATACGATGACCATATTTTCCACAGGAGAAACATACCAGATGGAGACCCTCGAACTGAAAACGTCGTTCCTCGCCAAAATGGATAAACCCTGGTAATAATGGCTTCTGTAAATCTACTTCCACACACATCCTCGCAAAACCACCTTTCTCAGAAAACGCCGTAGTCCGGTCAATTTTAAGCGTTTTTCCTATCATGTTACCAATCCTCCTAATAGACTCCACGTTGTACAATTCATGGGGAAGGTCGGGAATACGTACCCAAACTGCTATATGCTTATGTGTATCTACTTTCCAAGGGTTGAAGTTTGGTCTCCATCGTTGCACCAACAAATAGTGATCAGCAATCATCCATGGCCCTTCTTGTAAGGCAAAGTCTCTATCCGCCGTTGAAGAAAACGAAACCAGGAAATAACCATTGCTCAGAGGAGTGACCCTTAACGGTCCATGCGAAGCCCACATCCTTTCCATCTGCATCCTCATGAACCCAACATTCACTGTTTTCCCAAGAAGCTTAACAATCAGAGAATTCATGAATGGTTTGCACCACGTCTCATACTCTTCTGCGCTAACATGAAGCTTTGGTAATTTACCAGTCCTTCTCCACAAGTCCACAGCCTCCTCCTCCTCAACCCCTTCGTCCTCATCCTCCTTTTCCTTCATACACTGCTTCTCATTTGATTTTTCAAAATACTCCTTCCAGCCAGACAAAGCCTTTGAGGCCGAGAAGTGTGGCTCCAATAACCCCGACTCTCCTAGGCAAAGAAGCTTGTCCTTATATGACAAACGAGCCCCACTGGGATGGGGACCGTCCGTACCGGAACCACCCTGCTTCCTGTTTGTCTCCATAACTCCAGTACGAAATGTTAAGAATTGATTGGCACCCTTCAAGCCTTGGTCCCCAACCCCTCTGCTTCCCTTCACACCTTGCAAACCGCCAGTACCATCCCCCACATTACCTCCGCCGTCCCCAACCGTCCTCCCATCACCCACGGTCCTCCCGTCGCCTACAGTGCTTCCTTTCGCCATTTCTGGTGGGGCAAAACTTTTTTTGTTTTTATGCTTGAGTTGGATTCGATTGAAATGGAGTTATCATTGAACAACAACGACCGTAATTAGAAAAGAATCTAAAATGGGTTTTAGAAAACAAGCAGCTGGGTTTTGGGCTAAATAGATTTAAAAAAAGTGACCCATTCAAAAAGCTCAATAAAGTTTGAAACCATTTGTGATCATATTTTAATTATATTGACAATTAGACTTATCATAAGATATTATTTCTCATATATTATTATTTAGAAAACGTTGGGAAAAGGTCTCCCATTAAAAATTTTAGAGTAAATACCCTATTTGGTCCCTGAAAAAAATCACAGACCCCTTTTTGGTCCCTTAATAAAAATAACTCATCCCGTAGTCCCTGACCACATTTGGGACACTTCACTGCATGTGTTCTCTTCAACCTGGAAGGATTAACGTGGACGGTTTTTGAATTTTACAGGGATTACAGGATGAGTTATTTTTACTGAGGGACCAAAAAGGGGTCCGTGATTTTTTTCAGGGACCAAATAGGGTATTTACTCAAAATTTTATTAGTGAAAATGACCTGAAAATTTTTATACACAAAAGGAAACGTTATCTTTTAATTCGATGTATCTTGTTTGGGAACTTCTAAAGAGTGCTTTTTAAGCACTAATTTGTAAGTAGAAACAAAATTTTTCTCACATACTTATTACTTCATCAATCGTAAAAATATTTGTAAAAGTTAAAACAAACATGCTTTAAATTATAGATGCTTTTTGTGGAAAACATTAGATTACTTGTAAACTTACTTTTGCTCTGCATCAATAGCGCCCAGAACTGAATAAAAGTTCATAAAATTTTCTTCCATGTTATGAATAAAAATGAATTTCTTCAATTATCTCTCAAAACAAAAATTGATTCCTGTTCTTCAAATTTAGGGGAGTTTGTTTTGGCAAATCTTTTGGAAAATTTATACATAAGCATATTATAAAAGTTTCTATCTAATTAAAATGAAGAGCCTAGAGCAAATGATATTTATTTTATTGGTAATGATTATAAAAATTGTAATTATTTAGAAAGACTAAATATCAAAATAAAAATTTAAATATTAAATTTTCTTTTAATTAAACCTCATACATTTTCTCTCACATCCTATTGTTAAAGCAAATGTGAATATTTAAATTTCATTAAACTCAGCACAATCTGTCTTAACTTTTACCACTTGCGTATGTATCTATTAAAAAATATAACACAACCATCTTTCAATTTTATTTAAGAATCAAAATTATATAATTTTAGGAAAACTCAAAATGTTATATAATTTATTATGAATGTTAAAGAATGTGTGTGTAAAATTAAAATTATATGTAATTTTAAACAATTCAAAGGAGGTTTGCATAATTTGTTTTTGGGAAAAATACTTCTCATGTTGTAGGCAGTGGCAGAGCCACATTGGTGTCTATGTGGGCAAGTGCAAACATAAAATTATAAGAATATGTATATATTTCGAAGGAACTTTTTAAGAAGAAGCACCAATGGTCTAGTGGTAAAATAGTCCCTTGCCATGGTTTGTACCCAGGCCAGAATCCTATCTGGCCAATTATTCTTTTCCTTTTTGCAATTCGCATATCATGTTGATGACTCCCTGAATTATTCTTTTCCTTTTTGCAATTCGCATATCATGTTGATGACTCCCTGAATCAGACGTACCCACTATTTAATTATGTCTGCCACAAATATAGGGAAACAAATTACAACAAAATACCCACTATTTCTAATTTTTATATATTCTTAAAAATTATAAATTAAATACATTTATCATATATAATTTCACTCTTAATTATAAATAAATCCTAAAAGTAAAAATTAGGATATTACAAAAGTCGTTGAGCTCATAGGGGTATCAGCTCTATTGTAATGATCTATTCCATATTTCTTAAAGAAGCTTTCATAGGTATTTGGTTTGGGAAATAAATATTCCATTCTTCTTTTACTTGATTCAAAGTCCTAAGAAGAAATTTAATTCTCTTATCATAGACATTTTAAACTCACCTTGTATGATCTTAGAGAACTCTTGACACACTTATGTTAAACATAATATGTTTAATAAGATTGATGTTGAAGATATAATGCAATATTTTCAAGGAAAGAAGAATCGAAGAATGCTTTTGTAACGTTTTTTTGTAATAGCTTAGTTGACTCTTGATTATTATTATTTTTTGTTAAGTTGAAGTTTTCTTTTTTTTTTTTTTGTCTATATTCATTTGATCTTTAATGCATTTAAAACTTTCCTTGAAAAAAAAATTCGGGGGCACTGTCCTCGAACCCTCAAATCTCCTCACTAATTGTGCACCCACAAATATAAAACCTTGGCTCTGCCACTGGTTGTAGGAGAAGTGTTTTTTTATATCACACACATATAAAATGGTGGAACTCACATATATATATAAATAGCATTATATATGTGGGTCTCACTATTTCATGTGTATATAAGAATCTTCTTCTTCTCATGCAACATGAGAAGTTTAAACCCCATTGTTTTTATGTCAAAATTGATTAATGTGAGTTTTAAAAATAAAAATCCATGTAATGGTTTTCTTGATTGAAAACTATGTAATGTTAATGGGAAAAAAAACTTCTCATGTTTGTAGAAGAAGTGTATTCTCATGTAATATACACATGAAATGGTGGGACCCATATATACATATAATTAGTATGAGGTTTAAATTTCTCATGTTACATGAGAATAAGAAGATTTCTACAAACAATGAAATAGTGGGACCCACATATATATATAATGCTAATTATATATGTGTGTGTGTGGGTCCCACCATTTTATATGTGTGTGACATGAGGAAACACTTCTACTACAATATGAGAAGTGTTTTTCCCAATTAGTATTTTATATATATGTGTGTGTGTGTGTGTGTGTGGGCCCCACTATTTTATGTGTGTGTAGGAATCTTCTTCTTCTTATGTAACATGAGAAGTTTAAACCCCAATGTTAATGCATTTAAAAATTGTCTAGATAATCTATTATAATTTTTATTTAATAATGGTATTTAGGATTGCTTCTCTAGAGAATACTCGTACGTGATATAATCAATAAATTCTATAATATAAACAAAATAATAATAACATTTCTTATTTCTTTGGGATAAAGCTTTTTTAACGACTAAGATATTAAATAGAAAATTCAAAATCTTCTAAGTTCCTCTATTTTACTTAGAGTTTATTTTATATAACATTATATAAGTCAGTAAAATAAATTAATGATTTAAATGGGTCAATATCTAGGTTAATAATTAAATGATATATTGATGATTTGATTGTGTATGTTTTAGTTAAACTTTTGTAATTCTTATTGAAAATAAAATTCAAATTACTTTAAAATTAGAATGTGGGAGAGATTAAAGGAAATACTATAGGAAGTTTTTTTTTTTTTTTTTTTTTTGGATAAAGCTAGTGGGGGGAGGGGGAGGCAGGGCTCGAACCCTGGACAAGGGGGAAGGCCAGCTCCTAAGGCTAGCCCTAATGCCATCGCGCTATAAGGTGCTTTAGTATTTTTAAATTATATTTTGGTTATTGGTCCTTCTAAATAAATATAATTTTTAAGGTCCTTTTCAATAAATATCAATTGCTCTAGGTTTTTAGTTCTGATTTTCCCTTTTTAATAAGCGAAGATTAAATGGTAAGAAAAAAATCAATAATAATAAGGTTTGGTTTGGTTTTTAAGGTAAAATTCATATGAGGTACTTTTAACCCCAAAAAAAAAATCTTAAAAAATGCCCAAAGATTCTGAAAATCCAAAAAAAGGCCCTAGGACCTTTCCGGGTATAAATTCATTAAAACATTAACAACTAAATCAGTCTCATTAACAATTAAATCAATACCTGTTAACAATTAAATCAGTCATATTAACAACAATATTTTAACAACTAAATCAGCCACATTAACAACTATATCAGCCTTCAAACACCAAAATACCTTATTTTTGGTATTGACGAAAGTACCCTTACATTATTTCTCAAAACCGAGCCCTTTACTTATTTTCCAGAAAATCTAGTGATTCTGGCCCAACTTCAAACATTTTTAATACATTCCACAAAAATCATATGTGCACAAAATCAATGCAATACTAACCATTAGGATGCCTCTTTTATAGGAAAAATATTTCCAGAGTCCAAAAGTGTTCATAGTTTGGCTTGTATCCAAATCTTTGTCCTTTGTTCAGAAAACTCCTACAGCTTTTTGAACACATTTTACCAATTTATTTCTCCTAGTAGAAAAATAAAAAAGACATAAAATTATATATCACGTGAAGTCCTAGATGTATACTTTATTCTGTTGGTTCTCTATTTAGTGTTTTGATGATGACTAGAAGATGATAAGATTAAGAAAGATAAGAACAAAAGCTTAAATCAGCCAAAATGATATTTAATCAGAAGAAGTATTTTGTTGTCATTTTGGCTCAAGTCAATATTGCAGACTCGAGCCAAATACGTATACTCTTATCGCCAAAATGCTTCTCTGACTTGAGGGCACCATGAAGTTGCCTCAAGTCAGATACAAAACTCGAACCAAGGAATTCTCTGCCTCGAGTTAATTCATGATAAATCTAAAAATTCCTTTTAGCTCCTAACTCGAGTGTGTCTACATGCCTCGAGTCTTAAGGCTAACTCGAGTCTTCATATTAACTCGAGTCATGGTACTTCAATATCATCTATCAAACTCATATGCCTGACTCGAGCCTGGCATAAGGATGACTCGAGTCTATGGCTAGACTTGAGCCAAGCAAAGTCATGCCTCGAGTCAAAAACTTAATTTTCAAAATTATTTCTCATAAGGTCACGATGCATCAACTCAAGTCTGAAAAATAAAGTACCTCGAGTTCAAGTTTAAACTCGAGTCCAGGGATCTGCTGCCTCGAGTCTAGAACATGTTTCAAATGATTCTCTCTATTCCTCATCTCTTTAACTCGAGCCTGTATGAATGATAACTCGAGTCTGAGTCATCTCTGTTTTAGTGTATGCCTATCTGAAACCTTTGGTTCTCTGATTTAAATCATGAATTCATTATATTATCATATATTGTCACTAACATAAAATGAAACCTTTAGTTGTTTTTCAGTTGATTAACCAGATTAAACCGAGTTTTGTTTGAAAGGAAATCCAACGTGGCACTTGCATTAAATGCTACTCAGTAAAGCAGAGCAACATTTGGAAGTAAAGCCTGAGGCAGATGAAACATTCCCTTCGAGGCTGACCTTTTCTACCTAACACTCTGAAGTTTTCTCTGCACAAATACATCGACGACAAAGCATTTAATGGAGCAACGGTCGACTGTTCACAAACGGTGCAACTGTGTCTAACGGAAAATTAAAAGAGTCTCAACGGCTAGTTTGCAAACTCCTCAAACGGCTATAAAATCTCACCACATTCATTTCCGCCATCTACCGAAACGCTGCGCAATCAATTCGATATTAATTTCACTTGTTGTTTCAACAGTTTTACAGAGTCTATTCTTCAGTGTTCATTATTCTATAAACTCGTGAGGAGTGCTTAAACATTTATTTCTTTATCGGCTGTAACTTAAGGTTGTGGAACCTTAAGAGTGGGTGTATAGATTACAACTTGTAAAGGGGAGTGAAGTCCGAGAGTGAAAGGGACTATCCTTTGTTTACAGAGTCTGTAATCGTTTTGAAAAATAGTGAAATCCCAGGTGTTCTGGGGACTAGACGTAGGTCGAAGTTTTAGACCGAACCAAGATAAATTCTCTTGTATTCATTTATCTTATTGGTCTCTACTTTGTTTACAATTTGAAAAGAAGTTTAAAATTTTTGAGATCACCTATTCACCCCTCCTCTAGGTGATATTCCATCTTCATATTCCTGTACAATTTCAGCTCAAACAGACTTCATTTACTATTTTAAAAATAGAGAAGAAGCTTTGCTGCCCAGAATTTTCAGAAACTGGCAGCAAACTTGTTCTTGGCGTTCTCAGTGTTTTTAAGTTCGGAAACTTAAACCATGACATAACCCCATAAAAAACACTTTTTAAAATCATTGGAACCCTCAAAATCACTAAAATCAAACCACAACACCAATCCCTAACACTATGGATGAAAATCTCAACTTTCAACTTCAAAGAGTTGAGTTTTTGGTGTTGACCTGAAATCGGAGATTCGGCTTGGTGATTTGGGTGATTTGGCTCTTGTTCTTAGTATGAGAAGCTTGCTGGACTCTTCCTCCTCCTCTAGCTGGTCACGCCTATTAGGGAGAAAAAGTGAAGAATTGTAGCCTTTTTAAAATGATTAAAATGAATCCAGGCAGTCCAAATTATCTGGTGTAAATTTCTGTCCAGTAGTAAATTAATTGGATCAATCCTTTGGCTTAATCCCCAAGAATCTCTAGAGAATTCCAAGGAACTCTAGAATAGGGACATGTGGCGCATCCTCCTCCATACATGGCAGATTTTTACTTTTCAAAAGGCTAAAATTACCTATTTTGGCCAAAACACCCTTTTGTCCACCAGTTAAGAGCTTGTATCTTGATTTCTGGCTTACTTATTCTCAAATTTTCTAGAGAATTCCTAGATATTTCAGGGAATATGTGGCCCCATTTGGGCCCCACAATATCTGATCCCTTGCCTTTTTATTTGCCTATTTCACTTTATCCAATCTGGTCTTTTATTCACTGGTCCTTGTTGGGCCCTACTAGTTAAAAGGGTGTTTCTTTTTGCACTTTCTTCAACTTTTTAGATATTTTCCCCTGTTTGGACATACATATGTGGCGCCAATTTGCTCTCCCATGTGGCCCAACATTTGTCTCATTCAGTCTAAAAAGAAGCCCCTAATTGGTCCTTATCGGTCCTGTTTTTACCAGTTGACTTCCTGTGGGACTCGTATTTTGTGTTTGGGCCTAAATATGGATAAAATCATCTGATTTTACCTTCTCTCTCTTGGGTGGACAAAATCAATGCCTTAAGGGATAAGGATTTGACTATTTTACCCTTACTTTTTCCCTCTTTTAACCTTGTGGTAACACATGTCCCAATGTAATGATTACACTGACTTTTGCTTTTCAACATGTGACTTTTGCACTGACTTTTCCTCTTCCCTATCTCCAAAAACGCAAGAATCCCTTACTAGTTCAAGAAATGTCATGTATGCATTTATTTTAGCACATTTTTACTTAGTTAATTGTCTCATACCTTAGGGCATAGCTAAATGACATTTTTACCAACTGATTAACACTGTATAGGGCCTCTATGCCCCTTTTTCCATTGACACTTTAATTTCACAGCTTATACATACTAGGTCGACTGACCCATATAGCCGAGTTACTTAGTCCTTAAGAGGCTTCCTATCTCTTGTCATTCTTGCGGCTCTTCTCAAACTAGGCTTAGTCGTCTGCCTACTTTAGACTTATTCTTCAAGTCTCTAAGCCTAAAATTCAGGATATTACAATTCTCATTATAAATCTGCTCTATCGGCCTCCCAACCAAGCTATCAAATGCAAACTTTTCTTTTAGCTAAGGCTGCTCTGAATGAGGTTGATGACTTCCTATTTTTAATAAACATGAGATATATATTTGGGAAGTTAAAAATATTTATTTGAGATTTTGAAAAGAAAATCATTTAGGAATTTCATTGTAAATATCTTCGACTGAGGGTGCTATTGGTTTTGGGAGAGCAAAGGGGCAGGACATTGTTCCTCCTTTTTGTCATCGTCAAAAGGGAGGAAGGAGTTCGACGGCTTAATTCGTCTTCCTCTTCTATTGGGAGGCCAACGAGAGTTGTAGACTCAAGAAGCAGAGGGAGGCGCACTGAGGGGCCTACAGGCAAGAGCCAGTGAACGCTATTCTGCTACGGTTCTTATTCTTCAGGCCTAATTTCCCTCACCCACGCTAGTTGCTCTCCCTCACTCAGTTTCACTATCTCCACGCTCTTCCAGTTTCTTCTTTCTAGTTTTCTATGATATTTAGCTCTAATTAATTTGGGCTCTGATGATGTTGAATCTTATTTGGTTTGCTTCATATTTATACATGAGAATGTTAAAATCTTCATTTTGTATGATTATAGCTTGATTATGTATTAATGGATGATAGTTTCAATCTTTAGTTGCTTCTATGTTATATTTGTTGATTTAATTGTTTGATTGATTGTCCTGAAAAAAAAAAAAGAGAGAAATTTGAGTGAGATTTATCTCAGTGTTTTGATATAGCTCATGCACTTGTCCATTCGTAGTTCATATTGTGTGCCTATTATAAATTGAGAAAAGTGGCAATAATTTTCATTGGAATCAAAGGCAAAATAGTAAGAACAAGCAGTTATTTGTGGGGATCAAATCAAGTAAGGGGAAGAATGTAGGAGGGATTAGAGTTGTCAAAGATATGTTGAGTAATGCTTCAAGACTCACATAGGTGCTCCTAATTTGATAGTTTGTATTAGTTAGTTAATTATTATTTTGTTTATTAGGTTTGATGTTTATTATTTAATGTTTATTATATGTTAGGATTAAATATGAATATTTTAAATACTTAATATTTTCATTTGACTATATTAGATTCTAGGGTTAGTTTATTAGTTTTAGGTTTTGCCTATATAAAGGCATATTTGTACTCTTTTTTATTTTAGAATTAATTAATAATATTTGAGAGGTTTTTATTTTTTCTCAACATCAATATAATCCTTTAAATTTCAACAAGATATCCAAGTTAAAAGATATATTTTATCATGAAGCTTTGCTAGACTTAATCACCAAACTGAAAGCTCTTTGGGTTCTCTGTCTTAAACGTTGATAAGTATATATTTTATAATTAAATAGGTGTATATTTATGCTATAATTAGTTCCATTTATAAATATTTTATACCTATTTAATTATCTTTTATATATATTTTTCTATCCTAATTAATAGGGGATAAAACGATATTATACATCTATATATATATATATATATATATATATATATATATATATATATATATATATCATGTGTGTGTGTGTAAATTGAATTGTGTCCATGAATCTAAGAAATAGTGAGAATTCTTGATCTCTCTCAATTCAAAAATCTAGAATCTTAATTGATGCCCTCTCATAGAGTCCTCTTAAATTACATTGATTTATCCGAAAGATTTCATTTCAATTGGAATTTGGTTATTCACCATGTAACAGGATCCTCGCTAAGTGTCCATGGCTGAATGGTTAAAGCGCCCAACTCATAATTGGCGAATTCATAAGTTCAATTCCTACGGGATGCACGCCAATGGAACCCTCCAATAAAATAAAACAAATCTAAACTAAATAAAATCAAAGAAATCAAAACTAATAAAATCAAATCAAAGAAATCGAAACTAACACTAATAAAATCAAAGAAATCAAAACTAATGCTAAAAAAATCAAAGAAATTGAAACTAATAGGGTGAAGGAGAAAATTTACCAACCAACTATTAGGCCAGGAGCGTTGGGCATAAAAAACTTTTAATGGGACCAAAAAGACCAACAAACAATGAATTTGTTAAAAATATACAAAACCATTAGATCCCAGCTAACGTCCGTTTGGAATATTGCCACGTGACATTTGAGTTGGTGTGGTTCATTTGAGCTGGAGTATGAATTATTATTGTTTTAGAGGAAGAGAGAGAAAGTTTAAATTGTTTCAAAGGCAGAGAGAGAAAGCGACGGAGAGCACATCCGTGGTGTGGCAGACAAATCGATGGGCGGATACACTGGCGGCGAAGTCCTAGAGCCTGGGCTCGCCGTCCCAGGAGCCGGAGAGAGTGAACTGGCCGTCGGAAGAGAGAACGACATCCCCATCGAAGTCTCAGAGGCAGAGAGAGAAAGTCTAAATTTTTGCCCCCGACTTGCCCGTCAGGCCCGACAAATCGGCGAGCGGATACACCGGCAACCAAGTCCCAGAGCTTGAGCTTGTCCTCCTAGGAGCTGGAGAGAGCGAACTGGCCATTGGAAGAGAGAACGACATCTCCACTGAAGTCTCAAAGGCAAAGAGAGAAAGTCTGAATTTTTGCCCCCAACTTGCCCGTCAGGCCTAGATGAACGATTTCGCATTTCGGATTGGGTGAAAGGATTGTCAGTTCTACTCCATTTCTTAGTTTTGTTTGGTTTCTAGGTTGTTTTTGAAAGCCGTAGAGGTTTCAATTCGCTAGGCGATTGTGTTCCTTGTGGTGTTTGGCGTGGTTTAGTGGAGCTGTGTTTTTTCTTTGTCCCCAGGTGCAATTTGTTGTGTAAGGTTGATTGTTCTGTGGGGTTTAATTAGTTGGGACTTCTTTGCGAGCATGAGTTTGATCCTTGGCAATAGAGGCTTGTTCAGAAGGAGAGAAGAAAACCACGTTTATAGATCGCCTTCTCGGTTGGGTTTCCCTGAGTTGGTGTGGTTCTGTCCATGCTTGATCCAAATTGGGGATTCTTCACCAAAAAAAAAAAAGCCACCTAGGCATTGACCAAAAAAAATAAGGGACCAACTGTGTTGGAAATTATGCCCCAGGGGCAAGTCATTATACCTTAAACATTTATGTTATGTAAAGTATTCTTCTTTAGTTATCATTTCATTTGCATATTTATAGTGATAACTGTATCCCTGGATATATCTTATAGATTATCCTAAATGTCCCTAGTCATTCATCTACGCGAGAGCAAAGATGAAATAAGACTAGTATGACTTTGATGAGGTATGGAGATACGAATCAAAGTCATAAGAACTTGTAAGGGTACAAGGTGCTGGATCGAACCACTATGAGAAAGCTGCATGGATTTAGTCATAAGCTTATCTCATATATAACTGCGTCACAATGCCCTTTGACCTGAGATCATCATGGATTCCTACATGATGAGTCGTTGATCTTTAACCTAGTCAAAAGTCACCTTTGACCGAGTGATGATAAAGGCTTGGATCGGGATCAGTGGTTTTCATGTAAAGGAATGTGAATGGTCAAGATGGAATTTGTCCCTCACATTTGTAAAGAGATAATACTGGGCCCCTCGATGAGTGAGTCTGAGAAATGTATGGTCATATTACGAAGGAAAGAAGTTTCCACTATTAGACTACTCGAGAATCGAGAAAGTAATGGTCAAGAACAAGAAATTGACATTATCCATGCCTCATCCTTGACCAAATTATCGCGTGACAAAAGAGACGTGACATGGTTGTATCATAGGTAGCATTGTATCATCGATCCCCATATGAATTGGGTAGTCGCAATGTCTTGTTAGAAGCCGCTTGCGACTTGTGGTCTAGTACAGTATTGGCCTACTACCAATCTCATGTGGGCCTGTAGGGTCACACACAAGAATAGCCCAACACGAGCAATAGTGTCCAAATTCATTGAATCTTAGAAATTTCTAAGATTTAATGAATATGTTTAATCTAGGGTTGATATATATATATATATATATATATATATATATATATATATATATATATATATATCATATTATGTTATAATATAATATAAATTCGAAAATAATAATGATATTATTTATAGATAATAATATTATGAATGGACCAGCACTACTAGTAGTGCAGTGGTATTGATATTAATAAAATCAAAGAAATCGAAACTAATCAGTGTAGTATATTCATATCATAACATATGAACAGTAAGAACAAGCATTCGTATTGAGACTAGAACTGATAGGGAAAAAATAGATTCATGGATGGAATCAAATATGCAGTATTTACAGACAAAAGTGTTTGGTTATTAGGAAAAATCAATATACTTCTAATGTCAAATTAGGATCAACTAGGACAGTAATAAAGCATTAGGTCGAACTCTTCTTTGCTATCAAGGTAATAGCTATGGATAGTCATCAATTCTTGATAAAAGGTAGAAGAATGGAGCCTATTTTGGGACATAAAATGCATTATAGACGTATGATCATTACGCTTCAACCAGGTTATTCTTTTCCACCTCTTAGAAAGAAAGAAAATAACTTAAAATACTTAATAGCATTGCAATATATTTATACAAAACTTCTACCCCAAGCACACACAATGAAGCCATAGACAGTCAATTGAAATCTAATCCACGAAATAATTTGATCTATGGACAGCATCATTTGGTAAAGGTCGTAATGCCAAAGGAGACATTGCCGCAGGGCATAGAGGGGGAGGTCATAAGCATCTATACCATAAAATTGATTTTCGACATAATAAAAAAGACATATATGGTAGAATCATAACCATAGAATACGACCCTAATCAAAATGCATACATTTGTCTCATACACTATGGGAATGGTGAGAAAAGATATATTTTACATCCCATAGGGGCTATAATTGGAGATACCATTGTTTCTGGTACAAAAGTTCCTATGCAAATAGGAAATGCCCTACCTTTAAGTGCAGTTTGAACTATTGATTTATGTGATTGGAAGTAACCAATTAGGTTTATGGCGAAACCTAGAAATTGATCACTGATCCAATTTGAGTACCTCTACCGGATAGACCTCAACAGAAAACTGAAGAGTAACGGTGTTGGTCGATTTCCTTGATAACAAGTGAACCAGTCGAACAAGTAATAAAGAGTAAGTACAGTATTGTCCCACAGAGACTAGGATACCAAATGATGACACCGAATTGCAGAATTAGTTGTGTTTAACAAGAGAATAAATCTAATTTGTTTGAGAGTTTTTATAGCTATACTAATAAATAGGAAAATAACTAAATGATCGTAGTCATAAGAAGATATCAATGAAACGATAGACTGAACTCAGAATCCTTTTTAAGCATATCATTCCCCCATCTGCCTATACGTATTGCTATAGCATTCATACTATACAGCTCTCGCAAATGCTACAGCTTGATCACCCTGTACAAAGTTATTCAGTTAACTCATGACGCTAATCTACAGAAGCTCTTGCGTCCGATACATACAATCCTAGTCTGTACTTCTCCCATATGTCTATGACGATTTTTATAGTTGGATTATCAATACAAATCAAAGTGTTATGGTCATAAGCGGTAAACCCATTCCTGAAACCTACAATAATAGGTCAAGCTTTGCACCATCCTGCCTAGCAATCACTGCTTCTCAGATGTCTAACCCCGACTCTCTCTCAGTAAGTTAAGGCCATTGATCTAGCCCTTAGCTCTCGTTAATCGACAAGAAATTAAATCACTGATAAGCAACTGAATGTATTTAATTAAGAATTAGGAACTGGGTTCATTCTATACTTAGAAAACCATCCTCGTTCAACCTCAGGAAGTTAGTTCATGACTGACGAGGGAATCACAAAACAAAGTACTATAGAATAGCCCATGACAACAGATTGACTAGAATTAAAATAAAGAAATAGAAAGCTTGATGGAGGTTCCGACAGCGTGGAAGAAGCCTTGTCACGTCACAATTCCACATCTTCTTCACTCCGTCTTACTGCAAGGAAGGATGTTGGGTTCTGTTGGAGTCCTCGTGCTTCGTAACTTCTCTCACTCTTCTTTCGAGTCTAGCGGTATATGGTTGGTCTTTGACTCTCGACGACTTCGACCCTTTTTAGGGTTGGCTGTTATTTCCTTATATAGTCCAGTCTACTTGCAACGTTCAACGATTTGGGCCTTTCCTAATCCGTCGAGATCCAATCATATCTTTTCTCCAATCTCGGTAGATTGATTTTGCTAATCCTATGGGATTCTTCAAATCTCTTAGTTTCGATCCTCCACATCTTCTATTTCAATACGTCAGCAATCTAACCGTTATTTTCTACCTGCATTATATTTCCTGAAACAACCTTAACAAAAGATTACGACATATGCTGCATAGCACTGTGTCATTTACTCTGCTATAGCTTCAGGGATGCATTGTATTATCCTTCGATAAAGTTGTCCTGATGCTATAGCATGACATTGCCTATGTTATGCGACTTTCTCATAAAACCTCAAAACTTGTTCTTTCTCGGCACATGTTTAGGATGTATGTGGGATTTATCCTTAAGTTCCATGTACAATGAATTAATGCCTTTTTGCTTAGATTGAATGCAGTTAAGCTCATATTCACCATACAATTCAATCATAAAAATACAGGGAAAACATGGCATAAATAGTGTTCATCAAATGGCAGCAAGTGATTGAGTTCAGTAGTTCCTCATATAAGATTATAGATTCTAGAGATATAATAATATGGAGAAAATCAAATTGTTTCAAGCACCGACAAAACCAGAAGCACCCCTTTTTTCTAAGAGGGTAATTCACATTTCAATTGATGGTTAAAGGCAAATTGAAAGCTAAGCATTGGTAATTTTAAGGATTCCTTGAGGGAAAAATAGAGATGTCTCCTACGTTACTCGTGATATGTGGAAGCATCAATGTAGTCTCATAGAGTCATTCGGTCTGAATGCTACATGAAGAACATAATCCAGATGAAGGAACAAGAAGACCTAGGATGTAGAAGATCATAACAGGAGTGATTCGACAGATTTGGATTCCTATATATCCACTCATGAGGTACTTTATTGTATGATATATATAAGATCCATCTATATAGACGTCATCATCTACATCTAGAAAGTCGTATGCTTTAGAAGAAGCTTGTACAATTTGGGAAGGGATTTTGATTGATCAAAAAGAATAATCTACTTCAACCGATATGCCCTTAGGCACGGCCATACATAACATAAGGATCACACTTGGAAAGGGTGGACAATTAGATAAAGCAAGTAGGTGCTATAGCGAAATTGAATGCAAAAGACGGGAAATTGGCCACATTAAAATTACCTTCTGGAAAGGTCCGTTTGATATCCAAGAAACTGCTTAGTAACAAATGGACAAGTGGGGAATGTTGGGGTAAACCATAAAAGTTTGGGTAGAGCCGAATCTAAATCTTGACTAGGTAAGCATCTTGTAGTAAAAGGAGTATTATGAACCCTATAGACCATCCCCATGGGGTGGTGAAGGGAGGGCCCCAATTGGTAGAGAGAAAAACCCGCAACTTCTTGAGGTTATCCTACACTTGGAAGAAGAACTAGAAAAAGGAAAAGAAATAGTAATAATTTGATTCTTCATCACCTTAGTAAATAGTAGAGTAGAGAAAATAGAATAGAATTTGTTTCTTCGTCTTTATTAAAAAAAAAAAGGAGTAATGGACTGTGACACATTCACTAAAAAAAATCCTTTTGTAACGAATCATTTATTAAGAAAAATAAAGAAAGTTAACACAAAAGGAGAAAAAGAAATAACAGTAATTTGGTCCAGAGCATCAACTATTATACCCACAATGATTGGTCATATGATTGTTATCCATAATGGAAAAGAGAATTTACCTATTTATATAATAGATCGTATGGTAGAACATAAAGTAGGAGAATTTTCACATACTATAAACTTCAGAGGACATGCAAAAAATGATAAAAGATCTCGCTGTTAATTTAATGATTAAGAAATAAAATAATTCATTAAAATGAAAATATCATTTATATATTAATTTATTTATTTATATATATATATATATATATATATATATTAATACATTTGTTTATATTTATTAATTATTTATTATCAATTATTCATTTAAATAATAATAAGAAAAATAAAGAAAGTTAACACAAAAGAAGAAAAAGAAACTTGGTTCTTGGTTATGGGTGAAAAACGGGAATTGAACCCGCGAACGATGGATTCACATTCCACTGCCTTGATCCACTTGGCTATATCCGCCCCTATACTGTCTAAAAATTACAGAGATTTCCATTTGTATTCTTTCTTTCTTTCTTTCTTTTTTCATTTCAAAAGATAAAGAAAAAATACTGAGAAAAACGTATAAAATGAATTAGTAAAAAAGAAACAAAAAGTATATCTTAAAACAATGGTAAAGAATGTTGAAGTAAATACAAAATTGATGTATGAAACTACTAAAAAGTAAAGGAGCAATATTAACCCTCTTGATAGAACAAAAAATTAATTATTGCTCCTTTATGTTCAAAAATTTGTATACATTAAGACCAAGATTTTATCCATTTATAGCTGGAGTCTCAACCGCAGCTAGATTTAGAGGGAAGTTATGAGCATTACGTTCATGCATAACTTCCATACCAAGGTTAGCTTGGTTAATAAATTAGCTCAGGTATTAATTACACGACTTGAACCATCAACTACTGATTGGTTGAAATTGAAACCATTTAAATTGAAAGCCATAGTATTGATACCTAACGCAATAAACCAGATACCTACTATAGGCCAAGCAACTAGGAAGAAATGTAAAGAACGAGAATTGTTGAAACTAGCATATTGGAATATTAATCATCCAAAATAGCCATGAGCAACTACAATATTATAGGTTTCTTCCTCTTGACCAAATATGTAATCTTCATTAGCAGATTCATTTTTTGTAGTTTCCCTGATCAAACTAGAAGTTACCAAAGAACCGTGCATAGCACTTAATAGGGAGCTGTTGAATACACCAGCTACGCCTAACATGTGAAATGGATGCATAAGAATATTGTTTTCAGCTTGAAATACAATCATAAAGTTGAAAGTACTACAAATTCCTAGAGGCATACCATCTGAAAAGCTTCCTTAACCAAGTGGACACACACACACATATAAGTATATATACATATAAATGTATTATACATGTGTGTGTACGTATACATACATACATGTATATGTATGTATCTACATACATATGTGTGTGTGGGTGTGTATCCGTATACATACATATATGTATATGTGTGTGTATACGTACATATGTGTGTGTTTGTGTGTGTACATATACACATATACATGTATGTGTGTTTATATATATGTGTATGTGTGTGTATGTACTCAAGATATGTATATGAATACACAAACACAGACATATGTTTATATATAGATAGACACACACATGTGTGTGTAGACACACACATGTGTGTGTAGACACACACACACATATATATATAGATATATGTATGTGTGTGTACACATATACACACGTGTGTGTGTGCTATTGCTGTAGGGATCAGCATGCATGACACGAACCCGTGACAAATGATTAAGGGCCCATTTGGATGGCCTTTTTTGAGGGAAAAAGTACTTTTTTAATGCAAAAAAAAAACTTTTTAAATTAATTTATGTGTTTAGATGATATTTTTTTGAAAAACCAAAAGTCACAAAAAAAGTCAAAGTGCTGCTTTTTTTAAAAGCTCTAATTTGGAGCTTAAAAAATAAGCACTTAAAAAAAACACTTTTTTAAAAGCTTATCCAAATGGGCCCTAAGTGAAGAGCAAAGCACTAGGTTAAATTTAATAATAATGAAGTACTCTAATAATACTAAACAAGGTTTAAGGTATGATAAATTTTTAATGAAGAGGTTGAACATTGATAAAATATTTTTAAAAGTTTTAAATTTTTCAGAATAGCCCTTTGAATCATAGGATTAGATCTTGTGTTTAAGTTAATTTTTTGAACTCTTTATAAAAGGTTTTTACTTCACAAACCAAACCTGACTTAGTGGTTTAAATTTATTGTAAAATAATACATATGATTGGTGTTAAGGTAAGGCGTCACTCTGGGCTCAAAACAGGGCAGTGTTACGGCCAACATGTAATCTCTTGATTAGAATATTAAATAAGATTATATGCATATTCATCAAATATAATCTCAGTCATATGTAGCAATGTATGGTTTTTTTTTTTTTATGTACTAGTATTTATATATGGTTGGCTCTCAAACTTGCATGGGCTCCGAACCTGACAGTGAATTCCTTGTGCTTCTTCAGTCAACTTTAAATGATACACATTCTGACTAATGCAGTACCTCAAAATGATCGGAAGATATTAGCAAGTAGATGGTAATACCCTGTGCTCACATCATGAATCATAAGATTATATGCATATTCATAAGAGTCTTATTAAGTAGGATTTGGAGAGGCTTATGCTAGTGATTTAATTGTATGCATGCTTCCTTCTATGTGTGTGTGTTTGTGTGACTTTTTATGGAAATATACAGTACCAAAATCACCCAAATTAAATACTTAAATAAAAATCATAAAGGTTAAACAATCTTAGCGCACATGTTTGAACGTATGATAGAAGTAGAAAATACACTATAACCCTATTTGTTTGGGATGACAAGAACAATCACATTGAAGCCAAGTTTTCATGCTTTTACTTCACATTGCCTCGATTCTCCACCCCTACTTTTTGCCCTTGCATTTCTTCCTATGACTGTCACCCATCTTTTTCCTAACTCATACAATCAAACTTATATCAATTCCTTACTTATTTCCATTTTCATTTACATTTTACCAGTATTGTCCGAACCAGGCTCTGATACCACAATTGTTACACCCCACTGGCCTCGCCTTTTCAGGTGGCGGATAGAGGGATTCCCTTTTATAATTATCATATATCATCTAATTACTACTTATTAGCATACATCAGAGATTAACGCAGCAGAACATTTCCCAGTTTTGGATTTTAGACAATAATGGTATAATTAAAAATAAGTAGCAACATATAATCCCCGAAGGGTTAGATATAAAGCCATCCACCAGTGCCCAAGAGGCCAAAATAGTATACAGTTATCCAATTTTAAAATAAATCTCAAAATATTCTTCCTCCGCCACCCTCAACTCCAACTACTCCTACACAACAGTCTTACCCTTCTCTCCAAATACAGCTGAAAGTTGGAGCTTGATACCCAAGAGGGGGGGTGAATTGGGTATCTTTAAAATTTTCAAAACTTGTTCTGTATTTAAACACTCAAAACAAAGCAGAACAGAGGAGATAAGAAGAAAAGCTTGACACAATGCAATTTATACTGGTTCGGTCCTTTCTCTGACCTACATCCAGTCCCCAAGCCTCACTTGGGATTTTCAATCCACTAACTCAACAATATTGATTACACACTCTGTACTAAGAGTTGTTCTCTCACTAGAACACACTCCCCCTTACAAGTTGTAATCAATACACCCCAACTACCAAGTCCCCTGACTTGTAGTTATCACAATCAGTAAATGATTTACAGATAAAACTCTCACAGAGTAGATAAGATAATCACTGAAGTGCGTGTATCAAGTATGATACTTTTCAAGTGAAAGCTAATACACAATAAATGAACTTAGTAAATTTTTGCTCTAAGCTGGTGTATATGCTTGAGAAGGAGTTAATGCTCTTTATTTATAGGTAGAGAGCATTAAATGACCGTTGCAAGATGATTCTAGCCGTTGTAGATGATTTGCACCAAGTCTGGTCATCTTCTCTTTCTAAACTTCTGCTAATCCAAGAGTTAATTGAAGCTGATGTGGCTCTCTGAGTATTTGCCCATTGGAAATGACTTTACTTGATGTAGTAAGCATTCTTTAACGTTCATTAGGCGTGCTCAGGTGGATTAGCTGAAAGTAGGTGGAATTGTAGAGGTGCATTAAATGCACTGTTCACTTTTTGCTTTATCTCTTTAATCTTCAATAATCTTGATCTGTTCTAGCTGAAACCCACTTAACAGACTTGTTAAACATAGCTAGGATCATAAGCAAATGAATTATGGAAACAATAAGATCAAACAAGAGTGTATTCCAAATTCGTACAATTAAAAAATCAGATTTTACCGTTGTACACTCGAGTAAGTTCATCTTTACTCGAGTAAGGAACTGTTTATAAGTGTCTTTACTTGAGTAACCAAAGTGTACTTGAGGAAGCAACTTCCAGAGGCAAACCATCGTGACTTGTATTTGAAAACCAAGAGCTTTACTCGAGTAAGTTAGTAGTCTACTCGAGTAAGGCACTGTTCATGTGAAGAATTTTAAACTCAAAATGCCTCTTTACTTGAGTAAGGCTTTGTATACTTGAGTAAGCAAGTCTTTGACAAGTTTGTAACCTCTCTGTATGGGCTTTACTCGAGTATGACAACCTTTACTCGAGTAAGCTACTTAATTCCTCAAAAGTGAGAAGTTACTCCAAGTCTTTACTTGAGTATACAAACTCTTACTTGAGTAAGGAAGAACAAGTGCCATGTTTGAAAATTAGTTTAAGAGCTCTTTACTTGAGTAAGCAAACCTTTACTCGAGTGTGCAATCTCTTTGAAAAACAGGTTTGCTCTCTGTAAGTCCTTTACTCGAGTAAGCAAGTGTATACTTGAGTAAGCACTCAAGTTCAAAAATTCTTTTGCTCTCTGGAAGACCAATACTCGAGTAAGCAAACCTCTACTCGAGTATGGGAACACTTAGAAAAACAAGTTTGCTCTCTGGTTGGCCTTTACTCGAGTAAGCACCTATTTCAAAAACTTTGATTGCTCTCTGGAAGTCCTTTACTCGAGTATAGCTTCCTATACTTGAGTAAAGACTTGTCAAAACGCATTTGAGCAATCCTTCAATATTTCTATACTCGAGTAAGCTTTCCTCTACTCGAGTAAGCAACTGTCAAACTCTTTTAAACTGATTTTGGAAATTTCAAACCATGTTTACACTTGTTGTTAATCATCAAAACACACTGAGAACTAACAACAACCCTCGAAGAACTTTCAGATTCTCTACAAAAATATGGGATTCATTTAACCATTAATCTCATATGTAATGCATAAACAATGTATGTATGTAACCATAATTAGGAAAACACCAGATAACAACATTCTGTAACAAACGCGCAGTAACACAAATGCAACATACCATGTGTAGCATGTTAACAGCGGAAGGACTACATGTCCTAAAAACAAACACAGGACTGCTCAACAAAGCGAGCCTCGGATCCACAACGCTATGAAAACACAAGGATAAATACGGTAGTCGGGCTTCGAACCCAAACCACACTGAATGCACACAAACACATGTCCTTTTTCAAGAGACACGGGTCCACAATCATGGAAAAACAACATACAAAGCAATACAAGACATATAAGAATTAAGGTTACTACCGGGTAGTTGTTTATAAATTTCAGAAAAATTTTCCTCGGGCGCACGAAAAATTAAAATAACCCTAAAATAACCAAAACATAAATATAAGTAACTCTTCTTTGAAATATTTATTTGATGGCTCAAAATAAGCCTTCTTCAACCTTTCAAAAAAATCCCTAAGCCACAAAATTCCTATCTTTGAACACATTAAAAGCATTAGACACACCAACAAAGGATCAGTTCTCATGTGCTTAACCATAATCATATCTTGAATCACAAATCCTAACTTCCATTTTTATTAATCAACCTTTTTCCTTACACGACCAGAAAACAGCATATTAGTGACGGAATTTACGACAGAATTTTTTCTGTCGCAAATTTTAGAGTATTTAAGATGAAATTTAAATTCTGTCACAAAATAGTAATGTTTGTGATGAAAATTCAATTCCGTCGCAAAACCTCGTTTGGGTTTTGCGACAGAATTGGATTTCCGTCGTAAATTTAATAACTTTTTTTAAAAAAAAAATTTTTGCAACAGAATTGGATTTCCATCACAAATTTAATAATTTTTTAAAAAATAATTTTTGTAAAAAAAAAATTTGCGACGGAATTGGATTTCCGTTGCAACTTTAATAATTTTTTAAAAAAATAATTTTGTGTCGGAATTGGATTTCCGTCACAAATTTAATACTTTTTTTAAAAAAATAATTTTGCGACGGAATTGGATTTCCGTAGCAAATTTAATATTTTTTAAAAAAAATTCACTTTGCGACGTAATTTGATTTCCGTCGCAAATTTAGTAATTTTTAAAAAAATAATTTTACGGCGTAATTTCAATTCTGTCGCAAAACCTAAACGGGGTTTTCCGACGGAATTGGATTTCCGTCACAAATTTAATAATTTTTTAAAAACATAATTTTGCGACGGAATTGGATTTCTGTCGCAAATTTAATAATTTTTTAAAAAAATAATTTTGCGACGCAAAATAAAGGGTTTTGCGACGGAATTTAAATTCCGTCACAAAACCCTTGGTTTTAAATTTCCCAACTTCTTCTTCCTCCTTCATTTTCACAAGTTCATCCCTCCCTCTGCGCTCTCTCTTTTCACCATTCGTCCTCCACCTCCTGTCACCGTGCCGCCGCCACCCCTGCCTCTGTCGACGCCCCTGTCGCCAACCCTTCTGGTCTCCGCCGTCGCCACTTTTTCAAGTAAGTTTGAAAAAAAAATCCAGCTTTTTTGTCATTTATTGTTAGATAGTTACTTTGTGTTTGGACATGTTTGTTGTGGTTTATACACTTGATTAAGATCCTTTAGTATAATGCTTTTATTATATAGAGAGACTCTTAAGAAATTACTGAGGTTCTCTCTCTCTCTCTAAGTTTTCTTGGTGAACAATATAATGAGGTTATTCTTATAATGTAAACCTAATAAACTGCTTGAAATCAAACCACTTAAGAGTTTGCAATTTGATCTGTACGTATAAGGCTAATATAATATAAGCTTGCTAACTACTTGGTAACTAAAAACAACTTTCATTTTTTTTATGGAAAAATAACTTATTGAGAACAATTTTTCAAATAAGATTTTTTTGTTTTAATCAAACATGCACATTATTTCTACAAATTTAGTAATTTAAGTAGAGCCAATCAGTTGTTGCTCGTGATGCTCCAGTGTAAAGAACGGAATATAGAGTCATAGGTGCTGGATTAATATACCACTCATATTCAATTATTCTTTTATGAAAAAAGATGATTCTTTTTTAAAGTAGTTTAGATAGACAATTAGCAGTTAATTAAAAAAAGAACAAAAGCTGGGGGGAGATCAGAGGCGTAATATGTGTAGTTAATATTTAATGTTCTATCTCATTTGAAACTTACTTTAATATAAGTAAAGTCAACATTTTTAAATTTAAAACATATTTAAAGCGCTAATTTTTGTTTTTTGTTTTGACTTTGATGAATTAGTTGAAGCTATAGACCAAAGGGAGAATATATTGGATAAGATTTGGATATTAAAAATAAATTCAAAAATTTTAAAGTATTATTATTACTCCCCTACTACTATTTTTTTATAATTTAAAAAAAATTAAAAAAATTATTTTTTAAAAAAAAATTAAAATATGCGACGGAATTCAAATCCGTCGCAAAACTAAAAGGATTTACGACGGATTTGAATTTTGGAGTTTCCGTTGCAATTGCGACAAGGGTTTTTGGAACGGACGAAATCCATCGTAAATGAATTTTGCAACGGAAAATCCCTTTTTTGCGACGGAAAAAACTGATTTTTTTTGTAGTGTTATATCATAATAACCTCTTTACCTAGACCTTAAATCTTGAGTTTAGTCCTTTAGACATCCATTTAATTTATCACTCAAACCCATACATACGCAGGATACCCCTATTTATGACTTAGCAAATCATGAATTTATGAGGTAGTTAAAACTATGACTTACTTGATCTTGGTATTCCACCAACTATAAACTTGATCCTCAATGCTTCCTCTTCCCTCTTTCAGCCTTCACCTTCACGCACCAAGGGAGAAATTTCTGTTAGTTCTCTATGTGCTTTGATGATAACTGACAATTGTAAACTCAAATTAAAGTTTGTCTTTGGTAAGTTGAAAAACTTACTATCAAAGGCAAACTCAAGTTTGTGATGTTAAACTCGAGTTTAGCCTAGACAGAGAGTAGCTCAAGATTTCCTAAACATAGCCAAACTCTAGTTTGTATATGCAAACTCTAGTTTGTGTCATGCAGAGAGCACTCTAAGTTATTCAAGTTAAGGAAAATTTGAGTTTATATTTGAAAACTCGAGTTTGCGTTAAACAGAGAGCTTCCAATGTTTTGAGCATAAGAAAACTCTAGTTTCATATGCAAACTCTAATTTGCTCCTAGCCAGATGTTTTTCAATGTTTTTCATATTTCAACCAACCTCGAGTTTGTGTTAGCAAACTCCAGTTTGCACCTGGCTGAGAGTTTTTTAAGTTTGTCCTCATTTTGAGAAAACTCCAGTTTAGCATTATAAACTCCAATTTTTCACTTGGCAGAGAGTTTTCAAAGGTTTTCAATTTTTAAGGAAACTCGAGTTTGATTTAACTAACTCAAGTTTATGCCAAGCAGAGAACTTCTAACTATTCTATGATTTTGAAAACTCCAGTTCGCTTTTAGAAACTCCAATTTTGGTCACTTGTTAACTTGAGTTTTGATCTTGTTAAAAATATGCTTCAAAGATCAAATTGCGATGTTCTTCTCTGGAAGAACTACACTCGAGTTTACTATTATTAACTCAAGTTTAGGTTCTGAAGAAAAGTTGCAAACTCCAATTTGGATGAAGAAACTCAAGTTTGTGTCACTCAGTTTGAAATCAAGTTCCTCGAATTTGTGAAATCTTCATTTTTTATCTTAATACTTCTTATCATCACTCATTACTATTTCTAGCTATGTTTAATCAGTTTGTTAGTGAGTTTCAGATGGTTTAAAGGATATTTAATAAAGATTTAGCTTAAAGCAAAAAAGTGATGTCAGCGCATTTATTGCAAAGTCTAGAAAACTTGCATTCTTTTGGACAATTATTCTTTGCACGTTGCTAAGGGATTAATGTTTTCTTTCCCTAACAAGGAGCTGCTTCTCCAACGAATTTAATTCAAGGGAAGTCAACCATAAACTTCTGTGCACCTGGATTAACTAAAGATTAGAGAGAGAAGTGACCAAGTTGTTCCTAACAGCTAGTCCAATGTATCCAACGATTACATTGATCAATCCAACGGTCATTTAATGCTCTCTTCATATATAAGGAGTTGCATTCAAGTCTTCTCAACAACCAATCTACATAAAACGAAAGAGCTTTCAAGTTTTAACTACTTCTTGAGTTTTCTACTTGTAAAGTATCTTCTGATACATTTGTACTTCAGTGTTCATTATTATATGTTCTTAGAGAGAGTTTCATTTATTGAAATCATTTATTATAAGAATCTCAAGTTGTGGGACTTAGAGATTACGTATATTAGTTTAAAACTTGTAAGAGAGAGTGTATCCTAGTAAGAGGATAACTTTGAGTACAGAGTGTGTAACTGATTCTGAGTGATAGTGAAAATCTCAGAGTATTTGGGGACTGGACGTAGGTTAAGAGTTAAGACCAAACCAGTATAAATTTGTTGTGTCTTGCTATTCTTTCATCTCCTCTGTTGTGCTCTATTTTTGTGTTCAGTTTTAGAGTGTTTTAAAAAGAATTTTTTAAAATTCCCAATTCACCCCCTCTTGGTGATTTGCTCCACTTTCAATTTCTTTAAAAAAATCTTAACTTACATGAAAGGAAGTAAAAGAAGGTGGAATAAATACCCAAATACCTCACCTTCCTCTTGGATGCTTGCTTGGGCTCTCCTTGTACCTTTTGTTATTTTTCTTCTTCTCTAAACACATCCAGTGGCAAAAATGGGAGGGCAAGTCCCTTAAATAGAGCTCCGAGGCTAATTCACCTTGTCTCTAGATCTCTCTTCATTATTCCAAAAATATCTAGGGTTGTCTTTTATTATTTTTCTTATGATCTCTCCCTTGGCCGGCGCTTAGGAAAATTTGGAGGAAAACAATTTATGATTCCTCTTGCCTTCTCACACGTCTGGCGCTTTTGGGTGATTTAGAGAAAAAAAAATTTCTTGTTCCATTTGATCTCATCTCACATCCGGTACCATGGAGAATATTAGAGAAAAAGAAAATTGTGTACCACCTTTCCTTACTTCACATGCTTACTACTTCCTTCCTTCATTAATATTGAGTTGTCTTATCCATCATATCTCATAGCCCATAAGTATACCTAGAGCTAGGTTAGGTCATCATCACCAACTTTTCCCTTTTCCCATGTGACGTGACGGCTTGGCTGATGGAGGAGAAATTTTACTTTGATTTTATCCTATCATCAAATACAATCTCCTCTTTATCCATTGGTTTAAGCCTTGCCCTTTTGCTTCAGATTAAATTTTCTCTTTCTTCCACTTGAATATTTGAAAACTGAAGCCCCTTTTTGGAAAAGAAAATGCCTAAGTCCTTATATTGTATTATAACATGGTATTATATATATTTCCCCTCTTCCTTCCCCAATTCAAATATGAAGGTATTTTGGGAAAAGAAATTGTCTTTCCCCATGTCACTCACCTACTCTATCAACTTTTGTACTTGACAAAATATATTTGACAAGATAGCTTTTCTCTCTCTTCCTTTTTCTTAAAAAAATGTGCGTGGGTGAGGGAGAGAATATTTTAGCAAATTATGTGTCATATAAGTCCCATCCATCGTCCTCTTTACTAAGTTCACATGTTCCCTCCTTCCTTTTTCCTAGTACAACACTTATATTGAAACTTACTAATTTTTCATCAGAATTTTCCCCCCATTTATGGACAAAAATTATAACATAATGAGGGAAAATTATTTTAACTTCTTTAACATTACTCATCCCAAATTATCCATAACCAAATTTATTAACCACATTTTCAAATAATCCACAATATTTTCCAATAATTAATTTTTCTTGTTGGAAAAATAAATACCACTAACTACTACTTGGTGAAAATTCATATATTCCAAATCTTTCTTTTCCTTTAATTAATTATTCATGTTGAAGGAAAACAAATGAATAAATAAATAAATATCCTTGACTATAATTTTTTATGAAAATTCATATTTATCACTTATTAATCCAATACATTAGTTGCATGAAAAATGGGGATGGTACACTACTAACCTAATCGATGATGGGCTTAGAGGATGTTGGATATTTTAGTTTTGATGATGTCTTATATAGATGCCATTATCTATAGCAAAAAGCTTGTATATTATATTTATCTCCTACATTAATTAACTACTATATAGTTAATGTAGATTAGTCCAAGTTGAATTATAGAGATTAATCAAGAAGGAGATAAGAGATCATGAAAAGAAGAACTTACGGAAAGATGTCAAGGAAGCAAGAAGTTATCAAAGTATTTTGAGAATAATCAAGAAGAAGAGGAGATATTGAAGAAGGTAGAAAATGCGGAGAATGATCAAGAGAAAAAAGAAAGAGTTGAATTATGGAGAATGATCAAGAGAAGAGAGGAAAGAAAGAAGAACTTGCTAAATGGAATGAGAATATGATTATTCAAGTTCTTAGATTGATTCTAGAAGTCTCCACGATGATATGGAAGTTGAAATGGGTCAAATTCAGAGTTAAAATAAGCTATAATTGCATTCTTGAAGTCATGCTCGAGTACAACAATGTCATGCTCGAGCAAGGCACATTTCCAGCTCAAATCACGGTCAAATTCCGCTCATGCTCGAGCATAAAAATGGTGATGCTCGAGCACAAAAATGGTCATGCTCGAGCAAGAGGAGTGTGCTTGCTCGAGCAGCAACGTGCTTTAGCTACTCTGTTGAGCTCTGTTTCTGGCGACGTCTGGTAATTCGATGATATCTCTCAAACCAAAGATTAGATTGAAGTGAAACCAATTTTGTTTGAAACTAGACTCCTAATGTGTCATTGTGGTATAAAATTCAAGTTCAAAGGAGTTCAAATCAAGAAGCTATGATTTTTTGAAGTTGCAACAAATATCAACGTCACAGTCTAGACCCAGCTTCGGTATTTTGAGCATATCTCACAAACGACAAATCCAAATGAGCTGAAACCAGTGCCATTTGAAACTAAACTCAAATACCTTTCCAAAAACATTAAGATCATGAAAAACAAAGATAAATTGAAGGAGATATGATGTTTTGAAGTTGACGGTCAGTTCATGATGTTGCAAAAAATGATGATCAAGAACAACCTCCAATCATTTGATGATAACGAACAAAGTACAATGAGTTTGGAGCTGATTCTTCTTGCATTGGAAAGAAGACTTGAAGAGCTTTATGAGCATGGGTGGTTTGCCAAAATTGAAGCCATATCGAAGAAGCTACATTCACTGGAAATTGACCCTTGTGTTGATGATATGCTTGCATTCTGAAAGGCAAAGAACAATTCATGTTGAATTGAATTATTGCCTCGAGTTAAGAAGAAGCAGAGAGCAAATTAGGAAGCTTGCTTGAGCAGAGAATTTGTGATGCCCGAGCATCATCAAGCTCAGAGCAAAGAAGTACAAGTTTAGGAGCCATGCTCAAGCATACAATTGGTCATGCCCGAGCAGCGGTGGAACCATTCAATGGCCAGCTGGGGCCTTGGCCCCAGCTGGTCTCGGTTGATCTTATAAAATTTGTGAGAATATATATGAATTTATTATATGATATTTTATTTGGCCGTAAATTTGGCCCCAGCTAATTTTTTATCTTCTCTGTAAAGATAATGTTTGTTTCATTACTCATTGGGCTATGAGAAGAAAGTAAAATTCTTGTTTGAGATACCGAAAAAATTAGTATCATCTTACATATTGTTTTAATTTATAATTATCAATAATTATTTATTTGTATTTTCAAGGTTATTTGATACTATTTAGTAAATACTCCCTCTGG
Organism: Acacia crassicarpa; assembly: GCA_034222035.1. Classification (NCBI taxonomy): domain Eukaryota; kingdom Viridiplantae; phylum Streptophyta; class Magnoliopsida; order Fabales; family Fabaceae; genus Acacia; species Acacia crassicarpa. Next base: position 38,734,814 of record JAWXYG010000011.1, read on the forward strand.
TCCTTATTTAAGGAACTAACTAACAATTCTCACAAGTCAATAAAAACAGTTAAAGTCGTTAAATTTGTCCTAAAATTTAAGCAATTTTCAATACTGTCCCTATTAATCATACTAAACTCTAATATTATATTAATTATTACTCTTTTTTTGCTCAAAAAAAGTAATAATTAATTTTTATTAATTACTACCTTTTTAATTATGGGTATACATAAAAATATTTAATGCTATTTAGAAACAAGCAAGTGCCTTATAAAAAAAATCAAATATACTTGTTAGTTGGTGTCTTATAATAAGAACTAAAGGGGGTAGTTCAATACGTTTATTTTTTGGCTCGGACTAAAATTTTTTTCTGGTTTCGCCACTGTGCCCGAGCATCATCGAGCTGAGCAAGGAAATTGCACATTTGAAGAATCTTGCTCGAGCAGAGATGAAGGCTTGCTCGAGCGCCATGCTCAAGTAGAAGAAAAAGGTTGCCTGAGCAAGCATGTGTCTGAACCCATTTCGCTCTTTGTCTCAGCGTTGCCCGAGCACGATATCTGACATGCTCGAGCATTAGTGATTATTGAAATTTGTTTAAGCCTTGGTTTGAAGCATGCCTGAGCCAAGTGAAAGGCATGCTCGAGCACCATGCTCGAGCAGAGGAAAAAGCTCACTCAAGTAGCATCACTGAATTCACAAATCCTCGCCTCTGTCTGTCTCTTGCCCGAGCAAGGATCATGTCTTGCTCAAGCATCAGCGAAAGAAGGAGTTTTCTAAATCTTTACCAAGAGAAGCTTGCCCGAGCATGAGATGTACTTCTATGTTTATAACGTAGTTTCTCAATGGTTGCCTGAGCAAACATAGAATCTTGCTTGAGCAAAAGCGATATCCTTGCTCGAGCATGGGTTATTTCCTACTCGAGCAACAACGATACATAACACCTTCCTGAAGCTCCAGCGATGCTTGCCCGAACATGCCTCTGAACGTTGCTCAAGCATCAACGATAATAACTGTTTTTCAAAAGTAACTTGCCCGAGCAAACTTGGCTTCTTGCTCAAGCACTGGGTGACTTGTTCTCTGAAAATATCCTTTCATGTCTTATGCCCAAGCACACAACTTGATCATGCTCGAGCAAGGTCACCCCTGTTTTGAAATCTTTGACTTCGTAATTCTTAAATCATTCTGTGTGAATTTACTTCTTCATATTATTACTCATTAACATTGCTAATTGCTTTTAATCAGTTTGCTAATGGGTTTCAGATGATTTAATCATAGATTAACAACAAATTAGCATAAAGCAATTTGTTGTGTCAGAAGCATTAAATGCTACGTCAAAGGAAAGCTTCTGAGTCTAACGGATAGTTTGAACTTTCCAATAAAAAGCTTGAATCTTTACAACGGTCATAAATACAACACTCAAGATGGAGCATTAACGCAGTTAATGATAAACATTTTATGATTAAAGTTGGATTAGAGCTCAACGGGCGAAAAGCAACAAAAGCTTCAACAGCTACTTCCAACTGATCTCCAACGGTCAAATGCTTGCAACGGTCGAAACACAATAACCTATAAATTGCAAAGTCTTCAAACCGGAAGAAGTGACGATTGATGAATGAATCGACAAAGCCAACGAAATGATTTTACTACTTCACCATCGATAGTTCAATAGCTCATACACTCTATTCTCAATGCTCATATAGTTTACGATAGAGAGTGAGATGATCAATTATTGTACTTTAGTGTTTATACATTCACTTCTAAGAGAGAAGATTTATCTATAAACATTTTTGATCCGAGAGTTACTCAAGATTGGGTAATCTTGAGTGGGAAACCCATCGTAGTGATTACAGTTTGTAAGGGGGAGTGAATCCTAGTGAGAGGATTACTTCGAGTATGAAGTGTGTAATCAAGTGGGTGTATAGATTACAGCTTGTAAGGGGGAGTGAATCCTAGTGAGAGGATTATTTCGAGTACATAGCGTGTAATCAAGTTGAAAGAAGATAATGGATTGAAAATCTCAAGTGAAGCTTGGGGACTGGACGTAGGTCAAGGATTGGCCGAACCAGTATAAATCTCTGTTTGCATATTCTCTTCTCTAATCTCTTATATTCCCAGCATACATTTTTGAATGATTGTTTGTTGCTCTATAAATCATTACTGTCATACAAACTACTTTCAGTAAGTTACGAAAAGATTTTTAAAGTTCCAAACTTTTTATTAGACACCCAATTCACCTCCCTCTTGGGTGACAGCCATGTCTAACATTTAGTATCAGAGTGGGTCTCTTGTTTAAAGGACTTAACCGTCTCAAGAGTTATAAGTGGCTGATTTTGGGTGTTGCTTGCTTTCAGAAGGTTTTGATTATACTATTCCACCATTTTTTAAAGATATTGACTTTTGGTTTTGGAAAGCTAGAATGACATCATTTATAAAATGTTTTGATTTTGATATGTGGAATGTTTTTATACATGTCTTTGATTTCAAACCAAGAAAGGATTGCACAGAAAAGGAAAAGGAAATATTTTCGTTGAACATTAGAGCTATGAAAATCCTTCGTTGTGCTTTAACCGAAAATGATTTTGAGAAAATCAAGTTTTGCTCTAGTGCTAAAGAAATCTGGGATACTCTTGATTTTATATATGCTTCTAACAAACATGTTGAAGTTGAAAGTATTACAGTTCATCTAAGACTATAAGCTGCGTATCCACAATTGATGAACAATTGGAAGTGGAGAATGAAGAAGGTGAAATCAGAGAACACTTCTATGATCCAGTCAACATGAAAGAACAAGAGGATAAGGATTCCCGAGAAGAGCTAATGATACACGATTACGATGAATCTTTATCTGAAGCTCAAGATGTTCTGGTAAACAATTCCAATTCTTCTTACGTAGTTAAGAAAAATAATTTTGAACAATTGCATTAAATTGTTTTCCAACCAATCATTGATTCTGTTTTGAAAAGCAAAAATGTTTTCAATTATGCTAGAAAATTATATAGGAAGAAATGTGTGTCAATTGGTTGATGTCATTTAGGAAAATTGTTGTTTAGTTTATTTGAGAAAAGTGTTTTGTTTGTTGGTTTGTATTTTTTATTATTTTTTGGATTAAACTTCTTGAGGACATTCCCATAATCTCACATGGAGAAGAATAATTGATTTTTACCTGAGGAGACTCTAAAAACTTCACACGACAAAATAAAGCCTTATGAAATCAATCCTTTTTTTTTTCCTTTCTTTTTTTAGGTTTAATTTATAAGAAAAGTGAATTCAAGCAAACAAAGACAAGCATTAATCACATGAGTAACATGATATTCATGGCCGAAGATGCAAATGCATGGAGAGAGAACACATAGCCACATACTTGAACCTCTTGCTTGCTTACAATCAATGCAATTTATTCGAGGTACAGGAGAGGGTAAGCTAGCGTGAAACAATTTTTTAATCACCAATGAGTATGCATCTAGCAAATCGAGCTAGGAACAAAAGTAATATTAATTCAAAGCTAATGGTGGTGCACGTACCTCTTGCAATGCTACATGTCCATTGTTGTGGAAAAGAGAAATCATTAGTAAGTAATAATAAGACAATTGCAAGATTTATTCATCACGCGCGGTGGTATCACAGAGGCAACAAAAATAAAGAGAAGTATCAAGGTGAGGGAATCATTCATAAATGGATGAAAGAGAGTGGTGTAACTAAGAATCAAGAGTAAATACTCTATTTGGTCCTTGAAAAAAAAAACACGGACCCCATTTTGATCCCTCAAATAATGAAACTCATTTTAGTCCCTAAAAAGAATGAATTTCAAAAAAAAAAACCCATTTTGGTCCCTCGAAAATTTCCAAAAACCCCTTTTTAGTCTATAAAAATGTCTCATTTTGGTTCTTAGGGACGAAAAAGGGGTCCGTGTTTTTTTCCAGGGACCAAATAGGGTATTTACTCAAGAATCAAATACAGAATAACAACATAGATCAATCCAAATTGTATTTGATTCTACCCTCTTGCCATTGATGTTGAGGCTCACACAAGTGACAACAACGATAAGATATAGGCTTTCACCAACTAGAGAAAAGGAAAATGAAAAACAATAAGAAAATAAATCAATTCTCATATATAATATTGGATTCCACCCTCTTGCCATTGGTATTGAGTCATCATATGTGCGACACCCAATCATACTTTCCTTCGGGGTATAATGAAACATAAGATAGCTAAAAAGATGAACAATAGATTTCACTCTCTTTAGGTCTTCTTAACTACTCCTCTTGCCCAATCACCATCAATAAGAGATTTTTTATATTACCTTATTTATTTATTTTTTATTTATTGAAACTTCCTAATTTTAAACCTAATTAGTAATCACCGTCATTGAGAGAGACTGTTTTATTTTTTCCCCACAAGCAATTTCCTAATTTAAACCTATTAACATAAATAAGAGATATACTTTGTTTTTTCGTTTTTTTAAAATTTTTTTTTTATATTTTCCCACAAGTAATTTCCTAATTTAACACTATCAACATAAATGAGAGATATTTTTTTAAAAAATTTCTATTTATTTTTCTTCTTCTCTACAATGACGCCACACTATATTATCTAACCGGAAGATCAATCAACATCAATGAGATTAATTATTTTGAATTTGTTACCATTTATTACAAACATCAATTGTAGGACAATCACAGTTAATTAATGATGATCATTTTTCAAATTTCAATTACAATTCAATAGTCATCAATGTCATTTACTTATTAATTTAGATGTGCAAGGATTAAGGAGGATTTTTTCTTTTTCCCTTTTTTTATTATTTTTGTGTGGGGCCCGGGGAAAAAAAAAGAGTGTTCACTCTATATTTCTACTTTTAATTTAACCAAATTAAAGTGGACATTTGCCACCCCACGACAATCCATTTCTTTAGTTTGACAATGGTTTGATTTGAAAACACAACCGGCCAAATAAATGAGCCACTTGAATCTCATGAAAAAGTTAAAATACAACAACGACCACAACGTATGCGGAGTAGAACAAGATGTGGTAGCGGAAGTCACCTTGATGAAATTAAAAAAAAAAAAAAGAGTACAATTATAACAAATCTTTCAATGACAATTATCAATTATTCAATGACATTTACAAGTTCAGTAATGAGATTTATAAGAGTGTTTGCTGGTAGAAAAACAATGTTAAAAAGAATATATATATATATATATATATATATATATATATATATATATATATATTTGTTTGGTTTAAAATATATATCAAAGGAACCAAGTGACCCAATGGTTGGACCACTAGGCCCCATGAAGGTGGGGAGTTGGGGGTTCGAACCCCACTTCCCTCACTTTCAATGATTTTATTTTTTTAAAAGAAAAACCATAGCCGGAAACGGACTATGTAATGTACTTTATCCGCTGGGTTACGGGTGGGCATTTTACCAAAGGTTTCTATTGTATCAATCTACCCCTGTGTGATTCATGTTGAAGCATATGGGGGGTGGGTGCAGGGCAGACAATTTCAAAACGAACTCCCCATTCATTAGATGGAGAAAATCACCAAGATTTCATGATCCGCTGCCGGCCGGCCGGCGGACGCGGTAGCCCTCCGGCAAGGGTCATTTTTATTTTTTAAAAATTTATTTAAAACTAAGGGTAAAAGGATAAATTCACCCAAATTTGTAAATCCCCATATGGTCCTTGGTACCTTTAAGTCCTTTAATAAATTCAATAGACATTTGGGGATTTTGCAAATTCAAATGGTATTTAAATGTAATTTTCCCTAGATTTAGTTAGGGTTCTCCTTAAATAAGACTAACCTTTGTGGTCTGATTATTGTGAGGGATTTCATATGGGAAAATTGCACTTAGGTCTTGAATAAGAGAAAATATAGTAAAATGTCCTTTGAAAAATCAAAATTGCGCTAAAGTCTCATTAAACTTTTTTGCAATATTTTTTATATGTTAAAAGACACAAATGCCCCATAGAGACTCATAGACTTGTCATGCACATAGACTTATCAAAATATGTTCACTTGTTAAAACATATGATGGACTTGTCAACAAATACACTTGAACTTATCAACACAAAAACTTGTCAAAACAAGCTTCTTAACTTGTCAACATAGACACATGTGCCTTTTTATATATGGAAAATATTTCAAAAAAGTTCCATCTGACTTTACCACAATTTTGAGATTTTAAGGGTCATTTTATTATATTTTTCCTTGTTAGGACCTACATACAATTTTCCCATTATTTATCCTGTGATGTCTCTTTTGTGGTCTAAAAAGAAGGAAAGTAATTTGGTCAAGATTAGAAAACAAGAGGAAAGCGCCCTGCCCTTTGGATCGTGGCACAAACCCTTTCTTAAAACTTTTTTACCTAAAGAAAACAAAAAACAAAAGGGAAAATTATAATGAAGGACCTAAGAAAAATAATATTTATTAAGAAGGACCATAAAAAGTTGTAATTATTTTAAAGAATCAAAAATTAAAATATTAAAATAAAAGGACTAAATTACCCTTAATCAGATTTACTATCTTCTCATTAACTAAATCTGGAATGACTTTTTCTTCCTAACTTCTTATTAATTGAATATGGAATGATTTTTTTTTACATGAGAATCTAAAATAATTAATATATAATAATAAATAGATATTAATTCAAATAATTCTTTTCTCATCGTTGAATCACTCCAGATTAGTATACTAGAGAAAAGATAGGAAAGATGGAGCTTTTTATGGTTGTGGCAGAAGAAGCCTCGTGCGTTGTGCAACCGTTTGCAGTGTTAGACCTGAGATTTTTTGTGCTGAGGTAACTAAAAGTACCTGATATTCATTTAATATTATCAGTTGTTCCATTCCCAGATAATCAGAAAATAAAACAAAAAGCTTTTAACTCAGAAAAACCGCATCAAAAGAGAAGAACGTGTTTAAAGAAACCAAATCCCTCTTTCCTTTCGCTATAACCATAAAAAGCTCTATCTTTCATATCTTTTCTCTAACATAATAATCTTGAGTGATTTTACAATGGAAAAAAAATTATTTGAATTGATATCTATTTATTATTATCCATCAATTATTCTAGATTCTCATATAAGAAAAAATCATTCCAGATTTAATTAATGAAAAGATAGAAAATCTAATTAAGAATAATTTAGTCTTTTTATTTTAATATTTTAATTTATAATTCTTTAAAATAATTACCATTTTTTTTATCATCTTTCTTTATAAATATTATTCTTCGTAGCTCCTTCATAGCAGACGTGAAGATTGAAGAAGCGGCAAGCAAGAAAGAATCAGGAAGGGAAGAAAAGGTTGGAAATAACTGAGTCTTTACCTTCCCTGTGTATTCTTGACATTGGCAAGAGCGAAAGAACTGCTGAGTTGGGTGGAGAATCGATTAGTGTGTTGCGAATGTTTGATTATCACTAATAAAATTTGTGCGTATAACTTTTGTTCGAATTTCTCAATTCCGTAATGATTTTTTCCACAGGAGCAAATGCGATAATCAGACGGTGATTAATTTGCACGCTTAGATGGAGCCACGGGTTGCTTCGGATCCCTGTCTCACAAAGGTCGGAGATGTGGCGTCAAACATGGAAGATTTTACGCATTCAGCCTATGAAATTCTTGCTGTTCTAGATAAGGTGAGTTTGTGCTTTCCGATTTGTGTGATGAATGATTCTAAAGTTGGGGCTATTCTTTGTTGGGTTTACATAATATTGCAATTTTTTCTCCCGGATGTTGAGAATGTGAATTTAAATATCTGGAACTGAAACTGGACTCCATGGCTTGTCTACTTGTCTTTCGGTTTTTATTATTTCCGTCTAAAAAATTATATTTGTTGCGGTTATAGTTGATCTAATTTCTAATACTGTTGCATTCATAATTGCCCGGTTGCCCTTATGAGCCAAAGATGAAATTTTTTCCCCTTAGTTTTTGCATATTTATCATGATATGGGGTTTATTGCTGGGCATTTTGTTGTTCTATTATATGCCATTGGCATCAATTCTCCAACATGGTAGCTTTATATTCGCATCTCTTTACGTCATGGATGATTATTCACCTTATGTGTTTGTCCCCCTATTGATTTTAAGGCAGGTAAGGCCACTAAGACATCTTTTTTGGCACTTTTGATGTTCTATTAGTTTTGATTCAGATAAACTGAAGTATATCAAACTGCCTGACTTAATTATCTTGGTAAAACAACTTCATGGTACTTATATACTGTCCTCTAACCCATAAGATCCTTCCTTATAAGGGACATGATATTGTTGTGTCATTGACTACTTCATCTCAAAAGCATACAAATTTGGATTCAAGTGGTCCTTGGCATAGTGTTAAACTGAAGATCGGCTAAGTAATTGATATCTCAGCTTCAGGATTTATTTGATTGCTCAAAGGTTGCATATATAAGACAGCAAAGCTCTTTGCTACCTCATGGTGTCTACAAATCTAGGTTAAATCTAAACTCGCTGTAGAGATCATTAATTAATGCAATTTCGGAACAAAAGGCAAGGTGAATAGGTGAAGTTTCACCACAGAGCCAATGAGGGCTTTTGGAATAACAACTTGAAATAATATGATGATAGAAAAACAAGCCACCATCTTATGAATATATAATCATGGACAAAAAGTTTTTCATGTCAACCCCTGTAGTTTATAAGTTTGATACAGACTAAGAAATAGACAAGAAAGGAATTTCAAATTCATTGATTAATAAGGCATATGAAGAACTATTGAAAGATAACATTGAAACACCTGGCCAAGCAGTAAATGGTAGCATCAGGAGTTTAATTTGATGCTGGCTGAACTATTAAAAGTTCCAACAGCTATTCTACAAAGAATTATGTGATATTTTTGGCTTTATACTTATTGAAAAAAGTAACATAACTAATCCAGTAATATTTAAACTAGAATGATTTATATGAATGTATATATATGCTGTCGTTTTTTGTGAATACTAATTCTATCGAATAATATGACGGTCATGAAATCTGGGGTTCTGATGTGGTTTTTGAGATTTTCTGGGTGATGAGAGTGTGGAGAACCTTGGTTTGATATCAAAATGATGCAGGACAAAGGGAAAGAAAGGTTTGGAGAAGAAGAATAGAAAGAGAAATATAAAGAAAGGATGGAGAAACAACCTTAGGCTTATTTATAGAGCCCTAAGTACAATTATTAGATTAAAATAATGATGATAATAATAATTTAAAACTAGGCTTATTTGTAGAGTCCTAAGTACAATTATTAGATTAAAATAATAATGATAATAATAATTTAAAACTAAATAAGATAAAAGCTAACTTGAGCTTCAAGTAAAAGAAAGCATAAAATAGGAAACAGCTTATGAAAGCCTCATACAGTCATTGGAAATAAAATAATTTTATAAAAGTAACTTACTGAAATACTAAATAAATCCTGCATAATATCCTGTCATAAATCTTTCCTAATATCCCTTCAGGATGGTTTTGATACATTTGCCCCTAAACCTTATCGGATGCTGCTTAATCTATTTGGATATAAGCTGAATTCTCTACTAGTTGAACTTCAATAATCATACTTTTTCTTTTTCTTTTTTCTCAGCCAAGAGATGACGATTGGTTCATTTAAAAATATTAAATCCTCCTTGCCAAGTATCTAGATGCTCAACTATCATGATCAATGTTCGATCATGCAAAAAAAAGAAACAAAAACAAAACAAACAAATCTAGGTTCTGTCTTTTTTGGCAAATCACTTGAGAACAGTACCATTATCTATACCCTTCACCTGAGTGCATTGATGCATCTTCTGACAAAAGCTTCTAAACTAATTAGATTATTAGAGTTTTCAGAGAGTCAGTAATTGATTGGTTCCCTTGTTTGGTGTTGGAGATTTTAGTCTTAATCTCATAATTTTGTATGGCATATCAAACATTTGAAAAAAATTGTTGAATGAGGGAACGTGCACGTGTTCGCAATCTCTAATGGTAGACTTCCGTGACAAGAACATTGCTGGATAATCCTCCTCATCCCAAGCAGCAAATATGACCTTGTTTGGGATTGTTACCTAGCCAATGACTCAACTTGCCTCATTGTTTGGGAAATGTGCAAACTATGGGTTGATTTCTAATACTAGTTCCTGTTAAATTTCTATGTGCTTTAACATGTAACAAATCACCTGTTGGAGTCCACTGATTGCCAAGGTCATTGTACTGCTAGTAGCTATGGACTTAAGCATGATAGACAAGATAAGAGAATCCCAACCAATCAGCAAGTACAACACACAAAGCTAACAAAAGCAAAGAAAGTGATCATTTTAAAGGTTTCATGTTTCAGGTTGACTTTTGTTGGAGATGAGTTGAAATGCATGATGTGCCAACCTGAGTCTTGATGCATAAACAATGTGGAGGCATGTGTGGTGGTCGAGGGGGGCCTGATCAACTGGAACATTAGATTGGTTTATCTGGTGATTTCTAAAGTTTTTGGGTCAAATAGGATAAAAAACAAGGGCAGAATACTTGCAAGTTTACAATCCAAAGAGATGTGGCTGGCTGACAGCCATGGATTCCGTAATAAATAGATAAACTACATATTTTCCTAAAAGAAACAAACAAGAGCTCTAGAGTTCATGAACTAAATGATGAAAATCATTAGATTCAGTTCCATCATCTTTCAGTTTGTTCATCTGCTAAAGTGTAAACATTCTGCTTTGCATATTTAGTCCAATGGGTTTTGATATATCTGAATCAAAATATAATTTATTTGTGTTATGTTTCTTGCAGATTGAGAAGCAACTAAATGAGTTTGAACATTTCTACCAATCCACTTCTAATATTCAGACCAGCAGCAATTCCAAAGGTTGTTCTAAAGACAAGGGACGAGAGAAGCATTTTATTAGTGCTGAGAGGCAACAGCAAAATGCATTCCGTAGGGAAGCAGCTGCTGCAAAGAGAATGCAAGAGCTCATGCGCCAGTTTTCCACAATATTTCGTCAGGCCAGTACAATTATATTGCTATTTCCATTTGGTCCTGCCCTCATGTCATTATATTTATTTTAGTTCTTAGTTATATTATTCTATGTTTTTAATATATAATAGTTCATTAACATTTAGTTTATTATTTAAATTAGTTATTATGGTTCCTTCTAGTCTTGTTAGACTTATGACTCAATCAAACTGCGACTTGTTAGGGTTGTGAGTTGTGACTCATTTCAACCCAGCCTGCTGGGATCCCTACCTATCTCATTAGGGTTGTGATTCATTACAAAAGTTTCATTCAGATTCGACCTGTCTAGCTCGCTCTCTTTGCCCCCCTCTCTGTCTTCTAGTTCTTCGTCTGTCCTATTCTTCCTTCTCTTCTCTCTTTATTTTCTCTTCTTACAACATGTGATTTTTCTTCTTGTCAGATTACTCAGCACAAGTGGGCTTGGCCTTTTTTGGAGCCTGTAGATGTTGAAGGTCTTGAATTGCATGATTATTATGAGGTAATGTTGCTATGCATTTCAGAGCTTCTCATGGTCAATACCACTGTTAGCACAGAACTATGTTTGCGTGGAATCTTATACCCAAATATTATGTATTCATCTATACACTTGTTATTCCTTAATTTGGGGGGAAAAAAGAAGAAAAGAAAATAGTATTGGCTGGGACAGTGTTTCTGCGAATTGCGGGTTTTCCCCCAATTACCATCTAACTTTTATCTTCCCCAATTACCATCTAATTTTTATCTTGGACTGCTTTGTTTAGCCCTTTTTCCCCAATTGTATTTCTGAAAGTAATATTTATTCTTGCACCCTTAGGTTATTGAAAAGCCCATGGATTTCGGTACTATAAAAAGTAAAATGGAAGCCAAGGATGGCACCGGTTATAAGAATGTTTGAGAGATCTATGCTGATGTAAGGTTGGTTTTTAAGAATGCAATGAAGTACAACGATGAGAAAAATCAATATCATGTTATGGCCAAATCCTTGCTGGAAAAATTTGAGGAGAAATGGCTGCTATTGTTGCCGAAAGTTGCTGAAGAGGTAAAGAAAGGACTAACTTTGGGTGAATAACTATTCTTATTAAAGTTGCTTTTTTTGTAGCAGCAATGATTTTAGGTGACCCATGACACGTTTTTTATCTATTGCCATTCTCTGTTTGATTATTGCAGGAGAAAAGGTTACAAGAAGAAGAGGCAGAAGCAAATTTGGATATGCAGCATGCACAGGAAGCCACTTATGCCAATATGGCTAGGGAGTTAAGCTCTGAGGTTGGCTAAATTTTAGTTTCGGTTGTTATTCCCAGTTCCACTGAAGTCTGTTGCTTGATGTTACCATATGTGCTTTCCCAATGTCTGCAGCTTCTTCAGGCTGGTAAGGATTTGAAGAATCTCGAAGAAATGGTAATTCAGAAGTGCAGGTTTGTGAAAGAGTCATCCATTAATGTTACCTTATTTTAAAGAGTTCAATTTGATGTAGAAATGTACGTTGAATCTGTTTGGTTAATTCATTTAAATCTCCTTGGACATAATGATTCTGATAGGATTTTCCTATCAAGGTAACATGGCAGAAAAGTGGCTAAAACGTTGAGGTATTTGCACTAGAACTCAAATGACTCTTGGGTAAAATCACAAACAGATGCTTAAAAAAACTTGGTAGAATACAACGTCAGAACTCCAAAAACAGAATAGACTTGCCAGGTTTCTGGAGGTTGCTTCTCCATTCAAATCGAGATTCAAATTCTGTGATCCTCTTTTTTTATCAGTTTTTATCTTTTAAATCCTTCTCCTACTGCTCTCTCCTCCATGGATTCCCTTTTTAATCATCCTTTCCCTTACGGCTTCTGTTGGACTCAGTTCCTTCATTTCTTTCTTGTGTCTCCTCTTTTCTGCATTCTGCTCATCCTTTCTTGCCTCCTGTAGATCTTAGCTGCAGGTTGGAGCCCATCATTACCCTCCCCAAGAAGTTTTACCTTGTCCTCAAGGTGGAATTTGGAAGATTGCATTTGGATGGCTTTAATTTTCTCCCTTGTCACTGCTTCATGATTTTTTGGAGAGCTCTCCAAATCCAATCATGAAACATTTCTACTCCTTAGACAATGACTTGTCTTTGAGGGTGGGCCTCAGAGCAATTGTAAGGTTGCTGCAATGTACCTGGAGGTAATGGGTTCAAACCTTGAAAACACCCTAGGGATAAGGCTGTGTACATCTATCTCTCTCAGGACCCCACCTAGTCAAAGCCTTGTACACGGAGTCACCCCTTTTTTAAAGATAATGACTTGCCTTGAAGGATACTAGTGTTACTGAAAGGGAAGAATCTTCCTTCATGCAAATCAACTTCTTCTAATTCATACTGTTCATTATGCTTTGGCCCCAATTTACTCTTACCTATTCTAAGACAGTCTGCTTCTCCAAGCTCAGATAGTATAATTCCCTTTGACTCTTTGGGGCTGTATTTCCGATTATAAATTTCTACGTACTTGATCTCCTCATTGATAGTAGTATTTTTCATTCTGTGCTGGCAGCTTCATCTGTTCTGTCAAATTGGAAGAAATTAACTTATGGGAGGCTTCACTGTCTATTAGGATAGTTCTCCTTCACACCTAGTGTTCCTCTCAGTTTCAAGGTTTGACATATCTGAAGAAATTGTTATTGATAAGAGTCTAATGGCATCATGCAATTTATATGGCTGTCCTTAGTGAGATAAGGCTTGTTGCTGCTTAAAATGTCTTGTTTTTTGCATTTATAGTTGGGCTTCTCATCGCAATTGAAGAAAAGGCACGACTTCTTTTTAGCTGACTGAGCATCTAATAGCTTCCTAAAGTTGTTTTCCTTTTATTTGAGGGGCATTTAGCATGTGAGCTTTCATTGGGCTTGTTTCTTATAGAATAGAGATATGGGAGGGAGGGAGAAAAAAAAAACAGAGAGAGAGAGAGGAAATGATATGTTGAGAACAAGAGGGATAGAGAGGAAGAGAGGGAGAAAGGGGAGTTGCGGGGGAAGAGAGGCAGCAAAGGCAAAGAACTTCAATCCATTAATTTCCAAGCCCACCCACAAGTGACTTCTCTCATCCTTTTGTAGCCTGCAATATGCTGATGAAAGCTCTAACCCTATAACTACGCCAACTAACACTCCTAATTCTCATTCATTTATGTATTACATATCATCCTCGCAATTTGCTTCTTGGTAGTTATCAGTGGTCTTGCTTGTTTTTTTGTGACCCCTGTAACTCAAGTAAGGTTGGATTGGGTTGTGTTCCTACTCGTTTAAAATTCTGTGATTGCCGTCTTTGGTACTCTACTTTCATGGGCCATTTACAGTACTAGATTTCTTTCTTCTACCTTATGGGTCATCTACCCAGTGTTCTGTTTGTTGCGATGAAAATTTGTGGATGGAAAAGGAAAATAGCCATTTTTCCTTGGTGTGGCATGTTTGGTAGGCAGAAATTGGCTACCTCTTTCTATGTATCAGGGAAGGCCTCTTCCCTTAATATAAGGAAGGAAGTTGTTTTCCTCTGTTGATAATGACCCATGTACTGTCCATGCCTCTCCGTCCTTCCTAATATGCGAGGGATCATTTGGGGATTTTGTGTTATGTATTTTATTTTTTATTTTCTTTAATTCATCATTTTTCTTTCCTTCCCTTCACATACCAAACATGCACGTACGTGGCTGGAAATTTTCCCTTCTCTTCCTCCATCAAAATACATTCTCAATAGCAAAGAGGCCCTTAGTTTTCTTGCATTGTGAGTTCTGCTCTAAATGAACAAAAATGCTAGTGGGGACAATTGCCCCTGCAACTCATTGAATAAATGTGACCCTGGTTCAAAGGTATAGTTATGGGGAAAATATCACTGGCAATATTTGCTCCAGAAATATGTTCTTTTACATTCTGTTTTTTCTGGTGCATGACTTTGGAATTTTTTCTAAATTTAATTTCCTGATAATGCTGTAGGAAACCGACTTCTGAGGAGAAAAGAATACTTTGGACAGCCCTTGCGAAATTGTCTCCTGAAAACATTAGCAGAGCATTGCAGATAGTTGCTGAGAATAATCCCAATTTCCAAGCAACTGCTCGAGTGGTGGACCTTGACATCGATGCTCAGGTTTTTCTCATCTTATCTAGTTACTAGTCTTCACTTTGAAGTACTCCCTCCAATCATATTTATTAGCAACATTCTCTGACATGGGTTGGTCCTATATATAAGCAACAATATGGCTCTGTCTAAAAATTTAATGCGTTTTTTATTCACTTTTTACCTCCAATTAATTAGATGTCTCTCTCATACCTTTTCCCCGCATTCTCTCTTATCTTTTTCTCGCTCATTCTCTCGTACACTCGTCATCTTCATAGAAAAGGATATATTTGGGGAGGGGGAAAAAAACATCTATGACATATTTATTGCTTTTAACTAATTTTAACCTGCAGTCCGTGTTGTGTGATTCAATAGTTGTTACTTATAAAAAGACCAAAGGGAGTATTTGTCTAACACTTTCCCCTCCTGTAAATGCTGTTGTTTTATTTAGCAAATTGTTTTTAGTGGGCCACCAATATGTTCCTTATCGTCTACTGCTTTATATTCAGAGTGACTATACACTATGGAGGCTAAAAGTTTTTGTCGAAGATGCACTGAAAGTTAACAAAAAGACCACTGCGGACACAGCTTTTAACAATAATGATATCACTGAAGATAAGAAAAATGGCTCCAAGAGGAAGAGAGACTCTTGTGATGCACAAGCGAAGACAAATGCAAAAAGGACTAAAAAGGTATCTATTTCATGATTCCACCTCCAAGAGAACCTTTTGTGACTAAATCTATAGGTCAGCTTGAGAATTTTGTTAAACAATTCAGGTTTATAAATCATAGCCAGTGAGTAAAATTTTTTCAGTATAGTGCTTAACGCTGTCCAGTTGCTCCATAATGCAGCTTCATATATCTTAGGTCCATTCTGTAAATTTTTTCATATATATGAAATTCTTATGTTTTTGCATAAGTTTCCTATTTTCCACAATGTGACTACGGGGTTGTGAGGGCCCATTCTTTTTGTTCTGAGTTAGTTTTTGGCCAACTAATTGTTCAGGATTTTGGTACTTGATACGTAAATAATTTGGTTTTTTGTTTTTGTTTAGTTTTGTTATCAATTTATTTTATTTTTTTGGTGCCAACTTGTATGTAACAATGGAATGCAACCTTTCCTTTTTGTAAAGAAAGGAAGGAAAGAGCCAAAGGCCTTATATCCTATTGGTGTAGAAATTCTCTTGTAAGTGGAAGGTTGGAGTTTAATCTCGTTTGTGATCACATGCTGTTAATGTTTCTCCCTTTAATTCTGGAAAAATATAACAAAAAAGGTTTTGCTTTTGAAGATGTTGCTTTAAAGTTTTTTTTTTATATACAATTGCTTTAAAGTTGAAATAATTGAAAATTTAGTTATAAAAAAAATTATTTTCATACCAACAGGTTGGAATTAGTAGTGTATGTTGATTTGGATGTAACAGTAACAGTCTTGTACAATAAAATTACATGCAGGTAAAAATTTATGCAATTAATTTTGCACAGAACTCGTTTGTGTTATTCCACTTTGTTTTAGTCTTGACAGCAAACAAACTTCCTTTCAATTGGTCATGTTCTTACAACTATTTTCCTTTTTTTATTTAATGTGTAACTAGAAAATCATATTGTTGCATGGATGTTATGGAAAATTAACTTTTCGAAAATATATTTAAAACACTCACCGTCGGGAAAATTGTTGAGAAATTTCTTATTGCAAAATTTATTGCCCATAGATGTCTAAGGACTCTCAAGTGTGCTTGTACGAATTTGCTTCAGTTGGGTGTAACATATTTTAATTGTTAAGGACTTGACTTCTCTCCTTTTCTTTTCTGGTCTGCTCCCATCTTTTACCCCTTTTATAACCATTAGATCAAGATCTAATGGTATACATTTAATACTATTAATGTTTCTTTTCCTGTTATAAAAGGAAGGAGAGAGAATAATGGGAAGGAAATGGAGAGAATGATAAGAATGAAATATTAAATGTAGATCATTATATCTTAATTCAATGGTCATAAAAGGGATAAATGATGGAAGCGGACCAGGAAAGAAAAGGAGAGAAGCCAAGTCTTGTAAGTGCACATAGTTGAAGATAAATTATAGAGAGTTGTACTTGCTATATATGTTCCAATTGGGTCCTTGAACAAAGATACCTATGATTATGAGTAATACATTTTGTAACGACGGATTTTTCAACAATTTTCCGTAAAATATAAGGCCTCATTAGATATGTTAATCATTTAAATATTAAGAACTATGTATAAATATGAAAATGATAAAAAGAAAAATAAACTGCTTTTAATGATTTTTTTATTCTTTTGCTAAATATTTAATATAAGTTTATTCTCATCCTTTGATCAAATAATGAATTAATCCTAAATAGCTATCCAGTGGCGGATTCATAAAATTGATCAAGGGCCCCCGATTTTTTTTTTTTAAAGGAAAGTTTTAAATGCTAACAAAAGAATATAGATAAGAAAAGAAAAGAATATTAAAAAGAAATATTCATGAAATTAAATGAATATTGATTATGTAATAACAGAGACAATTTTTTTACAAACTTATCATTTAGAAAAGTAAGGTTTAAGTGCTATTAGAAATGCAGCTACATAAATTACAATAAAAGGTGGATACTCAATAAGTTTAAATACATGCATTTCAATAACAAAACTATATTATAATAAAAATAATTACAATGTCATCCTTCTTTACCTTATTTTTTTAGAATTCCATCATAATTATCTTATTATCAATGCTATCAAATACATCTTTTTTCATTATAAAGCACTAAACAATTATTCAACCATTTATTCCCAATCCGATTATGAAGTGCAGTTTTGATGTATTAAGGGTGGACATTTAATTTAAGGATGAGCAATCATTTAAACATATATTATTTTTTAAAAAAAAAAATCCAATTCCTCAAAAGGACGGACGGATAGATTAACAGATGGGAGAGAGGACCCGAACTGCAGTATGGCCCTTTTACAGATTAGAAGCTACCTATCAAGGAATTGGGAGGTCAAACTTCCGTTTATATTTAGATCACAAAATGCATTAGCTGATGCTCTAGCAAATGAAGGTCTTACTGGATCTTCGCCTTTGGCCAATGAAGATTGGTATAGTTAGTTAAGGTGTTGACCTTCACCCAGGGGGAGCTTCGATATCCGCTGATCGATATGAGGGTTTCATTGGTAGGCGATCTGTAAGTACATTTGTAAGCGCTCTTTGAGGCTAGAGGCATGTCCTAGTCCTAGTGGGATACCAGTGTCTACCCCTACCTAAATTTTTTTGTATCAAAAAAAAAAACAAAGAGAGAGAGAGAGAGAGAGATCTGTGCCTTTGAATTTTTGTCCAAACAACTTAAGGACTTTGATTGCAAGTGATTGTATGGGACTTTGCTCCCCCTTTAGTTCATTCTAATATTTAATAGCTGAATGCCTTCTTTTTACCATATATATATATATATATATATATATATATATATATAAATTCAAACAATTGTGGACGATTCTACCTTGTATTACTCTAAAATGCTTATTATGCTCGAAATCAAATAAAATCTGTAGAGTCACTATAATACCGGTTTATATGAGTATGTGAAATATTATATTGATGGGAAATAAAATCATTTGTCAAAAAAAAAAATCACTTGATTTTTCCTCACTAGGAGACGAACTCATTTTTTTAGACATTATTAAAACTTTTTACCTACTTCATTTAATATTTTTATCTATCAATAGTCTTATGGCCTAGTGGTAGTGAAGTTTCTATATAAGTGAGAACTTACAAGTTCAATTCCACTTATAATCTCAAATTATTTGTTACGGATTCATATATTGGGCTCTGATATGGGCCGGCCCAATACAAGTATACCAGTATGGAAGCCTTCTGTAAGCAAGCAAATGCTAATCACCCTATAATCAAGGCATTAATCTCGGCAATACAGGTAGTGGAGCAAGAACGTGTCAAATAGTAGAGCAGGCATTTACAGGACGTGGAGGAGCATATTGCATGAGGAGCGAATACAGAGCCAAGAGAACGAAACCCTAGGTAATCCCTATAAATAGGAGATTGCCTACAAGGTGCACACATTCAAATTATATCCTTTTACAATTCAGTCACACTGTGCACACACCCACTCCCTTTGGCTAAACGCCATTCTTGTGTAGGACAGTGATCATGGGAAGTTCTTTGGTGTCTTCCTCATAGACATCACTGAACCATCATCTCCTGGGTATTCTCCATTATATACCTTAGGGAGCTTACAGATCCTACATTGATCATTCACTAAACCTCTGAGGTTAGGCACTTGTGTTCTTCAGAACGGAACATTGGCGCCAACCGTAGGGAAAGATAAATTTCGATTCCCAAGCACCACAGAAAACCACAGACAACCACTGAAATGGCCGCAAGCACCAAGAGTCGCAGTCAAGCAACTCGGTAGGATCAGTTGCCAGAAGGACAGTCGCAGCAGCAGCCTCAGGAGCAAACAATCCACAGTGTTTGATAATCATTGAATTCATATTATTATAAATGCAAAAAGAGGCTATAAACTCTGTCATTAGCATGCTTTAATGGAACAATTAGTGAAATATGTGATTTCATCTTCATAATGAGTTTTTAGATTTTATTTGCATTAATCTTGGTCACATCTTGAGGTTGGACTCAAAATTGAACTTTTGTCACATTCTTACTACAGTTGGGTCATGAACACTGTTCGGTATTTTGGGAATAACTTGAGATATGTAAATCCAATTGATCCCCAATTTTCATTTTCAGAAAGCTAAGAGGAAGCCCTACAACTCATATGAAGAGCCCAAAAGCAAAATCAGATGTTTAGAGGTTCAAAATTGGCCTGGAAACCGAAACAGGCTACTTTCACTGGGCTCCGGAGCAACGTTCGGTGTTTGATCCATAACTTGAGCTACAGACATCCAAATGGGTCACCGTTTGAACGAGTGGAAAGCTTACATCCGGGGCTACAATTCATATGAAGACAACTTCACCGAAAGCCACCGAAATCGTGGTGTAAACCAGGCTGTAAAGTTGACGCGGTTTTGGAGCTCAAAAGTCAAAAATTGTGGCTCAATAGTTCTTCCAAGCTTCCTATAAATACATGCACGTTTAGCACTTGAAGACACACCTTGGAGATGATCCTTCTCTCCCATTCTAACTTCCTTCTTGTATTTCTTACCTCCTACATGGAAGGTTTTAGTTTTGCTTTATTAGTTTCATGTATTGTCTTTAATTCTTGTCTTTAATTTCTTGCCTCCTACATGGAAGGCTTTACTTTTCCTTATTAGTTTTATGTATTGTTTTTCTTTTGTATTCCTAGCCTCCTTCTTGGAATGGTTTAGTGTTAATCTTTCCTTTTTTATTTTATTTTGATTTTATGTTCTTCATCTTTTTCTGTATGGATTCACTATGTTGTTGAGATTTATTTTGGAATAGAAGCTTTCATTTTCTTTAATTGTTCTTTGTGTTCTTTATGTTCATGTTGAACTTGTTCATGTTCTTCGTGGTCATGATGAACATCTTTACTTCTGCATTTTCATTTTATCCAGCCATGCTTGGCTAAGTTTCTGTGATCGACCCATGAGTTGAGGATTCCATGGTGTCATCCGGAGGACTTGTGCTTTAATCAGTAACTGACTTGTTTCTGTTAATTTTAATCGGATCCGATTATAATTATGGATTGGGTATTAGATTTAATATCCAGATTGAAATCCCAAGGACTTAGGTTGGACCGGGTTGCAGAGAACGTTGTGCGATTGTGCAGCGAGCTCACCACGTGTTCGATCAAATGCTAGGCGATCGTCTAGTCGAGGGAGTTTCTGGACAAATGCAGAGATCTCGGTTTGTCTAGAATCAATCACAGGTTCAGTTATTTTATTTTTGTTCAATGATGGAAGGTCTTGGAATCCCAATTCTGGGTTGATCCATTTCAATTTGATTAATCTCATCTTTCTCCATTCTATCTTTAATTCCTGTTCTAAATCCAACAAAACCCAATCCCCCCTTGTTTTCATTTCATTTGCATGACATCTAGATTACTTAGGATTTAATAAAAGGCTCCTCGTGAAGAGAGAACGATCCTAGGTTTGCCTATATGCAATCCTTGGTTAATTGTTGATTGTAGACCCCAAGGCTAATGACAAAAGGTCTCCATCAGTGTTCAGACTCAGTGGCTCTTGATCCCAACCATATCTCCATGAGGACTAAGCGCGAGAAGAAAGATACTGCAAACTCCTTTCATCCAAGCCGAGGCGCTCAGCAAGGGCAGCAAGCGGTTCTACAGCAAAACCTTATGTACCCCTCCCTTGAGTTTCAAATTGGCCATCCCAACGTTAAAATGTTGCACTGCACTATAGAATCAATGCTACACCGGTTGGAAAATATAGAAATTCGAGGCCAGCTTCAGAGAGATGAGGATGCTAGGCGCATTAAGGAGGACATGGACCGTCAGAACGCATTGTGGCGGCAGGAGGAACAGCGAAGGATACAACAGATGTTCGAAGAGCGAGTTGGACGAGGAGAGGAACAAACTCAGAACGCGGGTAGAAACGATGCAGGTCCAAGTCGAGTCATGGTTTCAACTTCCGCGAACACCAGTATTGAAGAACCCCGTGGAGATCAAGAGAAGGAAGATATGGTCGTCAACGACCAAGATAAAGTTCTGGAAGGAGAAAGGAGGAAAGTACGGTTGTTGGAGGAGCACATAATTATGTTGGAAAACCCGGACCGAAACATTGGTCGAGATGCTAGCAATCCCAGCCGCATCAGTGACATGACTGCTACTGAAGTGAACATGGGCGTTCCCCGAGTTGTTCATACCAACTTAGCTCATGCAAAGGGAAAGCAACCAGCTGAGAACTTAGATTCTCGAATGGAGGAAATGGTGCTCCCATCGCCTGGTATACCCGAGATACATGCGGGGGAAAATGACGGAGATAAAATCTTGAGCCAATTTTCGGATGAGATAATGGCATCCACTTACCCCCAAGGGTCTGGATTCGAGGGAATTACTGAAGTATGACGGGAGTCAAGATCCGTTAAATCATGTTGACAATTTCAAGATGGAAATAGTAGTAAAAGGGATAACAGGGCATGTGGTACCCTGGTTGTTCACAAGGACTCTGTGAGGAGCAGCACAAAGATAGTTTCACTCCCTGCCATTACATTCAATCCGAGATATGCAGACTTTGGAGAAGAAATTTTTGGTGAACTTTGCCACTAGCAGGAAGACCCCAAAGATTGAGTTCCAACTCGGCCAAGTGAAGCAAGCACCTGGGGAAACTTTGCAAAAGTATCTAGAGCGTTTCAAAGACACGACCTTGCAAGTGCCGGGGTTAAAAGAAGATATACATCTCCACTATGTTATGAACGGTTTAGATGGTTCGTATCAGTTAAAAAAGTCTATTATGAAGCGTCGTCCTGAGACGTTGACGGATTTTCGAGACTGGTCAAAACAGTACCTAGAATTAGAATAGATGGAGATGCAAGCCACACGACCAAGGATAGGAGAAAAAGGCCTCCGGCAAAGTAAAGGGAGAAGTTTGGCAGGTCACCAAAGAGGAAGGAGGAGTTCGGCAGTCATAGACGCGAGTTCAGCGGGCGAATTCTGGATAGTAGACATCGGGGAGACAAAGGTGGACCAATAACGAAGTACACAAATTACACCCCGTTGAATGTTTCACGAGCGCGGGTCTGGAAAGAGGTGGGCCAAACCGAGATGAATAAAGTAGAGCGACCTCGGCCTACTCACAAGATTATGGGACCAGACCCATCTTAGTATTGCGTGTACCACGATGGCCCGGGACATACCACGGATGAATGTTATCACCTCTGTGATGTTATAGAGAAACTCGTCCGGGGAGACAAGTTGCGACAATACGTGGTGGATGCTATTGGACAAGGTAGCAAGCGCAAGGAGCCAAGTCGCCGTGATAGTCCTACTGGGGAGAAGAAGAAGACAAGCGAGAAAAGAGGAAAAGCTAAAAATGATGACGGGGTATATCCAAAGGCAGACTCTAAGTGCAATTGAATGAGTTTTAGCTTTCATTTATTTCGGGCCTTTTTAATAGGCGAGCTTTATAAGGATCACAATGCCTTATTTCAATCAATGATATTTTACCTTTTCTGAAAGCAAAGATCATCCACATAACAGTTACAACATACTTCTTTGGGATATGATAACACCAGCATAGAGGTTAGGCCGAGACAAGGCAATCCCATAATAAAGGCTAAAACGCACTCTACTAGGATGCGGTAACGCCCATAGCGGTCAAAGCATATTCCTTTGGGATACTGCGAGGCCGAAATAAAGGCTAAAACGCACTCCACTAGGATCCGATAATGCCCACACACAGCGGTCAAAGCATATACCTTCAGGATAATGCAAGGCCGAAAGAAAGGCTAAAACGCACTCCTCCGGGATGCGCAAATGCCTATTCAATGGTTAAAACGTGATTCCGTCGGAACACGGTACAACCAAAGAGTGAAAGTGGAGCTAAATCACCAAGAGGGAGGTGAATTGGGGATTTTTAAAACTTTTTGAATTGCTTTGTTTTTTAACACTAAAAACAGAGCTGAACAAAGTATAGGGAAGAAGAGCTTGACACACAAAATTTATACTGGTTCGGTCCAACCTCTTGACCTACGTCCAATCCCCAGACACTCTGGGATTTCACTATATCAATTGATTACACACTCTGTAACTCAAGAGTAATTCTTTCACTAAAACTTACTCTCCCTTACAAGTTGCAATCAATAACCCAATCTCCAAGTCCCCTGACTTGAGATTCTTACAATGAATGATTTACAATAAATGAACTCTCTCTAGAGTGGATAAATATAAACACTAAAGTATAGAATGTATCAACAGATACTTTGCTCAAGGAAACGCACAAAGTAGTTGGAAACTTGAATGATTTTCATTTTCAGCAGATTGGATGTTGAGAAAACTTGAATACAACTCTATTTATATCAAGAGATCTTTAAATGACCGTTGAAATTCCTAATGTAACCGTTGGAGACATTCAGGAAGGATTAGGGTGAGCTTAGATCTTCTTCTCTCTCTACTCTTTGCTTAATCCAATTGCATAGAAGTTTATAGTTGACTTCTCTCTCTACTCTTGAATATTAATCCATTGGAAGAGCAGCTACTGGATGTAGAAAGGAAACATTAATCCCTTTGCAACGTGTGTAGCATGATTGTCCAAAAGAATGCAAGTTTTCTGGACTTTGCATTTAATGTGATGATGTCACTTTTTGCTTTTGCTTTTAACCTTCAATTAATATCCTCTGAATCATCTGAAAGTTACTAACAAAGTGATTAAACATAACTAGAAACATTAATGAATGATGATAGGAAGTATTAAGATCAAACAAGAAAGTTTTACAAATTCGTTAGATTTGAATTTCAAACTCTACGACACAAACTCGAGTTTGTTCACCAAAACTGGAGTTTGTCACTGTGCACTTATAGCAAAACTCGAGTTTCCAAATCATAACTCGAGTTTCCTTCATCCAAAGAGGAATGTCGCAATTTGAGCTTTGGAACATATTTTTGAAAGAAACTCAAAACTCGAGTTTCCATTTCTAAACTCAAGTTTTGGACTCTTGACATGTTAAATCAATTTTAGTCCAAAACTTCAAAACTGGAGTTTCCAATCTAAACTGGAGTTTTCAAAACATTGAAAAAGAGCAAAGCTCTCGGCTTGGCCAAAACTCGAGTTTCCAAAACTAAACTCGAGTTTTCATTTAAGTATGAAAACTTTGAGAAATCTATGCCAAGTCAAAACTGGAGTTTTCAAAAACTGAGTAAAACTTGAAAACTCTCTGCTAAGTTTAAACTCGAGTTTCCAAACCAAAACTCGAGTTTTCTCAAAACTTTGAAAAACTTAGAAAACTCATGGCAAGCTGAAAACTAGAGTTTACATATCAAAACTGCAGTTTCCATAAGCTCAAAATGTTGGAGACTCTCTATATGACCAAAACTTGAGTTTCCAAATGGAAACTGGAGTTTTGTCTTCTTCAGAAAATATTGAGGAATCCTTGTGTGGTGAAAACTAGAGTTTTCTCTGAAAATTGAAATTTGTCTATATTTGAAAAACTTGGAGTGCTCTCTGTAAGACCAAAACTCGAGTTTCTAAATGGAAACTGGAGCTTTGCTTAGTTCATTAAAATTGAGCTACTCTCTGTCAAATCAAAACTCGAGTTTTGAGACCAAAACTCGAATTTGCCTTTGACAATAAGTTTTTCAACTTACTAAAGACAAACTTCAACTTGTGTTTACAATTGTCAGTTATCATCAAAACACATAAAGAACTAACAAAGAGGCCCTCTGTGGCCACGATGCATTGAAGCTTAAGGAAGTAAAAGCAAGACGTCACAACGACCCTGATCAAGTTGGACTGTTTAGAGTTTGGTTGCAACACTGAACATAGACGAGTGATGGATGGCTTTTACTCCCGATTGATTTTTGGTCAATCACTCAGGAGGGTATACTGCCCATGGGTGGTCCCAATCTCGCATTCTGCGCAATAAATTTCTAACTCTGGCCAAGTTTTAGAATTTTGAAGATAACTTCAAGTTCACGAAATACAGCGACAAAGATGCAAAAGCCTAAGCTTGAAAAGACATACAGAACAAAGAAGGCAAATGAAGAATAGAGTAACACTGCAGAAAAAGTAAGTACTCATATATTGTTTCGTTAAATTCTTACATGCATAGCAAAAGCATCCGGGCTTTAAACCCAAGGAAGAGCTACAAAATCAGGGGCTCAAAGTACCCCCAAGGCACGGAATAAAGTTACTGCAGGAGAAAATCAAACAGAAACCCGGTAATGTGGCAAATTGACATGTTTGCTAGGTGATCTCCAGACAATCCCGACATAGTGGAAACCGCCGTATATATCTTAACCAAGAAGCTAGCTGGAGGGGGTCTCGGTATCTTGATGAACTTCCTCACCTCTGTTGTCCCCTTGATCACCCTTGAACCGACTTTCGGATACAGTCCCGCGAAAAGGAAAGAGTGGAACTATTTTACCTCCTCTGATTATGGACATGCAGTCCATCCCAGAAGTATTTAGATTGACATCTGGGTTTAGCATGCGAACTTGCACTAGGTCATTCTCGAAAGATTCTCCGACGGAGTTTACTATCGCGACATCCTTCTCCTTGATAATGGCGTCGACTTCACCTAATTGAGCTTGGAACTTCCTTTGCTCTTGCAGCAGCGTGTCTATAGCCAATTTGTCTCTTGCATGGATATCGCGATTTTGTTTCAGATGATGGACTGCCATGTCCAAATCTACCTTGTTGGCTTCTACTTCTGCCTTCATTTTCCCTAACCATTTCGACAGCTTGCACTTTCTCCTGGGCTTCCAATTTTATCGTCTCAATCAGACGCTTATGCTCTTCCGTCTAGTTTCAACTTTTGTAGCTCAGCAGCCTAGGCAACATATTGTGAATTTACAGCAACTAGAGTTTGGGCCAAGCCGACAAATTGTAGGGAGCATTGTTCCAGCTCGGCACAACCATACTTCATGGATTCAAAAAAAGCATTCTGGCGGGCAGATAGCCAATCTGAGCTCAACAGGCATGGATTGACTCGAGACAACTCCACGAGGAAACTGCAGGTTTGATAAAAGAGGAGGTGGAGAACTTATGGATGAAGGAGGGGCGGAAACCTGTGCGATTGGTGTTTGGACAGAAGCAGGCTCTTTAGCTATATGGGAGGTCGAAGGGAAAAATCTCAATTTTTTGGTCGAGTTCCCGAGATCACCTTCCTTAGAACCGAGAATGGCGGATGACGGTGTGACCCTCTTTTTGGCCCCAGGAGTGGTAAACCTGGTATTAGCCAAGGCACGTGCAAAGACGGGAAGTTCAATCATTGGAGGAAGTTCCACCATGGGGGGAAGTTCCATCACAAGACCTGTAGCAACCAAGCAAAAAGTTACCCCAGTAACAAATCAAGGCGTCAACGTCATAAGGTGAATAAGCACCCATACCCTGGATTGATCGTTTCTTGGTCCGAGGTTTCGAGATCCGATTGCCCGAGTTTAGCAGGCCACGTTCTAGGATATAATGCTCCAGAATGGATACCGTTTTAATATCAGCATCAAACAGTTTGTCGGCACTAAATGCGAAGTCAAATGGGGAAAGTTGATAATGATCATAAGTTCAGTACAGGGGAACTTTTCTTCCACTACAACAGATTTTGCAATTTCAAGGAACCAAGGAAGTTTCTTAATCTCGGTGACCACTTTGAAGAAAGCTGAGGAAAAGTTCTCAAACAAATGAGTTAAAGGTTTGAAAATGGGGCGATCTGGGACACTTTGAATATAGGTCCAGTCTTTCCTATATGATCATTATCTTTTACCATCGACATCATTAGAAATGAGTTGAACCTCAAAGAAATAGAAAAAGATGGGAATGGTGTAGGCCAGTTTTTCGGCATGACAGAATTTTTCAAAGACTACGGCAAGCACCCAACCCTTGGGATGGAGTTGAGAAGGAGCAAGATGAAGATGGTTCAGGAGATTGATTTGAAACTCGGTGAATGGAAAATGAATATCGAGCTGGGTAATGCAATCACGATAGAAGAAAAAGAAGTGAGGCTCGTTCTCCTTAGTTCGGCAGCGAGGTACAGACTCTTTCGATTTAGGTAGGCGAATAAAATAGTCTTCCCCATTGCGGAGACCTGTCCTGGCAAGTTCTTTGAAGGACATGGAGTTTCTAATATTTAGAATTTCTTTGGTAACCAATAAATCTAGAATCTTGTGGGCCACAGCCGAACCTGTAAGATCTTTTCCTTTAGCCATGGATCGTTTTATACTACTGGGGGAAGGACTCACTTGTACCTATATCAAAAAGAAAGGTAAAAGTCAAAATCAGAGGGAATACCTGTGGAAAGCGAGCTATTACAGTTAACATCAAAAGATGGTGGACCCGGTGAATTCAGATTGACATAAGGTGGGGCAGTTTGTGTCGGGGACTTATGTCGGCACATGGTTAAGATTTTTTAAGCCTCTCCTGGGTAAAATTCTGATTCAATTTGGTTGAAGCGATAACGAGATAAGGAGGAGCTGGGATAAGAGTGTTAAACATCTAGCCATAGTTTGAAGGAAGGATGGGGGAAAAGGTAGGAATGATGGTGTTTGAGTTGTGGGATGTATGCGGCCGGGTTTGACGTTTAGAGCTATTGCCATGTTCCCAAGGTTTGCGGCGCAAGGCACCTTGAAATTCCTCCAAGGAAGGTGTTGTCCAAACCCAGCATTTGAGACTACCTGGGAGGATTCAGAGTTTCTCCCTATTCTCCTTTAAAATTTGTCCGCTATACTTGTTTGAAGTCGAAAGATTATTGATGTTCATGAATACCTAGGGCGAAGAGTCAAGGCCAAGGATTCGAGGAATGGAGGCAAATAGTTACGATGTTGACCACTCAAAATTCCAAGAAGCATGAAAATAAAAGACGACGGGGTGGCTCAAACCAAACAGTGGGGAATCAACATTTCTTCTCAACATCTCTCATTTAGAGAGGAATTTCCAGTAAGTTGGTCATCACTATCACTCAGTGCCATCATAGTTTATCAAAAAATAACGAAGAAGCAGGTGGTACCAAAAATCCAAGAAAATTTAGCAAAGCTTGAAAGTGTAAGATGCTAACTAAGAGATGTGGGAAAGTAAGAAAATCAAGGTTGAGGACAACCAGATCAGAATGGAAGGCACGAAGAGTAGAGAAAATACCTAGGCGATGAGAGGACAAAAGACTAGAGGTTGGTGGAGAAAGGTCTATATGGATACAGGGACCACGTTCGAGACAACAATAAGGTTTCAGAGCACAAATGGTACGAAGAAAGCGAGAGTGGGAATATATAGACATTGCGAATTCGAAAAGCTGAGAGACATAACACAGAGGATGAAGTGAATCAGGTTTAAAATCCCATAAAGGTTAATTATGGCAAGTACAAAGCGACGTGAGCATTAAATGCGCACGAAAAACGAAGACGTTTGATACAGAGGTGTGGCTACTCAAAGAAGAGTGGCGGTTATACGCTGCGACGCTGGAAAGCGAATAGCCATCACGCTCAGCATAAAATTAGGCTTGGTCGTAGGCCGCCACATTTGCTAGGTACCCTGGGTTGGGGATAGCAAGGGGACAATATATAACGTCGGTAGACCGAGTTACAACCACAAACTTAATCCCGGTTATCGCGATGGTTAGAATAACTGTGGAATCCAAAGCCGGTTTACGTGACAGGGCAGGTCAAAAACAAATACGGAAATATGTTAAACAAATTGAAGCATCTGGGAAGAAGTCAAAAGGCTCAAATAAATAAATTCAGACGGGCAAAGCTCGACATAGGGGATATCTCGGCAGCCTAGACGCTTGAGTCAGAAGCCTGAGCGTCCGCACTTAGGGGGTAAAGTGCATACCAAAGCCGATCCCCGCGTGTGAAAAAAGGATTTGACAGTACGATGTCAAAAAAGGATTCGACTATCCTATTTTAGCATCAAAGGGCAAGGGAATTGCAGTATGAAAAGCTTAGAAAGAGAACTTAGCGCAAGGCCGAAGGTACTTTTCCATTAGTAATTGAATGGTTTACATGACATTCTTACAAGAAAATAAGCGGAGTTTAGTAATACAAGGAAGATTATAAAAAATCAAAATACGATGGATATCCAGAATTTGCATATTGTAGATGTGGGTTTCTCAACTCGCCACAAATAATTGGCATCCAAAGTCATCAGCGATAATTGGTAAGTTTGCAAGGCAAACTCTTTAGTGCTGATGGTCATCGTGTGGTGAAGATCCCAAAAGAGCCCTGGAGATCCCAGTTGAGGCTGAGCCAATTGAATGAAGACTAGCAAATATATCTAGACTTCCAGATGCTCGTTAGGCCATACAAATGAAGACTGGCAAATATATCTGAAGTTGGAGGTTGGCAAGAAGGAGCCTCGACATTTGATAAACCTTTTATCCTCCACTTTGACTTTGTGCCCCGCCGCACTCAAAATTCTGGAAGTTTGGGGTAAATGGGGGGAGCTTGATTTTTTCGACATGTGCACTCCTGTTCGTCTAAAGTCGTGGGCTACCAAAAAAATTGTAGTAGTATCAAAAAGAGGAGAGTAGAGAAGTTGTAAGGAAGAAGCAAGGGAAAACAGGAATTTATAGGCATTTCAGATCCGAAATTCCAGGGATAACTAATGCTGATTTAATAAAAGCGGATCCTTTTCCCAAAGGTGCAAAAATGACTAGAACAGTAGGACGCAGACAGTAAATATCCGCAAAAACAAAGGAGTGCTAGGATTGGCTATGAAGTAGCGGTTACATATCCCAATGTGGGTAGGCGAACAGTTGCCATTATCCTTGATGAGTCACACTTATTCATCCAACGGTGGACTTTCATAATAACCCAGATTGGGGGCAATGCGCGTGGTGGATGTTCATATGTCGGTTAGGGACGAATCCTAGCCAGTTAACACAATCTCGATCATCATGAAAGTTGAATGGTTAGTCACTTATGACGAAGGGCAAAAGGGCAAATCCGGATTTTGAGAATCCGAGGCAATGTGGTTAAATTTAGAGTTCATAAGTCAGGGTTAGTCAGTAAGCTAATCTCGGCAGCTCAAAGACCTAAAATTTCGAGCTTGGGGGGCAAGGTTATGAATGAAATCTCGGATATCATAAAAATGACAGTTTTCTTTCAAAAGCAAAATAACTCAGCATACAAAGCCGGGGGTAAGCTACGAAGGACGCAATTAATTTCTGAAATAAAAAGAGAGATGGGTTGTGGCAGTCAGGTACTCTTGGCAGCTTAGAACCCTAACCACCCGAGCTAAGGGGAAACTGTTACGGATTCATATATTGAGCCCTAATATGGGGCCGGCCCAATACAAGTACACCATTATGGAAGCCTTCTGTAAGCAGGCAAACGCTAATCACCCTATAATCAAGGCATTAATCCCGGCAATACAGGTAATGGAGCATGGACGTGTCAGATAGTGGAGTAGGCATTTACAAGACATGGAGGAGCATATTGCATGAGGAGCAGATCCAGAGCCAAGAGAACGAAACCCTAAGTAATCCCTATAAATAGGAGATTACCTACAAGGTGCACACATTCGATTCATATCCTTTTACTATTTAGTCACACTGTGCACACACCCACTCCCTTTGGCTAAACGCCATTCTCATGTAGCACAGTGATCATGGGAAGTTCTTTGGTGTCTTCCTCATTGACATCACTGAACCATCATCTCCTAGGTATTCTCCCTTATATACCTCGGGGAGCTTATAGATCCTACATTGATCATTCACTCTCTGAGGTTAGACACCTGTATTCTTTAGAACAGAACATTATTATTGTTTTCTTCTCTAAATCAATAATTGTGTGTTTGTACCTAAACATTTTCTTTTTTGGGAGTAAAAAGTTTAGGTGGGGTAGACATCGGTAACCTATCAGGGTCAGGGTATGCTTCCAGACTTAAAAAGGTATTTACAGATCGCCCACCAACAAGGCCCTTACATTGACCAACGGGAATCGAATCTCCTCTTTTTTGGAATGAAGGCCGACATCTTAGTCATCTGTACCATTCCTTATTGGCTACCTAAACATATTTTATTCAAGGCCTTTCGGACTAATGCATGATAGAGAGTACCTTATAATAATGACTATTTAACTTTTTTTTTTTTCTGCGATACTTTTTACACAAAGTGCCTTACTAATCAACTACAACCACATAAATATTCAAAACAACTTCAGAACTGAAATGTTTACATTACATAAACATAACTAAAGCCACATTAATTATGATTCTTGATTAATCCTTTTGTCCTTACAAACTTATTTGGCCTTTTCTTTCATATTAGAGTACATGAATAGATTCAAATCCCCCTCAGCATCAAAGAAATCTTGTTGGTAAGCGACCATTGCATTCCAACCAAACACTTGCAAACAGTTTCTTAAAATGATGTTGATGAGAATTTGAGAAAATAATTATTCTATATTGCAAAAACCCCATTTATTTTTGTAGTCTCTTGAACCAAAAAGGGGTAGTGTTCTTATTTGGCCTTTTCTTTCATATTTTGAATGTTCAAGGATGTTCAATACCTAGAATTTAGAAGTAAAAATAGACATAAGATTTTCCTAAAAGTGCGCCTAATACAAATTGTTTTTTTTAGGGATAAAAGTAACTATGACTTTTAAAATAGGTGCAAAAATACACATTGACCATTTGTTTGAAATTTTAAGAGTTAATGTGCAAAAATACACATGAGATGTACCCAATACAAATGTTTTTTTAGGGGTAAAGGTAACTATGAGCTTCTAAAATAAGTGCAAAATACATGTTGACTGTTCGTGATTTTTTGACTAAAAATGATGACATGAAAGATGACATGGATAATTAAGAAATAACCTAGAATAATAATTTATTGACTAGGTTAGGAAATTAATTTTCATCTAATCAATTATCTCCTCCTAACACTTCCTATCCCCTTCCTCTCTCTTCCGAACGAAGTGATGATGTGGAAATAAAGGATTAGTAGAAATTAATTTTCTTGCCCAATCGACAAATTATTATTCTCAATTATGTCTTCTGAACGAAGTGATGACATGTATTATTTGCATATTAATCATGAGAAAAGTATTTCTCCAGTCACTGGAGATAGAGTTATCTCTAATGACCCCAAAAACTACGCCGTTTTGAATTCATGAAGGGTATGTTAGTAATTTTAGGTGAATTAATGAAGGGTGTTTTAGTAAAATTTATATGACTAAAAAATAAACAAAATTACAGAAACACCCTTCATTAATCCAAAACGATGTAGTTTTGGGGTCACTGCAGATAACTCTATCTCCGGTGACTGAAGAAATTCTTTACCCATTAATCATTAAGAAATTCAAACAATTAATCAACTAACGGTCAATGTGTATTTTTGCACTCATTTTAAAAGTTCATAGTTACTTTTACCCCTAAAAAACATTTGATGTTGCACATACTTTTAAGAAAATCTCGTATATGTTTTCACACCTTGACCCTTTATCCTTTAGAAAACGTCAAATTTTGAAAACATTGATTGATTAAAATTAAGTCTAGAGAATTTGTCATTATAAATTTACACGTGTTTCTAATTGATGCCCACAAAATGTACTGAAATTAGAAAGCCCTAGGATGTGGAATATAAAGCTAGTCCTCTAGCATTATACGCTAAAGCAAAAAGATACGCAGATTTTCCCAAAACAAACATTAACTTGTCCCACAATTGCACGCCTAGAACCTATCAAGCGATGACAAATCCTTAGGCTATGTTTTGAGAGTTTCATTTTGGAGGGAAAGAAAAGAAAATGGAGGGTTTTTGTAGTCCCTTCCCTTCTTTGCAAGTTTTAAAAGTAAGTGGGGAGAGAATCAGAGATTTTTACAAATCCCCCAAAATCCTCCTTCTTCTAAAAAATAAAGTTCCCTCAATATAGGAGGTTTTAAGAGGGAAAATATGTTAATTACTTCTTTACCCTCGTCCACCACCAGCCCACCACTGTCGCCGCCGCCGCCGCCACCCCCCACCACCACCACACCACTGCCCCACTGCCGCCGCCACATAAATAATTTTTTGAATATAAAAATTACATAAATTATTTTTTTAGAAAATTTAAATTTAAATTTATTTGTAAATTATAATAATTATATTAAGTATTAAAGAAAAGGATAAAATGGTAAAAATAACTCATTAATCCTTCATCTTCCCTCCTTACTATTTTTTAACTCCCAACCGAGGGGAGGAAATATCCTCCATTACCCTGCCCTCCCTTTCCTTCCCCTCCATTCTCCTTCCATCTCTTTCCTTCCCCTTCCTTCCAAACTCCCAAACAAAGCCTTAGAATTCCTAATTCCCACTATGGAAAACTATTCCTACTTACAACAGACCAGAGGTTCTTCCATCATAGCAACAAGTTTTCTGGAAGAACGCCTAGGTTTAGAGTATTCAAATATTACTAACTTGACCCAGTGTTATTAGCCTATTTCTTAGTTCCATCAAGTTGAAGCTTATCTATCATCTATCTTCTACAAACAAATTCATAGTAATCCCAACCCATTTTCACTGGTGCATGTTCATTATTAGCAACTCATACACATATCAAAACCATTAACTACTAATAGACTAGATGACATATTGACATTAGAGTTGCAATCCATATGTTTATACATGGAATTAGCTCCATGTAACTTGAATTCTGTGTTCTCCGGAAAAAAAATGTCATCGTAAAGGAATAAACAATAAACAATGCAGAACCAAAGGATAATTAAACAACTCCATTACACATTTCACAATGTTTTACAGCAGCAATGCACTCAATTAGACCATATGACATTAGTTTTTCACATGGTTAAGGAAGCTCTAGCTGCAATATTTTAAAGCAACTTGTACATAATAGAGTTTTTAAAAGCGTGACTAAGTAGGCAAGAAGATTATAAAACACTTCTTCAACAATATTAACCATTTTTATTAAATTGACAGTAGGTTGAGATTGATAGGCCGGTAGCTTAGAACGGAGCCCGATTCTTTTTTCTGAAATCCAAGCCGGATCATTGTTATCTATAGTGATTTTTTTTTTTTTTTTGATATATAAAATTTTAGGAAAGGGGTTGGGATTACTCACAATCCAAAAAAAGGGTAAAGTCTCCCTTCCTTTTAGGTGATACCAATATTGGGTAAGGCAAGTCATCTAAAACCCTCAAACATTTACCTAGATACTTAAGAGTTAAGATGTCTTCCCTAACGTCTTGACCAACTCTAGAATCGAACCACCTTCCTTTAATGAGAGTGTCCAACTCCTTTGCCACTTGATAGAATCGTATTAGGTAATATCTTTTTTTTTTTAATATGATATTAGGTAATATCTAGATATGTTAAATTTGTGATTTTCTTAAATGGAAGCCCATTGGGCCCTTAATGAAGAACTTCCCTATTTCATAAGCCTTGAGATTGGCCCATTGTAATTGCCATTAAGGCTCTAATCTAAAAGCCTTTGGAACCCTTTCAGATAAAGGGATTGCACACTTTTACCAAAAAGAGGGGATTCGACCTTAGAGTTAGTCAAAGTGTTAGGGGAGACATCATAACTCTTGGGTGCCTAAGCAAACGCCTAAGGATAATAGACGGCTCGCCCTACCTAGTAGTAGTATCACCTAGAAAGAAGGGAAACTTAGTCCTGCTCGTGGATCGTAGGTGACCCAACCCCAACCCCTTTTGTAAAATTTTTATATCAAAAAACAATAATAATAAAAGCCTTTGGTGGATGTGATTAAAAAAAAAAAAAAAGAGTAATGGGCTGTCTAGCGAAGACAATTAGGCCATGTTTGGTGCACAGGAAATTTCAGAAAGCCTCATGCTCCTGCTTCTATTTTTCTGCATTATTATTGGAAATCATTTGTTCAGGTCGCCAACGAATTATCACCTGTTTCATGCCTAATCTTCTACCATCAATGTGACTATTTGGCAAACACCTTCGACTGGCTGGGTTTGTTTGTGTTTGGATTAGCTTTTAAATAACAACTTTTATGATTTACGTGATCATTATGTAAGAGAAGTTTTGTCTCGACCTACAGAAAAAGGCTTCTAAAACCACGGTTTCAAAAATTACCAAACACTCAAAGAACTATCATTGGCTTGGGATTGTTGGGGTTCAAGAAAGTTTTTCTGGAATCTGATTCTAAGAATTTAACTGACATGTTGAGGAGCAATTGCAACACTTATTCCTGTAGCTTGGTATTTATCCGAGCCAATGGAGTTTAACTAAGAGTTGCAATTAAAACATATTTCTAAAGATTAGAATAGGCTTGTCGATGCTTTAGGGAAGGAGGGATTCTCTTATACCAAGATTTTGAATGTGTGTCCGTCTCATCTTCATGCTTGTTTGACAAAGAGTGTATGGCGATTTAGTCCCTCCTTAATATAATTTTATGTTGAGCGATTGTCTTTTATATAAAATAATTATTTTTGAACAATTATATCATAAAAACATTCTATATTTTATTTGTGTTTGTTTCACTTGTCTTGTTTCACCTACCACAACATGCCACAATCTCCGCTCGTTCTGTGGTCGCCGCCACTACCTCCTTTTCCATCATCATTGTTGTCACCACTTGTCATTGTCACTGTCACTGTCACCACCAACCACTGTTACTGTCACCTCTATTACCACAACCATCGCCACCAGATGATCCTTGCATGGTGAGATACTGTGACGATTATGATAAGGCAGTGCAATGGTTCTTAACTATTTTTTATACAAAGATTATTATAATAAGGGTAAAATAAACCTTCTGTAATATATCAATTTAAAATCATTATGAAGAAAATGACTAATTGTACCTTGCTTAAATATCAAAATATACTAGACATGTCATTAATATTGCATTGCATTACACTGTACTGCAGGTTAAATGAGATCAAACCAAAAGGACCTAAGTCTTATATTTAGATGTGCAACAGTTGATAATACTGATTTACGAGGCTGCCATAATTTTGGTTTCATAATTGATTTTGGAATATATACACACACAGTATCTAGTAACTTACGAGATATCAATGATTTTTAGTTTATAATTGATTTTGACATGTATATGGTTCTTTCGTTTTGAGTTTACGATTACTTTAAGCATGCATAAAAGTGTTTGGATTTCAAGAAAACCAATTTTGTTGGATTGAATTTATAATCAGTTATATATGGTAAAACCTTGATTTAGTAAAAGTGATCCAAACATACTTAATGCTAAAATATATTTTTGAGATAAAATATCGGTATAGTCATAAGCTAGGGGTGGGCATAGGCAGGAATGGGTAAAGCGAGACCCCTGCCCGATGCTTAGCCCGAAGAATGAAAGAGCTGCATTTTGCAACCCGATGCCTAGTCCTGCTCGATAAAAGCCCTAACCATTTTCGGGCTGAGCAAAGGTGGGCTGGGCAGGGTGAGCTTCCCTTGCCCAAGTAGTGACGTCTTGCCCTGTTCCTTGAAGATTTTAGTTCACAGTTCACAGAATTTCAAAACTTTGAAGATAACTAAAATATAATATAATATATTTAGACATAATAATATAATATATTTTAAATAAAATAATATATGTAGAACAATATTTATTTAAATATATTTAATTTTCAGGGCACGTCCAAATGGGCAGGGTAGGACCCCTGCCCGATGCCCACCCCTGCTCAGTTACTGGCCCAGCCCAAAACTGTCCAAATTTTTTTCAGGCCACTTTTTTAGGGCAGGGTTGGACAATTTTTTGCTGGGTTTGGGCAGGCGTACTGGGTATCTGAGCACCATACTCACCCCTACCATAAGCTATTCAAAGGATTTCTTATAAGCAATTGTCATAAATTAATTTTATAATCAATTTTATAAATTATAATTTAAGAAAACCAATTTTAAGCGCAACACACATAATGACACGAGAATCAGGTTTTAATTATAAGCATCACTAATTTCCTAACAAGGAAAAAGAAGCATCTCTAATCATAAATAATGATGACAAGAAAAGGAAAAACTATTCTTTGGGTTGGAAAATTCCAGTAATGCCCCCATCAAAGAAAGTGACGCTGATGGAAGCAGTTGCACCCACTCAATTGTGGTAACCACGTAATGACAAGAAGCAGACAACTTAATTTAGAATAATAATAGTAATTATTATTATTATTATTTAAAAAAAGTGTATCCCATAATTGTGAAGCTCCACCATAAGACCCAAAGAAGACCCACATTTTACATCATTGTTTTGCATTTTACGCAGTTTGGGTCACAATCTCCATCATTTCAGTGGGTCCAGAACAATAATGTTGGATCTCCACTCCTCCCCTTCACATCATTACCTCTTTACCCTTTGATTCTTTTTACAGGAAACAACCATCAAAACTATACTGTTCAAAACAGTACTGTAAAATATCTTCTTCTTTTTTTTCCCTTTAAATATTATTATCTTGTATTTAGTTCAAGATTTGTGGCTGTCCTTTCTAATATAAATGTCTTTTTTACGACTCGAACTCGAAACCTGGAGGAATTTTTAGAAGCTTTATACTACTAAACTAACTCTATGTTGGTCAATTTATCAAGGGTCTAAACTAATCTGAATCGAGCCAGGTACGACCACAAGAGAGCAAAAGTTCTACCACCAAGTATTTAAAAGAACAAAAGTATATTTTAGCCTTTATTTAATAAACCTAACTATTACCTTATGTTATAAAGCACACACACCAGAACAATCATTCAGTGTGCTTAATTTTTTCCCCCTTTATTTAATGTTTACATGAGCATAATAACTGAAGCCATGAAACCACAGAAATCAAATGGAAAGCCACAGTAAAATATTTAAAAATGGAAAGCTAAGGTACAACATCACTCTTACGAACATTATATTCTTAATTATTTAAAAGAAGTGACAAAAAAAAAAAAGCATGTTTTACTTTTGGCACGCAAGATTACGTACGTTAGCTATTATATTTTTCTTCTGGACAATAGTTTACCATCTATATTTTATATTTGTTCTAATTAATAATTAGAAACACATATTTTGTCATTGATTTTTATTTTCTGGGAATACGTAAACGGGTGTTAACCAAGTAACTCTCGTAGTGCACAAATTGTCTTTAATATACAGGTTCAAAAGGTCATTTTACACTGGTTTCTCAACTGGTAGTGTAGATATATAGTCGGTGTATATTATTATGAGGAATTTCTTGTTTATAGGTATATATACATGTGCATAAAATATTGGAATTCTTGTTTATTATTCCCGGTCCTAATTATAAGACATAGTTGATTTTTTTATGGAAATTAAGGAAGTTAATTAAATTACTTTAGAGTATTTTTATTTTTATTTTTTTCTTCAAAGTAATTAGTTTGACTAATAAACTAATATATAATCTAAAGATACACAACATATAAAGTACTCCCTCTGGTCCTAATTATAAGACATAGTTGACTTTTTTGGAGAAATTAAGAAAGCTAATTAAATTAACTTAGACTATTTTTATTTTTATTTTTTTCTTCAAAGTAATTAGTTTGACTCACATACTAATATATAATCTAAAGATGCACAACATATAAAATGATTAAGTAACTTATTTAGTTTCCTTAATCTCTCCAAATAAAGTCAACTATGCCTTATAATTAGGACCGGAGGTAGTAATTAAGTAACTTATTTAACTTCCTTAATCTCTCCAAACAAAGTCAACTATGTTTTATAATTAGGACCGGAGGTAGTATGAAATTAAGGCACATGCTCTTTCTTTTCTGGATTGGGAGTGGCGCATTTAACTTATTTTGAATTTAGAATTCGGTTATGTTTGGCAAAATATGGGTGAAGATTATTGTGATGAAAATGGAATAGGAATAGCGAAAACTATTAGATTTGTTTGGTATGATGGGATGTCAGCCTATAAATCATTCCATAGTTAATGCAATGGGAATATCGTCATATTGTCAAAATTGTCCCTGCTATTAATGGTACAAAAAGCCACTAGAGTCATTCTAATAAAGGCTATTTTACTCATTTTGGTTTTATTTATCCCCCTTTTTTTTATTAATTTATATCATGAACATAATGGGTGTTGGGTAAACTTTTGCAAAACCTAAGTTGGGAAAAAGTTCTCCTGTTGGAAATTTTATTAGTGAAAAGGATCTAAAAATTTTTATACACAAAAAAAAAAAAAAACGTCATTGTATGAATTTTATACATACAAAGCAATTTTACTTTAGTTTAGATGCTTCTCAACAATAAAATTTTCCAGTAGATGACTTTTGCCCGCTTTCTTTCATACTTTATGTAAATAATTACATTATTCTAACAATTCTATTTAGTTTTAGCTATTTAAAATATACTTTTAATCCTTTAAATTTTACATAAAGCATACTTTTAGTTCCTTAACTTTATAAAGTATACTTTTGGTCTTAAAATTCTAACACTGTTAATGTTACTAACGGAAAATACAGATACAACGAACTCAAGTAATGACTAATAACATTTAATTACACAAATTTTATATATTCTTCAATTTACCCATATTTTAAATTGAATATTAATAGCATTTAATTATATAGTCATCATTAAAATTTTCACCGTTATCACTTGAATTTGCATTTTCTGTTACCAAAATTAACGGTGTTAGAGTTATAGAATTAAAAGTATACTTTAGCCTTTAGCTTTTAAAACATTATTAATTATGGTGAATGATTATATTTATTAAATAAAAAATATATTTTAAACTTTGATGATCGATTTCTATATATATATATATATATATATATATATATATATATATATATATTTTATTGGATAAAATTCAAACATTATGGAGT
Organism: Acacia crassicarpa; assembly: GCA_034222035.1. Classification (NCBI taxonomy): domain Eukaryota; kingdom Viridiplantae; phylum Streptophyta; class Magnoliopsida; order Fabales; family Fabaceae; genus Acacia; species Acacia crassicarpa. The sequence goes on from JAWXYG010000011.1 coordinate 38,775,161, forward strand.
TCCACTAAGGACAGTCTCTACCATAAAGGCATTGTCTACGTCCACAGATTGAAAATGTTGTGTTTAGGTAGTTTGAACATAAAAGCTCATTCCACTAAAACTAAGGCTTAATGAGTAAAGAAGAATTTTTAAGGGGAGGGTATTACGCTAAGTGTGATTTTGACTACAAATCTGTAATACTATATGCATGATTGCATCATTTGGGGACAGTTGGGTCGTCACCATCGAACATTTTAATTCTTTAGAGTCGTAATCTTTCATTATTATTTTTTGGTAATGAGCATTTGACTTACTTACCATATCATAAATGGAATATTCCTCTGTTTTCTTCATCATTGAGTTTCAATCCCATTCATAATTGCCCATAAACATACCCAAACGCTCATTTTATAATATATAAATAATAAAAATATGGCTTAAAAGTAAGAGAAAATATTATATAAAACTGGTTGAAATAGGAAAATTCTAAAGTTTCCCATAGTAGGGTTCGTGGAAAATTTAAAATGAGAAAAGGAAAATCAAAGTTTCCCATCAGTAGTAGGGATTTGTGGATTCGGTAGGAAGTTAGGACGATGTCAGGTGTTGACTGCTGAGATTTGGGGGTTCGTGCAGGGTATTAGGTTGGCACAAGGATTGGGGTTCAACAAGATCATTGCAGAAGGAGACTCAGCGATGGCTTTACACATGATTCAGGATGCTTAGTTCCAAGGAAGGGTGAGAGACAGAACTCTGAATGCATGGCTACGAGACAGTAGCAATGAGCTACAAATTTTTTTCTCTCACATTCTGCGAGAAGACAATGCTGTGGCAGATTGGTTAGCCAAACATATCTATGATTTTACTATTTTAGATGCTCCTTCAGCAGGGGTGGTAGATTTTTTGTTTAGGGATGTTGTGGGAGTTGTTTACCCACGCCTAAATCCTGGTTAATTTTTTTTATTGAAGTAATGGGCAATTAAGCTTCAATTTTTACCCAAAAAAAAAAAATCATTTGCATAATTGAAAATGGGTTTCCTCTAAAAATGGTGGGAACCAATATTCTGGCACTTAGAAAAATGGGTTAAAGACATAAAAGCCCCAAGATGTAACCGTCATGTGACATAAGTTTTTAAAACAAGGACAAAATTGTCATTTGGCCCATTTTTCTATCTCCTTTTCTCAAATCAAACAAAAAAATTTCTGTCAACTAATTTTCTTTTCCATTCCTTTACATTTTTATATTCCATTTCTTTCTAACCCCTTGTTTTAACCAAACACGCTCTTGTTTATGAAGAAAGAGTAACACTACATCTGGCTTGATTGGACGGTAAGGAAGAAGATATTTTTTTATAAATATTGGTATCTTTTTATTTTTTTTTTTTAAAAAAAAACAAATCATACACGGGCACTGTCAGAAAAATATTTTAATAATACTTTGGAATAGAAGAGAGGGAAGGGAAGCTTATAAGAAATTATTTATTTTACCCTTATAGAATTTAAATATCTTTTTCTATTTTCTATTTTACAAGTATATAAATATATATTTTAAAAACACTTTATTTGTTTTTCTTAATTCTCTCATTTTCTTTCTTCCTTGATTATTGTTGATAGAGTATAATAGAGGTAAATTAGGGAAAAAAATATAAATAAGAAAATTATATCTTAAATTAATAAATAAAGTAGATTAAATTCTTATATTTAAGATAAAAACAAATCTCTCTATGAGTTTTTTCGATTCAGAACCTACTTTTCAATGTGAAATCAAATATTATAATGGGAAAGGTAGATGAGAGGGTCGCATATGTGATGATTAGAAGGGAAATGGAGTGAGCAACAATTCCACATTAAGTGGGAGCAAAATTCCACAGCCATTTTGAATAATGCAAAATTTAGATTTTTATTTACTACCTTCAGTCCTAATTATAAGAGCTCGTTGACTTTTTTTGGAGAGATTAAGGAAACTAAATAAGTTACTTAATCATTTCATATGTTAAATATTATTAGATTATATATTAGTTTATTAATTAAACTAATAAGTTTGAAGAAAAAAATAAAAATAAAAGTATTTTAAAGTAATTTAATTAGCTTCTTTAATCTCTTCAAAAAAGTCAACTAGCTCTTATAATTAGGACCGGAGGAGGAGGAGTATTATTTATTGTCTGGTGGGAAGCAAATTATTTTCTATGACGCAACTCCACCTTCTTTCTTTTGCTTTTTATTCTTTAAAATACAGTGAAAATAAGGAAAACGTTGTAAAGTGATGAGTCTATTTCTAAACTTATGGATCCACCAATTCACTCTCTCAGAGTAATTTCTTGCTGTGAATTGTGATGATGAGGAGTAAAAGACAAAAAAGCCAGCAGATCCTTTTCAATTAGCAGCCAGCCAAGGCAACGTAACTCCTGTACGTGATTTCTTTTGAAAGTAACTTGTCGACCTCTCCTTGTCCACATTTACATGTCAATTTTGTGGCTAGCTACCATTCTTTCATATTCTTTTAAAATTTTCTGTATTTTGTTTCTTAATTGAAGATATTTTTCCCTTCTGAAATACCGAAATTATATGCAAAAGTCGAAAGATCAGTGTTGGTTTACATGGATATCCTTTTTTCTTTTTTGATACATCATGGTAGAGGAGGGGGCAGGGTTCAAACAATAAACATGGGGAAGGGAGGCCAGTTTTTTACTGGCTCCCATACCAGTGTGCTACTACGGCGCTGACGGTTTACATGGATATCTAATATAGTGCATTTGGGTTTATATACATAGTGGAATAAGATGGGAAGAAAAATTGAAATGAAAAAAAAGGGGGAAATCACAGGGAAGTCCCAAAGTACAGAAATAATCACAAAAAAGTTGCATATCAAATTTCCCTCATAAAAAGGTCTCTAGTTGTGAATAAGCTATTGAATTCCCCTCACAAAAAAGTCTCATTATCAAAATGGCTTTGTTAAAATATCCCTATGAAAATCTCGTTGTGAAAATGACTTCTCATATTGCCAAAAATTTTCTAAAATTTTACATGTATGAAAAACTCAGAGAATTTTTTATAACAGACAAAGTCATTTTCACAACAATATTTTCAAATGAATATTTTAATAACACGAAAAGTCATTTTGACAACATAACTTTTTGTGAAGTGATTTCAATAGCTTATTTACAACAAATTTAGGAACTTTTTTGCAAGGAAAATTTGGTATGAGGCTTTTTTTTTTTAATTATTATTTCCGTATCTTGGAACCTCATTGTGATTTTCCCAAAAAAATTACAAATAGTAAATTTCTTATGTATCGTCATGGGCATTAGAATAATAAAAATAATTTTTGTTAGGTTTTCATGGTCTAAGGATATGACAATATAATAAAGGGTTACTTTGCAAATCTACTGCAAAAATATTCGCCATGCACAAAAGCATAAAATTTTGGGAAAAAGAACTATAAAATTGTAAAATCCTAAATGAAGTTGAAGCAAATACTTGATTTGGAATTTTACAAATTCAAAATTCTTTTTTTCTATCTTTTTCCATAAAATTTTCTGATGGCCAAAAAAAAAAAGCAACATAAAATTGTCTTGAAGCAAGAGTATATATAAACTTTCTCAAACAGAGTAAAAATATCATATATGTAACATCTTTATTTCTGTTAGCACTTAGAGTTAGTTGTAGTTTAGCCTTAGGTCTTGTTTAGTCAAAGGGTATAAAATGAATTAATAATTTAGAAGAATGTACCTAAATCAATAATTTATAACTTTATAAGTAGTAACAAGCTTTAAATATTTATTCAAAAAAATAATAGAAATAAAATACTGCCTTAAAATATTTATTTTAAATATATGAGTGTATGTGTGTAAATATGTCTTATTATTGGAATAAAAAATATAAAGGAAAAATACTGTTTTGAATATTACAGCTATTATTTATTTATTATTATTATTTAAATTATTTTTTTTAAGAAAAGGATTAAACTTTAACCCTAGACCCACTCTTGACACTTATACAACATCACTTCCTTCTCACTCCACACATTAGTACTTTTTTGAGTTGGTATTTGAAAAATATATTTACGTAATTCAAAACAAAACCCCTATAATATATTTACTTCGTATATCGTTTTATGTTAGAAGTGTAGCTTACACCGCTAATACAAACAGACATATTTTGTTCTCCCCCATCCCTATTGTACTGTAGCTTTGCCCATATGATGTCCCATCAAGGTTTATTTTCTTAAATTACTTCCTTCCCTCTCTGATATTTTGGTCTTGTCTTGTCACATCTATAAATTTCTCTCGCTAATATCTCTATTGAACATGGGGCGCATATTCTACTACCTTACCTCTACCTCTGATATTAAATATAGAATATAGTTTGTAGTATAATTTATACTATGAATTCTATATTTTATATTTAGAGCCGGTAGAGTATTATATTTCTTGAATCCAAATTTCATAAATATTTTATTAATTATTTCTCATGTCGGACCTCTTTACCATTGATACGACATACTGTACGCGCATCCTACTCATGCTTCATCACCCTATTTATCCTTTGATCTTATCCTTGTGAGCGTATATATTTTTGGGACAATCTCCTTAAGGTCTCATGGAATTAAGAAAATATTAAAAAAATCTCACAGAAAATTCTAATGTAAAAAAGTTTAGGAAAATTACATACAAGTCTCAAGGATCAGAAATAATTATAATTAGGTCCCTTAAAATCACCAAATTATACAAAAGTCCTAAGGGATTTTTTTGATATTATTTGTATGAAATCCAGGTTTTTAAATTTTGTTGTAAATATGGCTTTTCCTGTTGTAACTGGCCATCAATGTTGTTGTAAATATGACACTTCCTGTTATAAATATGGTTTTTTCTGATGTAAATGACCTCTATACATTTAAGGGCTTGAGTTTGAAACAAAATCCAGGTGTTTAAATGTTGTTATAAATATGACAATTTATGTTGTAAATATGACTTTTTCTGTTATAAATGGTCAGGTGTTAAAATATTGTTGTAAATATGGCACTTTCTGTTGTAAATATGACATTTCCTGTTGTTAATACAAATAATATAAAAAAAGTCCCTAGGAATTTCTGTGTAATTTGGTGATTTCAAAGGACCTAATTGTAATTATTTCTAATCCTTGGGACCTACACGTAATTTTCCCAAAAAGTTTCAAAGAGTTGTTAAAATCTATAGATTGAGTTGTTGATCACCTAATGATAAAGTTGTTAATAAGACTTTTTTAAACATCAGAATTTTTTATGAGACTTTTTTAACTTTCTTTTGCCGTCTAAGACTTTAGATAGATTTTCCCTATATTTTTCTTTCTTTCTAAAACGTTTCAAACACTAAGTGATGAGCCCAAGATCTTCTTCCAATCAATGCAACTGTGAGTGGAAACATATGTCTATTTTTTAATACTTATTCAAAACCGTTCATCCTTTCTGGTGCGCATACATGTGGGTACATGTTCACTTTAAGATCTAATTATTAATTTTTTCTTTCTTTCTTTTTTACTTCCAAGTCCAGCGAATCTTGAGGTTCATAATTTTTTTAAAATTTTTTTTTTTTAAATCGTTCAAACTCTTCTCACTCCTTTGCAGATACACGACTATATATATATATATTTATTTATTACAATCCTATCTTCCTGATCACATACACACCATGTTCTCGTTGGCCAGTGAAATGTTTCTCTCCATACGATGCACGCACCCACAAACACATAAATCCTTTACCTTTTCTAATCCTTTACTTTTGTTAGATGAATGTTTTAATAGGAAGTAAGGGAAGACACTTGTGGAAGGAGCTTGAAGACTCTATCCTCATGCACTTTTATGCCACTTTATATTTAATTTCCATGACGCTAGGATTATTTTCTATCCTAAAATATTTTGGTTGATAAATATTTGTTTGAAACTAAACGTTTAAACTAATATTTGAAAGTATTAAATAAGTGTTGTTCAAGTTTTGTTGGGATAGAGTCCCTAAACTCATAAGGGACATTTGACGGATTGAACATTAACTATATATGTCGTTTTGAATGGGGTGTTACAATATACTCCTTCCGGTCCTAATTATAGGAACACTTTTTGAAGTTAGTTTTGGTCCTAATTATAAGAACAAGTTTTAACTTTTGTCAATTTTTTTCTATAATACCCCTATTTATACTTTATCAATAATAATTAAAGACAATAATAATTTAATACTCTCTCTGGTCCTAATTATAGAAGCAAATTTTGGAGTTGGTTTTGGTTCTAATTAAAAGAACAAGTTTTAATTTTTATCAATTTTTTCCTATAATACTCTTATTTATAAACTTTATACTAAAACATTAATTTCATTATCTTTTATTCGCAGATTGTAAGGATCAAATTTTATCTTTCTGAAAGTTTAAACCATTCTTTCCATTTTTATCCTCATTAAAGTAACTCATTATCTCTTTATAATAAATGTTCATGTCTCATGTACACTCTTTCTAAATAAGAGTATGACTTAAAAAGAAAATACTTAAGTTATACATTATATTTATTATTTTAACTAACATTTTAGACCGTGTAATTTTAGTAGTTTGTTTTTTATAAGAAGGACTAGAGGAGGTATATGCAATCACTAAAATAAAATAGATAAAATGAACCGTAATTTTCTATTTAGAGCCAAAATATAGCATACACTGATTCTTCGTTCCCTGTATTTAAAAAAAAAAAAAAATAGCATACACTGATTCTTACATGAAGGTAGAGTTTATCGGAGTTTTGTAATAATAATAATAATATTTCTGGCAAAAAAAACAATAATACATTCATATACAGGGTCCACCAACCCCAATACGGGTAGTTGGTACGAGAGATTCGAAAACGGAGTGGATATGCATCAGAACGGTGATCAGAAAATAAAATGTAAAAAGAAAAAAGCTCTTAGTGAAATTATACTCCTAAATAAACTTGGGTAAGGGTATTTTAGGAAAATACACATAATTAACTAATTTAATTTCCTTCCTTAATCCCTACAAATTCTGGTAAATGGCTCCTATAATTAGGACCGGAGGAAGTATGTTATATGTAACTAACATCCATTACTTCTAGGCATCATAAAGTAACAAATGTTAGCTACACTTAACAGACATGCAATTTTACTCTATTTAAAAATGTTTGTGTAATGTTACACCTAATAAAACTTTATTATGGCATATGCACATATTTAGACACTTTATAGGTAATTTGCACTACCCTATAATAATGTTTCAAACCTTGATTTGCACATATTTAGACACTTTATAGGTAATTTGCACTACCGTATAATAATGGTTCAAACCTTGATTTGCACATATTTAGACACTTTATAGTTAATTTGCACTACCCTATAATAATGTTTCAAACCTTGATATTTTTACAATATGGAATTACACTTTGAGACCATATTTTTTGTTTAATTGAAAAATTGTTAAGAAATTGTCTATTATAAAATTTATTGCCTAACAATAACTAAGAACACAAGCCCTTAAAGTGAGGCAACTCATTTTCATTGGTAGAACTTTTCTTCATTGATATGCAATTTATCTTTAAATATATACTAATAACTTCCTTTTTGCATGTGTAGAAGTTAAAGATAAGTTTACACATGTTTAAAGAAGAGTTGCACCCACTAGAAATAATATATTGCACCCGGATTATTAAACAAATTTTAAGCACCTTTGATTAACAAATTTTGAGACGAGAGATTTTTTGGTAATTTTTCTTATATGTTATATTTTGAATTAGTAGAAAAATTTTCTTGTTTCAGCATCAAATTTTGGAAAAAAAAAATACTTGTATAAATAATATATATTGTTATAAAGATTTGACATTTATCTTTCTCAATCTACTATTAACTGTATAATAATTTGCAATTAACTTTATAGGGCTGGGTAATCAAGCACTCCCTCCATCCCTAAATAAATGTCTCATTATAATTTTTTTGGTATAATGAAAACATTTTTATAAAATTTTCCCTCATAGAAGATAGGAAAATGACAAAAAAAGAATTTTAAAATTTTAAATTAGGCTTGTTATTTAAAATTAATAAGGTAATGATAAAACTTAATATGCACTTTGAGAAATACCTAATTTAATTTAAGCTTTTACAATATTAAAGCTCTTTTTTGTTTATCATTTTCCCAGAAAGATGTACTACTCTTGGGCTTTTTTTGTGCCACCCTACTCTTAGATATTTAAAGATACCCCTATGTTACCTAATATGAGTAATGAATTAGACAATGGAAAGTGTTAAGGTTTGCTTTTGCGTCTGGAAAAAATATATTTTCTATTTTTGCCTTCAATTACATTAATAGTTAGGCAATAATTACTCCAAAGAATATAATTATTCCAATTCCTATATTTATGAGGTATATCTTGGGAAACAAATTGCATTAGATATACATAGAAGTGTGCATTAGTTTTTTGCATTAGGGAAAAAAGTGTACCCTATTTTGTTGCATAAGTAAAGGTAAGAAGATGAAATGCATTCTTTCTCATACGGTACTTAATTTGGCAGTAAAAATAAAATAAAATAAATGAAATTCTTACACATCACTAAGGTTTTATTATTATTATTATTATTATGTGTGTTTCAAAAAAGATACATTATACTAAGGGTAAAGGATTTCTCCTGTCACTGGAGATAGAGTTATCTCCAGTAACCCTAAAACTACGTCGTTTTGAATTAATGAAGGATGTATTTGTAATTTCAGGTGAATTAATGAAGGGTATATTTGTAATTTCAGGTGAATTAATGAAGAGTGCAAATATAGAAACACCCTTCATTAATTCACCTGAAATTACAAACACACCCTTCATTAATTCAAAACGACGTAGTTTTAGGATCACTGGAGATAACTCTATCTCCAGTGACAGGAGAAATATTTTTCCCATATACTAAATCCCTAAATTTTGGACCAAGTATACATAATTTTCATAATCTTTGAAACTTCACAATTAACCCCCTAAACTTTTACATTTATGCACATAATTTCTATATAATTAATTTTATATATCATCTATCCGCAGCTTAAAATTTAGGAAATTTATCTATATATATATTAATCAAAGTTTGAGGGGGTATATGTCTTACAAAAAGAAATGTTAAGGAATATATAATTGATGGTTGGAAGTCATCCACGCAAATTTGAAAGCTCAGAAAGGTTTATCATTAAGTTTTAAGATTAAGGGAATTATTTGTCCATAATTTAAAATTAACGATTTTTGTATAATTCAATATTTAAAAAAAAAATTGCCACCTGAGTGACAAAAGGGGCAGAGGGATTAGTTTTACTTTTACAAATTTAATTATTGAGGACCTTTAGCCCTTTATTAGAATTTTGAAATGTTTTAATCCAGAATTAATAATTAAATTATTGTTATTGGCCCCAAAGCGTGATTGTCCCTAAATTCATTCTTCTTACCAAACAAGGCCCACATGTATCGTGACGATTGGGTTACCGTACCTCCATTAGTTAATGTTTATGTTTAGTAGAAACGAGAGGGTTGGGTTTGAAAAGTGTAGATCCATTATTTTTATTTGTTACTTAAAGTTTTTGTGCATATATTAGGATATATAATTATTATATTACTTCTTTAAGGAGTAAATTACATAAAAATCTCAAATATTTTTTTCTTTTGGAAAAGATATTTCACTAAACTTTGAATCATGTAAAAATAACCCCATCACCCTTTAAAATTTTATTATTAACCCGACTAAAGTTTTAGAATAAATATCCTATTTGCTCCCTAAAAAAAATCACAACCCTTTTTTTGGTCCCTAAGTAAAAATAACTCATCCCGTAATCCCTGTAAAATCCAAAAACCGTCCACGTTTAGTCGTTCCAGGTTGAAGAGGACACATGCAATAAAGTATCCCAAATGTGGTCAAGAATTACGGGATGAGTTATTTTTATTGAGGGACCAAAAAGGGGTCCGTGATTTTTTTAGGGACCAAATAGGGTATTTACTCTTTTATTTATATGTGGATAAACCTGAACTATATATACATCCTTAAATTATATTTTTGAATGTGTATAACCCTCTTAAACTTTGAGTTATATGAACATGAGTCAATGGCAATTTTGCATAGTAAGTTTTTCAGGAGCAATTTTGTCCTGACCGTTCTCTCATTTTTTAAAAAATTAGTTTTAAAACTTTCAAGGTAAATTTGTATTTTAACAAAATGACGTGGATAACATGTGAACTATCAGCTCAATATATTTAGTGAACTAATGGTCAGAATTAACTAAGATAAAATTGCTTCGTCTTTTACACTTCATGAGGTAAAATTGTCACTTAACCCTATGAACATAAGCTCTAAATTTTTATATTGTGCATATCGGTATTGAACAAAACTACTAATAAGGTATGATCGCACCCAGTTAGTACATTGTCTTCCTTTAAACTACTAAGAGGCTCATCAAGCTTGCATACCAATCTGTCATATGCCGCCAAGATCTAAAAATGCATTTTTATGACTTCACCTTTAAGATCACTGCCTTGTATGTAGAACCTATGTTACTTCCATCCCATAATTACTAATATCATTTTGACTTTAAAAAAACATAAATTCAAATTGGAAAAACATAACCAAGGAAATCCAAATAAGATATTTTAAAATGGCTCAATTCCTACACGAAGTCCTTAAGGACTATTCTACATTTTTATTTTTTTAAATGACTAGATTGCCTTTAGTGAAATTAGTTGTGACCACCTTAATTATTGTTATTATTTAACAATTTAACGTTATTACTTATTAAATTGTTGTTGTCATTGCTATTCAGTAAAAAAAAAATCACTAGAATTATTTGTCATTGTCTTCACTATTCTTGTTACTGGATAAGCTAAACTTGTTATCTATTAAAATGTTATTGTTATTTTGTCTTTTAAAAAACAAAACGCATTTAGCTAATTTTGTTACAAATTTGATTTCAGACCAGATTCTAATGAATTTATAGTGATTAAGCCATTTCATGGTTTGGAATGAAATTTACATATTTTAGAGGGGTTTTTGTGTCTTTCTGTCTAAATTCAAAATTACGGTATGATTATAGTTTGATTTCATTCTCATTCTTTTTAATGAAAAATATTCATAAAATCAGAGGAATATCCTTCTAGGGTGGTAGTGATCACTACAAAAAAAATGCTGGGTTACCAACGAAAATTACTGATGAAATTCAGCCAGTATTTGGATTTCCAAGAAAAATGTCCGTTGCAGAAAAAATTGTGACAGAAGATATTCCGTCGGTAATTTCATCCCTAATCTGAGGTTTTTTTTTTTTTTTTAGTGAATTGAGCAATAAAATCAAACCATTTATAAGTGTGACAAAACAAATGAATTATTTGACTGCTAAGCAACCAACAGAGTGCTTGATTAATCATAACACCTACCATTAAATAATCTCATGTTGCAGGTTCACAAGGGGACAACTTGATAAGATCGAATCCTAATCTTCCCCTTCAAGCTCATCTAGATCCTGGTGTATAACATCCACTCAATCATTGTTTATTTTATATTTACATTTTAAAATATCAATCACCCAAAAAAAGGGGGAAAAAAAAGCACCCATTATGGAGAGTTGAATTTGCAACTTTTTTCTTAAATTAAAACTTAAGGAAATTTTACCAATGGCCTTGTAACCTAGTGGTATGGATACTTCCCAGTTAATGGGAAGTCGTGGGTTCGATCCTGCTTGTTGTAATTCAGGCCATTAGTACCTGCTGCCTTATAATCAAAAAAAAAAAAAACTTAAGGAAATTTTTTTGCATTAATTGAACTAAATAACTTCCACTTTTATTCTATTGGCATGAAACGAGGAGCCAAGTAAAAAAGATAAAATGGATATGGTAATCAAATTATATATTATTTATGAATGAGAATGACTGTACAGTGCCACGTATAATATAAGAGAAAGATATAGAATACACCTTAAATATTTTCAGTCTATGTCAAATGATTATTGAACTGTTTGAGCTTTATTTCATTATGGCTTCAATGGATCTGTTTGAGTTGGTAGTAGGAGCGGTGACTTAAAAGCTATTTGATGTAAAAGCCCGGTAGGAAAAAAACCAAGTTATAAATGTGATTTGTATTTGGATTGCTCATTTGGCTTTTTTCTAAACTGATGAATGTTTGGATTATTATTTGAAAAGTCAGTTGAGATAAAAAAAAATGACTGAAAAGAGCATGAATCATATTGAATATTACATTTACATATTATTTGTATATATTGAGATAATAATAATAATAATTTTAATTTTATTTGAAAAAAAATTAAATAATTATAAAAAAAAATTGACAAACAATAAAATCCTTAATTAAATATATTTAATGGATAAAATTGTTTATAAAATAAGATATGGATAGAGATGAAAATTTTTATTAACAATTTTTTATTAAATTATAATAAAATCATTTCCAAAATTACAACAAGATCTTGACAGTTTAATTAATTCCATTAAAAAAGAAATCCACTCAACTCAAATTTTTTTGCATACTCATATATTGTATTTCTCTTTTTTATTCTTCAGTATGGAAAAATAATGGACCCCGCCGATGTTTGTCCTCTTCAGTATACATACTCATATACTCAAATAAGTGGACCCCGCAGATGTTTGTCTTTCTCATTTCTCCTTCACTGGTTTTTAAGAAAGTGCGATGGAGATCCCTGATGAATAGTGCCGCAGACTCAAAAGTTCTTTAATTCATTCTCAAACGAAGTTAATGGAGCACCCTCTATACAGTCTCTGGTTGCTGCCTCTTGGAAGAGGAAGATGAACAGTTGTTAATTCTCTATGAGTTTTGATGATTACTAACAATTGTAAACAAAGCCTGAAGTTTTTCTTTGAAAAGTTGAAAAACTTGCTGTCAAAGGAAAACTCGAGTTTTGGTTTCAAAACTCTAGTTTTGGTTTCAAAACTCTAGTTTTGACTTTACACAGAGACGCTCAAGTTTTCTGCACAAAGCAAAACCTGCAGTTTTCCAGCAAAACCTCCGATTTTCATCACACAAAGACTCTTCAATGTTTTCTGAAAAATGCAAAACTCGAGGTTTAGTTTAAAACCTCTAATTTTGGTCATACAGAGAGCCTTTGAAGTTTTGAACATTGAAAACCTCCAGTTTTGCCCAAAAACCTCCAGTTTTCAATCATACGTGAAATTCTCTAAGTTTTCCTCAGATTTTAGAAAACTCGAGTTTTGCACCAAAACTCGAGTTTTGAATTGACAAGAGGATTCATGTTTTAACCAGTTTTCATTACCGCTAGTTTTAGAGAAAACTTCCAGTTTTGGTTTTTACACAATTTTTAAGTTAAGTGAAAACTTAAGTTTTGATTTCAAAACTCGAGTTTTGGCTTGGCAGAGAGCACCCATGTCTCTCGATTATGAAAACTGCCAGTTTCCCCAAAAAACCTATAGTTCGACTTGGCGCAATTTTTCAAAGTTTTCATATTTAAATGAAAACTCGAGTTTTGGCCAAGCAGAGAGCTTTGGTGTTTTAATGCTTTGAAAACTGCTAGTTTTGATGTTTTGGACTTAAAACGATTTTACATGCCAAAGTCCAAAACTCGAGTTTTCATCGCTGATTCAGAAATTCAAATCTGACGAATTTGGAAAACCTTCTTGTTTGATCTTAATACTTCCCATTATTATTCTCTAATATTCCTAGCTATGTTTAACCACTTTGTTAGTGAGTTTCAGATGAATTAGAGAATGTTTATTGAAGGTTTAAAGTAAAAGCAAAAAGTAGCGTTAGTACATTAAATGCTAAACTCAGAAAGTTGCATATTTTTGGGTAATCTTTCTGCACACGCTTACAAAGAATTAAAGATTGCTTCCTACATCCAGCAACTGCTTCTCCAATGGATTAATCTGCCAAAAGTCAACTTTGAACTTCTGTCCAACTGGATTAAGTGAAGATTATTGAGAGAAGAAGACCAAAGCTTAACCAAAACCTTGTCTAATGAAGGCAACGATTATATTGAAGAATCCAACGGTCATTTAATGCTTCCTTGGTATAAATAGAGCTGCATTGAAGTCTTCTCAATGAACACATCTGCTAAAAATGAATTGCATTCAAGTCTACATTCATTTCTTTCAGTTGTCACTTGTATAGTATCTTCAGATACACTGAGCTTCAGTGTTTATCAATATCTACTCTTAGATAGAGTTGTTAATTGTAAATCATTTATTGTAAAGAATCACAAGTCAGGGGACTTGGTAATTTGGTTCATTGATTACAACTTGTAAGGGGGAGTGAATTTTAATGAGAGGATTGCTCTCGAGTGCAGAGTGTGTAATCAATTGTTATAGTGAAAATCCCAGAGAGTCTGCGGACTGGACGTAGGTCAAGTGGTTGGACCGAACCAGTATAAATCTCTATGTCTTGCTCTTCTACTCTCATCTCTATTCATCTTTGTTTTCATTGCTTTAAAACAAAGCAAATTTCAAAAGTTTTAAAAATACCCAATTCACCTCCCCTCTTGGGTATTTTGCTCCATTTACATTTGGTATCAGAGCAAGGTCTTCTCTAAAGAGCTTAACAACTCGAGAAGGATCATTATGGAAGGTATTCTACCTGATGGAGCTTCGATCAACCGACCACCGGGATTTAATGGAGAGCACTACTCCTTCTAGAAAGCAAAGTTTAAAGTCTTTGTAAATGCCACTGAATATGGTCTCTGGAGAGTGTTCGAAAGAGGAAATTACAGACCAACAGTTCTCAACAATGGTCTGAGAGAGGACAAGCCAAAAGAAGACTATAATGAGAATGATAGAAGAAACATTACACTTAACAGCAAAGCGGTTCTCCTGCTGCAAAGTGCTCTTAGTCAACAAGAGTATTTCTGTGTTTGCAACTTAACTTCTGCTAAAGCCATGTGGGATGCACTAGAAATAGCTCATGAAGGAACTGTTGGAGTCAAGCAAAATAAAGTCAATACTCTTATGATTGAGTGTGATCTTCTTCGTATGAAGCCTGGAAAATATATTAATGACTTCCAGCTGAGATTCACTCATCTGATCAACCATCTTGCTGCATTGGGCAAAGAATATGAGCAACCTGTCCAAGTGAAGAAAATTCTCAACATCCTCAACAAGGAATGGGAAGCCAAAGTCACTGCCATTAAAGAAGCTCGTGGAGATTCTATGGCATCTTAGCAGCACTTTTTGGTAGTCTCTCTGAGTATGAGGCAAAGCTTATGTTCAAGAAAGGACTTGAAGAAGTACATGGTAAGAACAAGGGAATTGCTTTCAAGGCTGCCAAAGAAGCTAAAGAGTCAAATGATGATGATGAAGACGAAGATGAGGAGATAGGCATGATGATCTGAGGATTCAAGAAATTCTACAAGAGGGACCAAGGATTCAAGAAATTTCACAAGGGTAGCTCCAGCTATGAGGTGAAGAAGCCAATTATCTGCTATGAATGTGAGAAGCTTGGCCATATCAAGTCTGAATGCCCCCAGCTGATCAATAAAGACAAGGAAAAGAAGAAGTTCAACAAATTCAAAAAGAAAGCCTATGTCTTAGCTATTTGGGGAGATAGCTCATCTAATGAAGATGAAACTGATGAAGAAGAAAAAGCAAATATTTGCTTAGTTACTGAAGAAGAAGAGCAACATGACAACAATGATGAGGTATATGATTCGAAACCATCTTATGATGAGTTATTTGCTGAATACATTGTTGTACAATCTGAATTTGAAAAACTTGTTGAGAAATACCTTGATTTGAAAAAGAAAAACACTACTCTTAAATAGCAAGTAGAAAATCTTTCTTCTTCTGAAAATCTTGTTTGTGAAGATTGTCCTGATTTAAAGAAAAAGAATTTACATCTCACTAAAGCACTTGAGAAATTCACTAAGGGAAGTGAAATGCTCAATGTGATTTTGAAACAACAAAGATTCATAAATGATAGATCAGGGATTGGTTACAAACCAGATTTTGATAAGAAGAAAGGTAGAAAGAAGTCTGGAGAAAAATCTTACATGAATTAGTTTAGAAAATCTGTCCATTCTTCGAACCCTTTTGCACACTGTAATTATTGCAATAGAAAGGGTCATACTACTTCTTCATGTTTTCATAAGAAGGAAAGAAAAGTCAAACCTTCAAGGAACTATCAATGGGTGCCAAAGGGATTTTACAAGGTTCCTAAGACACAAACTAACCCCAAAGGACCCAAGAAAAGATGGGTACCTAAGCCTTGATCTGATGTGTCTTGCAGGTTTGTCTAAGAGCATCAAAATCCAACAAATGGTGCATTGATAGTGGATGCTCTAGGCATATGACGGGAGACCAATCCAAATTTACTGCAATCAAACCAAAGGATGGTGGCAAGGTGACATTTGGTGGAAATTAGTCTGAAAAGATTGCTAGAATTGGTGAAGTTGGTAGCAATGAAGGACCAAGAATCAATGATGTCTACCTTGTGGAAGGACTTTGCCACAATCTCCTCAGTGTAAGTCAAAACATTGATAAAGGTAATCTGGTTATCTTTGACTCTGAGAAGTGTTTGATTGTAAGTAAAGATATACTCCCTTTAGAAAATATAAAATCCAAAGCTTTATTTAGAGCCCCTAAAGATGGTAATTGTTATACACTTAACCTCTCTAGTAATGGTTCTGTTTCTAAAAAATGCTTTCTTAGTAACTTGGAAGAGAGTTGGTCATGGCACAAGCATTTAGCCCATGTAAACATGTCCCAACTCGACAAGTTACAAAGAAAGGATTTAGTCATCGGTTTGTCAAAACTCAATTTCAAAAAGGATATGATTTGTAATGCTTGTCAGAAAGGCAAACAGACTAAATCATCTTTTAAACTGAAAAATGAGATTTCATCTAATAGACCACTACAATTACTACATATGGATATAGTAGGTCCAGCAAGGGTGAGGAGCCTTGGTGGTAATCTGTATACATTAGTTATTGTAGATGATTTTTCAAGATTTTGTTGGACTATATTTCTATCATTGAAAGATGAAACATTTGATCAATTTGTTGTGTTTGCCAAAAAGGTCCAAAATGAGAAAGGTCTATCCATTTCAGGTATAAGAACCGGTCATGGTGGAAAGTTCGAGAACCATGTATTTGAAGAATTTTGTGAGGCTCATGGAATAGACCATAACTTCTCAGCACCAAGAACCCCTCAATAGAATGGTGTTGTAGAAAGAAAGAACCGTGTCTTGACTGAGATGGCTAGAGCGATGTTGAATGAGAATCAAACTTCTCAAGTTTTATGGGCTGATGTGATGAGCACTGCATGCTACATTTCAAATGGCGCATACATCCGGAAAAATCTTAAGAAGACACCCTATGAGCTTTACAAAGGAAGAAAGCCCAATCTTGCTCATCTGTACATCTTTGGATGCAAATGCTTTGTGCACAATAATGGTAAGGACAATTTGGGTAAGTTTGATTCAAAGTCTGATGAAGGTATATTTCTAGAATATTCCAATAGAAGTAAGGCTTATAGAGTTTTTAACACACGAACTCGCATTGTTGAAGAATCAATTCATGTTGAGTTTAGCGAAACTAAATTTGATAAACCATTTGATGATGATGAAAAAAATGTTTACAAAAATCAATTTTTTTCGAAAACTACTCCTTCATCTATTGAAAATTCTGAAAATGTGTTTGAGGCTAATCCCCAAAATAATCTTGAAAATCCAAATCAGTCTCAGCCTAGAGCTTGGAAATTTATTAGAAATCATCCTTTGGACCAAGTTATAGGCGATGTAAACCAGGAGTAAGAACTAGAAATAGCACTTTAAATGAAGTGATCTTTTCTACATTCATATGTCATATAGAACCCTCTAGAATTGATGAAGCCCTTTCAGACAATGATTGGGTGATAGCAATGCAAGAGGAGTTATATCAATTTGACAGAAATCAAGTTTGGGACTTAGTGCCTAGACCCAATGACCATCCAGTTATTGGAACTAAATGGGTATTTAATAACAAACGTAATGAATCAGCAATCATTGTCCGTAACAAGGCAAGATTGGTTGCAAAAGGTTATAATCAAGAATAGGGAATTGATTATGAAGAAACTTATGCTCCAGTGGCAAGATTGGAAGTCATAAGAGTTTTTCTTGCCTTTGCTTGCATCAAAGGATTTAAACTATATCAAATGGATGTTAAAAGTGTATTTTTAAATGGTTTTATACAAGAGGAGGTTTATGTTGAGCAACCTCCTGGTTTTGAAAGCGAACATCATCCTAATCATGTTTATTGTCTTAAAAAGGCTTTGTATGGTCTTAAGCAAGCTCCTAGAGCTTGATATGAGAGACTAAGCAAGTTTCTACTTGATTAGGGGTTTATCAGAGGCAAAGCTGACACAACACTTTTCATCAAAAGAAATAAGTCAAATGAAATTTTAGTTGTACAAATTTATGTTGATGATATAATATTTGGTGCTTCTAACGATGGTTTGTGTGAAGAATTTGTAAAGAATATGCAGGGTGAGTTTGAGATGTCCATGATGGGAGAACTTAATTACTTTCTTGGTTTGCAAATTAAGCAAAGGAAGGATGGAATTTTCATTTCTCAGACCAAGTACCTCAATGACTTGCTGAAGAAGTTTGGGATGGATAACTGCAATGGAGCTGACACCCCAATGAGTACAACTACTTCATTGGATGCTGATGAGAAGGGCAAAGACTTCAACATCACAAAGTATAGAGGAATGATTAGTTTATTGCTCTATCTGACAGCAAGTCGGCCAGCATCCAATTCAGTGTGGGGATGTGTGCAAGGTTTCAATCTACTCCCAAAGAATTACATGCTGAACATGTGAAAAGGATCTTCAGATACCTTGTTGACACGAAGACACTTGGATTGTGATTTCCCAAAGGTCAACCTGAACATTTGGTGGCATATTCAGATTCAAACCATGCTGGGTACAAGACCGATAGGAAAAGCACAAGTGGACAATGTCAATTCTTTGGAAGTTCACTTGTGTCATGGTTTAGCAAGAAGCAAACCAGTGTGGCTGTGTCATCGACTGAAGCTGAATATGGATTACCTCAAGCTGTTGTGCTCAAGTGTTATGGCTCAAGCAACAACTATCAGACTTGGGAGTCAATCTGAAGGAGATCCCGATTTTGTGTGACAACATAAGCACAATAAGCTTGGCAAAGAATCCAGTCCAACATACTTGGACCAAGCATATTGATGTAAGGCATCATTTCATAAGGGATCACGTTCAGAAGAAAGATGTCAGAGTTATGTTCATCCCAACTCATCTTCAACTTGCTGACATCTTCACCAAACCATTGACCAATGAGCAATTTAACTTTATAAGAAGAGAATTGGGAATGGTAAATCCCAATGAGTTGTAAGTAATTCTTGCTCAATTTAATGTAAGTTATGGTTTTGATGATTGAAAGTTACTAACTTAAGCATCAGAGTATCTAGTTGTGTTTTATGCAGGATGCTTAAAAACTGAGTTTTTGCTGACAAGAGGTGAAAACTCGAGTTTTGGATCAAAACTCGAGTTTTGGTCATGCATAGTCGGGGTCAGAGAACAACTGAGATTTCTAGAAGAATTGAAACCTTGAGTTTTCCAGTGAAACCTCGAGTTTTCATCAGACCGAGAGCAACCAAGTTTTGAAGAATGGTGAAAACTCGAGTTTTGGAGCAAACCTTGAGTTTTGGTCACTGATGTTTCAAAGGTTCAAAGTACACCTTTGAAGTCCAGGTTAATAACCATTCATCAAAACTCGAGTTTTGGAATGAAAACTCAAGTTTTGTCGCGACTATATATATGTGTCACTATTTAAGTTCTTCAAAACTTGCCCTAAAACTCAACTTTTAGCCTAGGCTCCCTCTTCTCTCTAATTCTTGTATTTCTCGACCTAAACCCACTCTCAAACTTAGAAATGGCCTCAAAATCAAATCCCCAGAACATTCACGACACTGATTCAGACGAGGAAGGGTCAAAATCGTGGTCACCTCCTCCTCCTCCTTGACCAGTGAGGATAAAAACTATCCCAAATCGCTTCCACCACAACGTGGATCGACAGATTAGAGGGATTAACAGAGATATTCCCTCGTTTGTTTTGCCTCCATCAAAGAACAGAGGGGTGTCTACTTCTCCTAACCCTAAAGGGAAGGGGGCTTTTTTCACCAAACCAGCTAAGTCTCCTTCGAGGAAGAGAAAGGAACTCGAATCAGAAGGCAGGGAAGAAGAAGGCATCTGAGCCTTCAAAGCCTGTAGTGAAGAAGGCGACCAAGGCTAAGCAAGTGAGGATGAAGAGATCCACTGCTCATCGATCTCAGCCAAGCTCCAGAGGACAAGATTCTTCCACTACCCCTTCATCATCTTGGAATCATCAGGAAGAGGCACCTCCGGTTATGGCCAATATAGTAGAGGACATCTATCGTAATCCCTTTCCTCCTCCTGGTTTTGCTATTGCTTCCACTATTCTTAGTACTGAATAAAGTGACAAATTCAAAGAAACTTACATGAAAAGAGAATTCTGTCCAGTAGTAGCTGTAATCCTAGAGGATTTTCTAAAAGAATTCCATTTCAATTTATCTCCCTTGCTGAAACACTATGAATCATTTGTTTCTATATCTGCTCCATATACTCCAAATTTAGTTCGTCTTTTCTATTTTAACATGGAGTATGATAACATTCTGAGCCCAAGTGGTGACTTGATTGAGGAACGAGTCACTACTTCTATTAAGGGTGTCAAGATTACCTTGTTTGCCTCAATTCTAAACAAAAATTTGAAAATAGACAACCCTCTTCCTGTCCCTACATTCAATTACAGTAACCAAGAGATTTTTGAAACTCTTCGACCTAATGAGTCATTTCCTCAAAATCAACACCACATGCTTTCCTTTAATCCAGGCTCAATGTTTGATGAGAATAGAGTACTTTGGTACATCTATTCTAGGAATTTCATTCAGAAGGGTGGCAATTATACCCATTTCGCTCAAAAGGATTATTCACTATTTACTGCCTTTGTAAAGAAGGTTCATTTCAATCTTGGTCACTAGATCTTCCAAGAGATGATTAAGTTCAAGTTTGCTGCTAGAAAGCTATCCCACATACCCTTTCCTTCCTTGATTTCTGTCATCCTTTTCTACCATGAAATCTGGTTTGTGGGTGCTGCTAATTCTCTCAAGTACCCTCCTTTCTTTGGGAAAGTCCAGTTAAATTTGATGAAAATCAACTTTGGGGCATAAGGGTCCGGACAATCTCGTGCTCCTTTAAGGTCCCAGCCAAGAGCATCACAAGTCCGAGCCCGCTCTCAAGCTCAAGAGGCTCAGTCTGCTCCTCCACCTCCTCAGACATCAATGCCTGCAGATTTTGAGGAAAAAGTGAAACAGATTGTGGATAAGGCCATTGCCTCCTTATCAATCAGATTGGAATTTGAAATTGGGAAATTGGTGGCTGAAGTGAGACAAGGCAACAATGAAATGGTGGATGCTCAGGAAGCAATGAAGGAACAAATTGAAGGCGTCTCTAGGCAGACAGTAGCAATCAAGGATAAGGTTGAGGATCTTGATGCCAAGCTCTCAACACAGATAATCTCCAACCTAGATCTCAGTGACAAGGTGGACAGAATATTGAAACATTTGATTCCTCAATCCTCCGCTAATCTTAGTGGGTCTGGTCCTACTTTTGGTTCTTCTTCCCCCTCTTTACCTTCACAAGCCCTCAAATTCCCACCTCTTCACCCCATCCATCCACTCCAATTTTCCCCTCTCCTGTTCCTAAACCAACTCCTACCACTGAAATCCTACCATCACCAAACACCCCAGCCACTGAAGTTTTACCTTCTCCATCTCTGGCTACTCCTACTACTGAAATCATTCATCATGGTTCACCCCCTTCTACACCTTTGGTCAGTCTTAATTTTAAAGATCACAAAGGAGGAGAGAAGAGCAAGGATTGGAATTGAACAGTTTGTTGGGTTTGAGTTTGGAGAACTTAGGCAGTGTCTGTAGTAGTTTGTGTATCGGTTTAAGGTCTTTTCAGTTTGTGCTTTCTGAATTTCTGTAACATTTTGCAAATGAATGAATGAAAATGTCTATTTATATGTTGCTTCTGTTACCTACCTCTAATTTTCTTAAGTATTTTGTTGTATTAAATGAGCAAAAGTGATTTCAAATGAATAAGAAACTTCAATTTGCCAAACCTGTCAATTTTCTGAAATTCTCATTGTTGGCCTTTTGAACAATCCCATTTCAAATTGCAAACTCTCTCAAATTCTTAAAATTGCTTGTTTACAAGTGTTGTCATCATCAAAAAGGAGGAGAATGTTAGTTCTCTATGGGTTTTGATGATTACTAACAATTGTAAACAAAGCCTAAAGTTTTTCTTTGAAAAGTTGAAAAACTTACTGTCAAAGGAAAACTCGAGTTTTGGTTTCAAAACTCAAGTTTTGACTTTACACAGAGAAGCTCAAGTTTTCTGCTCAAAGCAAAACCTACAATTTTCCAGCAAAACCTCCGGTTTTCATCACACAGAGACTCTTCAATGTTCTCTCAAAAATGCAAAACTTGAGGTTTAGTTTAAAACCTCCAATTTTGGTCATACAGAGAGCCTCTGAAGTGTTGAACATTGAAAACCTCCAGTTTTGCCCAAAAACCGTAAGTTTTCAGTCAAAAATGAAATTCTCTAAGTCTTCCACAGATTTTGGAAAACTTGAGTTTTGCACCAAAACTCGAGTTTTGAATTGACAGAGAAGATTTATATTTTAACCAATTTTCAAAACCGCCAGTTTTAGAGAAAATCTCCAGTTTTGGTTTTTACACAATTTTTCTCTAAGTTTTCACAGTTAAGTGAAAACTCGAGTTTTGATTTCAAAACTCGAGTTTTGGCTTGGCAGAGAGCACCCATGTCTCTCGATTTTGAAAACTGCAAGTTTCCCCAAAAAACCGCCAATTTTGACTTGGCGCAATTTTTCAAAGTTTTCATATTTAAATGAAAACTCAAGTTTTGATGTGAAAACTCAAGTTTTGGCCAAGCAGAGAGCCTTGGTGTTTTAATGCTTTGAAAACTGCCAGTTTTGATGTTTTGGACTTAAATCGATTTTACATGCCAAAGTCCAAAACTCGAGTTTTGAGAAACAAAACTCGAGTTTTCATCGCTGATTTAGAAATTCAAATCTGATGAATTTGGAAAACCTTCTTGTTTGATCTTAATACTTCCCATTATTATTCTCTAATATTTCTAGTTATGTTTAACCACTTTGTTAGCGAGTTTTAGATGAATTAAAGAATGTTTATTGAAGTTTTAAAGTAAAAGCAAAAACTGGCGTCAGCACATTAAATACTAAACCCAGAAAGTTGCATACGTTTGGGTAATCCTTCTGCACACGCCTACAAAGAATTAAAGATTGCTTCCTATATCCAGCAATTGCTTCTCCAACGGATTAATCTGCCAGAAGTCAACTCTAAACTTCTGTCCAGCTGGATTAAGTGAAGATTAATGAGAGAAGAAGACCAAAGCTTAACCAAAACCTTGTCTAATGAAGGCAATGGTTATATTGAAGAATCCAGCAGTCATTTAATGCTTCCTTGGTATAAATAAAGCTGCATTGAAGTCTTCTCAACGAACACATCTGCTAAAAACGAATTCCATTCAAGTCTACATTCATTTCTTTCAGTTGTCACTTGTATAGTATCTTCAGATACATTGAGCTTCAGTGTTTATCAATATCCACTCTTAGAGAGAGTTGTTGATTGCAAATCATTTATTGTAAAGAATCACAAGTCAGGGGACTTGGTGATTTGGTGTATTGATTACAACTTGTAAGGGGGAGTGAATTCTAATGAGAGGATTGCTCTCGAGTGCGGAGTGTGTAATCAATTGTTATAGTGAAAATCCCAAAGAGTCTGGGGACTGGACGTAAGTCAAGTGGTTGGACTGAACCAGTATAAATCTGTGTCTTGCTCTTCTACTCTCATCTCTGTTCATCTCTGTTTTCATTGCTTTAAAACAGAGCAAATTTCAAAAGTTTTAAAAATACCCAATGTTAGTTCTCGATGAGTTTTGATGATGATTGAACAATTGGAAAGACTTGAAAACTAAAAAGATAAGTTTTAGGATGTAAAACAATAGTTTTCCTTGCTATCAGAGGAAAACTCGAGTTTTGGGATTCAAAACTCGAGTTTTGGTCTGTGGCAAAACTGCTCAAAAGCCATCACCGCCAGTTTTCGTAATCACTGCCAGTTTTGAACTTGTGAAAAAGTTCAAAACTCGAGTTTTGGAATCCAAAACTCGAGTTTTGGCCTGGCAGAGAGGTGTGCAAATCTTCTAAGTTTTTCACATCTCAAAACCTCCAGTTTTTATTCATCACTGCCAGTTTTCAATTTGTCTTATTTTGGAAGAAAGTTCAAAACTCGAGTTTTGGGAACCAAAACTCCAGTTTTGAAGAGACAGAGAGCAATTGATTTTTCTCCAGTTCATCACCGCCGGTTTAGAGACCATCACCACCAGTTTTCAACTATACGAGTATTTTCCAAGTTTTCATAAAAAATGAAAACTCGAGTTTTGGATACCAAAACTCCAGTTTTGGTAAGATAGAGAACCTTCAATCTTTTCGAAGTTGAAAACCGCCAGTTATGTACCAACACCTCCAGTTTTCATATTTTGAACTTAAATCATGTTTTCACATGAATAGTTCAAAACTCGAGGTTTGAGCATCAAAACTCGAGTTTTGGGCAACCCGAGAAGATTGATTTCTCCAAACTCTGATAATTGCCAGTTTTGGTTTGAACACCGCCGGTTATGAAGAATGAACAGTTCAAAACTCCAGTTTTGATTTTCAAAACTCGAGTTTTGGTGAAATATCAGAAAAACGCTGTTTCGTTTAAAAAACTTGCCAAATCTGATTCATTCTTCCTTGTTTAAGATACCCATTAATCTTATATGTTATATGTATCACTTATCATTATAACTGAGCTGTTCTAATGTGCTTATTCCTGAGATTACAGAAGATACTTGAATTTGATTGAAATTCAAATAAGGAGTCATTTTAGGAAACTTGCTGAATTCATGGAGAGCCGTTATGCAGAGTCATCTAGCCGTTGTACAGAGTCGTTTGGCCATTATACAAAATCTCCAACGGATGAATTCCTTAAAAGAAAACAAGAATCAAGCAAATCTGCAAATCAACTTGACCAACGGCTATATTTCAGACAGGGAGTAATTTCAGCTGATTGATTCATGATACAACTTCAGCAACAGCTATAATTTTGAATTGGAAGAAGGCACAACGGATCTATAACGTTCACAAGCCTCAAACCTGTATAAATAGCTGAAGAATTCAACCTGGAAAGACACAGAACTGAGTTACAACCACTCTACTCGAAAAAGAGTTGTTTCTATCTTTTGATTGTAACTTAGACACATTGTACTTCAGTGATCATTGAAATCCACTCTTAGAAGAGAGTTCCTTTCTGTAATTCATTTTTCTGTAAGGGTCTCAAAGTAGCGGGACTTTGAGATTGGATTATTTGATTACAACTTGTAAGGGGGAGTGTGTTCAAGGTTGTGAAACATCCTTCGTTTGCAGAATTTGTAATCGTCAAGAGAGTTAGTGAAAAACCCAGAGTAACTGGGGACTGGACGTAGGTCATCTGATTGGACCGAACCAGGATAATTTCTTTGTGTCCTGCTCCTCTTCCCTTCATACTCTTTTCATTTCTGTTTCATCGTGTTTTTGACAAAAACAGAGTATACTTCAAAAGAATTTTAAAATCCCCAATTCACCCCCCCTCTTGGTGATTTAGCTGCACTTTCACCCAATTCACCCCCCCTCTTGGGTATTTTGCTCCATTTACAACAGTAGCCTCCTTCTCCCCCCAATCTAACTTTTCTCTCTCCACTGTGAACACTGTCTTCGAATGTTATTGCTTGGTGCGTTACAAGATAAGCTCCATTTTGGAGCGTTCAAAATGCTCAGCAGCGTTGAGGGTTTTGGAAAAAGCCCAGCAAACGCAACGTATCATCCAAACACTCCTCATCTGCGTTTTTTCACTGTTGATCGTTTGCTTTTCCGCCACTGCACTCTTTTGCCCTCAACGCTCCCTTCAATGTGCCATTCAAACAATGTGCTAAAGAGTCACATGTTTAAAATATAATCTCATACTCAATCAAAGTTGTCTCTTATCATGTAACTTCCATCAAATAATGTTGTTGGCAAAAAATCTCCACTAAATAAAATGTCATTAGGTTTTCTGAATTCGCATTGCAAAGTGCACTCACAACTCACAAGTCATAGCTAAACTCAAATAATACGCAAGTTTTTTTGTTGACTTATTTTTATTTAAGTTATTTTTTAATAGGTTCCGATGGTTTCCTCAATTTTAATTCTGGTAAAGTAACGTCTAGTATCATAATATTATTTTTTAGTAGATGCATCTAACACCCTAATATTATTTTCCTAGTGTATCTAGCACCCTAATTTTATTTATGGTTTAGAGTGCTAGATGCAATATAAATAAAATTGGGTGTTGGAAGTGTAGGGGAAAAAAACAAAGATCAGGGTGTTGGATGCTCCATACACAAGATTAGGGTGTTAACCAATGCAACTGGTGTTTAACTCTTTTAATGACTTGCTTTTGTATTTATAATTTATTAATTTGTGAGATAAACAACTTTAGTAGCTCATGATTCATAGATTTATTTTGTCAATATCACATGGTTTTAAATAAAATCAAAATCAATCATATAAATTACCCACACACACACACACAGTTCTATATATATAATGTGATGGTTAATCATTTTTATTTGAGTTAAGGTGTAGATTGGTCAATAAACTATTAGGCCAGGAGCATCCAGCTCAAAAAACAATTGAAAGGACCATAAGTACCCAAAAACAATTGAAAAGTTCCAATTATCACAATTCTGTTACAACTAAACTAACGGCGTTAGGAAGAAAGGTGTGGTATACACGTGTCAGGGAGAAAAAAGGAAAGCGAAGCAAGCTGGCTTTGAGTTGGGTCAAAGCAATCCTCCATACCTCTCCCTTCGCCTCTCTCCTTCCTCGCCAATGACTCCTTACCTACATCACCATTGGTGAGATTCTCCCATCACCACACTATCACCTCCTCCATTCCTTCACCTTCTCAACGCAGCATCGTCGGAGAGCTCCGCTACAATAATGGAATTCGTGATCGAGGAGGTAAAGGTGAAAGTGATCTGAAAACGAGGGTTGAGCTTCTATGGGACATCTTCGTCATCATCGACGAGAGAGAGGGAAAATATTGTGATTATGGAAGAGAATGAATGAACGAAGCTAGTGGTGGAGAAAGCGATCATCTGTCGTCGTAATTGATGGAGAGGCCGCCAAAACTGTGATTCTCCATAGTGAGTGCTAAAATTACAAGTTCTAGTTCAAACCTTTGAGAAGGTTTCATATTCCATTCAACATCACCTTTCTAGTTTCATCATCTGTGAAAGCTAATTCTTTTGTTTATCCCGAAGATATCCTTTGTAAAGTCTGCCATTCTCATCGCCTTGCAACTATGAATTCCAAAATTTTTGCTTTTGCTTTTGTCATAGAGAGCTTGATTTGTGTTTACATTTTTGGGTTTTGAATTAAAGTAAATTATAGTTGTTGTATTTACAGTTGCCAACAATGCGCTGCTTTTATGCTACAAAGCTTAAGTTGGAATTTGTGTGTTCTGGTTTTGGTTTAGAAATTTTTGTCTTTCCTGTTTATCTCCGCACAAAATAAGTTATGCCCCTCATCATTAAAATTTTTGCTCCCCCCCCAAAAAAGTCTTTAAAATTCTAGGTCCGCCACTGGTGTTGGTTTGACGAAGGTGGTAGCTAGAACTGATGGTTGGTGGTTGTGTTCTCTTCCCTCTCGTCTTCGAAGCTCACAGCCACGCAGTCTAAGATTTTGGTTCTTAGTTTCCTTTGTCGGGGCTTAGTGATGAAAGAGTATCTGAGAGCATTTCCGGCGATGTGGAGGGAAGCAAATGACTCACATTCTTATCCTTTAATCTTCTCACGACATCTTCCATTGACACCCAACGCCGTTAGTTTAATTGTAACAGGATTGTGATAATTTACACTTTTTAATTATTTTTTGGTACTTATGGTGCTTTTAATTGTTTTTTGTGCTGAGTGCTCCTAGCCTAATAGTTTATTGGCCAATCTACACATTAACCCTTTTCATTTTGTGTTAATAATAAATACATTCCATTTCCTTGTTTTTTAAAAAAACTTTTTAATTTTGTATTTTGTGTCAATTTGTATGTAATTTAATTGGTATCCATGTCCCTTCTAACTAATAGATTATCAATATAAACACTAATGCATATAAGTTTTTTTTAATATATATATATATATATAAGGAGCCACTAAAAATTTAGACAAACCTGTTTTAAATTTAAAATCAGATAAAAAGTAGTATTTTTTTACCATGATGATAAAAAGTATAATAAGATTTAAAAACTAAAAATTACTTTGTACTTTTTAAACTAAAATATATATTTAGTTCTTTATGTTTTCATTTTTATCCTTTAAGTTTTAAAAAAAAATTGCACTTTTAGTCCTTTAAATTTAACATTGTTAGTTTCATTTAAGGGTTAAGTAGCAATTTTACCCCGGAAGTATACCTCCAGGAGCAATTTTGCCCTGAAAGTTTTTTTTAGAGCAATGTTGCCCCGAAAGATTTTTGTTGGAGCAATGTTGCCCCTCTGTTAACAGCCCTAACAGTCAACTAATAATCAACCATTAATTGACTGTTGACTGTTAATTGACCATTAACGAAGGGCAAAATTGCTCCAGAAAAAACTTCCGGGGCAATATTGCTCCAAAAACAACTTCCAGGGTAAAATTGCTCCTGGGGGTATGCTTCCGGGGCAAAATTTCTACTTAACCCAAGTATATTTAATATTTAGTTTTGCAATAATGACTCATTAATGAAAATGTAATCCTTTTTTATCTCTGTCTTTGCTGATTTATATAATTCAGCCTGTTTAAAGTAGGCCTATTTTTGGCCTATTTGAAGTAGACTTGTTTTGCAATGAGGCCTGTGGCCTTGTAGCCTAATTATAAAATTTTTAAAAATATAGGCCGCCTTTATAGGGCACAGACCAGGCTTAGGCTGAAAAAATGGCCTCTAAAAGGCCACTTTGTTGCTACAACGAACACCACTACCTCCTCCTCCTCCATTGTTCTCGTCATTGCCACTACCTACTTTTATATCATTATCACTGTCACCACTTGCCATTGCCACACCACTGTTTCCATCACCTTTGCCACCACAACTGTAACATCACAGCAGTTCACTCTTGATATTGTCTACTTTAGGCCCGTCACCCCCTCAAGGCTTTAAAACGTGTTGAGAAGGCTCTCAATATTGTTTGCTTTTGAGCCCATCACCCCCTCACAGCTTTAAAACGCGTCGAGAAGGAGAGGTATCCAGACCCTTATAAAGGATCTTTCGTTCCCCTCCCCAGCCAATGTGGGACATAACACTCAACCCACCTTTGAGCCCAGCATCCTCACTGGCACGTTAACCCACATCAACCCGAGCCTGACTTTGATACCAATTGTAACATCCTAGTGCCTCGATCTTGATATTGGCCCATACCCCCTCACGGCTTTAAAACACGTCAAGAGGGAGAGATATCCAGACCCTTATAAAGGATCTTTCGTCCCCTCCGAAGCCGATATAGGACATAACACTCAATCCATCTTTGGGCCCAACGTCCTCACCGGCACGTTAACCTACATTGACCCGAGCCTAGCTCTGATACCAAAATGTAACACCCACTTTTCAACAACCAAATACTTAACCAAAAACTAATTTTTTTATAGGGTCACATTAATTTCCCAAAAAATATTTACAAAATATTTAGTTCAAAACAAATTTCTAAAATATTTTAGAGTTGATAAAATGCGGAAGTCTTATTGTCATGGCAAATACAAATAACATAACTAGAGCTATCAATCAGGGCCGGCCCGGCCGTCCAAGGCTGGCCCGTGAAGGGCCAGGGTCTAACAGAGGGCCGGCCCTCTAGGGCCCGGAGTAAGAAAAATAGCTGTTTTTCAAAGCCCGACCCAAGAGCACCAGGGCTAAGGCCAGGGCCGGCCCGCAGGGCCCGAAAATTACTATTCCAAATTTTAATTATTTTTCCTCCGTTTTTTTCAAAGAAATATAATTAGTAAATTACAACATAAATCATCTAACAAATAAACACAGTCACTAATTCATAATCAAAAGCAAACTATGTTCACGAATAACTCATATAAAACATAAGAAGCATACTACTAACTATTAAGCGTCATTAGTATAATGACTATTATTGTTGTCATCTCCGCCACTATCTGAAAGTGGAGCCAAATACCCAAGAGGGGGTGAATTAGGTATCTTAAAAATTTTACCGAAAACTCTGTTTTCTAATACTAAAAGCAGGGTAAAACAGAGTAGGGGAAGAATAGCAAGACACAAGAAGATTTATACTGGTTCGGTCTTAACCTCTGACCTACGTCCAGTCCCCAGCCTATCTGGGATTTCCACTATATCAAAGATTACACACTCTGCACTCAGAAGTGATTCTCTCACTAGAACTCACTCCCCCTTACAAGTTGTAATCAATGATTCCCCCAATCACCAAGTCCCCTAACTTGTAATTACTTACAATGAATGAATATTCAGAAGTATAACTCTCTTAAAGAGCAGATATAAATGAACACTGAAGCTCTTGTATCTAAAGATACTATACAGATGAAAACTGAAAGAAATGAATGAAAACTTCAATGTAATTCACTCTCAGTTATTGTAGTTGTTGAGAAGACTTGAATGCTCTTCTATTTATACTCAGAGATCATTAAATGACCGTTGCTTTCCAAATAGATCTGTTGGAGAGGTTGCCCAAGTGTTCTGAAGTAGTTTTGACACTTTCTCTCTCTAGTTAACTCTTAATCCAGTTGGCCAAGTCATCATAGTTGTCTTTCTGCAAATTAATCCGTTAGAGAGGATGTTTCTTGTTGTAGCAATCCCTCTTAAATGCTTTGTAGACGTGTGCAAGTGGATTGGCCAAAGGTAGTAACTTTCTAAGCATTGCAATAAATGTTCTGAACTTACTTTTTGCTTTATGCTTTAACTCTCCAATAAACATTCTTTAATTCTTTGAAATTCACTAATAAAGACGTTAAACATAGCAGGGAATATCAGAGAATAATATTGCAAAGGATTAAGATCAAACAACTTTGTTTTCTGAAATCGACAGATTCAAATTTTCTGAATCAGCGTTGTGAACTTGAGCTTAGTTCTTGCAGGCTCAAGTTTGATGCTTCAGTGTATAGAGTCATTTCAGTCTAAAATGTGTAAACCTGAGGTTTGTATTCTAAACCTGAGGTTCTTAAGTCATTGAAAAGTCACATTGCTCTCTGGTTGAAATGAACTCGAGCTTGCTAATTTTGAACTCGAGTTTGTTTCATCCTGAGAGGAAAGTCGCGATTTTGAAATCTGGAGACTTTAAGTTTAAAGGACAGGCTCGAGTTTGTTAGTGACAGGCTTGAGTTTAACACTATTCAAAGCAGAGCTTAGTTTTAACTTGAAAAGCCAAACCTGAGGTTTGTGAAGCAAACTCTAGAGTTTTCTTAAGGTGAAAAACATTTTTGCTCTCTGGTGCTTTTAGGCTCGAGTTTAAAACATTTAGGCTCGAGTTTATTCAATTCTGAAAAACTCTTTGATCTCTGGAACTTTTAAGCTCGAGTCTGTAAAGCTTAGGCTCGAGTTTGTTTAACTTTGAAAAACTCTGAAAACTCTCGGCCAAAGGTAAGCTCGAGTTTGAAGTTTTAAGCTCGAGTTTGTTTGATCTGTAAACTCCTGAGATTTTGAAACTTCAAAAGATTTTAAACTAATGGAACAGTGCAGAGTTTGAAAAAAAATCTTCTTCACTTAAAATTTCTTCCCGCCAGAGATGAACTCGAGTTTGCCATAACAGGCTCGAGTTCATAGCTTATGAAAACTGTGAAAGATTTTCTCTGGAGGTTGCAAGCTTGAGGCTTGAAAAAAAATGTCAAGTTTAAAGATGTTTCCAAAGATCAAACCTCTCTGCCATTGATGAACTCGAGCTTAAAAATGTAGGCTCGAGTTCGTCCAAACTTTTGAAAAGCTTTAAGTTTAAACTTCAAGTTCAGTCTCGAGTTTGAAAATTGAACTGGCGAGTTTGTAGCCTCTGTCTAAGGCAAGCTCGAGCATGCACATAATAGGCTCGAGTTTGTCACAGCCAGAATGTTTTTGTTTGAAATTGACAAGTTTAAATCAATTTAACCTCAAGCAAAAACATCTCTATATTGTTTACAATTGTTAGTAATCATCAAAACACACAAAGAACTAACACTATCATCAATTTCAATGACATTTGATTGTTATTAACTTTGAGTAGTGAGCTTTAATTTGATTTATGAGTAAGAATATCATGAATTTCTTTTCCGGCTTCATGAACACATCTATAATCTTTATCTACAACAAATAATAAATCAAATCATAAAATTAGAGTATAGTTATTATATATTTGTACTTAAATGGATAAATAACTCTAACAAATAAAAAAAATGCATATAAATTATTGAAGGATCCAACTTTAACAAGTGTTCAACTTTAAAAAATAAAGAATAAAAAAATTGAAGGGCCCGATGGGCCAGTTCGTAGCCCTCTAGAGCCGGCCTGTGTAAGCCCTTGGCCCTTCAGGGCCGGCCCTCCAGGGCCAAACATCACCTCACTCCTCCAATTTCCAAGCCCGGCCCTTAAAGGGCCAAGGCTTAAACGGGCTGGCCCGATGGGCCCGGCCCGTTTTGCCAGCTCTAAACATAACATACTCTCGGAGTACCAAAAAGCCTTTAAGACTCACTACATAAATGTCTTCCCTTGCTCTTTACTAAAATAATATCCTGAAAAAGATGTAAATAATGACCATAAAATCCAAGGATCTCAGTAACTATTGGTTATTCTGAAATATACATGCAAACCAAGATGAGAACATACGGTTCAAGAATACAGTTCATCCCAAAATAAATATATTTATATTATACTTTATACAAAACTTTCCACAAACTGGTTCTCGAATCGGTTACCAAAACTCCCTCCAAAAAGAGTTCCAAAACATCATAATTCATTTTCTAAACATTTTTCAAAAAAGATATCAGATAATACACTAAAAAAAATATGCAATATACAATATGCCTCCCATATATCATCGTCCATCTTTATACCACTGACTGGAGCCATAAGCTAACACATAGTCCAATAGAAACCCTTCCATTTAATTGGATTGTCTCAAGTTCACCAATTCTTAAGATACATCTAGCTAAAAGTATAGAACTTAAGTATGGACTATAATTCCCCTCCTTGAACACAACTAAGGAGGAGTCACCTGTCTCATAGCTCCAATGCAATTATGGCCAAAGGAAGACATGGAAAAAGGTCCCTGACAACTACCATACACTATGCGACGAGTGATGGCATAAACAAATCTCATCATAAAAGTTCCTCCTTACTCTAAGCTATCACAATTCACCACCATTCATATGTAAACAATCACATAAATAAATAATATTTTTATTATAACATATAAGCATGCTTAAAAAGTTTTCAAAGTACATAATCATGGGTTCTAATATACAACAAGCATGCTTGAAAAGTTTCTAATATCATCAATTCAAATTTAGTAAAATATATAATTCCAAATCAAGCCCTACATGAGCACAACAAATCCCAAAACGGTTTAATATATACATCTGACAAGTATATAAAAGAATAATTAGGGCTACCTCTACTCCAAACTTACCGATAATCACATAAGAGTTATTTCAAAGCTTTTAATGTCTACCAAGTCACAACAAATATATCTATTAATATATTACTCGAATTGTTCTCGAACCTTAAGCTACTCTCTAAAAATTAATATCATATAGATATATATTTATTAGTTCCCATATATCAGCTTTTATATGAAGAGATTTTATATTAGTTAAAATTTAGAAATAGAAATTATCTACTGTACAAAAGCTTTAACATATATATCTTTATATATATTTAAAAATATATATTTGAAATGATATACGCACAAGGTGCAGCTAAAAGAAAGATGACACTGCACAAATGGTTACAAAATTGCATATAAAAAGAAAGTAAAATTGCATATAAAATGGTAGTTGAAGACTTGAAGTCATGCCTCTTGTGCTACGGAAAACGTAATACCAATAAAAAAAAAAAAAAAGGGTTTGACAAGACAGGAGATAAGACATGCTACAAAGTAAAATATGAGAAGTAAATGAATGATGGAAGAGAGGTGATATACATGAAAATACTAACAACATCACTGTGGAGTAAAAACATGGAAATAGGGGACCGCGGAATGAAACAGGAAGGGTACCTGAGGGCAGAGAGTAGTGATGCAGCGCTGGAGTCTACCGGAGACGGGAGGTCTGAGAATTAAAAAGCGTTTTATAAGAATAGGGTTAGGATTAATAATATTATTTTAAAAGATATAATTATAATTGGGTTAAATATCATCTTTGCCACGAAGTATTGGTAAGGGAGCACTCAGCACTCAAAAGCTTTTTTAGTATCATTTTTGTCTCGGAAGTTTACAAAAAAGAGCAAATATATCCTTAAAGTTTTTTTTAGGAGCAAATTTGCTCCAAAAGTTTTTTTAAGGAGAAAATTTGCCCTACAAGTTTATAAAGAGAGCAACGATTTAATGGTCAAGATCAACCGATCGGCAAGATTACAGATTTTTAAACTTCCAGGGCAAAAATTATACCAAAAAAACTTCCAGGTACTGAGTGCCCCTTTATTGATACTTCCACGATAAAATTGGTATTTAACCCTATATAATTATTTTCTCTTTTATCTCTTTCTTTTTTATTTAGATATAGATTAGATTATTTCATCAAGATATTTCTCCTACATATTTTCTTTTCCTTAGTATTCTTATCAATATCATTTATCATTGTTAAGTAATCAACTTTAATAAAAATTGATAATATATTTATGTATTTATTATTATTATTTTCGGCTCTTAATTTTATACTTCTAAATCTTCTCTAAACCCAAATTACTTAATAAATCATATCATAGTGGCACTTCATTACTATTAGAAAAATTAAGATGTTACAATTTTCCCCCTCAAAAAATTTTTTGTCCTCAAAATTCAACATCTGATCCAATATCCAAATATATTCCATTACTTCATCTTTATCTAGTTCTCATAAATGTTATCTCTTATACTATCTGTTTCACCATCTTCCTCTATTACTTTGAAGAATCCATAAAGACAAACATTTATTTCATTTTCTTTTTATATCATCATCATTACTAAACAACATAAATCTCCTACCTCATCAAACCAACTCCATCAAGTCTCATAATTATTTAATCTAGGTCGGTTTCAATTTCTTTTGCTAAAATGCACTATGTACTCATACATTTGATCAAAAGTTACACACTGTAGTTTCTAACAACAACTCTATTTTGTCTTTGATTAAAATGTCAATCTTGTCTCTTGGTTTTTGTGCATACCACTTTATTACTATTGACAATCACTGTCCAAAATAAAACACTTAAAAGGTATTTCTTTCCAATTCGCATTCACAAATCAATTCCTTTTCTCCATTTAGTGAATCCGAATCCATTCAAAACTCTTTATTCCATAAAAGAAAACATTCAATTATAGCATTAGCTGGCTACGCTAAAAACTAATTGTATTTGACACTTTATAAGTAAGTATTGGACCTTTTAAAAATTACCATTCATAACTTTCAGCACTCCTATCAAAATCTTCCTCAACAATTGACATTTTTATATCCTCAATTTTCAATGGCAAACGCACTTATGTGATAATACAATAAAATCCTTTTTCACATCCACTTAATGTCATTTGCATCCTGAATATATAAGGAGACTTGGCAAACTCAAACATATGGTTGTGAACTCCCATTTGTATGAGTTTTTTTCTTGTTGATGTTTAAGAAATCCTCCTCCTTCTTATTAGACCTCAAAACAATAGGATAATAATGACCAATGATTTTTCCTTAAATTATTTCAAGTTACTACACTTTACTTACTAGGTTGTATCGTTCGCTTTACCACTTCTTGTCTACTTCCACCAACAATATACAAACAATGTACACTTTTGATACATAATACAACTAACCATACATAGATTGGGGAGGAGAATGAAAGATCCTTTATAAGGGTCTAGATACCTCTCCCTCTTGACGTGTTTTAAAACCGTGAGGGGGTGATGGGCCCCAAAGTGAACACTATTGAGAGCGAGGAGCTGGGATGTTATAATTGGTATCAAAGCTAGGTTCGGATCAATGTAGGTTAATGTGCCAGCAAGACGCTGGGCCCAAAGGTGGGTTGAATGTTATGTCCCACATCGACTGGGGAGGGGAACGAAAGATCCTTTATAAGGTTCTGGATACCTCTCCCTTTCAATGCGTTTTAAAGCTGTGAGGGGGTGATGGGCCCAAAGCGAACAATATCGAGAGCGAGAAGTTGGGATGTTATAATTGGTATTAGGGCCAGGCTTAGGTCAGTGTGGGTTAACGTGCCAGTGAGGACGTTGGGCCCAATCCTTTATAATGGTCCAGATACCTCTGGGATGTTACAACAACCATCGCCACATGATGATCCTCGGGGAGATACTGTAATGATTATGATAAGACAATGCAATGACTCTTAACTATTTTTTTTACAAATATTATATTAAGGGTAAAATAGAGGTTTTGTGATATATCAATTTAAAATCATTATTAAAGATTGACTAATTGTATCTTGCTTAAAAATCAATCCATATACTAGCCATATCATTAATATTGTATTGCATTTCATTGTGTTCTGTCCTAAGAACACAGATCAATTGGACTTGACTAGGTTGTCAAGCCTAGAGCCTACGTACCCTTTGAGGGGATCAAAGTCCACGTAGTTTGCAATATACTTGGAGGCGTGAGGCCAGAGGGTGGTATGTGTGCTCTGTGTGACAGGAAGTAAATAGAGCATAGGTTAGAACGTGTGCACCTTATTAGGGTTTCCTTGTATTTATAGAGGAGTCGGGTGCAAGTATCCTCGGGTTAATGAGCGATATCCAGGGCCGAGATATCAGGGGCTGATATCTTGGGATCACGATTGGGGGGAGATTCCCGATTGATGGGATCCTAGATTAGTGGGATTCCATACCTTTTCCCATTATGGCGCTGATTCTGCCTTAGGCATGGTTGGGCCGTGGTTTGGTTATGGGCCTTTTGGGCTGGTCCGTAACAATTGCCCCCCAGCTCGGTTGTTCAGGCTGCTGGACGGCCGGGGTGTATATTGCCTTCAGCCATTGTTTTGGCCGAGGCCCTTCCCTCTGGCCGGACCAGCCTGTGGGTGCCGCGGTCATTAAGTGGGCTCCAGGTCCGTGGTCGGCTCACGGTGCCCTTGCCGGGTCGACCTGCCAAGGGTGCCGGGCCCATCATGCTGGGGAGGTAATCCAATCGGTCTCGGTCCCAAAGTGCCTCCAGCTACTTCGGCCCTGCCTTTCATGCCTTTTGACATTCTTTCCGCGCTTCGGGATTCCCACCTCACGCCATCATTGCGGGTTCCAGATGTCAGGCCCTGAGTGGCGATGGTCATGCCCTTTCGTGCCCTAATGTTCGTGCGCTTTCAATGCGCTGACGTCATGTATTACCAATCGCCTTGCCCCCAGGTGAAGATAGACCGTTTTGCCCCTGGCGCTTCGCAGCTTGGTTTAAATAACCTTCTCCCTCCTTCTCTTTCACTTCTTACCGTTACTTGTTCATTCTCCAGTTTCTTTTTCTGGTTTCTAGAGTTCGCAGAGAGGATTCTTTCTTGTTCGAAACCCTTGTCGTTTTCCAGCATCCCAGTTTCTTCCATTCTCCAAGTACAGGTATTCCGTCCTCTTCTTGACACTTTTGTTCGGTATTGTTCTTCATTTTACCGTTTATTTTCTGAATTTGAAGTCCACGTTGTCGTTCCTCCTATTTTTCTGGGTCTTTCTGGGTGTCTCCAAAATCTGGGTCTTTCCGGGTTTCTCTAGTGTAATCACCCTGAAATTCGTCCCATTTCTTGCCCTTAAACACCAACCTTTAGTGGCTTGGGCTTCTAATTATGGTGAGAGATAGAGATTTTCCCAGAGCAAGGGCGTCATTAACGCCGGAGGAGGAAACGCTCCTCCGTATGCGTCTTCCACGGGCTACTTATCGGGTTCTTGGGGGTGAACCGCCTGCTGCGGGGGTTTTGGTTCCTCTGCGTCGAGGCGGCGCCTTTCGTCCGGGCTAGCTCGCCCGGCTCCTGCTGGGGCTGTGGTTCCACGGCCACCTTCCGCCCTCTAGCGTACGCCCTGCGCCCCGGGTCACTCGGCGGGGTCGGGGTAGGTTCCTCGTCCGACTCCGGGTTCCCGGCTGTGATAGACCAGCCCCTCGATTTTTATGAGGGTCCTTCAAATGTTCGCGGGAGTCCTCTTCCGGAAGGGTATCTCGGCTCGTGTTGGGACTGCCTTGCGGAGAGTTCTTCGTTGATAGCACGAGGTGGAGACGCCTGGGCTTCTTCCATACTCGGCTCTTGCCGGCATCGGCCTTCCTCGGTCGCCCCTTCTAGTGCCCTCGTTCGTCCGAGTCCGCAATCTTTTTCGCCTGCTACCGTTGTAGTGCCAGGTATTTCCGCTCTTTTACTGATTCTTGCTTTGTTTATTTTCCTTTAGGTGTAATGGCTCCTAAATGCCGGCCTTCCAAGCAACGTTCTGAGCCCGAGGGTTCGGACTCTTCTAGTCCGCCAAAGGCCTTGTGTCGACAGTTCGACTGGGTCTCGCATGAGGTATTGAAGATCCGGTCTCTTATGTCCGAGGCCGATGTTTCCCGGCTGTGGCTGCCCGAGTTAGAGGGGTCTGCGTACCTTTCTGCGGGAGCAAAGGAGCCAATTTGCTCTGTCCGTGAAGAAGGGTCTTCTAACTTCTTTTATTTATACCGGGATGTGTATACCCGGATCAAAGTCCGCTTCCCCTTTTCGGAGTTCCAAATCTCGGCCCTGACATATCTCAGCCTCGAACCCTCGCAGCTTCATCCGAACGGCTGGGCCTACCTGGTGGCCTTCGAGAAGTTGTGTGCCTCATTCTCGATTCCCATCCCTTGCACAGCCAACCTATTCTTCTACTACTTTAGCCCTTTCACCCCCGGTTCGCCCAGGGAGGGTGATAAACTCAAGGGGCTGGTTTCGCTCTGGAATGGGTCAGATAGGAAGCTGATGGGGGCCTTCTCGGACTCCTTCAAGAGTTTCAAGAATGCTTTTTCCAAGGTGGCAACCGAGCTCGGCCATCAGCCCTGGTTTTTAAAGGGGGTTGAGGGTCCGGGTATAGAGGGGAGGTTCCCCCTTTATTGGGACAGAAGGCATTATGCCAAGTCGCCGACAGCCTATATGGTTAATGATGACGATCTCCTGCCCGAGACCGTCCCTTCCATCCCCAGGCTGGCCGCCTTTGTAGAGAAGTACGGGGTCCAACCCGCGGGCTTTTTCATTACTAGGCCTAGTTCACAGCCGGCGCCTCCTACCTGTAGGTTTTTGTGTCTTTGCGTCTTGTTTTGGATTCCTGTTTCTGATTTGCTAACTTGTTTCATCTTTCTTTCCTTGCAGCTAGGACCATGGATGCCCTGCCGCTGTATGTTCGGTTAGCGAATGCTACAGCAGCCCCGCCCAGTCGTCCAAAGAAGCGGGGTGCTTCTGCCGATGGTAGTGGTCCTGCTGCCACGGCTCCCAAGAAATCGAAGGGCTCTGTTGACCAGGGCCCTTCTTCTGCTGCTGTCTCCAAGTCGGCCCCGTCTGTAAAAACCCCGGTTGTGGAGGGGCGGGAGGCTGTTGCCGTGTCCCTGGCTTCTAAAGGGAAAGAAGTCGTGGTAAGCGATGAGGAGGTTGAAGCCGTCTTCCCTTCTGAGGTGCCCTCTGGCTCGCCAACAAGTCCGCCCTTGTCTCAGCCGCTTCCCCCTCCTCCTCCTCCTCCAACGAGGCCGTCATCGGTTGTCCCCCGTGGCTTTTTGTGGGACGAGGGGGTGGTTCCGGAGGTAGACATCGCCTTCCTTCCTCCCCAGCATTTTATGGATAGCCGGGCGTTGTCCCCCTGCGTTGGATCAGCTGCACTTGGCCCAGAGGGAATTATGCCGGTCGGTGGGGTACGTCCAGGCTTTGATACTGGTGCGGGAGCAGTACACCCTGGTCAGTGCCGAGTGCCAAAGCTTGAGGGCGGCTGAGGCAGAGCTGAAGAGGGGCCTGGCCGCAGCAGAGGCTAAGGCCGCATCCATCGAAGATCTTAAGGAGGAGTTGGACGTGGCTGAGGCAAAGGCCAGGTCTGCTGAGGAGGAGCTCGTCAAGGCCTGGGACGAGCGGGATGCGATCCGGGTGAAGCAGGACGCTGCCAGGGTGGAGCAAGATGCTGCCAAGGCTGCGACGGTGAAGGCAGATCAGAAGCTCCAGCATTCCCGGGTGGATGCTGAGAAGGCGGCCAAGGAATGTGGTCGGGCTCAGAAGGGGATGTCGGAGGGCTTGGCTGCCATCAAGGTCCTTCAGCAGCAGCGGGCCTCTCTGGCTGGCGAGAAGGATGTGCTTGAGAAAGCCCTGTTTGCGAAGAAGGCGGCTCGCCAGGAGGTCTCCGACGCTCTATTGCAGACCGCGAAGGAGTGCTTCAAGCAGGCCTTGGCACAGATCCGGTATTTCAACCCCGGGGCCGAGCTTAACGTGGACGGGTACGATTACCGTGCCTTCGTTCAGGACGACGGGACTTTGATCCCTTATCAGCCTCTTTCCGCCACGGGTCCTTCCGAGGTTGCCGAGGAGGATGTTGCCAAAGCTAAAGATCCTGTGGCCGAGCCTTCCAGCTAGTCTTTGTTTTTTCTCTTTTCATTTTCGGGCGTCTGTGCCCTTAGTTATTTTCTCGGCACACTTCTGGCCTTTGGGCCATTTTGTATAAACTTGCCTGAGTAATGAATGACCTACATTTACATCATCCTTTTACTTCAGTTTTTTGCAATTCTAAGCTTGGTTAGATAACTTAGGCAATGAATGGTTTACTTTTCGTTATCATCCTTTTGCCTTGTT
The DNA here is from genome assembly GCA_034222035.1 of Acacia crassicarpa. NCBI lineage: Eukaryota > Viridiplantae > Streptophyta > Magnoliopsida > Fabales > Fabaceae > Acacia > Acacia crassicarpa. The sequence goes on from JAWXYG010000011.1 coordinate 38,816,227, forward strand.
TTAGATGTGTGTCGGCTGTATGTGTACAGGCCATTCAGATAACTTAGACAATGAACAATCTACAATTCTGTCATCCTTCCGTCTATGTTTTAAATGTTCGTCGGCCGCATGAGTATAGGCCGTTGTTACTCTACCACACTTAGCGTGTGGGAGGTTGGGCCAGGGTCGTCTTGTTTCAACCTCGTCAGGTATAACTAACCGCACTGCCTCGGTCCGACTTTCTAACAGCCGGACTCCAACTTTCTACTTAGTCGGATTTTATTTTACCGACGTAAGGGCTAGACTACCATATGTCCAACCGAGGCTTCGTTTGCCTCTAGTCGGACATTTTGACTTGATCAGGGTTGGCATGGCAGCCTGCTTACTTAGTCGAGCGAGCGTTGATGCGTCAATTTCACGAAAGGCCACGTATGGCGCCTTCGTTGAGCTCTAACCAATGCCTGTCGGAGTACAACGGCCGGTTTTCATACATCTAGATGTTTTTAGTTTTTTCGGCCGGGTACACGACCTCGGGGCCTTTTACCGATGCCGGGCTTAAGGGCCTCGGCTTTCGGTTTCTTGGCCAGACTTCTTTGCCTCAGCCTTATCGTTTTTGGCCGAGCTTCACAGCTTCGGCTTCATGCTTAAGCAAATTTTGCGCACATTCATAAGTCTCCTCAATGGGGTCCTTTATTGATGGAAAGTAGCCCTAAGGGGCGTTACAAAGAAAGAACATTAGAAAATGACATAATTTGAACTTTGACTTAAATGAAAATAAAGTAAAGACAAACGAGGCTGGATCTAGCTATAGTAGATCTTCAGCTTGTCAGCGTTCCAAGTCCTTTTGACCGACTTCCGCGCCAAGGTCTCGAGGATGTATGCCTCTCCGTCGAGCGTCTCTTTGATCCGGTAGGGGCCTTCCCAGTTTGCCGCCAACTTTCCGTCCTTGGCATTCTTGTTACCTATGTCGGCCCGTCGAAGTATGAGGTTCCCGTGGTTAAATGACCGGGGTCGAACCTTTCTATTGTACTTAGCCGCAAGTAACTGCTTGGCAGCTAATTCCCGGCAGTGCACCGTGACTTGGATTTCGTCTATGAGGTCCAAGTCGATCTTCAAGGCGTCGTCATTCGACTCCTGCCCTTCTAGTCTGGCTCTGACCTTTCTCCAGGATGGCTGTCCGATTTCGACCGGGATCATTGCTTCGCATCCATAGGTTAGCCTGTATGGGGTTTCCTGGGTGGAAGACTGTACGCTTGTCCGATATCCCCAGAGGACGCTATGGAGTTGCTCGGTCCAGTTGGTGTCGGCTTGCAGCATCCGCTTCTTGAGCCCGTCCAGGATGATCTTGTTGGTGGCTTCGGCCTGGCCATTCGACTGTGGGTGTTCCACGGACGAGAAGTGCTGTTTAATGTCCAGGATGGACATTAAAGCCTGGAACTTGTGGTCCATGAATTGGGTCCCGTTGTCCGTGACGATCTCGGCGAGTATCCCGAAGCGGGAGACGATGTTGTGACGGAAGAACTTCATTACTCTGGCCGAGGTTATTGTGGTGAGTGGCTCTGCCTCGATCCACTTGGTAAAGTAGTCTACTGCGACAATGAGCCATCTGCATTGCCCTTGCGCCGGTCGGAACGGTCCGAGGATGTCCATGCCCCATTTGTAGAAGGGCCAGGGAGCTGGCATTCCTTTCAACTCTGAGGGCAGCGGCCATATGATCCTGATGTGTTTCTGGCAACTGTCGCACGTCTTGGCCTTTTCCATGGCATCCTGCTTCATAGTTGGCCAATAGTAGCCGGCACGTAGTGCCTTTCTGGCGAGGGCCTTGCCCCCCATGTGGTGGCCGTTGCTGCCTTCATGTAGTTCGGCCAGCACATATTTTGCCTCAGTTTCGTCGAGACACCGCATCATTAGGCAGTGCAATCCTTTTCTATACAGCTGATCATCCACCATTGCGTAAAGAGCGGCTTCTTTGATCAGTTTCTTGGCCTCGGTCGAGTCAGCAGGAATAATTCCCCTTTCGAGGTAGTCTTCTATTAGCTTTCTCCAGTCGGAGCCTGCCGAGATGGCCATGACACAGCTCGGCTCGGTCAGGTTTTGCTGGATTACGGTCCTATGATTGTTCGGCCCCTTCGTACTTGCAAGCTTAGAGAGGATGTTGGCTCTGGCGTTCTCCTCTCTTGGGATATGGGAGACGGTCACTTCCTCAAATTTGGCCATAAGCTCTTTGGCGCGATTTAGGTACTTTGCCATAAGAGGGCCTTTTGCTTGATAGGTGCCGTCAATCTGGGCTACGACGAGCTGCGAGTCAATTAAAACCTTTACTCGTTGTGCGCCATTGTCTTTTGCCTGGAGCAATCCGGCCAGCAGAGCCTCGTACTCGGCTTGGTTATTGGAGGTCGGGAACTTCAATTGGAGAGAATGCTCGGTGGCAACCCCTTGTGGGCTTTCCACGATGACTCCTGCACCGTTGCCTTTAGCGTTAGATGATCCGTCCACGTAGACCTTCCAAGTCTCGTCATCGGTTATCGTCGGGGTGAGCTCCCTGATGAAATCCGCTAGTGCCTGGGACTTGATCGCCTGCCGAGCCTCAAAAGTAATGTCGAACTCGGACAGCTCTATGGCCTAGTTGGTCATCCTTCCAGCTAAGTCGGGCTTATGGAGGATCTGTCGGATCGGCTGGCTGGTGCGGACCACAATCCGATGTCCTTGGAAATAAGGCCGGAGTCGTCTCGCCGAGGTGAGTAGGGCAAAGGCCACCTTCTCGAGTTTCTGGTACTGGAGTTCGGAGCTCTGCAGGGCTTTGCTGATGAAGTATATCGGCATCTGCCCGGTCTCGGTTTCTTTCACTAGGGCGGCACTGACGGCTTCGTTGCCGATTGACAAGTAAAGAAATAGGGTCTCTCCTGGATTCGGCTTAGTTAGCACCGGCGGGGTTGCCAGACACTGTTTGATTTACACGAAAGCGGCATTGCATTCGGGATTCCAACCGCCTTGGGTTTCCTTCTTTAACAATCTAAACAGAGGTAAGGCTTTATCGGCCGACTTCGGGAGGAACCTCGTCAGGGCGGCCAGTCGGCCGGTCAGCTGCTATACTTCCTTCTTGGTCCTCGAGGGGTGCATGTCGAGGACGGCCTTGTATTTGTCTGGGTTGGCTTCGATCCCTCAGTTGGTCAACATGAAGCCCAAGAACTTCCCAGCCGGAACTCCAAAGGCACATTGGCCAAGTTCAACCTGATTCGATGTCTTCTTAGTTTTTCAAACGTCTGTTCTAGGTCCCGGATGTGGTCCTCTGGAAGCTTCGACTTGACGATCATGTCGTCAATGTAGACTTCTATGTTACGCCCGATCTGGTCTTCGAACACCCAGTTCATCATCCTTTGATAGGTGGCCCCGGCATTCTTCAGTCCGAACGGCATGACGTTGTAGTAGTAGTTTGCCTTATCCGTCATGAATGCGGTCTTTTCTCGGTCGTCTGGATGCATTGCAATCTGATTGTATCCAGAGTAGGCGTCCATGAAGGAGAGAAGCTGGTACCCGGCCGAGTTATCTACAAGCTGGTCGATATTGGGCATCAGGTAGGAGTCCTTTGGGCACGCCTTGTTGAGGTTGGTGTAGTCGACGCATACTCTCCATTTGCCACTGGGTTTGAGTACCATGACTACGTTGGAGAGCCAGGTGGTGTACTGCACCTCTCGGATGAAACCGGCCGCTAGGAGCTCCTCGACGTGGCTCTCGAGGGCCTTCTGTCTGTTGTCTGCAATATTTCTCTTCTTCTGTGCCACTGGTCTTGATCCCGACCGCATGCCGAGTTTGTGGTAGCAGAAGTGGGGGTCAATGCCGGGTATCTCGGCCGAGGTCCAGGCGAAGACGTCTTGGTTCTGCCTGAGGAAACAGATTATCTGAGTTTTGAGGTCATCCCTCACATCTCGGCCGATTTTGGCGGTCTTGGATGGGTCTGTCCCTAAAGTTACCTCCTCGAGCTCTCCTTCCGGCTCGGGCCTCTGATTTTCCTGTTCAGGGAGATCGAGTTCCACCATGTTGACCGGCTGCCGTGGGCGCTTGTCGTTTTCTACCTCGGCCACTTGCTCGTTGGGTTCGAGCCGAGGTGGAGATGAGGGTCCTCCTTCCTCGACCCGAAGAGCTTCAAAGTAGCATTACCTTGACTCTTTTTGGTCTCCGGACACCACCACTATCTGGTTTTTGTCATTAACCATCTTCAGCTTCTGGTGTTTGGTGGACACCAGTATGTCCCAGTTGTGGATTGTTGGTCGGCCTAGAATGATGTTGTACGGGGACCGGAATTCGGCGACAATGAACCTCACTCGTTCGGACTTGAAGGCTTCTTTGGTCCCGAGGGTTAGCCTGAGGTCAATGTAACCTTTCGGAAAGGACTGCTCGCCGTTGAACCCGATCAAAGTGGTCTTGCACGGCTTCATATCTTCTGGGTCCAGGTGCATCCTTTTGTAGGCGTTCCAACTTATGATGTCGGCCGAACTCCCTGCATCCACGAAAATCCTCTTGACGCGGCAATTCACCAAGGTTCCGGTGATCACCAGTCCATCCAAATGGCCTGGAATGACATCTTTTAGCTCTTCGTTGGTGAAGGTCAAGGTGGGCGGCTTCGGTCTCTTAGGATCGTCCTTGAACTTGGGGAGGTCTTTGACGGTTAATACCTCGCGGAGGTATTTCTTCCGCTGGCTGACGGTGTCTCCCCCTCCTCCGAATCCTCCGCTGACGACGTTGCATTGAAAATCTACGTCGGGGAATTCGTCGTCCGAGGCCGTCTTCTGCTTCTTCCCCGGCTTTCGGGCCTCCTTGGGCAGACTTCTAGTGCGGGCGCGGTCGTTGCGCTTGCCGCTCGTCCTTCCCTGGGTCTTGATGACATACTGACGTAGCTTTCCTTCTCTTACAAACTTCTCAATGGCGTCGCGGAGGTCGTAGAATTTGTCAGTGGTATGGCCGTGGCAGTTGTGGAACGTGCAGAATTTGGTGCGGTCGGTGTTGGAGCGGCCTCTAATCGGCCTGGGCTTGTCGACCCGCCTCATCTCAGCCTGGGCTACTTCTTTCCACACCTACGACCGAGAGACATTCAAGGGGGTGTAGCTATCATACCTGGCCTTCTGGTCGGCTCGGTCTGGCTTGGCGCGGCTCTCGCAGTTCCGCCTTCTCGGTTCGGTCTTAAGCCTTTTTAGTCGTTCCTCTTCACTGGGCGAAGCGTTTCTCATTCGTTCGGGTTCATCAGCGTTGGCCGCCTCCATCTGCTCCACTTCCAGGTACTTCTTCGCCTGGGTGTAGAACTCGGTTAAGGTGTACACCAGGTTCTTGCATAGGTTCCGGGCTTGCCGTGATGAAGGATCTAGCCCGTTGACGAGGCAGTGGACGTGAACCTCCTCGGGTAGCGACCGAACCTGCATCGCCACGTCCTGGAATCGATCCAGGTACTTCTGTAGCGCCTCGCCTTTTTTCTGCCTCACTTTACTCAATGTGAACTTGGTCTTCGGCTGCTTTTTGCTGGTGGCGAAATGTAACTCGAACTTGCGTCCGAGGTCTTCGAAACTCCGGATGGAGTTGTCAGGGAGCGAACTCAGCCACCTGTGCGCTGGTCCAATCAAAGTGGCCGCGAAGAGGCGCTGGATAACCGGTCCTCTAATCGTCCGAACCCACATGAGCTTCTCGAACACGTCAAGATGGTTGCGTGGATCCTGAGTTCCATCGTACTTCGGAAGGTCGGCCAGGTCGAAATGTTTAGGGTAACGGTCCATTGCTGCTGCTCTTGAGAACGGGGATCGTCCGGACTCCATAAGGTATCTCATCCGGTATTCCCAGGGAGAACCCCTGCAGGGTGATCCGCGGGTTCGGGGACTTCCTTCGTCCGTGCGGCGCTTTTCTCGGCCTCGGCAAGGTGATCTATGGGTCCGGGGACTTCCTTCGTCCGCGCGGCGCTCTTCTCGGCCTCAACCCTCCCTGGCAGTCCGATCGGTGCGGTTAAGACCGTCACCGTGGTTTCCCGAGTCGACGTTCTCTAGGGATGGTAGGTGGCCTCGTTTTGCGCTCGTCCTACCGTCCGGTTGGTCGTTGTTGCGGCGTGTGTTCCTCAATTCTGGGCTACTCGAGGAACTGCTGTCATCTACAGGGGCCCTCCTTCCTCTTCAATGATTTCTCCTGCGGTTTCCTTCTCGGCGATCTTACTCGAGCGCGCCTTTTATCATCTGGCCGAAGGCTTAAAAATCAGCCTCTCGCTGGAGGTGATCTTGTTTCTCCTTATTTTCGAGCCGTTGAAGGAATGACTCCTGCGCCCTCCTTAAAATACGGACGTCGGCTTCAACCGCCTGGACGTCTCGTACTGGAGCCTCTGTGTGCGCCCCTAATGGTGACTGGTTTTCTGCAGAAGGAGAGGTTGTCGTGTCAGTGACGTGCCCTTCTGGGGTGTTTTCTCGCCGCTGTCGCTCCGGCGGTTGATTGGGAGGTGGCTGGCTTGGCTGGAGGTCTCCGGCCACCGATGGTGGATTTCTGCTGTGGCTTCTGGTGTTTGCCATCAGTGGTCACGGGGATAGAATTTTATGATCCCCACGGTCGGCGCCAATGTTCTGTCCTAAGAACACAAATCAATTGGACTTGACTAGGTTATCAAGCCTAGAGCCTACGTACCCTTTGAGGGGATCAAAGTCCACGTAGTTCGCAATATACTTGGAGGCGTGAGGCCAGGGGGTGGTGTGTGTGCTCTGTGTGACAGGAAGTAAATAGAGCATAGGTTAGAACGTGTGCACCTTATTAGGGTTTCCTTGTATTTATAAAGGAGTCAGGTGCGAGTATCCTCGGGTTAATGAGCGATATCCGGGGCCGAGATATCAGGGGCTGATATCTCGGGATCACGATTGGGGAGAGATTCCCGATTGATGGGATCCTAGATTAGTGGGATTCCATACCTTTTCCCATTATGGCACTGATTCTGCCTTAGGCATGGTTGGGCCATGGTCTGGTTATAGGCCTTTTGGGCTCATCCGTAACACATTGTATCCCATTACATTGCATTGCAAGCAAAGTGTAATGAGATCAAATCAAATGGACCTTAAGTCTTATATTTAGAACGTATGAAAAAGTTGGTAATAGCGACTTACGAGGCTACCATAATTTTGTTTTCATAATTGATTTTAGAATATATATATATACACACACACAGTAGATATCAATGATTTTTAGTTTATAATTAATTTTGACATATATGGTTGTTTGGTTTTGGGTTTACGTACGATTACTTTAGGCACGTAAATAAAAGTGTTTGGATAGTTTTTCAAGAAAACCAAGTTTGTTGGATTGAATTTATAATCAGTTATATATGGTAAAACCTTGATTTTATTAAGGGAAAAAATATCAATGAGGTCCTAAGGTAACTAAAAATTATCCCAAAAAAAAACCACAATCCTAAATCCCCTCATAAAATCCCCTTATATATATATATATATATATATATATATATATCAACTACAGAATTCCTCTTGCAAAAAAGTCTCGTTATCAAAATGGTTTTTCCAGTTGTCAAAATAGCTTTATTAGTTTTTAGAATGTTTATATGAAAATATCGTACGTTATTAAAATGGTTTTTCCTGTTGCCAAAAATTTCTTAGGTTTCTAAAATTCTACATGCCGAAGGAAAAACTTGGAGAATTTTTTACAACAAAAAAAGTCATTTTGATAACATAAAAAGTCATTTTGATGATGAGATTTTCATTCGTACATTTTAACAACTAATAAAGTCATTTTAACAACATGAAAAGCCACTTTGACAACATGACTTTTTTACGAGAGGAAATCCATAATTAATATTTTTTTAAAAAAAAGGACTTTTTTGTGAGGAGAATTGGGGTTGGGACTTTTTTGACATTTTTTATCTAGCTTGGGATCTCACTGTTATTTTCCCTTTATTAAAAGTGATCTAAACATACTTGATATGCTAAAATATATTTTTGAGATAAAATATTTGTACAGCCATATGCTATTCAAATGATTTCTATAAGCAATTGTTATCAATTAATTTTATAATCATTTTTATAAATTATAATTTAAGAAAATCATTTTTTTTTTTTTTGGGAAAGCCTGAAAGAAAATCAATTTTAAGCGCAACACACATAATGACACAACAGAATCGTGTTTTATTTATAAGCATCACTAATTTCCTAACAAGGAAAAAGAAGCATCTCTAATCATAAATAATGATGACAAGAAAAGAAAAAACTATTCTTTCTGTTTGAAAATTCCACTAATGCCCCATCGAAGAAAGTGACGTAGATGGAACTCATGGAAGCAGTTGCACACTTGCACCCACTCAATTGTGTCATCCACGTAATGACAAGAATAAAACAACTTCAATTTATAATGATGATAATAATTATTATTATTATTTTTTAAAAAATAAAGTGTGGCCTATAATTGCGAAACTCCACCATAAGACCCAAAGAAGACCCACATTTTACATCATTGTTTTGCATTTCACTCAGTTTAATTCACAATCTCCATCATTTCAGTGGACCCAGAACAATCATGTTGGACCGATTACCTCTTTACCCTTTGATTTTTTTTTTTACAGGAAACAACCATCAAAACTATGCTGTTCAAAACAGTAGTGTAAAATATCTTTTTTTTTATTATTATTATTGTTTTTAGATTCGTGATTACCCCTTCTAATATAAGTGTCTTTTTTACAACTTGAACTTAAGACCTGGAGGAATCTATAGGAGCCTTATACCGCTAGACCTAGACTAACTCTATGATGGTCAATTTATCAACGATCTAGACTAATCTGGATCAAGCCAGGTAGGATCACAAGGACGGAAAAGTTCTACCACCAAGTATTTAACACTGTTGTATTTCTAGAGCTTAAATTCAAGACTTCTGATTAAGTTGGTACAATATATATTTTTATTTTTAAATATACCCTTCTTATAAAGAGATGAAAGATAATGTGTGAAAAAATATTGTGCTTAAATAATGAGTGACTTATTAATGAGATTTTTTTAAAAAAAAAAACTAGTTTCGAATTTCAAACAAAAAAAATGACCACTCCTATTTTTAAAAAAAATGATTGTTCTCCCGGAAGCAGTAGTGATTTCAGAATATATATTTCTCCTAATATTTATTGTTTATTAATGGTATTTATTATATATTTTAATCAAAATATAAAAATGTTTTGGGCAAAATTATACCTTTCTCCTGATGAACTTTATATTATATATAGATTATCTCCTTAAACTTTGAAATTTTGATACGAATCCACCTAAACTTTTACATTTATGCTGATAAATCCACCACGACTAGTTTTGTGTTTTTTGTCCTGCCAGAAAATAGTAATTTTGTTTATTACTTATCTATATATATATATTAAAGTTTAGGCAGCTTATATGCATATAACTCACAGTTTTGAAAGAGTTATATACATATAAAAATATAATTTAAGGGGGTATAATTGATTGTTGGATTTATCTATATCAGGTTGAGAGTTTATGGGCTCATTATTAAGTTTTTAAAATTAAGCGTTATTTTTATATGGTTCAAATTTCAGGATATTTTAATATAATTTAGCCTCTCTTTTTTTTTTTTTTTAATCGTATTGAATCAAATTTAAATATTGCTATACATTGAAGGATAGTTGTGTCAAGATTATTTTCTTGATACGCAATGGTTAAACTCACTACTGGAAACAAATGTTAGATTTTCTTTTAGTTAAGGTTAAAATATACTTTTGATCCTTTAAATTTAGAAGAAATTCTATTTTTGTCCTTTAATTTTAAAAAGTGTCTTTTTAATTCTTTTAAGTTGACACGGCTAAATTCACGAACAAAAAATGTTAAATCAGCAATTTTAAAATACCAACTCTGCAAATTTAAAATGTTGGCATGCCTTTTCAGAAGATTTATTTTAAAATTAAACTATAAAAGTAATTATATTTTTAAAAAAACTTGGATATGTCAGCATTTTGAATTTGCTGACTTCTCATTTTTCGTTTGTAATATTAAAAATAAACTTCTTAAAATTAAAAGATTAAATAAAATATTGTCTAACTTAAAAAGAACAAAAATATATTTTAGCCTTTTATTTAATTAACCTAACTATCCCCTGGAAAGGGATTCTCTCATGAGCAGCTCTCTCCTTATCTCTCACAGTCTCATCCTGACCGTTGAAATTTTGATCCAAGGGTCCAGAGGAAATTTTAGAAAAATCACATGCGATTTTTCTAAAATTTCCTCTGGACACTTGGATCAAGATTTCACCGCATGCGATTTTTCTAAAATTTCCTCTGGACCCTTGGATCAAGATTTCAATGGCCAGAATGCACTGATGATGAGAGAAAAGCAGAAAAGTGACAAGGAGAAGATCCGGACTCCTATCCCCTTATGTTATAAAGCGCACACACCAGAACAATCATTAAGTGTGCTTAAAAATTTTTCCCCCTTTTATTTAATGTTTACATGAGCATAAGTGAAGTCATGAAACCACAGAAATCAAATGGAAAGCTATGGTAAAATATTTAAAAAGGGAAAGCTAAGGTACAACATCAATCTTTCTTATTCTAAAGAAGTGATGACGAAAAAAAGGCATATTTTACGTTTGGCACGCAAGATTACGTACGTTAGCTATTATTCCCTTCTCGACAATAGTTTACCATCTATATTTTATATTTGTTCTAATTAATAATTAGAGACACATATTTTGTCATTGATTTTTCTTTCCTGGGAATACGTAAACGGGTGTTACCCAAGTACTTCTTCCGGTCCTAATTATAGGAACACATTTTAGAATTGGTTTTGATCCTAATTATATATAAGAGTAAGTTTTAACTTTTGTCAATTTTTTTCCTATAATACCCCTATTTATACTTTCTCAATAATAATTAAAGACAATAATAATTTAATAATACTTCTATAGTAAATAATGTTTGCAACTCATTAATGTTATATACACCTCAATTATACTTTTTTTTATAAAATAATTTTAAGCAATTTTTATTATATTTTTCCCATATCACCCATACTAATACTTCCTCCATAATAATTAATTTAACAACACGTTTATATTCTATCAAGTGAGAGATTCTACTTTATTTTTAATTTTAAACAAAATAATTTTAAAATTCCTTTAAAAATATTATTTAAATGCTGTTATTTTGGCTTCCTCTCAGTAAGGACTAATGTGGTTGTAAATATACGATGGCTTTTATTTTAATAATTAGATGCGAGGAAGCCATCGTTCCTACCTTTCGTTGTAAAACGTATTCTTATTAATGGAATAGAGAAATAAAGAATATCAGCCAACTAATTTTGCCTTGATGTAATTTTTAATTTTAAGTAGGGGTATTTTTGGAAAATAATTATAATTAACTAATTTAACTTCTCTCCTTAATTTCTCCAAATTCTAATAAATAATTCTTATAATTAGAACCGAAGGGAGTATCTAATAGTGCATAAATCGTCTTTAATATATAGGTTAAAAAGGTCATTTTACACTGGTTTCTCAACTAGTGGTGTAGATATATATAGTCGGTGTAGATTATTATGAGGAATTTCTTGTTTATAGGTATATATACATGTGCATAAAATATTGGAATTCTTGTTTTTTTTTTTCATAATAAAATTTTAAGAAAATGGTTGGGTTCACCTACGATCCAAAGGCAGAGCAGAATCTCCCTTCCTCCTAGCTAGATGATACCAATATTGGGCAGAGAGAAACATCTATTACCTTCAAACATGAACCTAGACACCCAGGAATTAGAATGTCTCTCCTAGCGCCTTAACCAACTCTAGAATCGAACTCTCTCTCTTTGGTGAGAGTGTCCATGAAAAATTAATGCACATGCTCTTTCTTTTCTGGAGTGGAAGTGGCGCATTTAACTTATTTTGAATTTAGAAGGTTATGTTTGGTAAAATATGGGTGAAGATTATTGGGATGAAAATGGAATAGGAATGGTATGATGGGATGTCAGCCTATAAATCATTCCATAGTTAATGCAATGGGAATATTGTCATATGGTCAAAGTTTCCCTAATATTAATGATACAAAAAGCCACTAGAGTCAAGGGCTATTTTAGTCATTTTGATTTTATTTATCGCCATTTTTTATTAATTTATATCATATGGAACATATTTTGTGACGGCTTAGTTTGGACTAAAAAATTGTTTTATGGTTAAGTTGGATTCGGCTGAAATTGAGTTATCATTGAACAACAACGCTCGTAATTAGAAAAGAATCTAAAATGGGTTTTAGAAAAGAAGCAGCTGGGTTTTGGGCTGAACAGGAAAAATTAAATCAATCAATTAATCATGTTAAAAAATGACCCTTTCAAAAAACTCAATATAGTTTAAAACCATTTGTGGTCAAAAAACACCCTTATTACAAGTACAATAGCAATGGTGGATTGTTTGACGCGTACCAAAGATCGCCTCGTAGGGACGAAGATTCAGGGGGCGCGGCCAACCCCCAGCTGTGAGTCCTGGTGCCCATCAGAGGAAGATTGGGTGAAGGCGAATGTAGATGGAGCATATTCGAGAGTTACGGAGAAGAGTGCGTGTGGGGGTCTGATACGGGACTCTACAGGCAAGTTCCTTAAAGGATTCATCCATCATATGGATGAAGGAGATGCGTTATCTGCAGAAATTTGGGGGTGTCTCCTTGGTCTCAAAATGGCATGGGATATGGGGTTCAGGAAAGTCTGGATTGAAACTGATTCCACGGATTGTCGTGATCTGCTTATGGGTGAATCTGGAAAGAACCATAGGGACGTTGACCTCCTTATGGAAGTCTGAGCCCATCTGGATAGGGACTGGACAACGAAGCTCACTTTTGTGCCTCGTTCATGCAACCAAGTGGCAGACCATTTAGCTAAGACAGGTTTGGATAGTCGTCAGGGATATCATGAATTATATGTTCCGTCAGATTACCTACAGGATTTGATTTGTAAGGATTGACATAGTTGTAATGCGTTCTTAGGTATTAGCTGAGGTATCTGCTTTGTATCCAAAAAAAAAAAAAACCATTTGTGCTCATATTTTAATTATATTGACAATTAGACTTATCATCAGATATTAATTTCTCATATATTATTATTTAGAAAACGTTGGGAAAAGGTCTTTCATTAAAAATTTTATTAGTGAAAATGACCTGAAAATTTTTATACACAAAAAGAAACGTTGATGTATGAATTTTATACATACAAAGAAATATTGCTCTGGTTTAAATGCTTCTCAGCAATACAATTTCTTTCATAATGTATGCATAAAATTATATTATTCTAGTGATCCCATTCAGCTTTTAAAACATTATTAATTACGGTGCATGATTATTAAATAAATAAATAAAATATATTTTAAACTCTAATGACCAATTTTTTTATAGATAAATATTTTCTTGGGTGAAATTCAAACATGATTAAGTTCCACTAAGGACAGTCTCTACCATAAAGGCGTTGTCTACGTCCACAGATTGAAATGTTGTGTTTAGGTAGTTTGAACTTAAAAGCACATTCCACTAAAACTAATGCTTAATGACTAGTAATGATGGAATTTTAAGGGGAGGGTATTACGCTAAGTGTGATTTTGACTACAAATCTGTAATACTATATGCATGATTGCATCATTTGGGGACAGTTGGGTCGTCACCATCGAAGATTTTAATTCTTTAGTCGTAATCTTTCATTATTATTATTTTTTTGCAATGAGCCAATTTGACTTAGTTACCATATCATAAATGGAATATTCATCTGTTTTCTTCATCATTGAGTTTCAATTCCACTCATAATTAGCCATAATTATATCCAAACCCTACTCCCTCTGCCTCATTTTATAATATATAAATAATCAAAAAAACGGCGTAAAACTAATAAATAGGTATTAAAAAAAGCGACTTATTTTTTTAAAGATTATAGTTAAAGCAAGTTTGGTTCGTGGAAAATTTAGAGTGAGAAAGGGAAAATCAAATTTTCCTACCGGCATGGGTGTTTGGTTTGCATTTTCCAGCTAAAAATAGTTTTCCGATGAAATGAAATTTCTGTTGCATAATTGAAAATAGGTTCCCTCTAAAAACGGTGGGAATCAATATTCCAAAACCTAGGAAAATGGGCTAAAGACAAAAAAAGCCCTTGGAGGTTACTGTTGATGTAACATAAGTGTTTGAGACAAGGGCAAAAATGTCATTTGGCCCATTTTTCTATCATTTTCTTCAAATCAAACAGAATTTTTTTCTATCAACTCATTTTCTTTATTTTTCCTTTCCATTTCATTTCTTTCCAACCTTTTTGTTGAACCAAATAGGTTGTTGTTATTTATGAACATGTTTTCACAATAAAAGTCCAAAATTCGAGTTAGTCATTAATGAACTCGAGTTTTGCTCTATATTCAAAATGTGCTTTTAAACTCAAAATCGCGACATTCTTCCTTAGAAGAAGGGAACTCGAATTAGGACTTGGAAACTCAAGTTTATCTTCTGAGCAAAGTTACAAACTCCAGTTTGGATGAATAAACTCGAGTTTATGTCGTAAAGTTTGAAAATCAAATTGCTCGAATTTGTGAAATCTTTATGTTTGATCTTAATACGTTGTATCATCACTCATTACTACTCCTAACTATGTTTAATTAGTTTATTAGTGAGTTTCAAATGGTTTAGAGGATATTAAATGAAGATTTGAACAAAAGCAAAAAGTGATGTCAACATATTAAATGTAATGTCCAGAAAACTTGCATCATTTTGGACAATCATTATACACGCGTTGCAAAGGAATTAATGTTTCCTTTCCTCATCCAATAGTTGTTCTTCTAATGGATTAAAATTCAAGAAGCCAACCATAAACTTCTGTGCAACTGGATTAACCAAAGAATAGATAGAGAAGAAGACCAAAGCTTAACCTAATCCTTCTTTAATGTTGGCAATGGTCACATTAAAGATTACAACGATCATTTAATGCTCTCTTCATATAAATAGAGCTGTATTCAATTCTTCTTAACAACAAATCTACAGCAAATGAAAATTAGTCAAGTTTCCAACTACTCATTGAGTTTTCTTGTGTAAAGTATCTTTTGATACATTTGTACTTCAGTGCTTATCTTTATTCACTCTTAGAGAGAGTTTCATTTATTGAAAAACTTCCATTGTAAGAATCTCAAGTCGTGGGACTTGGAGATTGGGATATCTGACTACAACTTGTAAAGGTAAATAAGTTCTAGTGAAAGAATTACTCTAAGAGTTACCAAGTGTGTAATCATTTGAGTTAGTGAAATCCCAGAGTGTCTGGGGACTGGCGTAGGTCAAGAGGTTGAACCAAACCAGTATAAATTCCTTGTATCTTGCTTCTTCTTCTCTTACTTTGTTATACCCTGTTTTTAGTATTCAAAAACAAAGCTCTTGGAAAAGAATTTTGAAATCCCCAATTCACTTCCCCCATTAGTGATTTGCTCCACTTTCAAGTAACATATGAAGAGAGAGTAACACTATCTCTGGCTTGATTGGAGGGCAGTGAAGGGGATATCTTTTTTTATAAGCATAGATATCTTTCTATTAGAGGAAATCATATTTAAAACACTATCAAACATATATTTTAATAATATTTTGTTTGGAAGGGGAGGGCAGGGCAGGGCAGCTTATAAGAAATAAATTATTTTACCCTTATAAAATTTAAATAACTCTTTTCTATTTTCTCTTTTATAAGTATATAAATATATATTCCTTCAGCCCTTAATATAAGATGTCCCTCCCTCTAGTCTTTATTATAAGGCACCAACTAACAAGTATATTTAGTTCTTTTTATAAGACACTTGTTTGTTTCTAAAGAACATTAATTGTTTTTTCCCCATGTATGCCCATAATTAATGAGGGTAGTGGATGAGAGTAATAATTAATATAATATTAGGGTTTAGTGAAATTAGTAGAGGTAATATTGGAAATTACTTTTATGACAACTTTATTAACTTTAACAGTTTTTATTTATTTGTGATAATTATTTGTCGGTGTCTTATAATAAGGATTAGAAAGAGTACTAATTTGATTAGATTTAAAAAGTTAGTTGGTTAATTAAAAAGACATAAATTTTTTAAAAACTCCTTGATGATTTTCCTTAATTCTTTCCTTTCTCCTCCTCCTTGATAAATTGAGGAAAAAAATTAAAATTATATTTTATATTTAAAACTAATTAAGATCAACTCTCTAAATATCTTTATATTAATGAACGAGGGAGTATAAGACAATTTATCAATTTGGACTGCAGATCTCCAAGCATTTGAGGAATACCTTGACAGATGCAACGAGTATTCATCTAAATTGAAAATTACTTTGATAGAAAATTTCCTTAATATATATAGGAGAGTTTAGGGGAAAAAAAACCATAAATTTAATAAATAAATTAGATTAAATTCTTATATTTAAGATAAAAACAAATCTCTCTATTAGTTTTTAGATTCAAAACCCACTTTCCAATGTGAAATCAAATACGGGAGCAAGACAAAAAAATGGCAAAGTTATATGAGAGGGTCGCTTATGTGATGATTGTAAGGGAAATGGAGTGAGCAACAATTCCACATTGAGTGGGAGCAAAATTCCACAGCCATTTTGAATAATGCAAAATTTAGATTATTATTTATTATTATTATTCATTGTATGGTGGGAAGCAAATCATTTTCCATGACGCAACTCCACCTTCTTTCTTTTGCTTTTTATTCTTTAAAATACAGTGAAAATAATAGAAACGTTGTAAAGTGATGAGTCTATTTCTAAACTGACCAGTCCACCAATTCTCTCTCTGAGAGTAATTTCTTGTTGTGATGATGAGGAATAAAAGACAAAAAACCAAACAGATCTTTTTCAATTAGCAGCCAGCCAAGGCGACGCGTAACTCTTGTACGTGATTTCTTTTGAAAGTAACTTGTCCTCTGCTTGTCCACATTTACATGTCAATTTTGTGGCTATAGCTGTGTTTGTTTCTGAATTTGCAGATATTTTGCATGGATCTCAACTATATATAGTTCATTTGGGTTTTATATACATCGTGGAATTGGATGGGAAGAAAATTTGAAATGAAAAGAAAAAAATTACAAATAGTAACTTTCTTATGTACCGTTGTGGAAATTAGAATAGGGATAAGATATCGTTACTACCAATTACTGTTACTATCAATATCACTACCAGTTTGTTTTATCGTTAGATCAGAATTTCAATAAGAGAGAAAAATGATAAAGGTAGTTGAAATTCTAATCTAACGATAAAACAAACTGGTAATAACGTTGGTAGTAACACTAATGGGTAGTAACAATACTCTATCCTATTAGAATGATAGAAATAATTTTTATTAAGTTTTCATGGTATAAGGATATGACAATATAATAACGGGTTAATTTGCAAATCTATTGCAAAATTATTCCCCATGCACAAAAGCATAAAATTTTTTGGAAAAAAATAGAAAAATAACTTCAAAATTGTAAAATCCTAAATTAAATTTGTTATCAAGAGTTGACAAGGGAATGATAAACTTGATAAATCATTCAAAATTCTTTTTTTTTTGGGAAAATACTATATTTAGAATTTTGCAAATTTAAAGTTTCTGTTTTTTTCCCTAAAATTTTCTGATGGATTTTTTTCCGGAGAGGGGGGGGGGGGTGTCAACACATAAAATTGTCTTGAAGCAACAGTATATATAAACTTTCTCAAATAGAGGAAAAATATCATATATGTAACATCTTTACTTTGTTAGCTCTTAGAGCTAGTTATAGTTTTGCCTTAGGTCTTGTTTAGTCAAAGGGTATATAATTAATTAATAATTTATAAGAGTGTATCTTAATTAATAATTTAGAGAAAGTATCAAGCTTTAAATATTTATTCAAAAAATAAGTAATAGAAATAAAATACCACCTTAAAATATTTATTTTAAATATATGAGTATGTGTGTAAATATGTCTTATTATTGGATTAAACAATATAAAGCAAAAATATTGTTTGAATATTACAAATATTATTTATTTATTATTTTTAAAAAATATTATTTTAAGAAAAGGAATTAAACCTTAACCCTAGACCCACTCTTATATAATATCATTTTCTTCTCGCTTCACACACTAGAATTTCTTTGGATTCATGTTAAAAAGGTAACTTCCACCGCTATTGTACAGTTGCTTTGACCATATGATGTCCCATTAATGTTTATAAATTTCTCTCACTAATATCTCTATTGACCGTGCGGCGCATATATATGTAAATTTTTTGGATTTCAAATTTCATACAAATATTTTATTAATTATTTCCTCATGCCAGACCTCTTTTCCATTGATACACATTGCACACACATCCTACTCATACTTCATCACCCTATAATTGAATCCATTTGAGTTAGCGGTAGGAATAGTGACTTATTTTTTATCTAATTTTTATAGAAGTAAGATAAGAAAAGAAAAAAGTTAGGTTGTTAATGAAATTTGTATTTGGATTGATAGTGGCAGAAATAAATCTTTTTCAAACGGAGATGTTTTTGGATTATTATTTAAAAAGTTAGTTAAGATGGAAAATTATTGAAAATTACATTAATCTTATTAAATACTACATATATTATTATTAGTTGTTTTTATTGATATATAATTGAAGATAAAAAAAATTAAATTTAAATTTGAAAAAATTTAAATTATTATTAAAAAAATTATTAAGTGAAGAGAATGAGTATAATTACAAGAAAATTGGGGGAAAAAAACGCAAAAATCTAAGTCTAATTACAACCAATGCAACTGTGAGGGTCTATATTTTTCGTTCTTTCTCAAACGTTTCAAACAATTAGTGATTAGCCCAAGATCTTCTTCCAACCAATGCAACTGAGTGTAAACATATGTATTTTTTACTAACTTCGGTCTTAATTATAAGAACACTTTTATAGTACAATTTTAAACAATAAAAGTGTCCCAATAATTAGGAGGAGTAATACTTATTCAAAACCCTTCATGTTCACTTTAGGATCTAATTATTAATGTTCTTTCTTTCTTTTTACGAAGTCCAGTGAATCTTTAGGTTCATAATTTTTTTTAATCCTTCAAACTCTTCTGTGTCTTCTCACTCCTTTGAAGATACACGACTCACTTGACTTTCACCCTTTCAAGCCCTCCCATATTTTATATATATATGGCTCTCATCCTCCTAAACACACCCACCCCCATGTTCTCTTTGGCCAGTGAAATATTTCTCTCCATACGAAGCACGCACCCACATATCCATAAATTCTTTACCTTATCTAATCATTTTTATTTTCAACTAATAATAAATCTCAATATAAATGTTAATATATGGTAGCTAATTAATGAATGTGAATATGCATAATACAACCTCCTGTCCTAAATATAGAACAAAGTTGGTAGTTCAATTTGCATTACAAATTTTGTACTATATTTCGGATTCAAAAGGAGTATTAACTTTTAGAGGATAACTTTTAAGACCTAATATAGAGGGTAATTTTTAGAGTAGTTTTAATTAGTATTTTCATAGATATTTATATGTGTGATTTTGTAAACTCTCATTGAGAGCTTTAGAATAATTCTTTGGTGACTATTTTTAAGCTAAGGAGTAACATATAATTCCAAATATTATTCCATATACTTGTGAATTGTATATGATTATAGATGACTATTTTTTATTTTAAAAAAGAGAGAGACTAAATTACATGTATATGTGTATTTATTGTAAATTCTCAAATAAGTAATGTTACTACTGTTATGAAAATCGCGACTTAAATCGTAGGAACGCAAGAAATCGCGATTTTCAAAAACTACATGATCCAACTGCCACATAAATTGCAGATTGCTTTGGAAACAATAGGATCGACGAGTAAAGGGTAGAAATCGCTGGTATCGCACGATCCTGAAGAGACCAAGGTGTGATTTGAAAGAGAAAGACGAGAGTTGCGACAACAAAACAGGGGTGGTAGAGATATGAAGGAGATGGAAGATATGGGAGTTGACAATGAAGGAGGAAGATGATGGAGTGACAAACAAAGAGGTGGGCGACAGTGATGCAGTTGGCCGGAGACTCCATGGCTCAGGCCTTGGAGAAGTTGAATACGAATCGGAGACACAAGCATTATGAATTGCCCTTCTCTCATGAATCTAGAAATAGCTTCAATGAACAATAAAAATGCTTCTGCCAGTTTACCAAAAAAAAAAAACTTCTGCCATGGCTGCTATTACACTCCAGTCCGAGAAGAATCAAAGATGGAAAAAAAAATCCAGAAAATGAGAATAGCGAAGAGAACAAAGGTGGAAGTGACTCAGTATATTGAAGTTGTGAAGTTGTCAAAAAAAGTAAAGTCATTGCTCTCCACTTCAGTACAGCTTTTCAGATGGGTCCCCTGGCCTCACTTTTCCTCCATCCACGAGTAAAGCAAGGGGCTTCCAATTGCCCCAGCTGGACTCCATTAAACTTGGTATTGAATTAATCATTCATTATAGCAAAAAAAAACAAAAACAAAAACAAAACAAAACAAAAAAATTCATTCAATCTTTTTTTTTTCCGTCCTTTTTATACATTTTCAAGTCTAAGCAACCTCTCCATTTTACCTTTAATTTGTTAAAAATGTAGAATAAAAGTCAAATAAAGTAAAGTGATCTTAATTTTTGTAATACAGAATTTTATAATTGATATTAGTTATTTTACATATATATATATATATAGTCGAATATAATTTTATATCTTAGATAATAGGATCTTACGATCCATGTCGATCCCACAATTTACGATCTTCATATTCTCTCCCGATCTTGTATAGGATCTCGATTTTAACAACATCGAATGTTACAAATAAATTTCTTGAAAACTCATTTTACTCATATATGTAATAATTTAATTATGATTAATGTATGTTGGATTATTGTTTCCATTTAAGCATGTTTGAATATGTGATGATATTTGATACAAATAGAAGCATAATTTATTGTACCTTATCTTTTAATGACATTATATTTATTGGTGATTGAATATAATTGTTATAGCAATTGAATTTGTGATGGGTTGGAGTAAAGAGGAATTTGTATGGTGAGATTTTTTATCATGTGGTATGTCATCACTCGGTATACATTAGATGGCACTTGTCAAAACCTCTTCTTCCATGTTTTTCTTTGGTGGGATTGCATGGGAGCTATGGATTATGTAACACCTCCTTAGTTGTGTTCTTTTAAGGAGATGAGTCATAGTCTAAATTTAAGCTTTATTTACACTTTTGGCTAGGTGCATCTTAAGAACTGGGAGCTTGGGACAATCCAGTCAAATAGATGAGTTTTTATTAGATCAATATATGTTAGCCTATAACTCCAATTAATGGAATAAGGATGAACGGTGATATAAAAAATGTTTCATCTTGCATATTACATGTTGTGATAAAAATAGAGATTAATATAATGATGATTCAATATGAAGTCATTTTGTATGAGGATTATGATATATGAAAATATATATGTAATCGATTCCTTCTTTTGAATCATATATGGTTTACTTACTTACCATATCATAAATGGAATATTCCTCAGTTTTCTTCATCATTATTGAGTTTCAACCCCACTCATAATTAGCCATAAATATACCCAAACACTACTCCCTACTGCTCATTTTATAATATATAAATAATGGGATAAGGATCTTATTTGCCCCATAAATTTTCACTCAAGAGCACTCAATACCTGGAAGTTTTTCTTGGAACAAAATTGTCTCGGAAGTTAACAAAATAGAGCAATTTTGCTTTGAAAGTTTTTTTTAGGATCAATTTTACCCTAGAAGTTGTATTTTTAAGAACAATTTTGCCCTAGAAGTTTACAAATTGGAGCAACAAATTAACAGTCAAGATTAACGGAAGGGCAAGATTGCTACGTTTTTAAACTTCCGAGGCAATTTTGCCGCAAAAAAACTTCCAGGTGCTGAGTGTTCCTGAGTGAAAACTTCCGGAGCATTTAAGACCCCTATCCCATAAATAATCAAAGAAATGGATTAAAAGTAATAAATAGGTTTTAAAAAAAAGAAGAAGGCAACTTATTTTTTAAAGATTATCCTTAGAGCAAGTTTGGTTCACGGAAAATTTAGAGTGGAAAAGGGAAAATCAAATTTTCCCGCCTGCAACGAGCGTTTGGCTCACATTTTTCAGTTGAAAAATAGTTTCCCACTAGAACCAAATTTCAACTACATGATTGAAAAGGAGTTTCCTCCAAAAATGGTGAGAACCAATTTTCTACGGCACCTAGGAAAATGGGCTAAAGACACAAAAACCCGATGTAAATGTCGATGTGACATAATTGTTTAAGACAAGGGAAAAATATCATTCGGCAAATTTTCCTATCTCATTTTCTTCAAACCAAAATTTTTTCTATCAACTCATTTTCATTTCCATTTCGTTCCTTCATATTCCATTTCTTTCCCACCATTTTTTTGAACCAAACGGGCATTTATGAAGAGAGAGTAACACTATATCTTGGCTTGATTGGATGTCAATGAAGGGGATATTTTTTATATAAGCATAAATATCTTTCTATTAGAAGCAATCATATTTGAAGCACTGTAAAACAAATATTCTAATAATACTTTGTTTGGAATGAGATAGGAGGGAAGGGGAGCTTACAAGAAATTAATTATTTTACCGTTGTAGATTTTAAATAATTCTTTTCTATTTTCTATTTTATAAGCATATAAATATATATTCATTCAGTCTTTAATATAAGACATATTTACATAATCTAATTAGATTAAGGAAGTTAGTTGATTAGTTAAAAAGACATGAATTTTTAAAAACACTCTAGTCATCTTCCTGAATTTTTTCATTTTCGCTCCTTCTTGATTATTGTCGAGGGAGTATAATAGGAGTAAATTAAAAATTTTAAAAATATAAAAATTATGTCTTATAATTAGGATCACAACGAACTTTTCAAGTATTACTTATATTAAGATCAACTCTACAATTTATAACTTGCTGTGAAGAGAAACTAGCTAGCCCCATTTCTCTCTTTAGAAAAAAAATCAAAAATTTGATAAATAAAGTAGATTAACTTAAGATAAAAATAAATCTCTCTTTAGATTCAGAACCTAGTTTTCAATGCGAAATCAAATATGGGAGAAAGACAAGAAAAATGGCAAAGTTAGATGAGAGATATGTGATGATGATTAGAAGGGAAATGGAGTGAGCAACAATTCCACCTTAAGTGGCAGCAAAATTCCACAGCCATTTTTGAATAATGCAAAATTTGATGATGATAATTATATATTTATTATTATTATTATTATTATTTATTGTATGGTGGGAAGCAATTAATCATTTTCCATGACGCAACTCCACCTTCTTTCTTTTGCTTTTTATTCTTTAAAATACAGTGAAAATAAGAAAAACGTTGTAAAGTGATGAGTCTATTTCTAAACTTATGGATCCACCAATTCTCTCTGTTTCTTGTTGTGATGATGAGGAATAAAAGACAAAAAAGCCAGCAGATCTTTTTCAATTAGCAGCCAGCCAAGGCAACGTAACGTAACTCTTAAACGTGATTTCTTTTGAAAGTAACTTGTCGACCTCTCCTTGTCCACATTTACATGTCAATTTTGTGGCTAGCTACCATTCTTTCATATTCTTTTAAAATTTTCTGTATTTGTTTCTTAATTGCAGATATTTTTCTCTTTCAAATAATTCCGAAATTAAATGCGAAAGTCGCGCGAAAGACAGTGTTAGTTTACATGGATATCTAATATAATGCATTTGGGTTTATATACATAGTGGAATAAGATGGGAAGAAAAATTGAAATGAAAAAAAAAGGGGGGGGGATCACGGGGAAGTCCCAAAGTACGGAAATAATTAAAAAAAAAAGTCTCATACCAAATTTTCCTCACAAAAAAGTTCCCAGATTAGTTGTAAATAAGCTACTGAAATCACTTCACAAAAAGTTATGTTGTCAAAATGGCTTTTCATGTTATTAAAATATCCCTTTGAAAATCTCGTTGTGAAAATGACTTTGTATGTTGTCAAAAATTCTTTGAGTTTTTCATACGTGTAAAATTTTAGAGAATTTTTGGCAACATGATAAGTCATTTTCACAACGAGATTTTCATAGGGACATTTTAACAAAGCCATTTTGACAATGAGACTTTTTTGTGAGGGGAATTCAATATTCTCCATGAATTCTCAATGAGAATTTTTGAAAATTGTCAGGTCTGTTCCAGTTGCCTCTCTCCTGTGACGGTACTTGGTAGAAAGGAAGAAGAAGGCGAAGATGATGGAAGGAAGTCGAAGCTCTCTGTTCTCCTCGGCACTCTGGTTCTGCTTCTGATGTTGGGTCTGTCACGACTGTGGTGGAGGGTGAGGGGAAGAAAGGAATGTTGGCGGTGACGATGATGAAGAAGGTGAGAGTCGCCGGCGATCGAAATGGAGAAGGAAGGTAGAAGAAGGAAGGATCAGATTTGAATCCATGGTGCTTTGGTTTAACATCTTCATAATCTGCTCTACTGCTGTT
The DNA here is from genome assembly GCA_034222035.1 of Acacia crassicarpa. Lineage (NCBI taxonomy): Eukaryota > Viridiplantae > Streptophyta > Magnoliopsida > Fabales > Fabaceae > Acacia > Acacia crassicarpa. The sequence goes on from JAWXYG010000011.1 coordinate 38,840,683, forward strand.
TACAGAGCTTTTTTGTCAACAAAATTTATTCTCCCGGTACTTCATACTATCCCACCACTTTTTGAGGGATTCAATTTTCCCAGCTTTGTGGGAAGATGGGACAGGCGGGAAATCAACATTCCCGAGAGAGAGGCGCACGAAACGGTTTTTTTTAGTGGGAAGATAGTTATCTTCCCATTCCCTCACACGAATTCAGCGTACCAAACAGGCCCTTAGGATGTAAAATTTGTTTCCACAGGTTTTTTGCTCTATCACAATCCCTAATTATATGGATCACACGCTTTTCCTTCAAACTCTTCTCACTCCTTTGTAGGTACGCAACTCACTTGACTTTCACCCTTTCAAACCCTTGAATATATTTATATACAATGCTCCCATATTTCATTATTATTATTATTATTATTAGTATATATAATACACAATGCTCCCATCTTCCTGAACACACCCAAACCTTGTTCTCCTTGGCCAGTGAAATATTTCTCTCCATACGAAGCACGCACCCATATATCCATAAATACTTTACCTTATCTAATCATTTTTATATTCAACTAATAATAAATCACAATATAAATGTTGATATATGGTAGCTGATTAATGAATGTGGATATGCATAATACTTTGATCCTAAATATAGGATAAAGTTTGTGATATAATTTGCACTATAAATTTTGTCTTATATTTAAGATCTAAAAGAGTATTAATTTTTAGAGAGTAACTTTTAAGACCTATAGTAGCTCTAAGGTAATTTTAGAGTAGTTTTAATTAGTATTTTCATAGATATATATGTGTGTGATTTTATAAACTCTCATTCAAAGTTTTGGAATAACTCTTTGGTAATTATTTTTAAGCTAAGGAGTAACATATAACTCTTAATATTCTTTCATATACTTGTAACTTGTATATTATCTTTTACAAAGAAAAAAAAAAAGGACTGTATTTCATGTATAAGTGTATTTATTATAAACTCCCAAGTAAGTAATGTTATACAAGTAAATTTCTTTATAAATCATTTTATTCATATAGGTAATAATTTAATTATGATTAACGTATTGGCATGTTTGAATATGTGATGATATTTGATACAAATGGAAGCACAATTTTTTGTACATTATCTTTTAATGACATATATGTATTGGGTTAAATACTAAATTTACCCCAGAAGTTTTGATAAGGGGGCGTTCAGTACCTGGAAGTTTTTTTGGTACCACGTTTGCCCGGGAAGTATTCAAAAGGTACCAAATTTGCCCTGAAAGTATGAAAAAGGTAGCAAATTTGCCCCTCCGTTAATTTTAACCGTTAAGTTTAACTGAGTGTACACGTGGCATGCCACCTCAGCACACGTGGCATGCCACCCCATCAATCAAAAAGTATCATTTTTGCCCTGGAAGTTTTCATTAAGGAGCAATTTTGCCCCGGAAGTTTTCATTGAGGAGCAATTTTGCCCCAGAAGTTTACAAAAGTAGCAATTTTGCCCTTCTTTCTCCCAATATTAAATTTTACTATTAAATCAGTTAAAGACCACACATGTCATGCCTTGAAAAGGTCGAACTTGGAGTCAGAGAATGAGATCCTTGAGATGTTGAGCTCAAGGCAGCCAGAATTTGTGAAGCCGAACTGGTCACAGGAAGCACCACTTATAATTTAAGCAAATGATCAGACTATACAAACCAAGGTTCATAAAACCAGACCGGTCGTTGAATCGGTCAAGGTACTGGGTCAAGGCTCAGTGGGTCAGACCGGAGTCAAACCGGGGCAAACCGGTGAAAATAAAAATTTCATGTTATTAATATGAAATAATTGAAAAAAAAATCTTTTTTTAATACTGTTACGGACTGGCTCAAAGACCCAAATCCATAGTGTGGCCCAGCGGCGAGCAGGTCTGGAACCATGATTCACTGAGTATGGGTGATAGATCCGGTATCTCAATAGACCCGATCCACCCCCTAGCTAAACGCCTCCAAGTTTCAATCCAACTACGTGGACTTTGATCCCTTCAAAGGGTACATAGACTCTAGGCTTAACACCTAGTCAAGTCCAATTAATCCTGTTTTCAGAACAAAACAAATACCACCCTCCGCTAAAAAAAAACATGTCTCACTGCACTCATATACCCATTAAATAATGAGTTAAAGTATGTTGGGTACCTCTTGAGGGGGAAAAAAAAAGGTATGCTGGTTTCCGGTCTGAACCGGCCGGTTCGGTCTGGTTTTCAAAACATTGATACAAACGTAAGTGATGCTTCCTTGAGCTCAACGTCTCAAGGATCTTCAATCCCTGTGACTAGTTCGGCTTCACAAATTCTGGCCGCCTAGAGCTCAACATCTCAAGGATCTCCTTCTCTGACTCCAAGTTTGACTTTTTCAAGACATGCCATGTGTGGTCTTTGACTGATTTAATAGTAAAATTTAATATTGGGAGAAAGAATGGCAAAATTGCTACTTTTGTAAACTTCCAGGGCAAAATTGCTCCTCAATGAAAACTTCTAGGGCAAAATTGCTCTTTAATGAAAACTTCCAGGGCAAAAATGATACTTTTTGATTGATAAGGTAGCATGCCACGTGTGCTGAGGTGGCATGCCACCTCACATTTTAACGATCTATGTGGACTTCCGTCACGTTTGGGGAAATTTGTTACCTTTCTAATACTTCCGGGGCAAATTTGGTACCAAAAAACCTTCCGGGTGCTGAGCGCCCCCTTATCAAAACTTCCAGGGTAAATTTGGTATTTAATCCTATATTTATTAGTGATTGAATATAACTATCATGGTGATTGCATTTGTGATAGGTTGGAGTAAGGGAAAATTTGTATGGTGAGATTTTTTATCACATGATATATTATCACTCGGTACACAGTAGATGACAGTTGTTAGGGCCCCTTTTTCCATGTTTTTCTTTAGCCAGGATTGCATGGGAGTTGTGGGACATATGACACCTCCTTAATTGTGTTCTTTTAAAAAGGGGAGCCATCTCTAGATTTAAACTCTACACTTTTGGTCAGGTGCATCTTAAGAACTGGGAGCTTGGGACAATTTAGTCAAATAGATGAGTTTTTATTGAACTATGTGTTAGCCTATGACTACAATTAGTGGAATAAGGGTAGACGATGATATAAGGAAATTTCATCTTGCATATTGCATAGTTGCATATTACATGTTGTGATGAAAATAGAGATTGATATAATGATGATTCAATGTGAAATCGTTTTGTATAAGAATTATGATATATATGTAATCAATCTTTTATTTTTAATCATATATGGTTTGCTTGTGTGTGGTAGAAATTTTCAGTGATTACTGAAACATGGAATCCCATCCCATTATATTAACTTTTTTCAAGTGAATGTTTCAATAAGAATAAGGGAAAGTGCCTATGGAGCATGCCTTGAAGGCTCTATTAGGCTCCTTGTGTACCTTTATGCCACTTTATATTTAATTGCCATGCCACAAGGATTATTTTTCATCTTAAAATATTTTGGTTGATAAATATTTGTTTGAAACTAAACCTTTAAACTAATATTTGAAAGTATTAAGTACATGTTATTCAAATTTTGTTGGATTCCAGGGAGATAATTCATACTCTAAATTATCTTTTGATGGAAAATTCTGTTAATCAGACCCTAAATCATAAAATTTTCAAAATTCACAGGAAAATGAGGAGAGGTTCTGGACACCGCCGCCTGCAAATGCGGTTCGCATTGACGTCGACGGATCTGTTCGTCCTCAGCATCATGCGGCTTGCGGAGGAGTCATCAGAGATTCTCAGGGGTATTGGCTGATGGGATTTCATAAGTCCCTGGGTCTTCATTCTGTCATTGAAGCAAAGATTCATGCCATCATGATTGGTTTAAGAATCGGACTCCATATGGGTTTTCAGAAAATCATCGTCCACTCTGACTCCCTTGACGCCATCAATATCCTGATGAGAGATTCGAGTAGTGACCATCCCCTCAGAGACATTATAAGAGTGACTAGGGATCTTCTCTTCGACGGCCGGGACGTTGAGCTTTATTACTCTCCAAGAGACATTATTTCATGCACGGACTATATGGCCAAGCAGGGCCATGATGATCCTCCTGAGGCTGATGTTGTGTTGGTTAAAACAATTCCTGTTGATTGTATGCATATGTTTTTAAGAGACCAGTTGGTCTGCCATAGCTAGTCCTTCTTTCTAGCTTGATGTATTTTGGGCTGAATCCTTGTGATCCAACCCATTTCTCTCTTTTCAAGCTCTAGCTTGCCTATGTTTCAAAAAAAAAAAAAGTCCCTTAGCTCATAAGTGACATTTAACAGATTGAACGTTGAGTATATATGTCGTTTTGAATGAGTTGTTACAATATATGTTATATATAACTAACATCCATTTCGATCAAAAAATATAACTAACATCCATTACTTTAGTGTAGTAGGATATCTACCAGATGTCTAGGCATCATAAAGTAACAAATGTTAGCAACACTTTATTGTGCCATATGCACATATTTAGACACTTTATTTCGAGCAAAAAATTTAGACACTTTATAGGTAATTTGCATTACCCTATAATAATGTTTTGAGCCTTGATATTTGTGCAATATGGGATGACACTTTGAGACCACACTTTTTGTTTGAGGGAAAAAAAAAGACCACACTTTTTGTTCAATTGAAAAATTGCTAAGAAATTGTCTATTGTAAAATTTATTGCCTAAAAATATATTACACCCGGATTTTTAAACAAATTTTAGGCACCTTTGAGCAACAAATTTTGAGATGAGAGATTTGTTGGTAATTTTTCCTATTTAGTTATCACGTAATTTTTCTTACATGTTATATTTTGAAAAATTAGTAGCATTCAGTATCAAATTTTGAATTTGGCCCGAAAAAAAAAGCATCAAATTTTGAAAAATAAACATACTTGTCTAAATAATATATATTGTTATAAAGATTTGACATTTATTTTTCTCAATTTACCATTAACTGTACAATAATTTGCAACTAACTTGATAGGGGTGGCCGGGTGGGTAATCAAGCACTCCCTCCATCCCTAAGTAAATGTCTCAGTATAATCATTTTGGTATAATGAAAACATTTTTTTGACCAAAAAAGGTATAATGAAAACATTTTTATAAAATTTTCCCTTTCAAAATTGTAAAATTCTAAATTAAATTTGTTATTAAGAATTGATAAGGTAATAATGAAACTTGATATGCAATTTACAACTTATTTTATAAGAAATACCTGATTTGGGATTTCGAAATATCAAAGTTCTTTTATTATTTTTTTTTTTTTTTATCATTTTCCCATAAAGATATACCACTCCTAGGCTTTTTTTTTTCCACCCTACTTTTAGATATTTAAAGATACCCCTATGTTACATAATAAAGTAATGAATTAGACAATGGAAGGTGTTAAGGTTTGCTTTTGCGTGTGGAAAAAATATATTTTCTATTTTTTGCCTTCAATTACAGTATTAGTTAGGCAATAATTACTTCAAAGAATATAATTATTCCAATTCCTATATTTACGAGGGATATTTTGGGGAAAAAAATTGCATTAGATATACATAGAAGTGGGCATTATTTTTTTGCATTAGGGAAAAAGTGTACCCTATTTTGTTGCATAAGTTAAGGCAAGAAGATGGAGTGCATACTTTCTCATACGGCATTTAGTTTGGCAGTAAAAATAAAATAAAGTAAATCAAATTCTTACACATCACTAAGGTTTTAGTTTTAGTTTTTTTTTATATATATATGTGTTCAAAAAAGATAAAATATACCAAGTCCCTAAATTTTGGACCAAGTATAAATAATTTTCATAATCTTTGAAACTTCACAATAAACCCCCTGAACTTTTACAAATTTCTATACAATTAATTTTATACATCACCTATCCACTGATTAAAATTTAGGAAATTTATCTACATATTAATCAAAGTTTGAGGGGTATATATGCAAACAAAAAAATAATAAATTTTAAGGAATATATAATTGATAGTTGGAAGTCATCCATTGAAATTTGAAAGCTCAAAATAGTTTATCATTAAGTTTTAAGATTAAGGGAATTATTTGCCCATAATTCAAAATTAAAGAGTTTTGTATAATTCAATCTTTTAAAAGAAAAAATTGCCACCTGAGTGACATAAGGGGAAGAGGGAGTAGTTTTATTTTTGTCAATTTAATTATTGAGGACCTTTAGCCCTTTATTAGAATTTTGAAATGTTTTGATCCGGAATTAATAATTAAATTATTGTATTGGCCCCGAAGTGTGATTGTCCCTAAATTCATTCTTCTTACCAAACACAGCCCACTAAGTGTAGACAGACTAGTTAAGGTTTTTTTAACTTTCTTGATGGCAGTATAAAATAATAATAATAATAATAATTCTTGATGGAGATGTATGTGATGATTGGGTTGGGAAAAGCACCAAAATAATAATTTTAAAAAAAATTACTTAATTAGAACAGTTTGAAAAGAATTTACCGAACTAATACAGTTAAACACGTTGACTGACAGAACGCCATTAGTCAGGTCAGAAAGCTTAACGTCACTAGGTAGTCACGTACGGGCCTATCACATACCACGTCACCAGTGGCGTGGGACCCCCTTACGTGACTACTCAGTGACGTTAGGCTTTCTGACATGACTAGTGGTGCCCTGTCAGTCAACGTGTTTAACTGTATTAATTCGGTAAATTCTTTCCAAACTGCTCTAATTAGGTAAATTTTTTTTAAAAAATATTATTTTGGTGCTTTTCTCTGATTGGGTTACCGTACCTCCATTAGTTAATATTTATGTGTAGTAAAAATGAGAGGATTGTAGGCTTAACTGGAAAAGGGGTCGGACACTTTTACCAAAAGGAAAGGGTTTGATTCTGGAGTTGCTCAACGTGTTGGGGGAGGCATCCTAGCTCCTAGGTGCCTAGGTTAACACCTGAAAGTAATAGACGACTCGCCACGCCCAACATCGGTATCGCCTATGAGAAAGGGAGATATCGCCCTATCTTTGGATTGTGGGTGAACCCAACCCTTTTCCTAAAATTTTTATATCAGGAAAAAAAAAAAAGAGAGAGGGTTGGGTTTGAAAAGTGTGCATCCATTATTTTTATTTTGTACTTAAAGTTTTTGTACATATATTAGGATATATAATTATTATAGGGAAATCTCTTTAAGGTCTCAAGGGATTTATAAAAGAAAAAAAAATCTTGTAAAAAATTCTGATATAAAAAAAGGTCTAAAAGAGTTGTTAAAATTCATAGATGAATTATTAATCACCTACTGAAAAGTTGTCAACGAGATTTTTTTAACATCAAAATTTTTTATGAGACTTTTTTAACATTTTTTTTTATCCCTGGAAACCTTAGAAGGATTTTCAATTCCCATTATTATATTACTTCTTTAAGGAGTAAATTACATAAAAATCACAACTACTTTCTTTGAGAAAAAATATTTCGCTAAACTTTGAATCATGTAGAGATAACCCCATCAACCTTTAAATGGATAAACCTCAACCATAATATGTATAATTCCTTAAATTATATTTTTGAATGTGTATAACCCTCCTAAACTGAGTTATATAAATATGGGTTAAGGGTAATTTTGCCCTGAAACTTTTTCGGAGCAATTTTGTCCTGTCATTATCCCAATTAATTTTAAGCATTAGTTAACCAAATATACTAAACTCACCATCTATAAATCATTCATATTATTTTTGTTAAAGTGCAAATTTGTCCCATAAATCCATGTGTCATCTCCTTAATTTTTTTCAAATTTAAATATAAAAATTTCACAACAAATTTATACTTTAACAAAAATAACGTAAATGTTATGTGGACTACCAACTCAATATATTTAATCCACTAACTTTCAAAATTAACTAAGATAAAATTGTTCTATTTTTTATACTTCATGAAGCAAAATTGTCACTTAAATCTATAAACATAAGCTCTAAATTTTTATATTGTGCATATAGGTACTAAACAAAACTACTAATAAGATATGATCGCACCCAATTAGTACATTGTCTTCCTTTAAACAATGGTTGAAGGTAACTCTTAGTGCACTTCACTTAGATGATCCACTTAATGTCTTACATGGAATTTTATTCTTGACACGCAAGAGGAATATTGTCATTCATAATAATATCATTTTGCCTAAACATAAATTCAAATGAGAAAAACATAACCAAGGAAATCCAAAAAAAATATCTTTTAAAACGGCTTAATTCCTACATGAAGTCCTAAAGGACTATCCTGCAATTAATTTTTTGTTTGTTAAATGACTAGATTGCCTTAAGTGAAATTAGTTGTTACCACCTTAGTTTATTGTACTTATTTAATAATTTAACATTATTACTTATTAAATTGTTGTTGTCATTATTGCTATTCAGTAAAAAAGTTCACTAAAATTAGTTGTCCTTTTTCATTATGATTTTGATTTGATAAGCTAAACTTGTTTTTTTGTTAAAATGTTATTGTTCTTTTGTCTTTTAAAACATAAAATGCATTTAGCTAATTTTGTTAGAAATTTAATTTCAGACCAATTAAATTCAAATGACTTTACAATGATTAAGTTATTTCTGAGTTTGAAATGAAATGCACATATTTTAGAGTCATTTTTGTGTCTTTCTACCTAAATTCAATATTACTCTATGATTATAGTTTGATTTCATTCTCACTTGCTATATATATGATTTTTCTAATGAAAAATAAATGTAAAATCGGAGGAATATCTATAAAATCAAACCATTTATAAATATGCCAAAACAAATGAATTATTATATTTGACTGCGAAGCAACCAACAGAGTTCTTGATGAATCCTAACACCTACCGTTAAATAATCGTATGTTGCAGGATCAAAAGGGGACAGGATTAAAAGTGGGACTACAGAGAATCCACCTTTACTCTGACTCTATCGAGGCCGTCAACATTTTCATGAGAGATTCTTGTACTGATCATCCTCTGAGGAACATCATTAGAGAGACTCGGGACCTCCTCTTCCAGGATTGGAGCGTTGAGATTTACTATACTCCCAGAGAAAACATCTCATGTGCTGACTATATGGCCAAACATAGCCATGATAACCAATCTGAGGCGGATGTGATTTTGATATCAACTGTTCCTTCTGGATGTCTTCAAATGTATGTAGAGGACCAATCGGTCTACCAATCCCAATTTTTGGGCTTTTCTTTGTATAAAGGGCTAGATTTTTATAGTCTTGTCCCTTCTCTCTTTCTCAAGCCTCAGTTTGCCTTTATTTTTCAAAAAAAAAAAGGGGGGGGAGACAACTTGATAAGATCGAATCCTAATCTTCCCTTTCAACCTCCTCCTGCATAACATTCACTTAATCATTGTTTATTTTATATATACATTTTTTAATATATATCAATCACCCAAAAAACAAGTCACCCATCATTTATGGAGAGTTGAATTTGCAAATTAAAACTTAAGGAAATGTTTGTTGGCTAAAAAAAAAAAATACTAAAGGAAGTTTTTGGCATTAATTGAACTAAATAACTTCCACTTTGATTCTATTGGCATGAAAAGAGGAGAACTGGAGAAGAGTAAATAAGACAAAATGGATATGTTGATCAAATATTTATGAGCCTGTTTGGAGCGAGGGTTTATAGAGCTTTGATTCAATTCGAGGTGTTTGGGGTAGCTTTTAGTCCACCAGACTTCTTAAAAAACCACCATCAAAGCTGAAGCTACTTTTAGTTGCTTTTGGGGGGAAAAAAAAAGAAAGAAAGAGCTCTAGTGGTAGGGAGAACTCTTCTCTTCTGGACTATCTAGATTAGATTTTTTTTTTTACTTTATATTTTTTTAAAAAAATTATTTTAATAGGTAGAGAATCTAAAATAAAGATAATCTCTCAACTAATATTTTTTCAAAAAACCATTTTTTTATTTAAAAAGAAACAGTTTTAAAAAAAATCAAATATTGACCCTCTAGATCTAATCTAGACGGCCTAGATCAAATAGGTAGATGGTGCCAGTGGTTCCGTGAGTGACTGACTTTTAGCATTTTTTTTGCCCAATTTCCCTCTTCTGAAAAAACACAGTACTTCTTTCTTTTTACTTTAATTATTTTATTTTATTTTCCTTTTGTTTTCTTTTTAACAATTTCAATATTTATTATATGAGAAAAACACTTCTCATGTTGTGGGAAAAGTATTTTCTCATGTCACACATACATAAAATAGTGGGACCCACATATATATATATAATGCTAATTATATATATATGTGGGTCCCACTATTTCATGTGTGTGTAGGAACCTTCTTCTTCTTAAGTAAAATGAGAAGTTTAAACCCCTTATTATATTTATTCTCTCTCTTTCTTCTAAAAACATAGAATTATACCTCCAAAATTTAAATCCTTCCATGTGAATGCTTTATTTTTTTTTTCAATTTTAAATATAAATATAAATTTTTATCTTCAGTTATTGTAATATATACAACTAATATTAATATATATATTATTCAATAAGATTCATACCCTTTTTAGTTATTTTCTAGGGAAAATTATAATAAAGGACCTAAGAAAATTAATATTTATTAAGAAGGGCCATAAAAAGTGGTAATTATTTTGAAGGACAAAAAATTAAAACATTAAAATTGAAAGACTAAATTGTCCTTAATCAGATTTTCTATATTATCTCTAATTAAATCAGAATCTAATTATTATTTTTTATACGTAGAATCTGATTGATTGAAAATAATAAATGGAAAGTTTCAGTATGGGTCTTCATATACCGCCGATCAAAATGACCCTGTTACTCCTGTTTTTGCCCTTATAAAATCCACCTGTTGTTTACTCTTTTGGAATGGGATCCTTTTTTTTTTTTCAAAATTTTATCATTGAAATGGGTTTTCTTTTGAAAAAAAAATGCTAATTATTATTTTTTTACCAGAGAAAAAAAAAAGATACATTTAAATCAATTTAAAAACAACGGTGTCACAACAAATCTTCCATAAACATGTCATGAATCCTTTAATTTTCACTCAAGAAGTTAAGAACTTGTGGAAAGGTACCGAGAAAGTAAATCTTACAGATAAGAAAATATTATCATGACCCTTAGAATATTCTAAATTTATATTAAAGTTACATTTTAATATTAAAAATAAAAATTCAAATTTAAATATAATAATTTTGAATTGAAAAATATGATATATTAAAAAAATTAATGAAATATTGAATAAATTTATATCATTAAGTATTGTGGGAGGTTTCATTCAATATATTTATACAATACTTAATGATATAAATTTATTTAATATTTCAATAGGAGTAACAAGGTCATATTGATCGGTAGTATAGGAAGACTCATATTGAAACTTTCCATTTATTATTTTCAATCAATCAAATTCTACGTATATTTTTAAAAAAAACAATCAGATTCTGATTTAATTAGAGATAATATAGAAAATCTGATTAAGGGCAATTTAGTCTTTCTATTTTAATGTTTTAATTTTTGGTCCTTCAAAATAATTACTACTTTTTATGGTCCTTCTTAATAAATATTATTTTTCTTAGGTCCTTTATTATAATTTTCCCTATTTTCTATCTCAACTGATTTTTCAACTGCTAACCTAAACACGTTTCTGTTTGGAAAAAAAGTCACTCTGCCTTCGTTAATCCAAACTCAAATCACATTTATAATCTGACTTTTTTCTTTTCTTACTTATATGAAAGTCAGATAGAAAATAAGTTACTTCTCCCACCGCTAACCCAAACAGACTTATTCTAAATGACAATGACTGCACACTGCAACCTACAACATATAGAGGGTAGTATCTATGCTATTGTGTCACGTATATTACAAAAGAAAGATCCAGAATACAACTCAAATATTTTCAGTCTATTTCAAATTATTATTGGACTGTTTGTGCTTTTATTTTATTATGGGCTTCAATATATTCATACAATATGTATGTATGTAATAATACAATGTGTTAAAGAGTCACATGCTTAATTTAAAATATAATCTCATACCCAATCAAAGTTGTCTCTTATCATGTAACTTCCACAAAATAATGTTGGCAAAAAAATTCCACTAAATATATAAAATCTCATTTGGCTTTCCGAATTCACATTACAAAGTTCACTCACAATTCCCAAGTCATAGCTAATCTCAAATAATATACAAGTCTCTATATTTTTAACTTAATGTTATTTAACTTATTATTTTTAATAGGTTCCGATAGTTTCCTCAAAAAAAAATTTTTTTTGATAAAAATAGTTTCCTCAATTTTAATTAGGGTAAGGTTGTGCTTCATGCTACGGCACACTTGATTACTAAGTCTCCATGAAGCACAACCTTATCCTCAGGTTTATAGCTTCAAGATTTGGGGAAGTGTTCTTGCGAATTTTTTTTTTTTTGGTGGAAAGTGCTCTTGCGAATTTATTTTCAAGGGATAAATTTTTTAGAGGAGAGGACAATATTTATCACAATGGGGGCCGAGATTTGAGGAGGTACTCTTGATAATTTATTCAAAAGGGATAAATCCTCTAGAGGAGAGGATAATACTTGTCATAGTGGGGGCCGGAGCTTGCTCTTCCACAGTCGCACTTCGGCGGGCTGCCAGGCAACCCCACAGTCGTGCTTCGGTAGGCTGGCAAGCGGAGGAAGCAAGCCATTACATATCGACTATCCAATTAGTTTCCCTATCCAATTAAGCCTCACTTTGTAGGCCTTAATTCCATCTTCACAGCCTTCTTCGTTATAGTTTGTTTGCTTCTTTAACCTGAAGAGGCTGAAGCAGAAGAAACTGCTAGCAGACTCCCTCAATAGATGAATGAAGAAGGCGTTAGCGCGGCAGGATGGGGCTTTCATGCAGGGAAAAGTGTGGCCATTACAAAAAAATAATTAAAATTTGAGAGTTAATTTATAATAATATTATTATTTTAATTAAAATATAAATTTGATTTAAAAAAAATATTTAAGATGATGTATCAGCTAATTTGGATTAAGATAATTTGAGTCGGTGTTTTTCATTAAATAAAACTAACGGTGGTAAGTTTAAAAGATTAAAAATGTATTTTTTAGACTTAAGGGACCAAAATAAATCTTGATATAAATATAAAGGGTTAAATATATACTTTAACTTAAATTTTATTAAGAAAATTTAATAAGAAAAAAAAACCGGGGGGGGGGGGGGGGGGGGGGAGAAACGGATCCTCATGTATTTTTGTGGCCTGTCCACATTTCAAGACATTCGAGAATCGAGATTAGCGACAATTTGTCGTGGCAAGAAGAGCTCACATGTTTTGTTGCTTACTTTGGCAGTGTGATGTCGGTGTAGTACTCATAAGAATTAAGAACACTTTGTTTTTTGTTGATTAAAAAAAAAAGGAGTTTGTTTGTTTTTTTCCATTTGTTCTTAAAATTATACATATTATATTTTAATAGTTTAGTAAGCAGCTAAAATATTATAATTTAAAATGATAAAAATTGGATCGAAAATTAACATTATTACAGTTTAGCTTAATTTAAATAATTAAGATTGAGAAATTACAAGAAAAATATACATTTTTGCATTGCCTTATTCCGGTAGGCCAAGTCACGACGAGGACTTAGCTGCACCTTTCAATTGAGTGGCCAAAATTTAATTTTTGAGCTTTTCACAATATTTTATTTTTTTTATTTAATCAAGGATTGTTTATTTTTTTTTTTGGTGTTTAGAGGTCAAAGGTTTTTGTCCCTCCCATCTGTTGCACGATATTTTATTTTGATCTCTTAGCTTCCCAAAGTGTTTAGTCAGTTTTATCAGCAATAAAATGTAGAAATTGTTAAATAAAGGTCTAGGGTTTGAGTTTTGTGGATGCAAAAAATCCTGCTGATAGATTCACCCACCAAAGCCAGGTATACGACGCAGGTTGGATCCGAATTAATCGGGGCGAAACTCTGGTGAACCAAATGGGCAACAAAAATAAAAAATGTAGAAATTGAAATTTTCATGTTCATGGAATATTTATAAATTCTAACATATAAAATTTCATTTCTGAAAATAATAATGATTGTCACAGAAATCATAATCTAAAACAAACAATGTTAGAGGTAGATGATTGAAAAAATATTTAATAAAATTAAAATATCAAACTGAAATTTTGTTTCATATTTTCGAATCAATTGTTATTGAAAATCCGGTAAAATTCATAAAAAGTAATACTACTTATAAATTCTTAGTAATAAATCTTATTTTATTTTTTTATAATAAAAAGTTTAGGTGGGTTCGGCACCGGTCCCCTACTGAGGTTAGGGCACGGCCCCGGGGCTCTTTGAGCACTTACATGGGTTCTTACATGATTGCCTATTGAAGGAGTTCTCACAACGGCAGTGAGAATCGAACCCTCATCCTTTTGGGACTTGGCGGGAAAGTTCAAATTTGGCGATATTTTTTTTTTTTTTACACGAGTTCGAACTTAACAAGAGCATATTTTTTTAAAATATATTTTAGCAAAAAAAAAAATTCTTTTTTATTTTGAATTAATTTCTTTTGAGGGTAAAATAGATATTTTTTAATTCTTTACCAACTACCACCTCTTAATTTTTTTTCCCTACCAAACAAGTCAAGCCATCTACCTTCATCTTTCAAATCTTCCTTTAAATTCTTTTCCCTTCTCTAAGTTCATTTCCTTCTTTAAATTTTCTTTTTTCTTTTTAAATACCAAACAGGCCCTAAGAATCCGTTTGATATAAGAAAAAGGTCGGAAGGAGGAAGATAAGCAAGTTTCTTCATTTCGTAGGGTCAGGGTGTTGCACCCAGATGTTCCTAGAACTCAAATTTCCATCTTATATAAATGTTGAGTGTGTAAGCTACGCAAAACAAAGACAAAAGAAGGGGGGGGGGGGAATCTTAGTTTAAACTATGTACAATGGCCTCATAATTTACATTAAACCTTCATACTAATTTATAAGGGTTAATGTGTAAATTTATCAATGAACTACTTTTGTATAGGTGCTCAACACAACTAACTATTTTTGGATGCAAAAGTAGACATAATTAATTTTTGGCTCAAGGTGCAGATTTGCCAACCAACTATTACCCGAGGAGCGTCAAGGCCAAATAACTATTGAGGGGACCAAAATTGCCAATCAACAATTAAAAAGTGAAAAAAAACACAATTTGGAGCAGATTCGCCAACGAACTATTACCCTGTTACTGTCTTGGTATCTCTGTCTTCCATTGACTGTCACAGTGTCAGCGACGTCGGTATTTCCAAAGCTTTTATTGTTGTTGGGTGTTCCACTCACCCTCTTGAACTCATCCAGTAGTCCACAGCGTTCGACTGACACGCACTTTGCACCCTGGTTCTATCCCTCCGATGCCACAAGCAACAATCGCTGCTGCCACAATGCCTGCTCCCATGGGTCCCATCTCTGTTGGTGTTTTCCTTTTCTAACAAGAAGACTTAACCGCTCTTTTCTCCAGCGTTTCCGCCACCGTCCTACACCAATGCCTCATATTTTAACTTAATTGTGATAGTTGTTTTTTATAAAATAGTTATTTGGTGTTTTTTTTTTCACTTTTTAATTGTTGATTGGCAATTTAGGTCCCCTCAATAGTTATTTGGCCCAGACGCTCCTCAGATAATAGTTGGTTGGCAAATCTGTACCTTCACCCTTAATTTTTTTGGGAGAATGTGTATCAACACTGTTAACCCTGATTAACTTTCGATACTTTTTTCACTGTGGGTCTTACTGGTCTTCTCACTCTGTATTATTTTAATATAATTTAAAAATATGTAACTTTTTAACAAGAAAATATCACTTAAAGTCCATGAAAACAATTTTATTGCAGTCAAATCCCAAGAAATGCTGAAATTTTACTACATTTGAATCAAAATGAAATTAATATTTTTTAGTGAAAAGGCAATAGTGCCCATACTTTATTTTTTAAACTTCTTGAATTCTTTCAAATCTTTTTATTTGTCTTTTTAAATGTCTTTACTTTTTTTTTGAATACTCTTATTTGTCTTATAAATATTCTTATGAAAAAGTAAAGTAAGGGCATTATTGTCTTTTTACTGACAAAAATTTTGGTCATTCATATGTTTGTCTTGTAAAAAAAATTATTTAACTCCTTGAATTCTTTTAAAACCCTTTATTTGCCTTGTGAGAACCCTTATTTGTTCTATAGATACTCGTATGGAAAAATAAAGTAAGGGCCCTATTATTTTGGGTTAAGGTGCAAAAATACACATGTACTTTTTTTTGAAGAGCACCCAGTAGCAAGTGCTTTTTTTAGGTACAAAAATACACACTTGGTTACAAATTAGGTGCAAAAATATCGTTTGACCGTTAAGTTTGACTCTTTTTTGCTGACTAGATGATGATGTGACATTTCAAAGGTACAAAACTACACATATGGTTTGTCAAAAAGAGCACCCAACGCCAATTTTTTTAAAAAATTTAATAATTTTATTTCAATTATAATTATTTTAGAATCTTGAAAAAATATTTCAGGTATTGACCGGTACTAAAAGGATACTGATTGATTCTGAAAAAATATTCCATGGTACTAACTGGTACTAAAAAGTATTTTCAGGATACTAACTGATATAGAAAAAAATACTTCATAATCTTGAAAAATTATTTTAGGATCTTGAAAAAATATTTCAGGTATTGACCGGTACTAAAAGGATACTGACTGATACTGAAAAAATATTTCAGGGTATTAACTGGTACTAAAAATTACTTTCAGGATACTGACTGGTATAGAAAAAATACTTCATAATCTTGAAAAATTATTTTAGGATCTTGAAAAAAATATTTCATATATTGACCGGTACTTAAAAAATATTTCAAAGTATTGACTGGTACTAAAAAGTACTTTCAGGATACTGACTGGTACAAAAAAAAACTTCATAATCTTAAAAAAATATTTTAGAATCTTGAAAAAATATTTCAAGCTATTGATTGGTACTAAAAGGATATTACTTGGTATTAAAAAATACTTCATGATCTTGAAATATTATATTAACATTATGAAAAAATATTTCAGGGTATTGACTGGTACTAAAAATATACTTCAACATATTTTTTTAATATTCTAAAATAATTTTTCAAGATCATGAAATATTTTTCTGTACCAGGCAATATTCTCAAAGTATTTTTTTAGTACCAGTCAATACCTTGAAATATTTTTTTAGATCTTAAAATAATTTTTCAAGATCATGAAGTAATTTTCCAGTACAAGTCAGTATCCTGAATATCTTTTTAGTACATGGTAGTAATTAAATAAAATTATTAAATAAAAAAAATGGTGTTCGACGCTCTTGTTGACAAACCACATGTGTATTTTTACACCTTTGAAATGTCACTTCACTATCCAATCAGCAAAAAAAGTCAAACTTAACGGTCAAATGGTATTTTTGCATATAATTTATAACCATATAATCACTTTTACACCTAAAAAAAGCACTTGCTACCAGGCACTCTTTAGAGAAAAAGCACATGTGTATTTTTGCACCTTAACCCTATTATTTTTTCACTAACAAAACTTAATTTCATTTTGACCGGTGTAGAAACTTAAGAATTTGTTGGAAATTGACTGAAATAAAATTGCATTCATGAGGTTCAACTTTACCCTCATTTATGATTGGGTATTTTCAACTTTTTCTTCTCTCTCTATTTTCATTGGTTAATTAAGGTGGGCAAAATTGTCACAATCTCATTTATTTGGTCAAAATGAACTTATAAATAGGACTAAATTTATTTGGTTAAAAGAGATTTATAAATAGGAACAGAGTGATATATACATTATTATTATTCACACACGAGTCAACTCTTAAGATTGAAAAAAATTGACAACTAATGTGCATTAGGAAAACTTGTAAATTTTGGTGAAAGATATATAAATTATCATACTATTTTAATATATTGCTTAATTAGCGTAAAAACACATTTACTCACAAAATCATAAATACATCAGTGGAGTTTTTTCCCCCTTAAAGCAGGAACCTTAAAGTTTATTACTTTGTTTTAATTTACAACTTAGCTAATGTGAACACATCTAGTTATAATTTATCACACATTAATTTTATCATTCCTCCAGATTTTTCTCGCACGTACGTCTGTTATTATCTTCTTTCCCTCGGTTTTTTAACAATTCTATTTGCACATTCACGTGTTGTACTGTGTGAAACTCTTATTTTCTTAATATTATTTTAAAAAAATCCCACATCAACTTATAAATGATAGACACACTAATTAAGTTGTCAATTTATATAGGATTTAAAAATATTAAAACTTGACTTGTAAATTGTATGTGAATATCTGTAAGTTCAATTTATATTTATGTTACCAAATATTAAATCCGTAATATTTTAAAAAGATATTATTACAATAAAAGTAATATTTTTAATTACTTATCAGTACATTGTTAGCTAACATTCAAAGTGAATTAACAACTCCTATCACATATTTAACAACTCCCTCCAGTCCTAATTATGGGGTATATTTAACCACTCTTGGGGAGATTAAGGAGAGAAATTAAATTAGTTAATTTTACTCATTTTCCTAAAATGCCCTTATATAAATTTAAAATAACATAAGTAAAAGTGAATTAACAACTCCTACCACATACCTCTTTAACGTAGAATTTTCCTTTCTATATGCTTTCTAATTGAAATAATGGTCTTACTATATATACATATATGTGTATATATGTATACATCTATCTACGCACGGTGTGTGTGTGTACACATCTATCTACATACACATACATATAGACAAACACATGTAAACACACACACACATATATTGACAAACACACACACACACACACATATATATATATATGTACACAACATACACAGATGTACATATATGTATAAACACACACACAGATATGTGAGTGTGTTTATATATGTATGTATATATGTGTGTGCCTATATATATATATTGACAAATTAATGTGAGCTGATCGATAAATAAATTAAAATCTAATAATTTAAAAGTTTTACTTACTTGCATAGTCTGCGTACCATATACATATACTCACCAAAAGCCAAATATACTTGAGAGAATAAAATAAGGGTATTTTATGAAAAAATTGACAAAAATTAAAATGTTGTCCTATAATTAGGACCAAAACCAACTCTCAAATATTATCTTATAATTAAGACCAGAGGGAGTAAGATCTAACGGATGGTTAACTAAAACCAACGTGTTGCACCTATTTTATCGGCCCAAAAAAAAAAAAAAAACGTTTTGCATTAAAGTAAGAACATAAAGTTCAACTTTACAATGATAAATATTAACAAGGCATAAATCTAAAGCAGTTAAGAACCTAGGATCTATAGAATTAAAAGTTAGAAAAATTGAAAAGGCTCAGGATTCAACATTGCATCACTAGTAATAATGTTTAGTAACATTCAAACTCTGGTTTTAGAATTTGTAATTTGAAATAAAATTTATTTTACATGTTTATCTCGTAAATCGTACTGTTTGAGACCCCAACAATCTTTGATAGAATAGTTTGAGTGTAAAAATCCACTTTGACCTTCTTTTTATAAATAACTATTTCATATTCTTTCTTTCAATTTTCTTACTTATGGACAATTAATTTGAACAACTCTTTTCAATAGCCCCATTATTTAACACTCTTCTGTTTCATTATAAGATAAGGAATAGGAGTATTCTGGTTATATTTATACGTCATATCCATAAAATTAGGCATAAATAAATTATTTTACTCGTTATATTTTATTGTGTAGATTGACATGATATTTTTAGGCTCTGTTTGGTTTAGGGTGAAAAGACATATATGACCTTGATTTAAAGTTTTTGTGTGAAAATGATATAAATCAGGGTCATATATATGTGTGTGTGTGTGTGTGTCTTTTTACATTAGGAAGGACCCCTCAAACCAAACAGAGCCTTAGATTAGAGGGTAATTGTACACTGGAAAAAGTAGAATGTATATTGATTATATGTTTATATTTATGTTTTTCCTACAGATTTTTTTTTTCCCCTATCACACTCAAATAAAGTTAGTGGGTCTCATTATAAAGAGAAGAAAGAAAAAATATACTAACTTTTATGTGAGTGTGGTATAAAAAATATTTCTGTAGCAAAAGTAAAAACATTAAACTCATTAATTTTTAGGATAAAGTAGAAAAGTTGTTAAAAAAATATTTAAGATTTTTCTTGATTCTGCTCAAACATGTGAAAAATACTTCTTTAATTTTATTTATAAGATACTTATATATATATTTCATTAGAAACAAGAAAATTTTAAATCCTATTAATTCTGTCTTAAAATTTAATAATTTTACAGTATTATTATTATTTAATTATACTCAATCCTTTAAAAAAAAAAAAAAGGTCAATATACAAAACTTACAATAAAAATGGATGATATGACTTGGTGAAATAAACCTTCTCTCTGCTTTTACTAGAATAACTTTTTAGGAAAGCTAGGGTGGGGGAGATGAGTCCTAGTGCGTCAGCGCGTGCTCAATACTCTCCAGTTGATTGAGTCACCTCGGTTAAAAGAGGTCTTTTTACGCCGCCCACGCGCTTTGGTGGGCCAATAGATAGAATCTTTTTGCGATACCATGCATATGGAAAAAGAAAACCAAAAATAAAATAATTAAAGTGAGTGTGATACATTAGGGGTAGGGATTTTGACCAAAATAAAAACAAAAAAAATATTTACCAGATTAAAACACATCCCAAACTATTTTCCAAACTAGGATTCACGCCACCGGTGGCGCAGGGGGGTCCCACGCCACGTCAGGGTCCAATCACAGGCTCTGATTCAATATTTATTTAAAAAAAAATTGACACGGTGGCGTCACGCGGTACGACGCTACTAGTCACGTCAGACGGTACGACGCCACTAGTGGTGTCGTACTTTCTGACGCCATTGTCATATCAGCATTACTTTGGTAAATAGTTTGAACAGTGCTTCAGATTGGTAAATTTTTTTAAAAAAATTATTATTTTGGTTAATTTCCCATTAGGGGTAATATAATTTGGGAAATTGACCAAAATAATCATTTTTTTTTAAAAAAATTACCAGATTGATGCACTTTTGAAACTATTTACTGGACTAATGCGGTTGAAAACGTCAGACAGACTTGTTCCAATAGTGGCGTGAGACCCTCTCACGCCACTGACACAAAAAGTACACTTTTCTGACGCAAAAGTACGCTTTTTTGTCAGTGGCGTGAACCTTATTTGCGCTACTAGTGGCGTGACCTGCCCTTGCACCACCAATTGCATTACTTTGATAAAATATTTCCAATCAGCTTTAATCTGGTAAAAAAAAAAAATCTTCTTATTTTGGTCAAAAAGCCAATATAATTTTTAAACCCCCTTTATTTTAATTTTAGTCCCTCAAATTTTGACTTATAAATCCTTCAAATTTCATTCATTAAAAATATTAGTCCCGAACTACGACTGAGTATGTACTAGATTAGATCGGGTTAATCCTAGTTTGGATAGGACCTTGGGTTGTACAAGGTAGACCAGGGTCTAGTATGATCTAACACAATCTGTCGAGCTAAACTAGATAGGGCCTAGTACTCTAGTAGACTCTTGGATGGTCAAGGTAGTCCCGCATCTATTTTTTATTCCTCTTTTGAAGCCAAAATTTGAACTTATTTAATACAATTAGGATCATGAATATACCTATAATAATATAAAACCCGTCACATAACATTAAAACATCATAAATCTATAAGAATATCCAATAACATTTAACAACAATAACAAATATTTGAAGAAAAGATTTAAACATGATATATATAATTAAGATAATAAAAATATTTATAATCATTATAAACTTAATTATAAATCCTTAAAAAGACTCCAACAACATTAAATAAAAAATAAAAAATAACATCTAAATTAAAAAAATATATTTTTTTAAGAAATTAACCTGGACCACACCAAGTGGCCTGGTCCCTTGGTCTGGAACTCGTTCGAGCTCAATCAGTTCGTCAGGTCCAATTTTATTATGTTGCTTATTTGGATTGGATCGAATTAGTTCGAGTTGGACCAGACTGGATTGGATCACTGGGATTTTTCCCACCCTTTTCACTAACGAGTCGTGAACCGATTGGCACAAATCGCCAGTGAGGGAGGATGATGTTGTGTCTAAATCTCTCCTAACAATCAAACCCTAGCTCCACAAGTGTAGGAAAAAAATATTAATTCTTATAATTTAATAAAAACTTAGATAATTTTACTGTAAAGGGATTGAAACCTATAGTTTAAAATTTGAATGATCAAAATCAAAATAAGGATAAATTTAAAAGTAAAAGATCATATTCACCCCATAAATTATTTGGAAGAGTTTAATAATCACAGGGATTTATTTACATTTTACCCCAACCACAAGGATTCATTTACAAAACTTTAAGGACTTGAGTAAATAGATTTAGAGTTATGAGGGGCAAATTATAAGTTTAAGCTGCTTGAAATATTAGTTGGGAGGAAGAGATATTATAATAAATCATCCCTTAAAATCTTAAAATTACATTTAAGTCTAGTAAAACCATTTTGTAATAAATTCTAATTATCAAACATAAATTTATTAGTGTAGTGTCCATGAATTTTCAGTAAACGCTGTTGGACTTGTTAGTGAATATCCATATACTTGTCTTCAGAATTAGAATTTATTACAAAAAAGCCACCAGATTTAAATATAATTTTGAGATGTTTAGAGAATATTCTATTGTATTTTCTTTTGGGCGGGCCTTAAATGTAATTTTCCCTAATAATTTTTGCTAAGTACACTGCAATTCCTCCCCTAGTTTGTTACTGGTTCCATGGCATCTCTCCGTGCTCCCATCTTACGCTAAGAGCAGTTTTCGCTGTCTTTTTCATACTCTCACTCTTGGTTCTTAGTACGTTGATCTTTTTCTTCCTTAGTCTTCGTCTCTTCCATCCTCGTCCTCCTCCTCCGGCAACTAGTGCCGCCGTGGAGCAATGTGTCCGTACCGTTCATTCACTCCTTTCTCACTCATTTTAGATTGATTTGGCGTGTATATGTGAAGGTTGCTTTTCAGCTTCTTCATGTATCGTTAATTTAAACGATACAGCTTCTTTTAGCTCCAGTGAAGCTGCGTATGAGCTCTCGAATCGGGGGATTTCTTGAAATTTGGTGCTTCGAAGTCTGAATTTACACTTTCCATCTTCATCAATAAAGCTCCATAAACTCAAACCCTAACCATCGTCACTACTAACGACGTTACTCCCTCTGTACCTCGCCCACAAACTCCATCAATCTCTCTCGACTCTTGCTTTCTAGTTCCAGCTCTGCCTTTTGTTCTGTCTCTGTCACTCACCGCTTAATCTTTCTTAATCTCAGTCTCTTGTGATTCATAGGCAGAAGTTTCCATTAGATCTTCAATCGTGTAAGTATGACCTGCTTCCTCCCCACTTTCACTGGACGTTGGTTTCTGCTGATATGTTCCCTTCTCACTTTCTTCGGCTATGATTCCGTGATTATTTTTTTATGACTATATATTATATTTTCGGGCTCACTCAGTTTCTTTTTTATTTGATAAGTGAGTGGAAAATTTCAACATTACTGGTTGAAGCTAAACTTTAAAGCTGAGTTGCTTGACTTTCGGTTTTTTTAGCATGCTCTGGTTCAAGTATTGAGGCATAATAATTTTGTATATTTATTTTAGTCATGGCCAAATGAAATATTAGGATCTCTGTATGAGGAGTTTACCCCAAATTTTGATTGATTTGTCGATCTCATATAATTTGTTCTTGTATTTACATTTTGTGATCGAAATATATCATACTGAGGATAGAGTCTTAGCTTGTGAGCACCACAAGCTAAATGAAATTTGCGTTAAATCTCATTCTCGCTTTTTCCTAGCTTCTATCGTTGTCAATGGAAGATTCGATAAATCATACTTTTGGATTTATCTTTGTTCTTGAATTGACGCTTTTATACACCCATCTTAGTTCCGTTGGAATCCTCAATGACGCTAGATGGTTTACTGGTGGGTAAGTTTTAGTAGTGTGTTAGATTTGGTTCATGGGTAATTATAAATCAATTAATGTGTTCAGACATCCTCTCTTAGATTTTCTAAAATTGATATATGTGTTTCTACAGGTTTGCTTAGTTTAATATCATATTTGTTTCCTTCCTTTGTACCATCTCTTTGCTTCATACCAATCAACTTGCTGTGTTTATCTGGAACTGTATGCCAAGATGAATTTTGTAATCCTGAAATGTGATGAGAAAGACCATTGAAACTTCTAAACAAGCTTTTCTTGTGGTGTAGCTTTTATTTTGATATGGCTAGACTTACAAATTATTGCAGGAAACGATGTCTGATTTGTTTTTATATTTCAGGAATATCGTTCTTCTTGTGGAAGTTTGAAGAACTTGATTGGGAGGAGTCTGCATAGGTCTCTCTATACATCTTGTCTACTGAAGGTCCTTTATTGTCATAAAAAATCATAATGGTTTCTAGGTCGTATTCTAACTTGTTAGAGCTTACTTCCTGTGGTTCCCCAACTTTTGGTCTGGAGAAGAAGAGGCTTCCTCGAGTGGCAACTGTTGCTGGAGTACTTTCAGAACTAGATGATGAGAACAACAGTGCTGGCTCTGATGCTCCGTCATCCATCACTCAGGATAGGATGATTGTTGTCGGTAACCAACTTCCTTTGCAAGCTCAAAGAAAAGATGATGGTAAGTGGGACTTCTCTTTGGACGAGGACTCTCTTCTTTTACAGCTGAAAGATGGCCTAGGAGATGATGTAGAAGTGATTTATATTGGGTGTCTTAAAGAAGAAATTGATGTAAGTGAGCAAGATGATGTTGCTCAGTATTTGCTTGACACTTTCAAATGTGTACCCACGTTCTTACCTCCTGAGCTTTTCAGCAAATTCTATCATGGGTTCTGCAAGCAGCATCTATGGCCTTTATTTCACTACATGCTTCCACTGTCACCAGATCTTGGTGGTCGATTTGATCGCTCTCTTTGGCAAGCTTATGTTTCTGTGAATAAGATATTTGCAGATAAAGTAATGGAAGTCATTAGCCCTGATGATGACTTTGTGTGGGTCCATGACTACCATTTGATGGTTTTGCCAACTTTTTTGAGGAAGAGATTTAACCGGGTGAGGCTAGGATTCTTCCTCCACAGCCCATTTCCTTCCTCTGAGATTTACCGAACACTTCCTGTAAGGGATGAACTTCTGAGAGCTCTTCTGAACTCTGATCTCATTGGGTTTCATACTTTTGATTATGCAAGGCACTTTCTCTCATGTTGTAGTAGAATGCTTGGGCTTTCTTATCAATCCAAGCGGGGCTACATAGGCCTTGAGTACTATGGTAGAACTGTTAGTATCAAGATTCTTCCTGTTGGAATCCATATTGGCCAACTTCAATCTGTCATGAATTTTTCTGATACAGAGAGTAAGGTCTCAGAATTACGAGACCAGTTCAGAGGTCAAACTGTGATGCTTGGGGTTGATGACATGGATATCTTCAAAGGAATTAGCTTAAAACTTTTGGCCATGGAGCAATTGCTCTACCAACATCCAGATAAGAGGGGCCAAGTTGTTATGGTTCAAATTGCAAATCCTGCAAGAGGACGGGGGAAGGATGTACAGGAGGTACAAAGTGAAACTTATGCCACTGTAAAGAGGATTAATGATACATTTGGAAGGCCTGGGTACACTCCTGTTATCTTGATTGACACACCTCTGAAATTCTATGAGCGAATAGCTTATTATGTAATTGCAGATTGTTGTCTTGTTACAGCTGTGAGAGATGGTATGAACCTTATACCCTATGAATATGTCATATGTCGACAAGGAAATGAGAAACTGGACCAGATTTTGGGGATAAATCCATTTTCTCAAAAGAGGAGCATGCTGGTGGTATCTGAATTCATTGGGTGCTCCCCTTCATTAAGTGGAGCAATTCGAGTGAATCCATGGAACATTGATGCTGTTGCCGAAGCTATGGATTCTGCTCTTGTAATCCCAGACTCTGAAAAACAGATGCGACATGAGAAACATTATAGGTATGTTAGTACACATGATGTAGCATATTGGGCACGGAGCTTCTTGCAGGATTTGGAAAGAGCATGTAGGGACCATCTTAGAAGGAGGTGCTGGGGCATTGGTTTTGGCCTAGGGTTTCGGGTAATTGCTTTAGATCCAAATTTTAGAAAGCTATCAGTTGAGCATATTGTTTCAGCTTACAAGAGGACCAAGCACCGGGCAATTCTTTTGGATTATGATGGTACCATGATGCAGCCAGGAACTATTAGTACAACCCCAAGTGCTGATGCTGTTGGAATCTTGAAGAGCCTGTGCAGCGACCCTGATAATGTTGTTTTTGTTGTTAGTGGGAAGGAGAGAAAGACTCTGACGGACTGGTTTTCTTCATGTGAAAGGCTAGGGATTGCTGCAGAACATGGTTACTTTTTGAGGTGTGTTATTTTTTTCACTAGTTTTTCTGTGATCCCAAACAAAGAAGCTGACTACTAAATTACTGCTTAAATGTGTATATGATTATTGTGCATGCATATTGTCTACTTTTAGTGTTCTCTCGTTTTTAAATTCTAAGCATGCTGAATTTAACTTTCAGTTTTTCTTGAGTCCCAAATATGGTAGGAATGGCTTCATTCTTTATTTTTTGTTTTTATTTTGGTTGAGTTTTCTCCAATGCTTAACTTCGGGAACTATCCCTTTGTTCCCCAGGACAACTAATGCTGCAGAATGGGAAACTTGTCTTTCTGTACCGGATTTTGACTGGAAACAGATCGCTGAGCCAGTAATGCAATTATACACAGAAACAACAGATGGTTCTAACATTGAGGCCAAAGAGAGTGCTTTAGTTTGGAATTACCAGTATGCAGACCGTGATTTTGGTTCATGCCAGGCTAAGGAGCTTCTAGACCACCTGGAAAGTGTTCTTGCGAATGAACCTGTTTCTGTTAAAAGTGGCCCACACATTGTGGAGGTTAAACCCCAGGTTGGTAGTCAAAATTTATCTTCCCAATTTTGCTTCATCTAGGGTTATCCGTAGGGAATTAAACTGCACAACCTAATCACCCACAGAAGCTGTACCATTATCTTTGCTTATTAAATGAACGAACCCTAAATCTGAGAATACCCTACTACAATTAATTACTTTTGAAGAAATAGTTTCATGTATAAGCTTCTTAAAATATGACTACAGGGAAAGAATCTTTGAAAACGAATTATGAATTTGATCAGACTGTGGTCGATTTTTAGGGCACCACCGCCCTAGGCTACTTTATCATATAGATAGATTATCCTGTTAGACACTCTTTTGTTTGAAACAATCAGAAGTTGTCCAAATTGGTTCTGCTAAATTTCATTTAACTATTGTGGTTAAAGCTAGCCTGATCAACTCTGTATATCCTGGGTGTCCTCCCCCACCCAACATCTAATTCCCCAATTTCATTTTTCATTTTCAAGCTTCAAATTATATAACAGAACATGACTAATTTCCAATCTTTAACGGCAGGGTGTCAACAAGGGAATTGTAGCAGAACATCTTCTCGCAACGATGCGTGAGAAGGGAGTAATTCCAGATTTTGTTCTATGCATTGGGGATGACAGATCAGATGAGGACATGTTTGAAGTCATCATGAGTGCGCGTGAGTCCTTGTCGCCAGTCGCTGAGGTGTTCGCCTGCACGGTGGGGCAGAAACCAAGCAAGGCCAAGTATTACTTGGAAGACACAAGTGAGATATTGAGAATGTTGCAAGGCCTTGCCAATGCTTCAGGGCAATCTGTTAAAAGTTCTCCCCAACCTTCATCACACCGAGCATTTTTCTGACCATGTTTAGCTTCAATTCTTATTTATAGGCTCTCCTGTGGGATATTCTTGCTGGGTAATCCAACATGCCAAGTCATGTTACTTCGTTTTTACCAAGTGCTTCTAGGTTTCGTTTCCAAGTAGATGAGATGTATTTAATGATGTATCTAATTATTTCTGTGTCTCCATTTGGATTCGATGTACAACGCTGTTCTCCAATGGGAATGAATGGTAGGCTTGTGAGTTGTGATTATCACATGTTATTATTTTTAGGAGGGTCTTCCGACGAAAAGTCTTGGAAAAATCCCATTTAATTTATCCCTTTAAAATGCTTAAATCTCAAATTGGTCTTCCCAATTCAATTAATTTCAAATTAGTCCAAGATGATCAATTTGAGATTTATCAAGGGAAAATTCCATTTAAATACTCTCAAATTGACAAAAAATCCCAAATCATCAACTCCGATATGAATGCCATCGCCTTAGTAGCGCAGTAGTATGAGAACTTGGCTTCCTTCCCCCATGTTCAGGGTTTGAACCCTATCTCCCTCCCCTACTATGTGTATTAAAAAAAAAAAAAAAAACTCCGATATGAATAACACTAATGATTGCAAATAAACTAAAGATTGCACTTTAGGGTGCAATAATTGGGTCACTCTCTTTTTTTAGGAGTTTTTTTTTAAAAGGGTTTAAGAAACTTAAATGCCATGAAATACAATATAAACATTTGAAAATGGACTTATTTTCTTTTGAACAATATAACATGTAAAAATGATCAAATGACCTAAAATACTATATTTTTTATATTTTAGATAAGATGGGGTGGAAATGGAAATGAATGGAGTGAATCTCTTAAAAATGGCTTACAATAGCAATCATAGTTCAACAAAATGATAATGAGAGTTTAATTTGTTAGTTTAGTAATAAAATGTCCAAAAGACTCTAAGTTTGTTTGAGTTAGGTTGATTATACACTTCCATACTTGTAAGGTCTAACCCCTCCAACCGAAACTCAATACAAAACACTAGTAGTTGTTATCCAGTCCCTCAAAATACCAAACTTCGAACACCGTTGCGGCTAGTGCATTAATAAATTATTATTTCTAGACCCTAAAAAATAATCATCTTTTAATACACTATTAAAAACCACTCGGAAATGCAATTATGAAATCTATAAGTTTTCTTAAATACCAAACTTCATCAACCAATGAGTCTAGCATCAAAAGAGAGGAACCCTACTCTTGAGTGTGATTGTGAATTAATTGAAGCAATTGGTTCTAATGCAATCCAAAATCAACTCAATATCCAATCAATACCATACAAGATAATAGAGAATCAAAAGAATTACAATGAAACATATATGTAATCATATATATTGATGAGTACAATGTTCAATATCAACTAATCCAAATCACAAATTGGTTTATAGAAAGATTAAACCAAAAATCTCAGTTTTAACTATAAATTACAAGTCATTAAACTAAGGAAATCATAAATACATACCTAAGCTAATGAATTAGAACTAGAACTCCACTTTGAAGCACTTGAACTCATGTCTTAGCTTCCATCTTCAAGAGTTGAGAACCCTAGCCGTGTCCAACCATTGGATTATGTCATTTGGATCCCTAAAAAACCAATTCAACAGCCCAGAACACATATCAACAAATGTGCCTTTCCACTTTGGAGAATGAGACAAATAATAGAGTCTCCAGCAAATTTTTTAATTTGCTCCAGCGAGCTTGCTGTTCGCCTTAGTGGGCATGTTCACTTTAGTGAGTTTATTACTCCTTGAGGCGAGTGACACAATGTAAGACTTCTTCTTCTTCTTCTTTTTTTCTTTTTTTTGCTTTTTTTTTTTCAAGCATTTGTTCTTCATATCCTCTTAATTCAAGGTCACTACAATTCAAAACAAATCCACACAAGATAAAATGTCCCAAGAAATAGGTTTGCTCAAAAGGAATCACAAAAACCTATTAAATATGCACTTTTTAAACTTAATTTCATGCAAGCACTGTTGTCTCAAATTATATATAAATCATGCAATAATGGCTTGAATGCATGTTAGTTACTCCTAAAATAGCATAAAAAAGTGTATGTAAATATTGGGATTTGTCAATCAATAAGATATAATCGAGGCTTCTTATTATTTTCTACTTATAATATGGCGATAAAGGTAATTTATAGACATTAAATTGATTATTTGAACTAGTGGCTGATGATTTAATATTATTACACTTATTTGTATCTTTTAGTGAAAAAATTTAGGATTGTTTCATTGACAAATAATGGATTTTGTTACTTAATTGGGCTTTGAGCTTTCAATTGGATTTAATTCATTTTTATGATTAAATTCTAGATTTACAGTGATTTAGCATTTTCGTCATAACTTTTGATCTAGATATCCGATTAGCCTGATTCTTCTTTCCTTTTTTAGATGATTCAGAGAGCTACAATTGTTATGAAGACTTAGAAGGTTGATTCAGACAAGAAGATGGACGAAATTGGAGCTAAAGACAGACTCATTTTTCTGAAATTTTATTTTGCTCGAATTTTGTAATAAAAGACTATTTATTAGAGGTTTCCTATTCTTAGAGGTTTCCTATTTTTGGCCAATCTTGTAGCCCTAGTATTTCCTATTTATAGGTTAGATTAAATGGCTAAAAACATATTCACACACACGTTTTAGATAGTTTTGGATTGAAAAGACAGAAGTTTAATTTTCTCTGAGTTGTTCTTCTTGTTCTTCTTCATTTATTCTTCTGCATTTTGCCTAGCCATGCTTGGCTAAATTTATGTGGTTAATCCAACGTGAGGATTCCATGATTCGTCTAGAGAACTTGTGCTTATTCGGTAATTTAACTCGTTTCTGTTTTCATCTTATCGGATCCGATTTCTGGAAATCGTTTGAATATTAGATTTAATATTCAGTTTGGTTTATCCCAAGGAGGCAAGGACTGAGTTCGAATTAGGTTTTAAGTTTTGCTATACGATCGCACAGTGGGACGCCACTGTTTGGACATATTCTAGGCGATCGTCTAGTCGAGGGATTTTCTGGGCGAATGGAGAGATATCGGTTCGTCCAGAGCCAAATCTGAGTTATTTGTATTTCGTTCAATGATGGAAGTCTCTGGAATCTGAACATTGGGTTGATCGTTTTTAATTTGCTTCTGAATATTTCGTTCTGTTTCTTTTAAATTTCGTTTTTAATTTGTTTCAACCAAAACCCCCCCATTTTTATTGTTTTTGTTTCGTTGTTATTCCAATCAGACCTGCATCAAATTTTTTGGGAAAACGACCCAGGTTCCCTATTACTGCAAATCTTTTGTTGAATCTAGTTATTTTGAGGGACGACAAATCTCTTTTAGTGCCTTTTAAAGCTCTATACATCTTCAATTAAAAAGTTATAACCATTTGTTAAATTCATTAACCATGTTAATTCATGAATCAATATAAATTCCTTAATTTATAAAGACATGATTTTTCAGAACACATATGTTCATTTTAAAACATCTAATATTGAAGGAACTCTTTCTTTAATGCACCTATACACAATATTTACAACAATACATTAACACGTGTAATATTATATTCAGTTTATTTTAAAGAAAAACTTTTAAAAGAACTTTTAATTATGTTATACTAGTAGTGTATTGAAATACACAAATGTTAAAACAATGTAAATGAAGGTGTAAAAGAAACGAAGAAGTGTATCAAAAAAATGAAAGGAAGAAAATTTGTATGAAATTTTATAAATTAAAATTAATCATTTTTATACTTCAAGACGGATGCCTATAACATGGCGGATGGTTGACTTTAAACAAAATAAACTACAATAATCGAGAGAATTAGGGAAAAATCCTATTGGTAAAATAAAATAGACATAGAGTGTAGTCTTTTTCGTTAATAAACTTTAATTTTTAGTGAAAACTTTTATTCCATTTTGTTAAGGATATGATATTGTCACTACCAATATATTAATATTTTTTCATCGTTAGATCATAATCCCATCATCATTTCTCTCTGGATGAATTCTGATCTAACGGTGAAAAAGTGGTAGCGACATTGGTAATGACAATATTCTATCTCATTTTTCTATTGGTAATAACGTGAAGATTAATTTTTTATTTAATTTGAAATAATTAGCAAAAAATA
The DNA here is from genome assembly GCA_034222035.1 of Acacia crassicarpa. Classification (NCBI taxonomy): domain Eukaryota; kingdom Viridiplantae; phylum Streptophyta; class Magnoliopsida; order Fabales; family Fabaceae; genus Acacia; species Acacia crassicarpa. Next base: position 38,872,583 of record JAWXYG010000011.1, read on the forward strand.
TCCCTTTAAAAATTTTATTTACAGAATTGACCTAATGTTGCTCTAATTTAAATTTTTCTTATGGGTTAAGGTAGGGAAAAGCACCAAAATAAGGTGTTTTTTTTTTTTTAAAAAAAAAACAATACCAAATTAAAGCACATTAGAAACTTTTTACCATATTAATATTTACGCCACTGGTAGCACAGGAGGGGTATACGCCACATCAGTGGCGTGAACAAATCAGACCCACAATTGTGGGTCTGATTCAATATTAAAAAAAAAAAAATATATGTCAGTGGCGTGAACCTTGATTTGTGTCAGAAAGTGTCAGTGGCGTGAACCTCTCTCACACCACCAGTGGCATGACCTGTCCTTGCGCTACCAACTGCATTACTTTCGTAAAATGTTTCCAATCTACTTTAATCTGGTAATTTTTTTTTTCTTATTTTGGTCAAAAAGCCGGTGAAGGTGTGTCCAACACAACAAACTATTGGCTCAAGAGCGTCCAACACAATTAACTATTAAATGGACCACCTAGCACAACAAACTTTTAAAAAGGAGCGCCCAGCACAACAAACTTTTAAAAAGGAGCGCCTAGCACAACGCCGTTAGCAAAAACTTAACGTCCGTTATCTAAGGTGCGTCCAACACAACAAACTATTACTCCAAGAGCGCTCAGCACAAAATTCTAAATTTTACTAAATTAAATAATTTTTTTTCTCAATTGTTATTATTCAAAACTACTTGTATACATATTTATGGACAAAAATTACTCATTCTTCAATTTTGTCAAAATTATAATTTTCTAAAATAAACAAAAAATTTTAATTAAACATATAATTATATGATTTAAATAAAACTCAAGGTGTTTTATAGTTTATTATATGCTAAACAAAAAAAAATTACATGATTTATTTTTATTTTAGAAGAAATTTATGTGAGTTAAAAAATTCATTTAATCTTAATAAAATTTAAAAAATCTATTATATCCTGAAAGAAATGAAATGAGTTTAATTTTTATTTTTATAAAAAGAGCTTAATGGATATCAACATTGCTACTTAATAATATAAATCCGACAATTTGATGATATATTTGTTAATTAAATGATGTATTGCTTATATGGATATGAGATTTTCGTAGGCCAAATTGCTTCTTAACCCATTATAATTGCTCTTTTTTAACCTATTATTAAATTGTCATTGCTCAAGCCTCTTAAGTTATCTCTTTTTTTTCCCCCCAACAAGTCCCATATGCATATAATCAGTACATCATTTAATTAACAAATATATCATCAAATTGCCAGATTTATATTATTAAGTATCAAAGTTGATATCTATTAAATTCTTTTTATAAAAATAAAAATGGGATAATTCTATAAAAAGATAGTTGAATTAATCAAATTCTAACTTGGGTCATTAAATTTAATAAATTAAAAATTAGGTTATATGACACAATTAGGATTTAGAAATTGAACTAAATTACATACTTGCCCCTTAATTGATGATATATCAAGTTGACTTAAAAAATTGACCAAGAAGCAAAAATAAGTCACCGTGGTTATTATAAACCTACAATCCTAAGTGTTACGGACCGGCCCAAGGCCCATTTCTGGATGTGGCCCAACACAGGACATATCAGCAGATCCTATCTATCGACATTATAGGAGAATCCGGATTATATCAACATGATATAATCCCCACGATACTCGCCCCAGATATCTTGCGTGGCCGAGATGTTCACCACGGACGCCTCTATAAATACAGGGGTCCATTAATCAGGTGTACACATTCTAATTCTCCACCTTTACTTTCTGCAACACAGAGCACACACACCACCCCTCTGGCTTACGCCAACCCGTGTTGCGAACTACGTGGACTTTGATCCCTTCATTGGGTATGTAGGCTCTAGGCTTGACACCTAGTCAAGTCCAATCAGTTCTGTTCCCAGAACAAAACATTGGTGCTGATTGTGGGGACGTTAAATTTTGATCCCCGTCACCACTGATGGCAAACACCAGAAGCCACAGTCGAAATCATCAGCCTAACCAGCCGTAGGCTGAAAGTAATCCCCAGCCAAGCCAACCCTAGGCTGGACTGAGTCAAAAAAAAACGCTCAGAGTCAACCACTGCGTGAAAATACTCCAGAGGGCCACATTACCAACACGGCGTCCTCCCCTCCCGTCACCGATCAACAGTTGGAGGAGATAGTAAAGAAGACTTCGGTTCCAGACGCTCCGGCACCAGACATTGATGTCCGCACTCTACGGAGAACACAGGAGTCGATGCTCTAAAGATTCGAGAACAAGGAAAAACGGGATTACCTCCAACGCCTAGAAGATCTCCGAGTTATCGAATGAATGATAGAGGACCGGTACAAAAAGCTCGAGAGCTTGTTTCAAGGTGGAAACCGGAAAGACTCTCGTAAAGGAAAGGAAAAAGTAATCTCGGATAGCAGTAGTCCATCTAGTAGTCCTGAATTAAAATCAAAACGCCGGACCCGCGGCAAGACGAAGGGAGGGACGAATACGGGGCAAGGACGCCAATCGGCCTCAGCATGGAAGAAAGCGCGGTTATCTAGGATCATTGACGAAGAGGACCAAGGTGAAGAAGAAGGCCGAGACGATTACAAATACCGAGATTCCGACGAGGATCGATATTCAGACGAGCACCGAGAGATAAATAAAGCACCCCGGTTACATGGCTCACCTAGGGAGTACAAAATGAAGTATTTGACTGGATCTGGCAGAACCCCATTCTCGAGAGCAACAGCAACGGCTCCTTACCTGAAGAATTTCGATCTGGCCGACCTTCCAAAATACGATGGGACTCAGGATCTGCGCAACCACCTCGAGATATTTGAGAAGCTGATATGGGTTCGCTCAATAGAGGGCTCGGTCATTTTACGGCTCTTCTCAGCCACATTGATCGGACCGGCGCACAAATGCTTAATTCTCTACCAAATAATTCCATACGGAATTTTGAAGACCTCGGACGAAAGTTCAAGTTGCACTTCGCCACTAGTAAAAAACAACCAAAGTCTCAGTTCACATTGAGTAAAGTAAAACAGAAAAAGGGTGAGACGCTGCAAAAGTACTTGGACCGGTTTAGAGACGTGGCAATGCAAGTACGCTCGCTTTCCGAGGAGGTCCATGTACATTGTCTAGTCGACGGCTTGGACCCATCATCACGCCTAGCTAAAAACTTGTGCAAGAACCGAGTCTACACACTGACCGACTTCTATACCCGGGCGAAGTAGTATCTAGATATCGAACAGATGGAGATTGCCAACGCCGATAAACTTGAGAAATGGAGGAATACGTCACCTGATATGAAGGATCGAACGGACAAATAGAAGACGGAGCCCCATTGGCGTAATCGAGATAACCGATCCTAAGGGGAGAGGCCCGACAGTAGGACGAAATACGACAACTACACCCCTCTGAATGTCCCTCGATCGCAGTTGTGGAAGGAGGTGGCTCAGACCGAGATGAAGAAGGTCGGGAAGCTGAGATCTATCAGAAATCGACCCACAACAGATCGGTCCAAATTTTGTGCATTTCACGACGGTCCGGGGCACACTACGTATGAGTGCTATGAACTCCGGGATGCCATAGAGAAGTTTGTAAGAGAGGGAAAGCTACGCCAGTACGTGATCAAAACCTAGGGAAGAACAAATGGCAAACGGAATCATGACGGCCGAAGTAGGAGCCCGGCCATGGACTCTAGGAAAGAAGAGAAAAGATGAAAATCTAATTCCGAGGATGAGTTCCCAGAATTTGAATTCTAGTGCAACATTGTCAGTGGAGGATTTGGAGGTGGTGGAGACACAGTAAGTTAGCGTAAGAAGTATCTATTAGAAGTTCTGATGGTGAGAGACCTCCCAAAGTTCAAGGACGACCCAACGAAACCAAAACCACCTCCGTTAGTGTTCACTAGTGAAGAGCTAAATGACGTAATACCAGGCCATCTGGCCGGGGTCAAAGCCGGTGGCGTAGAAAAAGAGGAATATCGTAGCTGACAGACATAAGGCTCTTGAGAGTCATGTAGCAGAGCTCCTGGCAGCTGGGTTCATTAGGGAGGTACAATACACCACGTGGCTCTCCAACGCAGTTATGGTGCTAAAACCGAATGGCAAATGGAGGGTGTGCACGGGCTACACCAATTTGAATAAGGCATGCCCGAAAGACTCCTACCCAATGCCGAATATTGATCAATTAGTCAATAATTCGGCTAGATATAAGTTGTTATCCTTTATGGATGCCTACTCCAGCTACAATCAAATAGCCATGCACCCAGACGACCAGGAGAAGACTGCCTTTATGACCGACAAGGCTAACTATTGCTATAATGCCATGCCATTTGGGTTGAAGAATGCCGGAGCCACTTATCAGCGCATGATGAACTGAGTCTTTGAAGACCAGATCGGGCGAAACGTGGAGGTGTACATAGGTGATATGATCGTGAAGTCAAAACATCTAGAGGATCACATCCGGGATCTGGAACAAACGTTTAAGAAGTTAAGAAGACATCAGATTAGGTTGAACTCGGCCAAATGTGCCTTTGGAGTCCCAGCCAGAAAATTCCTAGGCTTTATGCTGACCAATCGTGGAATTGAGGCCAACCCGGACAAGTGCAAGGCTGTGCTAGATATGCAGGCCCCGAGGTCAAAGAAGGAGGTTCAACAACTAACGGGCCGGTTGGCCGCCTTAACAAGATTCTTACCCAGATCCGCAGAAAAAGCACTACCTTTCTTCAGATTGTTGAAAAAGGAAACACATGGAGGCTGGAACCCGGACTGTGAAGTTGCATTTGAGGAGATTAAGCGATGCCTGGAAACCCCCTCGGTTCTGACAAAGTCGGAACCAGGGGAGACATTGTTCTTATACTTATCGATAGGAGACGAGGCCGTGAGCGCCGCCTTGGTAAGGGAAACCGAAGCCGGGCAAACACCTATCTATTTTGTGAGCAAGGCATTACAAAGCTCGTAACTCCGATACCAAAAGCTCGCGAAGATGGCCTTCGCCTTACTGACGACGGCAAGAAGGCTTCAGCCATACTTTCAGGGACACCGGATCGTCGTCCGAACCAGTCGACCAATCCGCCAGGTATTACACAAGCCTGACCTTGCGGAAAGGATGACTAACTGGGCAATCGAATTGTCCGAGTTTGATATCACATTTGAAGCCCGACACGCAATCAAGTCACAGGCATTAATAGACTTCATCAGGAAATTGACCCCGGCAAGTACAAACGACGAACTATGGAAGGTACATGTTGACGGTTCCTCTAATGCAAAAGGAAGCGGAGCGAGAGTCATTGTCGAAAGTCCAGAGGGGGTCGCAATAGAACATTCCTTGAAGTTAAAGTTTTCGACTTCAAACAACCAAGCTGAATACGAAGCCCTCCTAGCCGAACTCTTGCAAGCAAATGATAACGGGGCACGGCGGGTCAAGGTCTTCACCGACTCACAGCTCGTCGTCACACAAATTGACGGTAGCTACTAGGCAAAAGGCCTACTGTTGGCTAAGTACCTCAACAAGGCAAAGGAAGTCATGGTCATTTTCGACGAGGTGATTGTTACCCACATTCCGAGAGAAGAAAACACCAAGGCGGACATCCTCTCCAAATTGGCAAGTACGAAAGGTCCAAGCAGTCATAGAACCGTGATACAGCAAAACCTTGTCGAGCTAAGCTGTGTGATGACTATCTCGGCAGGAACAGATTGGAGGAAACCGATCTAAGATTACCTAGAAAGGGGCATCATCCCGACGGATTCCACCGAAGCAAAGAAGCTGATTCGAGAGGCCGCTATCTACACCCTGGTCGATGATCAGCTATATCGAAAGGGATTGCGTTGCCCAATGATGCGGTGTTTGGGCGAAACCGAGGCCAAGTATATGTTGGCCGAGATACATGAAGTCAGCAACGGCCATCACATGGGGGGTAAGGCTCTTGCCAGGAAGGCCCTATGGGTCGGGTACTATTGGTTAACCATGAAGTAGGACGCCATGGAAGCTGCCAAGAGATGCGATAGTTGCCAGAAACATGCTAAGATTATCTGGCCACCGCCAACCGAGTTGAAGGGCATTTCAGCTCCCTGGCCCTTTTACAAGTGGGGTATGGACATCCTCCGACAGTTCAAGCCAGCGCCCGGGCAACTCAGATGGCTCATCGTCGCAGTAGATTATTTTATGAAGTGGATTGAAGCGGAGCCATTGACGACGATAACTTTGGCCCGCATAATGAGGTTTTTTCGTCACAACATCATCTCTCGCTTCGGGATACTAGTCGAAATCGTCACAGACAATGGGACCCAGTTCATGGACCATAGATTCCATACCTTAATGTCTAACTTAGACATTAAGCAACACTTCTCCTCGGTCGAACATCCGCAATCTAATGGCCAGGCCAGTCCGCCAACAAGATTATCCTAGACGGCCTGAAGAAACGAATGCTAGATGTCGAGACCAACTGGGCCGAGCAACTTCACAGCGTTTTATGGGGCTACAGAATGAGTGTGCAGACCTCAACCCAGGAGACTCCGTTTCGTTAACCTTTGGGTGCGAAGCGATGATCCTGGTCGAGATAGGACAGCCGTCATGGAGAAAACTCAGAGCCCGGCAGGAAGGACAAGCGTTAAATGACGACGCTTTGCGGACAGACTTGGACCTGATTGATGAGGTACGAGTCATGGCACATTGCCGAGAATTAGTCGCCAAGCAGCTTCTTGCCGCAAAGTATAATCGGAAGGTTCGACCATGGACTTTTGACCGAGGTAACTTTGTACTCCGACAGGCCGACATCGGCAATAAGAATGCCCGGGATGGAAAGCTGGCCGCGAATTGGGAAGGCCCTTACCAGGTTAAAGAGAGACTAGATGATGGAGCTTATATTCTCGAGACCTTGGCAAGGAAGCCGGCTAAGAGAATGTGGAATGCCAATAAGTTGAAGATCTATTACAGCTAGATCTCGAATTCGGCCTGACAACCACAGACGCACCTCGTTTGCAGTTTGGTTATTCCTTAATTTTTGTAGTTTGGTTATTTCTTAATTCCAGTATTTCCATTTCACTAGTTTATGTTTTTAAGATGCCAATGGAACTACTTGTTAGCTCTTTGGAGCTGTTTTGTTATTAATGAAGGATCCCGCAGAGGAGATTCGCTAACGTGCATGAATGATTGCTTAAGCATTACACCAAGGTCTTTAAACCCAGTCAAAAACGTGACACCGAGGTCTTTAAACTCGGTCAAAAACATGACACCGAGGTCTTTAAACTCGGTCAAAAACATGACACCGAGGTCCTTAAACCCGGTCACAAACAAAACCATCTAGATGGATGACACCGGCCGTTGTACTCTACGCGCTCAGGTTAGAGCTCGGCGAAATTGCCATACGTGGCCATCGCGAAATTGACGCGTCAACGCTCATCCTGATTTAAGTATGAGAATTGTCATTTCGGCCCTGATCAGGTCAAAATATCCAAGTCTTGAGTTACGGACACCTCAGTTGGACATGTGACAATTCGCCCTTATCTCGGTAGCAATTTATAATTCTGGCTGCAAAAGCCGGAACACGGTAGCGCGGTTAAGTTAACACCCCACGAGGTTAAAACATACAACCCTGCCCGACTTTCCCAGACTTAAGTTCTGGTTGAGCATACATACCTGTACCTACTATGGTCGATAAATTCCTAACTAAGTTTAGAATTTATAAATAAAGTACAACATTCGAGTGATTAAATTATATCATACATTGTCATAAATATTCACAAACGGCACAGACGCAGGAAATATTCAAAAGGGCACAGACGCCCCTAACAAACGGCATAGACACCGGAAATATAAAGACCCCGACCACTAGCTTGGGGGAGCAACACTATCAGAAGGAACCTCCTTGCTAGACTGCCCGGCCTCAGGAACCCCTTGCCCCGCCTTGTCTCCGTCATCCGCCTCTTCTTCAAAGGATAAGGACTCTTCAGCAGGCGAGGATTGGAATGGAACCAGGACCCCATCCTGCACATAGGCCCGGAAGTCGTACCCGACTAGGTTTAGGGTGACGTCGGGGTTTAGGCAGCGGATTTGCTCTAGAGCCATCTCGAAGCAGTCCTAGGCGGTCTCCTTCAATGACTCAGTCGTCTCCAAGTGCGCCTGCTGCTCCGAGGAAAGAGCCTCTTTGGCCGAGTGAAGGTTAGAGGTCAAGATGGCGCACTATTTCTGCAGAGACTTCACAGCATCCAGGCTCTCACCAAGAGCCCGCTGCAGCCGGGCACATTCTAAGGACATTTTCTCCAGTGCTTCTTTGTAGACCTACAGTTCTTGAGATGTCTTTCCAGTAGCGGCCTTGGCAGCATCCCGCTCCATCTCCAGGGTCTTCGCCTTAGCCTCCGACTCGTCTAGAGCCTTCTTAACGGCCACGGCCTCGTCCAAGGCTTTCTTCTTGGCCGCCACTTCCGCCTGAGATGCCTTAAGCTGTCGAATTTCTTATTCAGCCAAGGCATGTTTTCCTTTCAAGTGAAGCAACGCCTGATGCAGCCCGATGGATTTACATAAGAACCTCTGGGCATCATGTACCACGACCTCATTCACCGGTGATAGTGGCTGGCCGTCCATAAATTGACGGGGGAGGGGGTAAAAAAGCGACGTCAAGTTCCTTGGTCACCCCCTTCTCCTAGACGAAACCTCGAGGAAGCAGTGAAGAAATGTCGGTCGTTTGGTGAGGAGGAGGTGGAAGCACCGAGGCCGATGGAGCAGAAGGAGCAGCCACAGACTCAGACACCGTAGCCTCTTTCCCTTTCGAGGCAAGAGTGACTACTCCTTAGGAAGACTCGGCGGGGACAGAGGGAGTAGAGCCTTGGCTGTCAGAGGCCTTAGCTTTCTTGGCCCTTGATGAGGTAGTGGCGGCCTTATTTGCATCTGCATCGGCATCGGCAGTAGTAGTCCGTTTTCGAGTCGCCCTACTCGATGAAGACACGGTTGGGTTCACCCGAGACAAGTAGCTGGGGAGTGTCTTCATGTCTTGAGTTGTAAAGGCAAATGAAAGGAGTTAGAAGACAAATCATTATGTCTGGCGAAAATATAAAGCGAAGCAAGATAATAGATATATAAGCAGAAAACGAAACAACCTTACAATTTGAGGGTATCGGCCTCGAATCGGCCTCGGTTATGAAGAAGGCCGCGCTCTGGACACCGTACTCCTTTACATAGGCCGACAACCGGGGGATAGAAGGGATAGTCTCTGGTAGAAGGTCGTCAAGAGCTACTTGGTAAGACTCGGGGGCTATTTTGTGATGACCTTCCTTCCAGTAGAGAGGAAATCTCCACTCCACGTCCGCGGCCTCAACCCCTGTCAAAACTAGGGTTGTTGACCAGGCTTAGCGGCGACCTTGAAGAAGGCATTTTTGAACCGTTTGAAGGAGTCCGAAAAGGCGACTATAAGCTTCCTGTCCGGATCGCTGCGGAGTGACGTCAATCCTTTCAACTTCTCACTCTCTTTTGGTGAGCCAGGAGTGAAGGGGCAAAAATAATAGAAAAAAAGATTGGCTGTACAAGGTATGGGAACGGGGAAGGAGTCGCATAGGCGTTCAAACGCCACTAGATAAGCCCACCCATTAGGGTGAAGCTGTGAAGGTGCAAGGCTCAGGTGCATTAGGGCCGAAATCTGGAATTCGGTGAACGGGAAGCGAACACTGACTTGGGTTAAGTAGTCCTGGTAAAAGAAAAAGAAGTTAGTGCGACCTATCTCTCGCTTAAAGCAAATGGGCTCGTCAGCCTCCAGATGACAAATGACGCACCCTTCCAAGTCTAGAACCTTCAATCGGGCAATGTCGGCATTCGACATCAGAGAACTATTTTTCAAGACCTCGTGTGTCACCCAGGCATACTTCCGGCATAAAGCCTCAGGAGGGCTAGAAGAGTCCGACTCCTCGATTTCGGACCGTTGACTTGATGACAAAGATTTTGGGGCCATTTACCTATAAGCAAAGTAAAAATACTAGGATTAGCAAGTGTGGGAATACCTGGCATAAGCCTATTGGCAGGCGAAAAAGAAGGCAGACTCGGGCGAAGAATGGCGCTAGAAGAGGAGCCCGAGGGTTGCCGATGCTGGCAAGAACCGAGTATAGAAGAAGCTCTGGAATCTCCGCTATGTGCGATGTGGAAGGAACTCTCAGCAAGGCAATCCTAGCAGGGGCCGAGGTACCCTTTTGGATGGGAATCCGAGCCCATAGGTAAAGGAGCAACAAGGCGGAGGACCCGGCACCAATCCCAGCACTGGCCCTGGCTTGGACAGGTAGTGCGAGAGGGATAGCACGTGCCGCAGAATGAACAGGAGTAGAGAGTGGAATTCTAGCAGCAGCAGGTCGAGGTCCGGCTTGTCTTTGTTGACCGGCTCCACCCCAGAGTGCGGCAGCCGACCTATCCTCTTTCGACAGTTCAGTGCCAAAAATCCAGTATGAAGCTCTTGGGAAGCGGGCACAAAAAACTTCCTCTTCCGCAGGTGTTAATATTGGGTTTGAGTGGGGGAAGTTATTGCCTCTATCCATTGAAAGGGAACTAAGAACTTAGGTACTAAAGGGCTTATGAAGAAGGAGAAACAGTTACAAGGGTGAACACAAGATATGTGAAGGTTAACGGGAGGGTAGACAAACCCAGAAAGTGAACTATAAGCCTACCCAGCAGACTCAGAAGAAGGAAGAACGAGTATATAAACGATAAAAATTCAAAGTTACACCGTAAAGAAGCAAAGGAGAACAAGTGGAGTACCTGTGAGGAAAAAGATGAAGGAAGCTCGAACTGCTGATGGGTAAAGCGGCGAAAGTTTGACAGTGGCAGAAGGAGATGGCACTGGGAAACCAGAGAGAAAGTATAGCACTACAATGATAGTGGAGGGAAGTGAGAAATCAAATGCAACAAATGTACTTTTCAATGAAACAAAAGCATTCAAACGTCGGGGGCAAAAAGGTCTTTGCACCTAGACAAGAGAGTTCATGTACTGCGCGAAGTGGGGGCATTAAATGCCCACGAAAATCAGGGCATGGATAGGCGTGACGGTTACAGACTCTCCCCAATTAAGGCGAGCCAAGTGTAAAGTAGCAATGATGGCGAATACGGAGGGAATATCGAGCGACTGACCGACGACCAGGGAGCTAGGTCCACAAATCCGAGGTCATTCTTAAACACCTCGAACCAGCGCGATTTAAGACTCCACCCCGGACGGTTAAGGCATAAGCAAGGCACGACGCCTTGGAACGACGTCAAAGGTAAAATTCTTTAGTGACCAGAGAAACAAGACCCGGACCCAAGGTTACCCTCGCAACCACGGCGCCTGTAAGCCAGCTCGGTTGAAGCAGAGGCCTTGGACCACGGCAGAGGCTGGGGGCAAGGTGCACCTCGGCAGCTCAGAAGCCTGAACTACCGAATTGGGGGGCAACTGTTACGGATAGGCCCAAGACCCATATTCGGGATGTGGCCCAACGTAGGACATATCACCAGATCCTATCTATCGACATTATAGGAGAATCCGGATTATATCAACATGATATAATCCCCACGATACTCGCCCCGAATATCTTGCGTGGCCGAGATGTTCGCCACGGACGCCTCTATAAATACAGGGGTCCATTAATCAGGTGCACACATTCTAATTCTCCACCTTTACTTTCTGCAACACAAAGCACACACACCACCCCTTTGGCTTACGCCAACCCGTGTTGCGAACTACGTGGACTTTGATCCCTTCATTGGGTACGTAGGCTCTAGGCTTGACACCAAGTGATAATTGAATATTTCATACACTACTTTTTGTCTCTTGATTAATAATTTAGGACTCTTTAGCTAATAAATAATGGCTTTTATATCTATTTGCGCTTTAGGCCTTTGATCATATTTTAGCCATGTTTAATAGTAAAATTCCAGTTTTACATTGCTTCGCTATTTTTACCATAACTCTTGAACCAGACATCGAATTTGCCTCATTTTTGTCTCACATTTCAGATGATTCAGAGAGCTACAATTGTTATGAAGACATGAAGAGAAAATTCAGACAAGAGGGCGGTTGATTTTGGAGCCGAAATCATATGCTTATTTCTGGATTTTTATTTGTAATTAAAGCCCATTTTTGGGCCTGAATTGTGGATTGGAGCCCCATTTTCGTTTTGCCATTTAGGGTTAAGTGTGGCAGCAGTAGAAAACACCTATTCATTCATGTTTTGTTAAACTTGTGGATCAAAATAGAAGCTTTTATTTTCTCTCAACTGTTCTTCATATGTTCTTTGTGTTCTTCATCTATTCTTCGTTTTTCCTAGTTATGTTTGGCTAAATCTCTGTGCTTAGCCCACGGATTAAGGATTCTACTGTCCAGAGGATTCGCGCTTAATCGGTAACCGTCTAACTCATTTCTGTATTCTTTGATCGGATTCGATTTTTGGATTTGGATTGGGTTTTTGATGAAAAACCCAAATCGATATTTCCCAAGGACGTAGTTCAAACTAGGTTAAAGTATTATTGTGCGATCGTACAGTGATACGCCACTGATTCGAACAGATTCTGAACGATTGTTCAGTTGAGGGAAATTCTGGATAAATGCAGAGATCTCGGTTTATCTAGAGTCGATCACGAGTTTGGTTGTGAATCTGTTTCGTCCGAGGAAGGAAAGTGAAACCGTAATTCTGGGTTAATCTCTGTTAACTGTTTAACCTCTGTTTGATTCATTCTGTTTTTGCTTGTTTCGTTTTGTCTCTGTTTGGTTTCGTTTTTATTTTGTTCACATCAAAACCACCTATTTTACTGTTCTGTTTCACTGTTATCAATCAAACCCACTGCGAATTCATCGGGGAAACAACCTAGGTTCCCTATTTATGCAAAAATCTTATTTGAACTTGGTTATTTTGGGAGATACGGCAAATCTCTGTCAAAATATGGCACCGCTGCCGGGGAATTTGCATCGGTTTGATTAGTAACAATAGTGTAAATAGCTTTGTTTTGGTAGTTTAGGTGGTTCGGGTGGCTGGACAGAAATTTTTCTGACCCAGATCACTCAACCCAGGTCTTATTCACAAGGAATTGGGCATTCTAAGCAAGAATCACTTCCCTTTTAGGGAAGTGAGGTCTCACCTATTTTGCCCAAATTCCATTGTTTAGACCCTGTGTTTTACTGTTTTTTGGTCTCAGCAGGATATATCGGCTATTTTAGCAATTGTTTGACTTACTTCGATTGGGCTGATTTTTGGTGAGTTGAAGGAAAACGGTATTTAGCATAGGACATAGTGCTATAGCACTATGGTCTTGAGATATAAGCCAAATTCCATCGTTTAGATTACTTTTTCAATTTTTTAAGCTTTTTTATTCCATTTTTGGGTTCCCCAATGGTCTAGGAATTGCCCTGTCCAAGTCCCATAAATTTTAAAAATCATTTGATAGTGTTTCCGGACTTGTTTTGGTCAATTTCTACCATAGGTCCTTGTTTTCTTTGTGTTTGCTTCTGTGTGTCTTAGTGTTTTTTTCTACTTTTTACCACTTTTAGTGTGACATTTTCGTAATTTTGAGTTTCCAGTGGCATTTTCAGAATTTTTGATTTTCTGCAAAATTCTGCCTTGTGATTATGCTGCATGAGTACTAGGAGCACTGTCAATCCAGAAGACTTGTTGCCATTTGATCCTGAAATAGAAAGAATAATTCTTGCTGCTAGACGAGTTGTTAGGCTAAGTCGTGGGATTAATACTGAATTGGACATTGAACTTGAACATTCTGATTGTGTCCACTCTATTGATCTTTCTGATTGTGTTTCTGATAGTACTTCTGATAGTCTTGTTGTTTTCACTGATTCTAGGCAGAACAAGCAGATCATCCTACCTTGAGAGAATTAGCTACCCCTAATGTGGGTAATCAAAATTTATGTATTCAATATCCTGAACTTGTTGCTAACTTTGAATTGAAATCTGGTCTTATCCATTTGTTGCCCAAGTTTCATGGTCTTGCAGGTGAATGTCCTCACAGGCATCTAAAGGTGTTCCATGTGGTATGCAGCACGATGAAACCTCAAGCAATTGATGAAGACCACATTAAGCTGAGAGATTTTCCATTTTCCCTAGATGGTGTCGCTAAGGATTGGCTATACAATTTGCAACCAACATCTATTGGTAGTTGGGATGATATGCATAAGTTATTCTTAGTGAGGTTCTTTCCTTCCTCAAAGGCCATTGCTATTCAGAAGGAGATCACTAGTGTCAAACAAATCAATGGGGAGACCATGTATGAGTATTGGGAGAGGTTCAAGCGATTATGTGCTAGCTGTCCACACCACTAGATTTCAGACCAGCTTCTAATTACATATTTCTATTCTGGTTTGTTACCGTTGGATAAAAGTTTTGTGGATGCATCTAGTGGTGGGGCCTTAGATAGAAAGACACCTGAAGAGGCCCGAGAGTTGATATCTACTATGGCTGCTAATTCTCAGCAATTTGGCACCAGGGCTAATAGTACTCTTGTTTACCATATTCAAACACCTTCAGCCCAGTACGATTCTCAAATATTAGAGACTAAACTTGATGATCTGACCTCCCTTGTGAGGCAGTTGGCAGTAACACAGACAGTACAGTCTTCTCCTCCTCAGATTGGGTACTCCTGTGGGTTTTGTTCTGACCCTTATCATCCTACTGATTCTTGCCCTACTTTGCACGATCCTACTTATCAAGACCAGTCAGTAGCTTCAGTGGGTGTTTTTCCAGGAAAGCCACAATACCAGCAGAATAATGCCTTCTCCAATACTTACAATCCTGGTTGGAGAAATCACCCCAATTTCCGTTAGAACCAAAGTCAGAACTAGGTTAACCAATATCAGCAGCAGAATTCTGGGAATTACCAGCAGAGGTAGTACAGACCACAAAATTTCCAACAACAATCTGCACCTCCTTTGCCTGCACCACTTCCTCTACCAGCCATATGTGCACCTCCACAGGAGGCACAACAGCAGGCCAGAAGTAGTAGTGGTGGTTCCTCACTTGAAGATATGATGAAGCAATTTGTCACAGCCAATATACAGTTTCAACAGAAAACTGACACTTCCATTCAGAGTTTGCAAACGCAGATTGGACAATTGGCAACATCACTGAATCAGCTTCAACCTCAAGGATCCAACACTCTTCCTTCACAGATCATTCCCAATCCTAAGGGGAATGTGAGTGCTATCTCCCTACGGTCTGACAAACAATTGGAGGAACCTACACTAGCTGCGGATGTGACTTCCACATCAGAAAAAGAGTCAGAAAATGTGAAGATTGACTCTAAAAATAAAAAGGTAGTGCAGCAAGGTGAAGAGGAAGACATCCTCATTCCTCTTCCTTTCCCTCAAAGAGCGGTTCAGTCCAAGAAGTTGGCAGAAAAAGCACAAGATAAGGATATACTTGAGACATTCAGAAGAGTAGAAATCAACATTCCTCTCTTAGATGCAGTCGAACAAATTCCTAAATATGCCAAGTTTCTGAAGGAGTTGTGCACCAACAAGAGGCGACTGAAGGGGAGTGAACGAGTGAGCTTGAACCAGAATGTATCAGCACTCATCCAACCTACAATGCCTCGCAAGTGCAAGGATCTAGGGATGTTTTCTATCCCTTGCTGTTTTGGTAGCTATAGATTTGATGATTGCATGTTAGATTTAGGTGCTTCTGTTAATGTCATGCCTGCATCTATTTATAAATCTCTTGGTCTTGGTCCTATACGTCCTACTGGTGTTGTTGTTCAGCTAGCTAATAGGAGTAGTGTTCATCCTTCTAGTGTAGTTGAAGATGTATTAGTCAAAGTTAATGAATTGATATTCCTTGCTGACTTTTACATCTTAGATATGGAGGATGAGTCTCCTAGTAGTAGGTCACCAATCATTCTAGGGAGGCCTTTCATGAAAATAGCCAGGACTAAGATAGATGTGCATTCTGGTACTCTTTCCATAGAGTTTGGTGATATATCTGTGAATTTCAATATCTTTGATGCCATGAAACATCCTAGGGAAGATCATTCTGTTTTCTCCATTGATGTGATTGATGATGCTGTGGATGATATTGTTGCTAGTTGGTGTGCTGATTATCCTGATTTTGCATCTGAGAGTGATTCACCCATTTGTGCATGTGCTGATAATGAATGGTGCTCTGTTTGCACTGATTTGCTTAATGCTGCATTGCTTGGTGAATCTGACTTGCTTGATGATTCTGACTTGCTTGGAGATTCTACATTACATGTGGATTCTGATATTGATTCTGAGTTTGAGCTTCATCCTGATCCTAATGTCCATCTTGATTCTGATTTTGATGAGCTTAACTCTGATTTTGATGAGCTTGATTCTGATGTTAACATTGAGCTGTATAGACACAGTTCTTCTGTTTCTTTGAATGTGGTTTCAGGCATTTCCAGTGTCATGACATCAGAGTTGTTGCAACAACCACCCAAGCTTCTTCCCTCCACTGAGCAACCACCCAAGCTTGAGTTAAAATCCCTTCCAGATCACCTGAAGTATGCATTTCTGGAGGTGGATGAACAGTTGCCAGTTATTGTGGTCAACAATCTTCTTCCTGACCAAGAAGAGAAGCTGCTAAGCTTATTGAGGGCCAACAAGAAAGCCATTGGGTGGACATTAGCTGACATTGTTGGCATTAGCCCTTCCATGTGTATGCATCGAATTCTGTTGGAAGAAGACTCTAAGCCGGTGAGGCAGCCCCAGAGACGCCTTAATCCTCTTATCCTTGATGTGGTGAAGAAGGAGATCACTAAGCTTCTGCAAGCTGGTATCATTTATCCCATTTCCGATAGCCAGTGGGTTAGCCCGGTCCAGGTGGTTCCTAAGAAGTCCAGAGTCACTTTGGTAGCCAATCAGAAGAATGAGCTCATTCCTACTCGAGTTCAAAATAGTTGGAGAGTTTGCATCGACTATAGGAGACTCAAGCAAGCCACTCGCAAGGATCATTACCCTCTACCTTTCATTGATCAGATGTTAGAGCGATTGGCTGGCAAGTCTCATTACTGCTTCCTAGATGGCTACTCCGGATACTTCTAGATCCATATTGCTCCTGAGGATCAGGAGAAGACGACCTTCACATGCCCCTTTGGAACATATGCCTACCGAAGGATGCCTTTTGGCCTATGCAACGCACCTGGCACCTTTCAGCGTTGTATGGTAAGCATTTTCTCTGAGTTTCTAGAGGATTGCATGGAGGTTTTTATGGATGATTTCATTGTATATGGGTTTGATTTTGATGCATGCTTAGCTAATTTGTCTAGAGTTTTGCATAGGTGTATTGAGTCTAATCTTGTGCTGAATTATGAGAAGTGTCACTTTATGGTTGAGTCGGGTATAGTTTTGGGACACATAGTGTTTAGGAATGGGATTGAGGTAGACCCTGCTAAGATAGATGTAATTACTGCTTTGCCTTACCCCGCATCTGTACGGGAAGTTCGTTCTTTTCTTGGTCATGAAGGTTTCTATCAGCGCTTCATTCGAGATTTCAGCAAGATTGCCCGACCCTTGTCCAACCTTCTGCATAAGGACACTAACTTTGTATTTGATGATGAGTGCAAGGCGGCCTTCGAGCACTTGAAGCGTTGCCTGACTACAGCTCCAGTGATCAAACCCCCTAATTGGTGCATTCCCTTTGAGTTGATGTGTGATGCTTCCAACTATGCAGTTGGTGCTATCTTGGCACAACGGGTTGACAGAGCATCTCATGTGATTGCATATGCCTCTAAGACTTTAGATCCTGCCCAGTTTAATTACACCACTACTGAAAAGGAGTTGTTGGCTATTGTATTTGCTTTTGATAAGTTTAGGTCCTACCTGCTAGCAAGTAGGGTAGTGGTTTTCTCTGACCATGCAGCCTTGAAATTTCTTTTGAAAAAGACAGATGCTAAGCCACGACTCATTCGGTGGATGCTGTTGCTCCAAGAGTTCGATGTTGAGATTCGAGACCGAAGTGGAGCACAAATCTGGGTAGCTGACCACTTGAGTCGCATCACCCATTCTTCCTCTCACTCCTCTTCTATTCAGGATGATTTCCCTGATGAGCAGCTTCTACAGCTGCAAGGTAAGCTTCTATGGTATGCTGATCTAGTTAACTACTTGGTAGCTGGTGTTTTGCTTGTAGATTCCACTAAGGCCCAAACCCTTAAATTAAAAAGTGAATCTAAGTATTATGTTTGGGATGACCCTTATCTGTGGAAGTTCTGTAGTGACCAAGTAGTTAGGAGATGTGTGCCTGATCATGAGTTTCACTCTATATTGCATTTTACTCATGCTTCTGCCTGTGGTGGTCACTTTGGACCCCAAAGAACTACTAGGAAAGTGTTATACAGTGGATTATTTTGGTCTTCCTTGTTTCATGATTCCCATATGTTTTGTAAGTCATGTGATAACTGTCAGAGAGCAGGTAGTATTTCCCGTAGGCATGAGATGCCCCAGAACCCTATATTGTTTTGTGAGATCTTTGATGTTTGGGGTATTGATTTTATGGGTCCATTTCCTGCTTCATATGGTTATACTTACATACTGCTAGCTGTTGATTATGTCTCGAAATGGGTTGAGGCGAAATCCACCCGGACTAATGATTCTTCTGTGGTGGTGGATTTTGTTAGGTCTAACATTTTCTGCATGTTTGGTGTTCCTAGAGCCATTATCAGTGACTAGGGATCCCATTTTTGCAACCGAAGCATGGGTGCCTTGTTACGCAAGTATGGAGTGCTCCATAAGGTCTCCACAGCATACCATCCCCAGACCAACGGTCAAGCTAAGGTCTTTAATAGAGAAATTAAGCAAATCCTTCAGAAGACTGTTAACTCTACCCGGAAAGATTGGAGTAAGCGACTAGATGATGCTTTGTGGGCATATTGCATCGACTACAAGACTTCGATTGAGATGCCTCCTTATCGGCTTGTCTTTGGGAAGGCATGTCATCTTCCGGTTGAGTTGGAGCATCAAGCCTATTGGGCTATTAAGCAGTGTAACATGGATTTGGCTAAGTCTGGGATGGAGAGGAAGCTATAGTTGCAAGAGTTAGATGAGCTGTGATTGGATGCCTATGAGAGTTCACGGCTGTACAAGGAAAAGACTAAGGCATTCCATAATAAGCATATCTTAAGGAAGGAATTTTCTGTGGGCCAAAAAGTTCTTTTGTTTAACTCCTGTTTGAAGTTTATGGCAGGTAAGTTTCGTTCTAAATGGGATAGCCCTTTTGTGATCACTAACATTTTTCCATTTGGTGTTGTTGAGCTATGTAATCCACCCACAGGACAGACCTTTAAGGTCAATGGGCATCGCCTTAAGCCATTTCATGAGGGATCCCAGCAGCAGCCTGAGGAAGCGGAGATTCTCTTCATTGATGTCACTTACCCTCCATAAACCCTTGGGGAGTATTCTTCTTTCTTCTCCCTCTTTCTCTTTTATTTTTTTTCCTTTTTGCTCTTTTACTTTCTGAAATAAATACAGTCTCTCTTTCTATGATTGCTACATATTATGAACTTGGACATGTTGGTTTTAATGGATCATTCTGTCTGGTCTGAAATTCCTGACTCTTCAATTACATGTCTTGGTAGTTGATTTGATGTTGTTGATTGCCTAAGTTGGTATTGACCTTGTGAGGTTTTGGGCCTGCATGAATGGAATTCATCTTTTGCCATTCTTTCTTTCATGTGTGCATCTGCTCATGATTTGCGTTCTCTAGAACTTGCTCCTTTTCTTTTTCAACTACATTTTTCACTTACGCGCATAAGTATGATGAAAGCTTGTTTTCTTTCTTTTATTTTCCCCACTTTGGCCAAATAGCCTTTCCCTTGCATTATTATTCCTTTGCTAACCCCTTTGTGCCTTTTTGCCCATTCTTTCCTACGCCACATTACAAGCCTAAGCGTAAAACCATTTTATTCCGCACCTTGCAAATTTATTGAGCATTGGTTTACTTTGGTTGTGTGTTTAAGTGTGGGGGTTGCTCAGGAGTGCAACCGTTTAAGTGGGGGGGGGAGATATTTGATTTTGGTTGGAGATATTTGATTTTGTCATAGTGATTATGTACATAGTACCGTTTCTAAAAAAAAAGTGTGAAAAAAAAGAAAGAAAAGAAAAGAAAACTAAAAACAAAAAGAAGAAAAGAAAACTAAAAACAAAACAAAAACAAAAAAGACATAGAAAGAAAGGAAGTATATGAGTTAAATAAAAGAGTAAATACCCTATTTGGTCCCTGAAAAAAATCACAGACCCCTTTTTGGTCTCTCAGTAAAAAAAACTCATCCCGTAGTCCCTGACTACATTTGGAACACTTCACTGCATGTGTCCTCTTCAACCTGAAAGGACTAACGTGGGTGGTTTTTGGATTTTACAGGGATTACAGGATGAGTTTTTTTTACTGAGGGACCAAAAAGGGTTCCGCAATTTTCTTCAGGGATCAAATAGGGTATTTACTCTAAATAAAAGTTTTCATACATAGAGAATGATTGTGTTAATCAGTGCTCTTTTCAATTTCTTTGGTGCTTAGCCTCTCATTCCATACTTTTACCTACCTTCACCCTAACCCCATTACAACCTTTAATAACAGGCTCTCTTGATTTGTGCATGCATGTGTTATGAGTAGTGGAGACGTAGAAATTGAGCAAGCTTATGGTAGAACAAATTTCTTGAGTAGAATTTGAGCGATACACTTATATATACCTTAAACACTTGAGAGATACACTTGAGAGGTTGATTGATTGAGCGCATCATTTGAGAGGCTATCTTTTGTGATTAGCATCATTGATGAGATTACCATGAATTGTGATTTGAGATGAAGGGATTGTGGTCTTGATTGATTGATCTTTTGGAGCTTTATGTCCCTTGTTCAATTTTTGCATTGTTAGCAATTGTTAGAAAAGAAGAGTTTCTCCTTTAGGTCTTTTTCTTTGAATTTTGCTCAGGAGTGCAAAAAGATAAATGTGGGGGAGTTTGATAATTGAATATTTCATACACTACTTTTTGTCTCTTGATTAATAATTTAGGACTTTTTAGCTAATAAATAATGGCTTTTATATCTATTTGGGTTTTGGGCCTTTGATCATAATTTAGCCATTTTTAATAGTAAAATTCCAGTTTTATATTGCTTCGCTATTTTTACCATAACTCTTGAACTAGACATCAGATTTGCCTCATTTTTGTCTCATATTTCAGATGATTCAGAGAGCTACAATTGTTATGAAGACATGAAGAGAAAATTTGGACAAGAGGGTGGTTGATTTTGGAGCCAAAGTCATATGTTTATTTCTGGATTTTTATTTGTAATTATAGCTCATTTTTAGTATTTTCCATTTTGGGCCTGAATTGTGAATTGGAGCCCCATTTTCGTTTTGCCATTTAGGGTTAAGTGTGGCAGCAGCAGAAAACACCTATTCATTCACGTTTTGTTAAACTTGTGGATCAAAATAGAAGCTTTTATTTTCTCTCAACTGTTCTTCATATGTTCTTCGCGTTCTTGGCGTTCTTCATCTATTCTTCGTTTTTCCTAGCTATGTTCGGCTAAATCTCTGTGCTTAGCCCACGGATTAAGGATTCTACTGTCCAGAGGAATTGTGCTTAATCGGTAATCATCTAACTCGTTTCTGTATTCTCTGATCGGATTCGATTTTTGGATTTGGATTGGGTTTTTGATTAAAAACCCAGATTGATATTTCCCAAAGACGTAGTTCGAACTAGGTTAAAGTATTATTGTGCGATCGTACAGTGATACGCCATTGATTCGAACAGATTCTGAACGATTGTTCAGTTGAGTGAAATTCTGGATAAATGTAGAGATCTCGGTTTATTTAGAGTCGATCACGAGTTTGGTTATGAATCTGTTTCGTCCGAGGAAGGAAAGTGAATCCGTAATCCTAGGTTAATCTCTGTTAACTGTTTAACCTCTGTTTGATTCGTTTCTGCTTGTTTCGTTTTGTCTCTGTTTGGTTTCATTTTTATTCTGTTCACATCAAAAACCCCTATTTTTTTTTGTTCTGTTTCACTGTTATCAATCGAACTAGCTGCGAATTCATCGGGGAAACGACCCAGGTTCCCTATTTCTGCAAAAATCTTATTTGAACTTGGTTATTTTAGGAGATACGGCAAATCTCTGTCAAGTCAAGTCCAATCAGTCCTGTTCCCAGAATAGAACACTAAGCATTCCTAGACTATAATTATGTATTATATTATTATTAAGAACTAAGAATAAAAGAGATGGTTTGGGATGAAAGGGAAGTAGATGTATTAATATAAGCTCTTGCTTTTGAATAGAAACTCTGCACTCCCACCCAAATGGATTTTGAAAAGAATCCGTGACTCTTGTACTATCACGTGAGGAAGGCAATGTGAGTCCTCTTTCTTTATCAGCCATTTATCCTTGATGAGCGAAGACCAAAATAGCAGTAGCAGCAAGCCAACAACAGCAATATCGCGAACCTTAATCAGGATCCAAGGCTGGTTTACCTGAATTTGGGTGCAACGTCGTCTTCAACACAAATGGGTTCAAGAAAGGAGGGCGATGAGTTGCCTGGATATATCAATTTTTCCCCCTTTTATGATTTCAGGAGTGTGAGAAAGTTTTTCTGTAATTTTTCTACTTCTAGGTCAATTTTTTGAGTTGCCTATAGAGATCAACCAAAGGTATGGATGTAATTTAGTCCAATTTTTAAATTCCTAATTGTGTCACATAACTTAATTTATAATTTGTTAAGTTCATTGACCCAAATTAAAATTTGATTAATTCAACCATCTTTTTATAGGATTTTCCCAATAAAAATTAAACTCATTTCATTTTTTTAAGGATATAATAGATTTTTTAAATTTTATTAACATTAAATGAATTTTTTAGTTTTATTTAAATCATATAATTATATTTTTAATTAAAACTTTTGTTTATTTTAGCAAATTATAATTTTTACAAAATTGAAGAATGAGTAATTTTTGTCCATAGATATGTATACAAGTAGTTTTGAATAATAATAATTGAGAAATTATTTAATTTAATAAAATTTAGAATTTTGTGCTGAGCGCTCTTAGAGTAATAGTTTGTTGTGTTGGATGCACCTTAGATAACGGACGTTAACTTCTTGCTAGTGGCTTGTGCTGGACGCTTCTATTAAAAGTTTGTTGCGTTGGATGATCCACCTAATAGTTAATTGTGTTGGATGCTCTTAAATTAATAGTTATTGTGTTCTTATTAACAAACTTTTCAAAATGGGACCGTTCGTCAATCTTCCCAATTTTACTGGTGATGTCATTTTTTTCCCAATTCTTGCTACGTGGCGTTCCCCAAAAATATAAGGAAAAATTCTAAATAAATACCACTTGAATTTGCAAAACCCCCAGAAGTCTATCAAATTTACAAAAAGACTGAGAGGTGACAAGGACTTTTGGGGGATATGCAAATTTGCATGAAATGACTATTTTGCCCTTAGTTATAAATAATTAAAAAAAAACCCCCACCCCCCTCGACGGTGGGCCCCACCGCCGGCTGCCGGCCAGTGACCGGCGGTGGTTGCTGTCCACCGACGGAGGAGGTGGCCGCTGGACGGCCGCCGGTGGTGGTCGCCGGCTAGCGGTGGTCGCCGGCCGGCCACCGGCTGTAGGCCCATCGTGGGGTGGGGGTGTTTTTTTTATTTTTTTAAAATTATTTATAACTAAGAGCAAAATGGTCATTTTGCGCGAATTTGCATATCCCCCAAAGGTCCTTGTTACCTCTCAGTTTTTTTGCAAATTCGACGGACTTCTGGGGATTTTACAAATTCAAGTGGTATTTATTTAGAATTTTCCCTAAGCAAAGGAAAAAATAGAAAATAAAAATACCTGACCGCTGAGGGCAAAGGCGCGGGCAAGCGGCCAGTTCTGTGCCGAAACATTGGCCTTCTCAGACCTTAAGCACTTTCTGGACAAGCCCAGAGGAAGAGAGAGTTACTTTGTGACAGTGGGTTCGAAAGAGAGGAAGACAGAGGGAAACAACTTGACTTCACTGCTTGCGAAATAGCTTTGTCATTAAAGAGAACTCGTTTTCAAGAGAGTGAGAAGCAAGAGTAGTGAGAGGAAGGTTTAACAAAGATGAGTATATGGAACTACGTGGTTACAGCTCACAAGCCCACAGCCGTCTTTCACTCATGCGTCGGCAATTTTACCAGTCCCCAAGACCTCAATCTCATTATTGCGTAAAGCCCATTTCTACCCATTGTTCATTATGTCTGCTAGGGCTCTCAATTTCATTTTCATTTTCGTATTATTTTTCCCTTTTGGATTCTGTTGTCTGCACATTTTCGTGAATTTTCAATCTTATGCATCGTTTTGAACCACTGTTACAGTGAAACGTAGGTTTTCTCTATGTTTATTGTTTGCGTTTGGAATCTTGCGAGCAGCTGGTGCCAAGTATGCGATTTTTGTTTGTAAGACTTGTTAGTGTGTGTTTTCTATTTATTCAATGTTTAGTTTTGCAAGTTTATCTAGAGTAAATGGATATAATTCATGTAGGGGTGTTAATATTTTAATATAATGTTGCCCTTTGATCCTGTTTGAGTTTGTGATGAGCATTGTCCCTTCGACTCCAACCCTCTCCCTGAATAGTGTGAAGATGAAAAAACAGACTGGATTTCCTCGCTTCCTTTTTATTGACAGTTTACGGCTTTACGCACAGCCCCTTTATTTCTTGGAACTCATGATTTGTAAATTTATTAAAATAAAATAAGACTGATGTGGCTTTGATATACATCTGGTGATACATAGATACATATCCAAGTTAAATGATTTAGAGTGTTGGCAGACTTTAACTGAAAATTCTGTCATGAAATTGTATCTGGTTGTTCTCATCTAATTTTCTGTTTAATATTCTACCAGGAAATGCACGCGGATTGAGATTCATTTGCTTACTCCTCAGGGCTTGCAGGTATATTTTGGATATTCTTTTTCCCAGTTTTATTCTCTTCGAGTTGGATGGAATTCCCAATTCAGGGGAGCTTTTATATAGTTTATCACGAAAAAGGATGTTTTAAATTTACAGAAGTCAAATGATATTATTGGTTTTGACTTTTCAATTGTCATGGACTGTAGGAATCAAACTTTTCTTCAATAATCGAATATGGAATACTCATATCTGGTTCTCATTTTTAAGATTTGTGAAAAGACTAAAGCACTTTAATATTTCGTGGTGCATATGATTCTAGTTTAATGTGTGGAGGTGTTAATGTGCATTCATATTTCTAGTAAAATTTGATATGTATGGAGGTGTTAATTTATCACTAAAAATAATTGCATTAGCACTTGTGTCATGTTTCAACTTTCTGATTGTAATTTCTTCTTTCATCAATAAATGGAATGAAATGAACCTGTGTGCTTCTTGAACAAGAGATTAAAGGATTTCTTTTCTGTTTTTTAATATGTTGGGAGGATTTGAACCTTTGACCTCTATCCACACTGCACCTCAACTTCACCCCCTGAGCTAGTCTCAGGTGGCTTTAAGGCCTACTTGATCATTCATGTTATCATGTGTTATGTAGATTGCGAATATAATTAGGTTAGATAATTTGGGGATTAGGTTAGGTTAGATTGGGGATTCAATTGGCACAATTAATCCTATGAGGCCAGTGATGTGGCACTACACTAATTCTATGAGGCCATAGGGGTAGTTAGGTAATTAGCTAATATAGAGTTAGTAATATCAGTTAGTAGCTTCAGGGAAACTTAGCGTATAACTGAATAAGTAAATAAGTGACTAAGGCTAGGCCTATATAATGGAGAGCCTATGCCTATTGTATGTTGTTGATTGTGTGTGATGGAATGAGCATGTGCAGCAGCACCTGTTTTAATCTCTCTCCCTCTTGTTCTCTTTCCAATCCCTCTCACTTCTGTTCTGTCTTCTACTATTCTAAATTCTACAACTATTGCATTATCATGCTATGAGAACAGTGGATTTAAAGCACACATAATGAATTTGAAAAGAACAAATGACACTGATCCTTCTAAATGACTTGGTAAAGGTTATGATATGCAATGACATGCACACATGTGGGGGTGTGCGTGCACACTCATAATCTTGCCCTTTTCATAGAAGAGAATTGATTTTGGCTTGTCCGATGTCTTTGTTGTCCATTTTATTAAGTCATTCTTAATTGTTATGTTAAGAAAAAATAAATATAACCACATTCCCCTTGGGTCTTGTCTTTAAAAAGGTCAATACATGTACATTTTTTTAATCCTTTTTATTGGTTTTATTTTGAATACTATTTGTGGAACCTTTTTAATCCCTGTTCTTGGATATTTTTCCTTTTCTTGGATGAATATGTTATGGCATGATATAAATGTATGTTTTATATTTGCAGCCTATGTTGGATGTTCCAATCTATGGAAGAATTGCAACGGTTGAACTTTTCCGCCCTCATGTGAGAGCCAAATCATCTTATTACTTGATTTTCTATCTTCATATATATATATTTTTTAAATTGTCAAATTTTTTTAACTTCTCTGTACCTGGTCTTTGGCAGGGTGAAGCACAAGATTTTCTTTTTATTGCAACTGAGAGATACAAATTCTGTGTTCTCCAATGGGATCCTGAGACATCTGAGCTCATCACTAGGTAATGCATTAGAAAATAACAATTCTTTCTTTCAGAGTGAATTATTTAAGGTTGTAAAAGTAACTTCTTCAATCTTAGCTGTGATTGATATAGAAGGTTCGTTAAGAAGAATGTCTATTAATTTTTCATATATGCCAAAGTTTCACCGATTGTTACTGTCCTGGGGCAGAGTTAAGTATTAAATTTGGGATTCTACTGATTATTTACTAATTTTGGAATAAAGATTACCATGTAGAAGCGTAACAATTTTGGGAAAATTTGTCATGGGGCAGAGCTAAGTTATCAATTTGGGATTCCACTGATTATTCACTAATTTTGGAATAAAAATTACCATGTAGAAGCGTAACAATTTTGGAAAAAGAGGATAATAAGCTGTACTCCTTAGATCAATTTCAAAGAAGGTTCAGATTCAGGCATAAGTATGATTAGAAATTCTAATTTCTTTGAATATCCATTATGGTGTCTTAAAGTAAATGATGCATTGAACGTCAGAGAGAGGCCAAAATAATGATAATTTCCTATGCATTGGAAGAGCTTTTGAAATTTCAACTGGTTCAGCAAGTGGAACCTTTTGTCTTGTCCGAAGAATGGGCGGGATAAGTGAGAGATATTGTTCCCTATAATTTTAGCTTTTGTGTTGAAATGATTCTGCCCTATATTAACCATAATTAACCTATATTAACCATAATTATGTGCTGGTTTTGTGTCTTAAATCCTTATCTGGTCCTTTGTAAATCTCATGCAGTAATCAGAAAAAGAACATGATTCTGCAATTCTATTTATTTTCTTACATCTTTCTCACCTTCAGTGTGGAATCATATTCAGTTTAAACTTTTAATAAATTGTAATTTTAGGACTGTGAAGACATATCTTGTTTCTTACCTGCTAACTTAATTTGTGAATGTCATCAGGGCTATGGGCGATGTTTCAGATCGTATAGGACGTCCTTCTGACAATGGTCAGGTGTGTATATACACTTTTATCTACTTATTTGTGCTGGGGTTATTTATTGTTTATGTGCAGTTCTATGTCTAAAAGATGCTTGAACAGTTTTATTGAAGTCTGAATGGTGAAAGTTTTGCGAATTGCAATTAACTTTTGTTCTGATTCTCCTCCTGCAGATTGGCATTATAGATCCTGATTGCAGACTGATTGGACTTCATTTGTATGATGGATTGTTTAAAGTATGTCACATTTACATTGACCATTACATAAAAGTACTAGTGTAATATTGTGTCCCATGAATGTTTGTATTCGTTGTCATTTTTACTGAAGTATTGTAATGATTCGTTGTTGATTGTCCTACCAGGTTATCCCTTTTGACAGTAGAGGACAGCTCAAGGAAGCATTCAATATTCGGTAAAATATTTTGGATATCAAAATTTATGACTGACCTTTATTATTTATTAGAGTCTAGACCTAATCATGGGTCAAAAATTCTTGGCCTCAAATCACTTATTTCATTTCATTCTGTTCCATTCTATTATGCGGATCAAATGGCCTCTAAATTTCTTTATAGCCTTTCATTTCCTCCCTAGTTCCTTAACTTGGATCACTTCCTTTCTGGAACACCTGTCACTGGCTATATAGCCCTGGCCTAAGAGGCTTGATGACCGACACTGAAGCTGCAGCTTGCAAAAGCTTAATTGCCCATTCATAGTTTCAAGTATTTCATCTCATTTGATAGGTGGGCATGTATGAATCATGTTCTTATGGTGATGGGGAATCACATTTTAATGTGGGATCAGGGATTTTATTCCCCATGTATTGAAGCATTCATTCCTCTGTCTAACTAGTCAACTAGAGATATGCTCATCCGGCATGTGTGTGTGTGTGTTCCCCCCCCCCCCCCCCCTCCAAGATGGGCTATCTTTATTGGGAGTCATTTTTTTAAAAAGTGTAAAATGGTTGCATTTCAAATTCTTCCCTCTTTTGGGTGACCATGTATCAAGGGGACTTTATTCTACTTGGTTCCTCTATGTCTATAAATGTTCTCTGTTTGTACATTATTTAGAATAATAGTAGACATGCTTTGTATATGGCTCCAATTTTGGGGACTGTTCCATAGCCTTTGCTTGAGATTCTTCTTGAACCCCATATTAAGATGTCACGTGATTTGAGATTGTCATGAAATTGTAGGCATGGATTTTTTATGATTCTTCAAAATGTTAAGAGTTGAATTCAAAGCAGTCAACTCAAGCTGGACATTGTGGAGAGTTAGATGGAAATTTTTTGAAAAAGAATACTTGAAGCTTAATCATGCTGTATTTTATTTTTTCCTCTTTAATGTCTCAAGTTTACGTTTATTTTCAGCCTTGAGGAGCTACAGGTTTTGGATATCAAATTTCTGTACGGCTGTCCAAAACCTACGATTGTGGTTCTTTATCAGGTTTGGACTCAACTATTTTGGGCATATAATTCCTTTTTGATCTTTGTTCAACTGTTTTTGTTGTTCTTTACTTTTACCTTATTTTGGTTTTTGTCGGGGAAATCAAAAGTCTAGCTATTGTGTTCTAAGTGATTCACAATTTTGCTACAATGGAGACTTTCTGATGGGATACTGAATACTGATTATGGTACTGATGTGGGTAAGCTAATGGGTAGGTTAAATGAGAATGAGAATGTAAAGAGATAATAAAGTTGAGAAGAATAATGATGATAGTAAGCTATAAAATTACTCTATCTAAAGAGGAAGCAAGTATCTTGTTAGCTCTTTAAGAACAGCCTCTATTTCATAGAATAAGCAAGTATCTCACAAATTCTATAAGAACGGCCCAAATCATTAATAGAAAGATGAGCCAAATCTTTAACTCATCGGACTATTAAATCCCGAGTAGAATTTTTTGTACCAATTTACTCTTTGAAATATTCCATGCTCTTATTGATGAGGCACTATGTCTATTTATAATAGTTTACAGGGAGAGACTCTTATTCAAAATTCAAATACGAAATCGAAAATATATCCAAATATGAAATTTAGATAACTCCTAGTCCTAGATTCTAGCAAATAAATCTATTTAGTGGGATATTCCACTTATTTCCCAATTTCTAAAGATGATAATAAAAAAGACTCAATTTAATAAGGGGTTTAAATTTCTCATGTTGCATGAGAAGAATAAGATTCCTACACATATGAAATACTGGGACCCACACACACACACATATATATAATGTCAACTATATATATATGTGGGTCCTACCATTTTATGTGTATGTAACATGAGAAAACACTTCTCTTACAACATGAGAAGTGTTTTTCCCATTTAATAATAATAAAAATAAACAATATCTAAGATTATATTAATAAATGTTTATTCCTAAAATCTCTAACTTTCTGCAACTTCCATTATCTCACGCTAATCTGGTACACTATCACTTTCCTACTTTTGTTCCTGCAAATTATATTCTTATAATATGGTTGTGGTCGTTATATGAATGTTGTTTTGCGTTTGCCCCCTTCACAGTATAGTTTTATTAGAAAGTTGAAATATATTTGTGAGAGGAAAAAGTTTCACATGTATTGCGCCCTCCATTAGTGCTAGACGAGGTCTTCATTACATGGATTTTTTATTATTTTAATAATTGTTGATACTTGTGTGGTTGTTTTAGAAAAAGTTGAAAGAGTGAAGGGATCTGTGACACTTATATTTGTGTTGCTGTATCCACATGCGTACACACATATTTGCTGGGATTTGTTGTCGTATATTCAAGTTTGTTTGATTGGATGTGTGTTTGTATGTATGTATTCTTTTTTCCCTTTTTTAAATAAATCCTACGCTTAATTTTACATAATTTGTGTCAATGTGCTACATTTACTTGTGTTTTATGTTAGGTAGGTTGTAGAGAAACTAAGAATTCAGAGGGTTAAGAGGCAGAAATCAGAGGGAGTGAGAAGAGAACAAGAGGGAGAGAGGTTCAAATCAAGTGCTGTTGCACTTGATCATTCCATCATACCCAATATGAATCAATACATGCCTTTCCTTAGTCTAGCCTCTTGTATATATAGGCAAAGGCTAGACTCCCAAGGCCCAATAGCACTTAGTCACTAATCAGATAGCTATACAACATGCAGAATTACATTCCTATGGCCTTATAGAAATAGTACTATGCCAATGCTACCCTTTACTAGTTATTATAATTCCTAATCAGTCCTAAGGCCTCATAGGATTAATATTGTGCCTCCTAATCAGTCCTAAGTCTATTATTCATGACTAACATATCAATACCCCCGCCCCCCCCAAAAAAAAAAAGAAAAAAAAAAAAGGGTCCCTTGTCCTCAAGGGCAACAATAGGGAAACCAGGAAATTGCCTCTGAAATTGGTATAACAGAACCCAGGATGCTTCTTCTTCCGGAAGTTGCTTCCACTTAACTAGGACTTCAGTGACAATACTTCCTTTCCGACGGCCCAATCTTTTATGCAGAATCAGGTCAGGCTCTTTGCTGTTAGGTATCTTTGGCCAATTTTCTGGTGGATGTCTAATTTTGACCCAAGGGTCTTGACACAATTTCAGCAACGATATGTGGAATGTGTCATGAATTCGAGTCTCCGTCGGCAAATCTAACTTGTAAGCAACTGCTCCCACACGTTGCTTAATACGATAAGGACCAAAAAACTGAGGAGCCAACTTTTCACTACTTCTAGTAGCTGCTGAAATCTGTCGGTAAGGCTGCAATTTCAGAAACACCCATTGAGCTTCTTGAAACTCACGATCAGTTCGGTGAGAATCACCCTTCTGTTTCATCATATTTATGGCACGCGATAGATGATGTTTAGCCATTAACAAGGCTTGTTCCCTAGCCACAAAGGACCTGTCCACGGCTTCAACAATTGCAGATTGAGGAAGATAAGGCACATACAACAGCGGTTGTTGCCCGTAAAGTAACTCATGTGGAGTGGTTCTACTTTCTAGTAGAAGAGTGGTAAGTGGTGTTATACCACCATTCAGCCGTAGGTAACCACGACCAATCTTTGGGAAGCTCCCACGTCATACAACATAAATAAGTCTCCAAACAGTGATTTAATACATTTTTTTGCCAATTGGTTTGGGGATGGTAGGAAGAGGACAACTTTTGATCCACCTTAAGCACTTTGATGAACTCTTGCCAAAAGTTGCTAACAAAGATAGGGTCACGGTCTGAAATAATTTTAGGAGCTCCATGCAACCTATAGATGTGATCCATAAAGTGTTGTGCTAAAGTAGATGCTGAAAATGGGTGAGATAGGCTAATGAAATGCCTATACTTAGACGATCAACAATCACCCAAATAGTGTCTTTGCCGTGAGACTTAGGAAGACCCTCAATAAAGTCCACAGTGATGCTTTCCCAAACCTTGCTACGACAAGGGTTGTAAGAGTCCCGGATAAGCAACCGTCTCGTATTTGCATCTAGCACAAACATCATAGTGCTTAATAAATTCCCTCACTTCATCAAATAAATGCCTCCACCAGAAAATAGTCTTAACTCTTTGATATGTAGCATGTATTCCGGAATGTCCCCCTTGGGAAGAAGCATGAAGCCATTCTAAAATTTTATGTTTCACTGTGGTATCATTCCCTATCACCAAACGGCTTCCTCTTCTTAGTAACTCATCATGCCAAGAGAATTTTCCAGAAGTCCCCTCATTAGCTTTAAGGGTATCAATTAATGACACCAATTCAGCATCAGCTTGCCAACTGTTTTGAATATCCAGCAACAAAGTTTCAGAAACAAGTAGAGAGGGAAATCTGAAATACCTCCATTTTTTGTACTCTAGAAAGAGCATCAGCCATGTTATTATTAATCCCTTCTTATACTGAATTTCGTAGTTGTATCCCATAAGCTTGGACACCCAATACATCTGAAATGCTGTCTTAAGTTTCTGGTCCAGCAAATATTTGAGGCTTTGCTGATCTGTTCTGATTATAAAATGTCGACCTTCAAGGTATTGGTGCCAATGCTCAATAGCATGCACCACAGCTAGTGGTTCCTTTTCATAGATAGACAGAGAATGATGTCTAGGAGCTAAACCCTTGCTGAAAAAGGCCAAAGGTTGCCCATTTTGCATCAGTACAGCTCCAATACCTGTGCTACACGCATCAGTTTCGACCACAAAAGGCTTCGAGAAGTCTGGTAAGGCAAGGACAGGTGCTGTACTCAGAGTTTCTTCTAATTTCTGAAACGTTGCAGCTGCTTCCAGGGACCATTTGAACTGATCCTTCTTTAATAAGTTGGTTAGAGGTTTTGCTAACATGCCATTCCCCTTAATAAAACGCCTATAATAACCAACCAGCCCTAGGAATGAGCGTAGCTATTTGAGTTGATGGTTCAGGCCATTCCACCACTGATTTTATCTTGAGGATCCATAGAGACACCCCCATGCTGAATAATATGGCCTACGTACTCAACTGCAGTGGCTGCAAACGTACACTTACTCTCTTTCACAAAATAATGATGCTGCCTCAATGTTTCTAGGACTGTCCGAAGGTGCTGTATATGCTGAACCATGCTAGAGCTATATATCAAAATATCATTGAAGAAAACAAGCACAAACCTTCTCAAATATAGTCTGAAAATAGCATTCATTGCTCCTTGAAATGTAGCTGGGGCCCAAAAGGCATTACTAGCCACTCATAGTGTCCCGAAATGTGTGCGAAAGGCTGTTTTGTATGAGTCATTAGGGTTCATTCGAAACTGGTGGTACCCCGCCCTAAGATCTAGCTTAGTGAACCATCGTGCTTCTTTCAACTCATCTAGCAACTCCTCAACCAATGGGATTGGGTACTTGTTTTTTATTGTTACCTTGTTAAGTTCTCTATAGTCGATGCACATACGCCAAGTCCCATCTTTCTTCTTTACTAACACGATGGGTCAGGCAAAAGGAGACATACTGTCCTGAATCACCCCGGATTCCAACAAACCTGAAACTTGACGTTCTATTTCATCTTTCTGTATAGAGGGGTAACGGTAAGGGCGTAAATTAACTGGATCAGCCCCTTCTTGCAGAATTACAGCATGATTGTGACCTTTACGTAAGGGGGGTATGGTGTGTGGTTCATAAATACATCCTTAAACTCCTTTATCAAGTTTTGGATGCCACTTGTAGTTTCTCCAGCGCTGTTTTTGAGTGAAAAAGGCTGCAATTCCGCCTCTGCCCGAGTATGCAGCAAGAAGAACTGACCACCATTGGCCATTCGCTGATCCATATGTTGCACCAACTTGCAATTAGAAGGAACGGTGGGTTTCAAGGTGCATAAGGACCCTTGGTACATGAATGTCATGGCTAATTCCTCATAATTCCAAGACGCATGGTGAACTATTTCTTGTAACCAATGCAGCCCCAGAACTATATCATAAGTGTTCATTTCCATGACCCGTAAATCAAATGCTAAGTCCTTACCATTCATCTACCATCTGAAATTCTTCCAAATACCAAAAAGTTTCAACTTTGCGCCACCTGCAACTTCTACTTCCCCTACATAATTTGAGTCCCCTTTCCATCCTAATTTGCAAGCCAAATTGTAATCAAGATACCCGTAAGATGCACCATTATTAATCAAAATCTGAACACGTCGATGCCCCACATAACCCTGAATTCTCATGGATACCACCCCGACGCTACCTTGCATGGCATGGAGTGAAATCTGCAAGCATTCTTCGCTGTCTGCAGGGGAATCAGCAGGAATCTCATGTGATTCAGGATCTGGCAGCAGTCCCATTTCATTCTTTGAGTCACCGCTATCAAGCTCAATCAATTGGAGTTGGAATTTCTGACGTTGTGGACATGTATGGTTACGAGAAAAGGGTTTTCGGCAGTAGAAACAGAGGTTCTTAGCCCTTAACTCATCAAAATCATCACGATTAGAAGATACAACTGACCCTGTAGTAGAGGTCCCTGTTTTGGCGCTGATATAGTCGCTGAACCTGCACTAATGGTGGTTGTCGATTTTCCAAAATTTCCTGCAGACCTATTATGGAAAGATGTGTGGCTGCCTGCATTAGAAAATCTAGTAGAAGCAGATTGATTCTTTGTATTTTGCCAACGATAAGAGTTTCCTGAAGAATCACTATTAGGATGTCTTAATCCTGTTTTTGCACTCGCGAGGTCTTGCTGATTGAAATCATATATCTTTGCTAGACTTTGAGCCGTCATTAATGAGTTCGGCATATGCATTCTAACCTGTCGCGCACATTCGCCTTTCAACCCTTCAATCTATGCTTCGATTGCATGATCTTCACAAAGTTGTAATTTGCAACGTAGTGTGTCGAACTCATCATTATAGTCTTCCAATGAATCTTTTTGATAGAGACATTTGAAATCAGCCATTGGGGATCCAAATGGTGTGCCGCAATGAACCCGTATGGCCTGTTTATATTCAATCCAAGGCACATTCCTGCCCTGTTCTTCCATGTAGGCCAAATGCCAAATATATCCCTTTTCGTCCAAATTCATACTTGCCATTCGGACTTTCCAATTATCTGGTGTCCCATCTATC
This sequence comes from Acacia crassicarpa, assembly GCA_034222035.1. NCBI lineage: Eukaryota > Viridiplantae > Streptophyta > Magnoliopsida > Fabales > Fabaceae > Acacia > Acacia crassicarpa. The sequence goes on from JAWXYG010000011.1 coordinate 38,907,614, forward strand.
TCAAAGAAATGTTCACATTGATCCAACTAGAACTTGATATTTGACCGTTGAAACTTTGGAAAATCAATCTTGGTCAGTCTCGTTGGTGGTGTGTAGTCGTCAGCCCCTACTCTGTCTCTTTGAGGACCCCTGCGGTCCTTGCCATTGTTGTCTTGCATGGCATCATCATTCCTCTGGTGTAATTCTCAGTTGGCTGCCATTGCCGTTAATTGAGCAGTCAAAGTTTGAAGGGCCACCTCTATGGCTTGCAAACGATTCTGTGTAGCTTTAGCGTCAGCCATGGATGCTAGTTGGGAACGGGTATTAACCATAAACTAGCAAAGAACATGCAGACGTTAAGAACAGAGATAAACCGAAGACAATGATGATAGTTATCGTTAATGAATTTGGTCGAGTATTATGAATTTGACAATTCCCGACAACACCCAATCACAAACCAAAAACAAAAAGCATTACCCAACCCGATTCATACAGACGCAAGGCCTTGGGCTCTCGGAACCAGTCGACTCGGTCAAAGAAGAAAAACCCAGACCTGACAGTCAAAATCCGATGAGAAGATGATTTTAGACGATTTCTGACGAGGACGAGTGGTACCTAGAATTAATCGACGTGGCAGATCACTTCCAGGAATTCAACGCGCTGAGGTGAAACAACCCAGAAGTAGTTGACGTGTCTCATCAAGTATCATTTGTCGACAATTCAAGACTAATGAATTTTTCTTGGATATTTGCTGTGTCTTCTTCTGTCAATGATTCACATTGCTACGTGGAGGTCTCCGCTGAGTCAGTATTCGGTGAGTCAAATTGTAGGTCCTGCTAACGTGTGTAATAACCGAACTGGATGGCCCACTTTGGTATGTAGGAATTCTTGACCCTTTCATAACTAATTCCCTGGTTCTTTAATTGTCGACACCTCAACCCAATACGTGGAGTTTAAACGTATTCGACGCTTATACACAGTGAAGTTGCAGTTGATGCAAATGGTGCAGCTACAAACTGATCTTGGACCCCTTTTTTTTTGTTTGCCACTAAACCAAGATTGACACTTTCCCGAATCCAAAACCATGTTCCTGGACTGAACAGTTGACGTGACTAGGCAATCCGAAGGAATGCGTGGCAGAGTTTCGTGGCGTCCGCCAATTGCAGAAGTTGATTTCAGTGTATTTTCGAACTGGGTATGAAATATTTCGCCGGTATGAGACACGTGCACTGTTCTTAGCTTTGTTTCTTGACTGTCTTTGACTTTCTTTTTGTCTTTTCTGGTAAAATCTTGAAACCAAAACTGAGCTGTAAGAAGAAGAATGAACCAGCAATAATCTCAAGAATTTCAGAGATTATACAGCGGGGGAGCCGAGGATGACTCGCTCTGATACCACTATTAGGTAGGCTGTAGAGAAACTAAGAATTCAGAGGGTCAAGAGGCAGAAATCAGAGGGAGTGAGAAGAGAACAAGAGGGAGAGAGGTTTGAATCAAGTGCTGTTGCACTTGATCATTCCATCATACACTATGAATCAATACATGCCTTTCCTTAGTCTAGCCTCTTGTATATATAGGCAAAGGCTAGACTCCCAAGGCCCAATAGCACTTAGTCACTAATCAGATAGCTATACAGATAAACATGCAGAATTACATTCCTATGGCCTTATAGAAATAGTATTATGCCAATGCTACCCTTTACTAATTATAATTCCTAATCAGTCCTAAGTCAGTCCTAAGGCCTCATAGGATTAATATTGTGCCTCCTAATCAGTCCTAAGTCTATTATTCATGACTAACATATCATTTTACGGTAACATGTAATCTTTTATGGCTTTGATGTAACGTGTTCAAAATTACAGGATAACAAAGATGCACGTCACGTGAAAACATACGAGGTTGCGCTGAAGGATAAAGATTTTGTTGAGGGCCCGTGGTCCCAAAACAACCTTGATAATGGGGCTGAAATATTGATACCAGTTCCTCCACCTCTTTGTGGTGTCCTTATTATTGGAGAAGAAACCATAGTATACTGTAGTGCAAATGCTTTCAAAGCTATTCCAATCAAACAAGTATGTTATTGACTTTGTTATTTCCCTATCTTCGACAGTGGATTTCACATGTCTTGGAATTTATATCTGAATGATGCATGTTTTTAGACTTTTTTTAATCACTTTACATGATGTGCATTACAGTCAAATACCCGAGCCTATGGGAGAATTGATCCTGATGGTTCCCGATATTTACTTGGTGATATTACTGGTTTGCTTAGTCTGCTTGTAATTACGCATGAAAGAGAGAAGTATGTGATGGTTCATTCTCCTTTTTCTGTTTTGGGTTATCAAATTTATCTTTTTGACTTTAAGTATGAATGCTAATTAGAGTAATGATTTGTTAATATCTCAACATCTTGATCTTATGTTTTCTCATGTTTACTTATGTAGGGTGACCGGTCTCAAAATTGAGACACTGGGTGAAACTTCCATTCCCTCTACTATATCATATCTCGATAATGCATTTGTATATATTGGATCAAGTGTTGGAGATTCACAGGTATGGAATCCTAAAGATGAACTTTGAATGTTGTGACTTCATATATTGATATACACAGAAATCCGAGTTCACGAAGAAATTGACTTGTATCTTTAGTACCTTATATGTTCATTTATAGTTATAAAACGGAGCATACATGTTTCAACAAAATTCATTTTTTTTCGAGTTCCTTATTACATATATTTGCTGCTTGTTCTCTTGTAAAAACATTTGATCTGTTAATCTAATTCTATGGAACTTTCTCCCGTGCAAAGTGACAATTCACTTTAGTATGCTTCATTCTTTTGTGGAACACTCGTTTAGATGAAGAAAACTGGGTTGTATCAAGTAGATTTTGTCATATATGGATTACTTTATTCAATCTTTCTCTTTGATTGGTTCACTATGCTTTAATGATTGAGTGTTACAGCAAGTCCATGTCTTCTTTCTTTAACATTTGGAAACATGGTTCACTAACATTGTTGACTTGTTAAATATAGCTGATAAAGCTAAATCTACAGCCTGATGCAAGAGGTTCTTATGTGGAAGTTTTGGAAAGGTATGTGAATTTGGGGCCAATTGTTGACCTCTGTGTGGTAGACCTAGAAAGGCAAGGACAAGGGCAGGTTGTAACCTGCTCTGGAGCTTTCAAGGATGGTTCTCTTCGTATTGTTCGGAATGGAATAGGGATAAATGAACAGGTGAGTTCTAGCTTGACTTTCTTTTCTCTTTTTCTAAAAGTGCCAATAGAAATGGATATTTTTAATCAATAAAAGAGAAAAGGTCGTTTAAAAATAAAAATAATTGATTTCAAAATACTAATTTCTCATTCATTTATGTGATGTAGGCATCTGTAGAACTTCAAGGCATCAAGGGAATGTGGTCATTAAGATCTTCAACTGATGACCCCTTTGACACCTTCCTGGTTGTAAGTTTTATCAGTGAAACAAGAATTCTAGCTATGAATCTTGAAGATGAGCTGGAAGAAACTGAAATAGAAGGCTTCAACTCTCAAGTACAAACGTTATTTTGCCATGATGCTATTCACAACCAACTTGTTCAGGTAGGTCCTTTTTATGTTTTGTTAATAGTTGTTTTTTAGTCTCTTGTGCCTAATTGAGTTTTAATATCTGTTAAATGAATAGGGAGGGCGAGAGAATTAATCATTGTAATTTTGAGAAGTGCAAAAGCTCTAATCTTTTATTCGCTGAACTCATGTACGTGTATATAAAGGAAAAAAGGGAGAATAAATGTAATCAAATTGAATCTGTTCTTTTTTTAAATTTTTTTTTTTTTAAATATATATATATATATATATATTTTTTTTTCCCACCAACCAAACTCAATCTAATCATATATCCTATATTCCTCCTAGAATCATAATATAATAATCCTAAGGTTATGATAAATCTGAGCATCAATAACAGGGATAATGACAACTAGGTAAATAGGTTAACTTATAGGATTGGGCCTTAAGTGTGGTGGTAGGCCCATTCACCAGCAATCATGAATAAGAATGGAAATTTATCAGATATTTAGATAAATGATTTTGATAATATGGATAAATGGTGAAACTTGATTGACACATCTCAACTTTTTCTTGCTGTGTTGTCCTACTTCTCTAATAATGGAGATCTCTTGTTTTGGCTGAACAGGTTACCTCAAGCACTGTAAGGCTTGTCAGTTCCACGACTAGAGAGCTTCGGCATGAATGGCATGCTCCATCAGGCTATTCGGTTAATGTGGCCACTGCAAATGCCACCCAGGTATGATTTTGCTGCTTTATGGACCCCTAAGGGTTTTTGATTATAAGTGACATTTTGCATGGTGTTCTTTTTTGTTGTGCGGTTGTGCCTAACTAATGTTGCATTGTAAAAATGGGGCAGAATGTCCCTGCTTCTAGCTTCCTTTGACCCGTCTTTCATAGGTTTGGATATGGTTGAACAGTCAGGATGTTAAAGTTTGCCATCCATGAGTACCGCTATCCTTATGTTGTTTCATCGTGACATGATAGTGCCTTGTTCTACTTTTTTATTCATAACTTGTGCCATGCGGAGCAATAGTAGTGGATTTTGTAAAGCCGTGGAGTTGTGGGTTCATGATATTAGGATGTATGCTTTCTAGTATCAAACACACATGTTCAAGTAAATTTGCAGGGAAGTTTCTTGTCTCAGAATTTCAAAATTTTTTACATGCTTTAATAGATGGTGATTGTATCCGTGATGAAGTAAAATGCCTAAAATGCTTTACTAAATCGATTGAAATTAAAACATTAGAACAGTCCCTCGTTATTCATTTTATGCATTCTGTCATTCTGATGAGAAGAACAAAAAACTATGGTAGTCGAGATCATTGATAATTGTATTTGCTGGTTTGCCGATATATTAACTGTGTATCCTACTAGTGTAATTTTAGTTTGGAAATGGATGCACGTTTGCTTGGAATAGGGCTTTCGGTGTGTTTGTGGAATGGTGGCTGTGTTTTCTTGTAAAATTTTTTGATTTGTTAAAATGTGTTTGGAAGGTAAGTGAAAGCTTTATTGTATTTTTATTCATGCTATTTATTGGTGTATTTTACTTGAGTGAAATGCTCAGTTTTTCGAAGGCAGACTTTTAAATCCTTTGGGCTTTTATGGTTAAGGATTTTGTTTGTGCCGCCACTTTAGGCCCAACTTAATAGTTAGCCCAGTTCTCTTGATTTGCCCATTGCCTTCTGCAAAGGTACACGCACTTGCACGTCGTTTGTTTTTATAACCACCTGTCTCTTGCTTCTAGCTCCTCCATTGCTTCCTTAGGTACTACCTTTGTTCTTGGAACTCTCCCTGAAGCCCTAGCTCACTCAAGTTGGTGTGATGCAATGGAAGAGGAGAAGACAGCCCTTGACTTGGCTGGTATTTAGACCTTGGTGGATTTACTTACCTATGGGGGGAAGTCGATTGGGTGTAAGTAGGTGCTGACTGCTAAACAAAGGCTAATGGTACTCTTGATCATCTCAAAAATAGTAGGTCATAGTTCTGACAATTTCCCCCAGAATCTGGTATATATAGCAAATAAGATTAAAGCTAAATTTTAAACAAATAAAGGACC